>JAFEMH010000123.1:25000-625000 GCA_022495995.1 Adenophora triphylla var. japonica | reverse complement strand
CACTTGGTCCACAAACTCCACCATTCATCTTGACGAGAAACAAAATGCATGAATCATAGTGATAGGTCCTCTAAAAATGAGCATTATCTTCTATGTATTACAATACACTTAGTCTCTCAAATACTAGCCCGTAAAACTTTAATGAATAAACCTTATGTTCATTCAAGGTCCAAACTTAATGATAATTTCTCAATATTAATAAATATGTATGTGCACAAACTGAATGAGAAATATCAACTGAATGAGAATTTCATCAAATTACAAACGTACGTATAATGAAGATTCACATAATGGAACCAAGTCCCATTCTAACTACATGATCCTTAAACCCCTTTGGTGGCATGCCTTTAGTCAAAGGATCAACAATCATCAACTCAGTGCTAACGTGCTCAATGACCACTTTATTTTCCTTAACACGTTCTCTAATGGCTAAGTACTTAATGTCGATATGCTTACTTCGACTACCACTTTTGTTGTTCTTAGCCATAAAAATAGCAGCTGAGTTGTCACAACACAATTTTAATGGCCTAGAAACTGAATCAATGATTCTAAGCCCGGACATGAAACTCTTCAACCACACACCATATGAGGTAGCCTCAAAACACGACACGAACTCGGCCTCCATAGTGGAAGTAGCAGTCAAGGACTGCTTCACGCTTTTCCAAGATATAGCTCCACTGGCTAACATGAAAACATACGCGGATGTTGATTTGCGAGAGTCAACACAGCCAGCGAAATCTGAATCGGAGTAGCCAATCACCTCCAAATTATCGGTCCGTCTATACATGAGCATGTAACCCTTCATTCCTTGAAGGTATCTCATGTCCTTCTTTGCAACTCTCCAGTGGTCAATTCCTGGGTTACTCTGATATCTCCCAAGCATCCCAACAACAAATGCAATGTCAGGTCTGGTACAAACCTGAGCATACATAAGGCTTCCAACGGCTGAAGCATATGGAATGTCTTTCATTTGTTCCTTTTCGAGCTCATTCTTGGGGCACTGGTCCAGGCTAAACTTATCACCCTTCACAATGGGTGCTACACTAGGTGAACAATCCTTCATCTGAAATCTCTCTAAAACTTTGTTGATATAGGTATCTCGAGACAAACCCAATATGCCTCGAGATCTGTCTCTATGAATCTTAATGCCAATGACATAAGATGCCTCTCCCATATCCTTCATATCAAAGTTTTTTGAGAGAAATTGTTTCACATCGTATAGCAATCCTTTATCATTGGTTGCAAGCAAAATATCATCCAAATATAACACAAGGAAACAAATCTTGCTCCCACTAACCTTGAGGTATATGCATTGATCCATAACATTCTCTTCAAACCCAAATGAAGTGATGACGTTATGGAATTTTCTATACCATTGGCGGGAAGCTTGTTTCAGTCCATATATAGATTTATTAAGCTTACACACCAAATGCTCACCACCACTAGAGGAGAATCCTTCTGGTTGTTTCATATAAACCTCTTCCTCTAGATCACCATTAAGAAAAGCCGTTTTCACGTCCATTTGATGCAACTCTAAATCAAAATGGGATACCAATGCCATAATTACTCGAAGAGAATCTTTCTTAGATACAGGGGAAAAGGTTTCCGTGTAATCGATTCCTTCTCTTTGTGAGAATCCTTTGGCAACAAGTCTTGCCTTATGTCTCTCGATGTTGCCTTGTGAGTCTTTCTTTGTTTTGAAGACCCATTTACATCCAATGCCTTTTACACCATTTGGAAACTCGACGAGATCCCAGATATCCATCTCATCTTTCATGGCATTGTACCATAAGCTTGAATCATTAGAACTTATGGCTTGTGAAAACGTTTCAGGATCATTTTCGGCTCCAATATTGTAGTCACACTCTTGTAGATACATGACATAGTCACTAGGAATTGCTGACCTCCTTGCCCTCATAGATCTTCTTAAAGCTGGATCAACATTATCCTGAGGAGCAGGATCATGTTGTTCAGCAGGTTCAACATTTTCATGTATTTGTTGAACTTCATCTACTATTGGATTAGGATCAGCTTGTGGTGCTTCTTGAACTGGTTCTTCAACACGTGTTTGTTCTTGAGGAGTGTTGTTAACAATAATGACCGGTTCATAACTTGAAGTGGTACGCTGAGCATCAGAATGATCTTTCCTTTGATCAATGTCCAAGGATCGATCGCTCCCACTGATCCAGTCATTCTCAATAAATTTTGCATTTCTTGATTCCACAAACCTAGTGCTGTGAGATGGACAATAAAATCTGTATCCCTTAGACCTTTCGGCATATCCAACAAAATATCCACTTATGGTCCTTGGGTCCAACTTCTTTTCTTGTGGATTATAGATTCTCACTTCGGACAGACATCCCCAAACACGTACATGTTGCAAACTGGATTTCCAACCTTTGAATATCTCAAAAGGCGTTTTTGGAACGGCCTTGGTTGGAACTCGGTTTAATATGTATGTAGCCGTCTTAAGTGCTTCGCTCCACAAGGATCGGGGAATTTTGGAGCTTTCAATCATGCTTCGCACCATGTCCAATAATGTTCGATTTCTTCTTTCAGCTACTCCATTTTGTTGTGGAGTACCTGGCATGGTATATTCTGGAGCTATACCATTCTCTCGAAGAAATCTCGCAAATGGACCAGGTGCTTGTCCATTTTCGGTATATCTACCATAGTACTCTCCACCTCTATCTGATCTCACGATCTTAATTTGCTTGCCGCATTGTTTCTCTACTTCTGCTTTAAATACCTTAAAAGCATCAAGTGCTTCATTCTTATTGTTAAGCAGGTAGAGATACATGTATCGCGAGTAATCATCTATGAATGAGACAAAGTACTTGTCACAGTATGCATCTATATCTGGACTACAAATATCTGTATGTATGATTTCCAATAAATCTGAGCTTCTTCTGACACCCTTTTTTGGCTTTTTGACATGTCAGTCTGCTTACCCTTAATGCAGGCTATACACGTCTCAAAGTCTGTAAAGTCTAAAGTACTAAGTACTCCATCGTTTACCAAATTTTTAATTCTATTAATGGAGATATTTCCCAATCTCCGGTGTCACAACATAGAAGAATCGTCATTCATAACACATCTTTTGGTACCAATATGAACGTGCATAGATGAGTGGTCATCATCATTTTTCAAATTTAAGTTAAAAAGACCATTAGACAAAATACCATTTCCAATAACATTAGATTTGAAAATTAAATCAAAACCACTTTCTGAAAAGTTAAAGGAATAACCATCTGATACAAGTCTAGAAACAGAAATTAAATTCCTAGAAAAACTGGGAATATAAAAAGTCTTTTTCAAACTCAAATGAAAACCACTACTTAAAACTAAATTGCACGTTCCAACGGCCTCTACACATGAAGGCATCTGATTTCCTGAATAGACGCTGCATTCATTTCCCACTGGTTTCCGCAGGTTTTGTAATCCCTGCAATGAAGTGGTAATATGAATTGTAGAGCCAGAATCAATCCACCATGTATTATGATTTACAACAGTCATATTGGATTCATAACAAACAAAAGAAAGTTGAGTACCTTTCTTATCAAGCAAATTCTTGAACTTAGGACACTCCTTCTTAACGTGTCCCTTCTTTTTGCAAAAGAATCACACAGGATCCTTCTTAATGTCCTTGTTGGGAGGAGGGATTTTCCCCTTTCCCTTGTCCTTGGCTTGACCATTCTTCTTGTTCTTTCCAACTGTAGTGCAATTCACACTCTCCTTTTCCTTAACCTCCATAAGCAGTCTGCCCTCTTCCTGAACACACATGGTCATCAATTCATTGATTGTCCATTTATCCTTATGTGTGTTATAGGATATCTTGAATGGGCCATACTGGTGAGGTAAGGTGGAAAGGATATAATGAACCAAGAAGACTTTCAACATCTCAACCTCTAATGCTTTTAGTCGAGCCGCTATATCCCTCATGTGCATGATATGATCACGCACACCCTTAATGCTATTGAGCCTTAGGGATGTAAACTCCATGATCAGGGTACTTGCCATTGCCTTATCTGAAGTGGCAAACTGATCATCAACAGCCTTTAGTAATTCCTGAACCTTCTTGATATGCTCGACTGAACCCCTTATGCCAGCTGAGATCTTAGTCTTTATGAAACTCACACAGAGAAGATTAGATCGGTCCCATTTTTCATAAAGATCAACAGCATCCGGAAGGCTAGTTTCAGTAATTGGAAGGGGTTCATTCTTCCTTATGGCATAGTCAAGGTCCAACCATCCTAAATGAAGGAGAACTCTCTCCTTCCACACTTTGTAGTTGTCCCCTTTAAGCTCGGAAATATCACATCTCATATCAGGATAATCAACAGATTGAATTGCTGCAAATTAATTGTAAATGCTCATATTATTAATATTGAGGCTAGTAAAATATAGCATGATCTACCAATGTAAAAACATGCAAAACATGAATCTAGTGACATAAAACTTGCCTGTGGGCTAAAGTTCTAATTCAATTAGATTCATTTAACTTTATGATAAAACCATCAAAACTATGTTCCTTTTTCTAATCCCTGTGGGTAAATTAGAAAATATAGTTTGATTTTTTACCCTAATTAATCATACATAATATAATAAAAATTCCTGTAGGATGAAATTTATTATATAAAGTATGATTAATTATAATTAATGTTCATTCCAAATTTGTGATCCTAAATCTAAATTTATAGTTTTAATTAATTAAAGATGCTGTGGCTACTCCCTAATTAATTAAAATTATATGGATCACATGAACATTATTTAACTGAAGCATGTATAAATAATTGTGTTTAAATCTGTATATGTATTATGTATAATTAATCAAAGTATATATACTAATCCAGTTTACATATTTAAATACATTTAAACAGAAGTTTATAAAGAGTCCGTAACAATTACTGTTTATTTTTGTATCCGTAGTCCAAAATGAACACCAATTATGTCCTTCTGAATGACATCTCAAAACTGGAAACTTAAGAGCCTGACAAAATTAACATTGCAAACAAAGAACATTTTCTCCTTTGACTTTAAATCATTTAGTTGTTTACTAAGCAATAATAGCAGTACTTTACTACTCCCCATTAAATAGTACTCCGTATCATACTACCAAGTCAACAAAGAGAAATGCCTTTCATGAATATAAACAGTGTCGTACAGTACTTGGACAAATAGCAATCAATTGAATGAAGACATACACTTTTCCCATTATTATAATAGAAAAACAATTTCATCTTCAACCTTCAGACGGGTCAATTTAGACCCAGTTAAGACCCGAATCACAAACCCGAAAAAATCTCATGATTTCATTAACCAAAATTCAACATACTATATATCAAATTGCTTAGAATTCGATTTCCTAAAGATTCATAAGCGTAAGTTTCAGAAATTATTATCATAGCAAAATTTTTGAAATCACGGTACGTGGAAAAAACAGAGCAAGGCGGAGGTTTATGAAGCTCTGATACCAAATGTAAGATTTAATTACACTAGCATGTTCGAAATCCTAAAGAACACATAATGTAATTTGCAGCGGAAGATTAGATCGACATACCTCCAGCCATTGCGCCGGAATCGGGATCAGAAAGAAGTAGGAGTTGCTCCGAAATTGCACCAAAGAGGGAACTTCTAATCCCTTACTCTCCTTCCAACTGATGGTGTGTTTTTTCTGAATGGATTTTATTAGAGAGTGGGCTTAGGGACCTCCGGATAAAATGTATTTATATGCTCTGTTCCATCAAAGAGCACCATGGCAGTTTAGAGAAGTTATCCACGTAATGGATGAGAGAGGTGGGCAGTTGAAGACGGTTATTCAACCCAAGTAGTGGACCACAAAATGGAGAAAAACTAACATGAAGATTTAATTACACTACCATGTTCGAAATCCTAAAGAACACATAATGTAATTTGCAGCGGAAGATTAGATCGACATACCTCCAGCCATTGCGCCGGAATCGGGATCGGAAAGAAGTCGGAGTTGCTCCGAAATTGCACTAAAGAGGGAACTTCTAATCCCTTACTCTCCTTCCAACTGATGGTGTGTTTTTTCTGAATGGATTTTATTAGAGAGTGGGATTAGGGACCTCCGGATAAAATGTATTTATATGCTCTGTTCCATCAAAGAGCACCACGACAATTTAGAGAACTTATCCACGTAGTGGATGAGAGAGGTGGGCGGTTGAAGACGGTTATTCAACCCGAGTAGTGGACCACAAAATGGAGAAAAACTAACATTCTCCCACTTGGTCCACAAACTCCACCATTCATCTTGACGAGAAACAAAATGCATGAATCATAGCGATAGGTCCTCTAAAAATGAGTATTATCTTCTATGTATTACAATACATTTAGTCTCTTAAATACTAGCTCGTAAAACTTTAATGAATAAACCTTATATTCATTCAAGGTCCAAACTTAATGATAATTTCTCAATATTAATAAATATGTATGTGCACAAACTAAATGAGAAATATCAACTGAATGAGAATTTCATCAAATTACAAACGTACGTACAATGAAGATTCACATAATGGAACCAAGTCCCATTCTAACTACATGATCCTTAAACCCCTTTGGTGGCATGCCTTTAGTCAAAGGATTAGCAATCATCAACTCAGTGCTAACGTGCTCAATGACCACTTTATTTTCCTTAACACATTCTCTAATGGCTAAGTACTTAATGTCGATATGCTTACTTCGACTACCACTTTTGTTGTTCTTAGCCATAAAAACAGCAGCTGAGTTGTCACAATACAATTTCAATGGCCTAGAAACTGAATCAATGATTCTAAGCCCGGACATGAAACTCTTCAACCACACACCATGTGAGGTAGCCTCAAAACACGACACGAACTCGGCCTCCATAGTGGAAGTAGCAGTCAAGGACTGCTTCACGCTTCTCCAAGATATAGCTCCACTGGCTAACATGAAAACATACGCGGATGTTGATTTGCGAGAGTCAACACAGCCAGCGAAATCTGAATCGGAGTAGCCAATCACCTCCAAATTATCAGTCCGTCTATACATGAGCATGTAACCCTTTGTTCCTTGAAGGTATCTCATGACCTTCTTTGCAGCTCTCCAGTGGTCAAGTCCTGGGTTACTCTGATATCTCCCAAGCATCCCAACAATAAATGCAATGTCAGGTCTGGTACAAACCTGAGCATACATAAGGCTTCCAACGGCTGAAGCATATGGAATGTCTTTCATTTGTTCCTTTTCGAGCTCATTCTTGGGGCACTGGTCCAGGCTAAACTTGTCACCCTTCACAATGGGTGCTACACTAGGTGAACAATCCTTCATCCGAAATCTCTCTAAAACTTTGTTGATATAGGTCTCTTGAGACAAACCCAATATGCCTCGAGATCTGTCTCTATGAATCTTAATGCCAATGACATAAGATGCCTCTCCCATATCCTTCATATCAAAGTTTTTCGAGAGAAATTGTTTCACATCGTATAGAAATCCTTTATCATTGGTTGCAAGCAAAATATCATCCACATATAACACAAGGAAACAAATCTTGCTCCCACTAACCTTGAGGTATATGCATTGATCCATAACATTCTCTTCAAACCCAAATGAAGTGATGACGTTATGGAATTTTCTATACCATTGGCGGGAAGCTTGTTTCAGTCCATATATAGATTTATTAAGCTTACACACCAAATGCTCACCACCACTAGAGGAGAATCCTTCTGGTTGTTTCATATAAACCTCTTCCTCTAGATCACCATTAACGAAAGCCGTTTTCACGTCCATTTGATGCAACTCTAAATCAAAATGAGCTACCAATGCCATAATTACTCGAAGAGAATCTTTCTTAGATACAGGGGAAAAGGTTTCAGTGTAATCGATTCCTTCTCTTTGTGAGAATCCTTTGGCAACAAGTCTTGCCTTATGTCTCTCGATGTTGCCTTGTGAGTCTTTCTTTGTTTTGAAGACCCATTTACATCCAATGGCTTTTACACCATTTGGCAACTCGACGAGATCCCAGACTTTGTTAGTTGCCATAGAATCCGTCTCATCTTTCATGGCATTGTACCATAAGCTTGAATCATTAGAACTTATAGCTTGTGAAAACGTTTCAGGATCATTTTCGGCTCCAATATTGTAGTCACACTCTTGTAGATACATAACATAGTCACTAGGAATTGCTGACCTCCTTGCCCTCATAGATCTTCTTAAAGCTGGATCAACATTATCCTGAGGAGCAGGATCATGTTGTTCAAAGAGTTCAACATTTTCATGTATTTGTTGAACCTCATCTACTATTGGATTAGGATCAGCTTGTGGTGCTTCTTGAACTGGTTCTTCAACACGTGTTTGTTCTTGAGGAGTGTTGTTAACAATAATGACCGGTTCATAACTTGAAGTGGTACGCTGAGCATCAGAATGATCTTTCCTTTGATCAATGTCCAAGGATCGATCGCTCCCACTGATCAAGTCATTCTCAAGAAATTTTGCATTTCTTGATTCCACAAACCTAGTGCTGTGAGATGGACAATAAAATCTGTATCCCTTAGACCTTTCGGCATATCCAACAAAATATCCACTTATGGTCCTTGGGTCCAACTTCTTTTCTTGTGGATTATAGATTCTCACTTCGGACAGACATCCCCAAACACGTACATGTTTCAAACTGGGTTTCCAACCTTTGAATATCTCAAAAGGCGTTTTTGGAACGGCCTTGGTTGGAACTCGGTTTAATATGTACGTAGCCGTCTTAAGTGCTTCGCTCCACAAGGATCGAGGAAGTTTGGAGCTTTCAATCATGCTTCGCACCATGTCCAATAATGTTCGATTTCTTCTTTCAGCTACTCCATTTTGTTGTGGAGTACATGGCATGGTATATTCTGGAGCTATACCATTCTCTCGAAGAAATCTCGCAAATGGACCAGGTGCTTGTCCATTTTCGGCATATCTACCATAGTACTCTCCACCTCTATCTGATCTCACGATCTTAATTTGCTTGCCGCATTGTTTCTCTACTTCGGCTTTAAATACCTTAAAAGCATCAAGTGCTTCATTCTTATTGTTAAACAGGTAGAGATACATGTAAATAGATAAATATAATAGACCATCTGTATTGGTTACTTGTGATAGTGATCAATTGCTCGTTTGGGTATGTAATTCAATTTATTCTCACTTGTGATAATTAGGACAAAATTAATTTCAAGTCCAAAGAAATCTTAGAGAAAATGCATAATACACCATTTATAATTGTAACAAAGGGTTATTGTTGAGAATCAAGTGGTGACATCCTCGATAAAGCATAGGATGATAGTGATAATGATATACTTCCTCCGTCCCATTTATAAGTTCACTCGTTTCTTAAATTGGTGTCTCATATAAAAGTATACTTTTTTTTTTAATGAAAATGAGTCTCACTTGTCATACTAACAACAATAACACATTTACTCAACTTTCACTTCCTAACTCAACCATCTACACTTATAATATATCACATTTTTCACTTTTTCTTTAATCTGTGTGTGCATAAATTAAATGATGAAATTATAATGAGACTGAGAGAATATGTTGAAAGGTGAACTCTACTATGAAGATTATGGTAGTTGAAATAATGTGGATACAGTAATGTTAGAAATTTAGCGGTTACAATCAATGGATATGACACTTTCACAAGTAAAGAATTATAAGAGAAAACACCCGTAAGAATACAAACAATTGTTAAAAAGGCCTATATTATAAAATTTAAGGCTCAAAGCTAAATATTTGATCAGTACCTCATTTTTTTTTATCTCCAAGGAACTATTAAACGGTGACATATTTTCGAATCTCTAGTTGTCTCTGCCTTTGTTATGCCTCTTAGTCGTTCTTTCTATGTCTCCCTTCTCATCTTTTCTTATGTTTTAGTAGTTTTCGATAGTTGGACCTTAAATGTCATAATTGAAAAATATTTTTTCAATTGAGTTGATATTTTTTAGTACCGAGATAATTACGAAGATTTAGAAAAAATATTGCACTAATGTTACTTTTAATTACAAA
Source organism: Adenophora triphylla var. japonica (assembly GCA_022495995.1). Classification (NCBI taxonomy): domain Eukaryota; kingdom Viridiplantae; phylum Streptophyta; class Magnoliopsida; order Asterales; family Campanulaceae; genus Adenophora; species Adenophora triphylla. Next base: position 614,986 of record JAFEMH010000123.1, on the reverse strand, counting down.
GTATATAATTAATATTACAATAAAATTGAAGTTATAATTGAAAAAAAAAATTATTACAGTATTAAAATAATGAAATTTGGACTTGAATAATTGAATAATTGGGCCAAGAAGAAAGGAGAGGACTTTACAAAAATGACTGATTGGGATTTTTTATATACTGGGTTGACATATTTTGGGTTTAAATTTTTTGGGCCAAGATGAAGAGTTGGTATTATAAAAATTAGTTTTTTTTTTAGGATTAAAGAAAAATTATTTTATATTGACACTAAATAATACATGCACTGATACTCTTTTTTACTGGCATTTTTTTTTATGATAACACTGACACTTTTTTACCCTATACTGACACTCTTTTATACTTACACTTAATAATTCATTCACTAGCACTCTTTTACACTGACATTTTTTTTTACACTAACACTAATTTTAAAACAAACGCCTTGACCGTTGAAAGAAGAAAAGAAAATAAAAGTTGAATGATGTGGGGCATACAAGTATTTTATTTCATTGATTTTAAAACAAACGCCTTGACCGTTGAAAGAAATTATATACACAATGAACAGTATAAACCGAGATACGAATATGGGCTTGTCCGGGTCAGACCCAAGTGGATTGAGCTATAAACATAATCCATCTATGAGTTACGAGGGACAACCATGGGCTTCCTCGGTCTCGTTCCTCGTCATCAATAAGGCCAATCTAGGCCCAACAAGCAAGCAAAATATGCCCCAACTATGAATGCCGAGGAGACCTCCCTCGTATGCCGAGATCATATCCATAGAGGACGAGGTGCCTTCCTCGGCCTTAACGTTGTCAACGGGCTCCCTATATTCTTATTTCCTCCCCGGCTCATCATGGACCGAGAAGTCATGAATGACGAGGAGAGAAAAGTTCGCACCTCGGCATATCTCCATATGACGAGGAGACAAAATCACTTACCTCGGCATTTCTTCATGCCGACAGATCTTTATATGACGAGGAGACAAAATCGTGCATCTCGGCCTACCTGCGAATGACGAGATAAGGAAATTACTCTCCTCGGCTTACCGGCAAGCAGTTATAACAATCTTATTCAAACAAGGATTCAGCAGTTACAATCTTATCAGAATTGTAACCACCTCCTACAATATAGATCAAATAATGATTCCTCAACAGATATAATCCTCCTAGGATTATACCTTATCTCTTTACAGTTCAAGTTCAACATGGATTCTGTCAATCCATCCCTATAAATACAAGCCATATATCACATTATTTGGTACGTTACTTTTTACATACAGAAACTCTGTCAATTTAGTTTCTCATCTCAAAACCGTGAACTTATTCTCACGCCGGAGGGCCTTCGCCGGTGAAGCCCCGGCTTAGTTTACGTGTTTTCTCTTATTTTCAGGCCTAGCAATCGCCGGAGCAAACAATCGCTTGGATTTGGGCTGTTTTGACGATTTTGGCATCATCAATTGGTTCCATTGCCGGGAATCGACTCAAACACCCTTTGTTTGGCCTGGAAAAAGCTCGCTTGAAGCCAGATTTCTTACCGAATCACTTCTTGTTTTGAACGGAAAATCTGTTCCGTTTTTGCTTTGTTCTTGATTTTGCCGAATTCTGCAAAATTTGACCGGAATCTGCAAATTTTCGTCTGAAGCAATCGTGTTTGGCCGGAAATTTTCGTGGTATTAAAGTTGCAATTGCAATCTGGTATTAGCGTCCAAATCTGCTCCAAATTTTGGCCGGAAAAATCGTTATTTTTGTCGAAAAACCGTTCGCTGAGAATTCTGGGCCGTATACGCTGTTTGATTTTGATCATCAATTTGTTTGCATCACAATCACTCAAGTACAATGGAAGACGGACGATTTACTAGTGTAACCGCTGAGGAGAAGACCCAAACCAACGAGGTCCAACCCAATACCGAGGTGCTTCCTCCTCCTCCACCTCAGCCCGAAGGACCACCTCCCCTCGCCATGACTCTCCATTCCATGGGACAACCAACCGCCGAGGGGGCAGGTACAAACCCTCCTCGTGTCACTCATCCTCGGGGGAAAATAACTGGAAAGAAGATGACGAAGAACGCCAACGTCGGTAGAGCTGAAAGCTCCCAGCCCGTCGACCGATGTACTTTGTTGCATAGACAAATGGAGACGTTGCAAAGGATTTACGAAACGCAGGCTGCTCTCTTGCAATTGGATCCCGAAAACTCTATGGCCGAATTTATGCTGCCTTCGACTGGCAACTCTCGTGGAAGGGAACAGGGTGAGCGACGAGGTCCTCCCCTCGATCCTGCTGTACCACCTAAGCAGGCCCTCCGAGACTCTCCCCATCCTCGGCCCCACAATCAGAAGAACGACAATGTGATAGACCTGAGGAGCCAATTGAATTCCAAGGAACAGGAAGCGGACTCAAGGGATTTAAAGACGAGGCTCAGTCTGTCCAAACGTCTATCCCCTCCTCGTCTTGTCATGGCACCTCGTCGTCCCGGCTCACCTCGACCACATTGACCTCGGCATGATTCTCCTCGTCCTCAGAGGGACTCTCCCCGTCCTCGTCATCGTGAGTTTGTACGACCGAGAACTCCCCAGCCATACAGAATGGTACTCGGTGGCCACGAGTTAGAGCCAAGGCAAGATAAAGCACCATCTAGACGATGGGACAACCATCGTAACGACGAGGAACACAGTAGGGTGAATGGCCGCCCTAGAGATAAAACGACCCGTAGCTCCCAACGCAGCACCCACTCTAGCACTGATAAGGGAGTGGAAGCCAGGCAATGGGAACTCTTGAAACAGAGGCTTGATGATATGGAGATGGGAAAAAAGGTTGATAGTGACGACTATGATTGGTCCACCCGTCCGTTCTCTCGGAGGATAACTGATGCACCACCAAATCCTCACTTTAAGGTCCCGAGCTTTGAAAAGTACAACGGAACCACCGATGCGAAAGACCACATGCAAAGTTTTGAACAAACCATGAACCTCCTCACCAAAGCTGATGACATGCTCTGTAAAGCTTTCGCGAGCACCTTCTCCGGAACAGCCTTGACCTGGTTCCGTGAGCTGAAAAAAGGTTGCCTCGATAGCTGGAGAGGCATGAGGAGAATGTTCTTGGACCACTTTGCCACAGCTGGAAGGAGGAAGATGAGGTTGACCAACCTTGCCAATATCGAGCAAGGGAAGAGTGAAACCACCCTCAGTTATTACAATCGATTCCGTAAAATGGCGGAACAAGTGGAAGAAAGCATCACTGACAGGGAGGTTATTGTTTGTTATAATTCCGGATTGAGATCCGATCCCCTCATTTACGAACTCTCCGCCCGAGAACCTGTTGGTCCCAAAGGTGCAACAAGAGTATGAAAACAGCTAGAGGGGGGGGGTGAATAGCTGTATAAAAATTTCTACTCTTTTTGAAAATTCAACCTTGGCTTACTTGGGCTGAAAGTGTGGTCAAGTAAAAACCAACTTTTAAGCTTAGTAAAATGCACAGCGGAAGTTTTCTAAGTACAAAACTTAGTATTGAAAAATAGTGTGGTCGACCGCAAAAGTGAAAGTGTGGTCGACCGCAAAGTTGAAAATGGCTTAGGCAGATTTGTAAGTACAAAAGCTTAGTAGTTGAAAGATAGTGTGGTCGACCGCAAAAGTGAAAGTGTGGTCGACCGCAAAGTTGAAAATGGCATAGGCAGATTTGTAAGTACAAAAGCTTAGTAGTTGAAAGATAGTGTGGTCGACCGCAAAAGTGAAAGTGTGGTCGACCGCAAAGTTGAAAAAAGCTTAGGCAAATTTGTACTATAAACACAATTCAATATGAAGTTGGATGCAAGTGAAGATCAAACACAAGAAACAATATGAAAACTTATGAACTTGAAATGTAAAGTGCAGAAAGTAAATGACACGATATTTGGAGAGGTTCAATCGTTAAAGATCTTTGTCCTCTACCAAGATGGTTAGTCTTGGATTTTCTAAGGGAGATAGTATATTTGATTTGAGTAGCTGTTACAAAGAATACAAAGTGAGAATCAAACAATCTCAAATCTAACTATCTTTTTCTATGAAGCAAATCCTAGACAATAACCAGTGTATGTGTGTGTGTGCAAGATTCAAGAGCTCTTTATAATATAAATGATAGAGCTTGATGAATCCGAGTGGTTACAAGGCTTGAGAGATTTACGGGTAAGTGATATTCTTGAAAGCTTTTGAAGATGAAGAAGTGTTTGAAGATTCGAAGGATTACGGAAATTTTGAGCTTCAACACTTCTTGATGATTATAGTTACTTCTCCAGTAAATCTCTGGCTCTCTAGCTATATGGCACTCTTGTATATGTCTGAGTCTATATGTGTGTCTTCAGGCTTGATCATAAGGTCTATTTATAGCCTTGGGATGAAGATAGCCGTTGGAGTTTTGTGTTGAGCAAGCTTCAAGGACAATGTGCTGTTGACGTCTAATTGGAGCACGTGTCCTTTTTGTCCCTTCATTGCAGAGTTAGTGGCAAGGTGGTGTACTGGCGTCCTTTGTACGAAATAACCCAGCTGTCACCAATTTGAATTTTGGAGCAAATTCTGCAACGGTAAAAATTCTCTGAGTTAACTCTGAGTTGTGATCAGAGTTAAATTCTCAATTTTGATGAAGTGCGGTCTGGCAAGCTATGTGGTCTGGAATGTGATGCGGTCTGCCAAGGTCTGCGGTTTGCACTGAGGTTTATCTTGTGGTCCATTATACCATCATCAAAATCTTCAATCTTCAAGCACTGAGCTGTGGTAACATTGTATTTTGTGGACAAGGATTATCTTGGGCCAAATTTCAATACCACGGTCAAAACAATTTATTTGCGGTCCAAATAAATGTTTTGTGGTCAAATAATAATTCTTTGTGGTCAAAGCATATTTTTGAAGCCAAAAATATTTTATGCGGTCAACCGCAAATTTTGAAGCCAAAATTAAGTCTTGCGGTCAATACATGTTTTGGTCCAAAAAAGAATACTTTGGTTTAAACATGATTCCATGTGGTCAACACCTGCTTCTTGCGGTCAATTGGATTTTCAAACCAAATCTTAATGTCATGCGGTCCAAGTGATTCCATGTGGACAAAACAATGACTTGCGGTCCATAGCAATTTCTTGAGGCCCAAAACTTACTCCATGCGGTCCAATATCTAAACTTCATTTGCGGTCAGCCGGATTTGATGCCAAGAAGGTCTTGTGATCAATCTTGATTTTGTGGCCAAAAATATTCTTGCTGACAAACTCACTGCCTTGCGGTCAATACCTTTGTTTTTTTTTTGGTTAATACATTGTTTTGTGGTCAATACTTCCTTGAGCTCAAAAACAATTCCATGTGGTTAAAATGATTCCTATGCGGTCCAAGTGAGTTGCCAAAGTGATGTTTTGCAAAATGAAGCCTTGGTCAGAACAGTGACTTTTTGGTCCAAAATAATGCTTTGATTAAAAGCTTCCATGTGGTCCAAATTAATTCCTTGTGATCAAAACATTGCCTTTTAATTTTAAAGAGCCATCTTTTTCAAGCCTAAATAACTAAACTATAAAAATGGACTTAACTAAAATTGAAGTTGTAAAAACTCCATACATAATGTCCTATAGTCCATATAAAAAATAAATTAGGTGATGGTATCAATCAAATCAAGTAATAGGAGGGGTTTATAATAAGCATACCCAACAATCTCCCCCTATTTGATTGAGACCATTACCTACTATGACAAAGGCTAATTCATTGTACTTGGTAAAAACATGTCCAAATAATTTAAGAATGGTAAATCATGTCCTAAGTCAATGCACACACTTAAGCCTAAGTCATAGATTTCTAACTTCCTATAAAGATAAAAGAATTTCATATTGGGAAGTAAGAAATAATCATTTAGTGCATTCAATGATGTTAACATGAAGTGCATGAATGCATTTAAACTAAATGTATGAAACATGCATAAGTATGAGATGTGCAAGATAAGCTATATGCATGGATTATAAAATAATGCAATCATTATTCCACAAACAAGTAGTTTGAATGAATAAAGTTTTCAAAAACTATAATGATGCATTTCAGAATTAGAGATTAAAAAATTGTAGCTGACGAAATCTTACGAAGTCGGCTTGTGCTTGTCATTCAATGACATGATATTCTTCACAGCCTTTGTTATGTGAATACTTTCTCCCCCTTAATGGTATCAATCAATAGGGAGGGCAGAGAGTTCACTTCCCTTGAACGATTTTAGCATAACTCTTGCAAGGGCATTTTGAGTCAGATCTCTTCTATCAATCACCCAGCCGTGAATGAAGTGGCTTGAATTCTGATGTCTTGAGAGATACGGTTGAACGTGACCTTTAATGAGCCAAATGGTTCACCGTATTGAAGGCTTCTATAAAGCCTAGAAATTATTCAGAGGCTCATGCAGTCCAATCTTATGCACGCGGTCCACTAGAGAATTGATAACACATTTTGGCATACTAAAGGACTAGTGCGGTCGACCGTGCATTGTATAGGCTTGGTGCGGTCGACCGTGAAGAATGGAATGGGCCATTCTTATTGACCTGTCTTTGAGCATGAACTTGAAACACACAATTTGTTAGTTAAAAAAATAAGGACAAGTTTTACTTGAGTTCTAACATACCCATTTCTCCTCTTAAGAACACGAATCTCTTGGAGTCTAGAGCTTTGGTAAGAATATCTGCAATTTGATTGTCAGTACCAATATACTCTAAATGAATGTTACCTTTTTCAACATGATCCTTGAGAAAGTGATATTTGATATCGATGTGTTTGGTTTTAGAGTGCATAACGGGGTTGTTTGATACTGCAATGGCTGATGTATTGTCATAATAGATTGGACAATTTCCTTCATGAATGCCATAGTCAACTAGTTGTTGCTTCATCCACGATATCGACAACAGCGGCTCAGCGGCGATGTATTCAGCCTCCGTTGTTGAGACGGACAACCGAAGCTTGTTTCTTGCTGGCCCACGTAACAAGTCGATTTCCAAGGAAATGACAAGTTCCACCGGTGCTCTTCCTGTCGATTGTGCGAGTGCATAATGCATCCGAGAAACCCGTAAGATCAAAAGATGGTTCTTTGGAATACCAAAGTCCAAGGTTAATAGTCCCTGATAGATAACGAATAATACGTTTTACAGACCTATAAGGTGTGCTTCTCTAGGGTGCAGCTTGATAGCGAGCACAAACACAAACACCGAACATGATATGGTCTACTAGCAGTTAGATATAGTAAGGAGCCAATCATACCTCTATACAAAGTTTGATCAACTTTCTTACCTTTCAAGTCTTTGTCTAACTTGTTACCTGTAGCCATAGGAGTGTCGTATGCTTTTGCATTTTCAAGTCCAAATTTCTTGATTAAGTCTTTAGTGTATTTTGCTTGGTTAAGGAAGATGCCATCATCACATTGTTTGATTTGGAGCCCAAGGAAGAAAGTGAGTTCTCCCATCATGCTCATCTCAAATTTGCTTTTCATGAGCTTCTCAAAACGCTTACACAAAATTTCATTAGTAGAGCCAAAAATGATATCATCAACATATATTTGAACAAGTAGTGTATGATCATTATATTTGGCAATGAAAAGAGTTGTGTCGATTTTACCTCGTTTGAAGCCCTTTTTTAAAAGAAATTTAGATAGAGTATCATACCATGCTCTTGGAGCTTGTTTGAGTCCATACAAAGCTTTTTGGAGTTTGTAGACATGATCAGGATGTTTGTTGTCTTCAAATCCAGGAGGTTGTGCAACATAGACTGTCTCTTGAAGTTCACCGTTGAGAAATGCGCTCTTTACATCCATTTGATAAAGCTTGAATCTTTTGAAGGAGGCATAAGCTAAGAAAATTCTTATAGCTTCAAGTCTTGCAACGGGGGCAAAGGTTTCATCGTAATCGATTCCTTCTTCTTGTCTATATCCTTGTGCAACCAACCTTGCTTTGTTTCTTGTTATGCTTCCATTTTCATCCATCTTGTTTCTAAACACCCATTTTGTACCAATTACTCCTTGATCCTTTGGTCTTGGAACTAAAGTCCAAACTTTACATCTTTCGAATTGGTTGAGCTCTTCTTGCATGGCCACAACCCAACTTGAATCTTGTAGTGCTTCATCAACTTTCTTTGGTTCAATTTGAGATATGAATGAAGTGTATTCATCATAGTGAGAACTCCTTGTTTGAACCCCAGAGAACAAATCACCAATGATATTATCAATTGGGTGATCTCTAACCTCATGAATTTCTGGAGGTAAGTCTGGTTGAGTTGATTGTTGTTGAAGATCTTCAATAGGTACATCATTTGAGCCATCAAAATAAGTGAGTTGAGGTATAGGCTCTATGGAATTTATGGGATTTGATTCAGCTGCATCATCTTCTGAGTGAACATCTTCAGTAGGAACTTCTGATGTTGGATTTGAAAAATTTGGTGCGGTTGAAGTTGATGGATTTCCTTGAGTTGAGTGATTTTCTGAACTAGGTGCATTTTGAGGAGGGTTACCTGTCTCATTAGGCTCAGCAAAATCATCAGCAACATTTGGAGCCAAATGTGGCTCAAGGAGAGAATGTTCATCAAAAGTAACATGAACAGATTCTACTATCTTTAAACTATTTTTATTAAAAACACGAAAAGCTTTAGAGTGTTTGGCATACCCAACAAAAATACCTTCATCTGCTTTAGGAGCGAATTTACCTCGATGCTCTTTTCCATTATATAGAATAAAGCATTTGCATCCAAATATTTTGAAGAAGGCTATGTTGGGGGTTCTTCCTCTCCAAAGTTCATATGGAGTCTTGTTGTAGGTCTTGTTGATGAGAGATCTATTTTGAGTGAAGCAAGCTGTGTTGGTAGCTTCAGCCCAAAAGTATTGTGGTAGCTTAGCTTCAGCGAGCATTGTTTTACCAGCCTCGATCAATGTTCTATTCTTTCTTTCCACAACTCCATTTTGTTGCGGAACTCCAGCAGCAGAGAAGTTATGATCAATACCATGGTCGTCACAGTACTGAGCTACACCGTTATTTTTGAATTCAGTTCCATGATCTGATCTAACACTAACGATGTCATCCTCTTTTTGTGTTTGGAGCTGTCTAAAGAGAGAGGTCAAAATATCATAACAATCATCTTTGGAGATCATCATTTCGACCCATGTATATCGCGAGTAATCATCCACCACAACTAAAGTGTATTTGCTTCCTCCAATGCTTGCGATGGTGACAGGTCCAAACATATCGATGTGGAGTAGTTGCAAACATCTTGAAGTTAAAGGCACGGTCTTGCTGGAGAAAGATGCCTTGGGTTGTTTGCCAAGTTGACATGCAGCACACTTCTTATCGTGGTGATCAGCTACTTTTGGTAGACCACGAACTAGACTTTCTCTTCCAATCTTAGATAGATACTTGAAGTTCAAATGACTAAGTCTTTTGTGCCACAACCAACTATTTTCACTCACACTTTTTGCTACAAAACAAAGATTAGTAAGATTGCAAGCGTAATTAAAATCGATAATGTAAACATTACTCTTACGAATCCCTTTGAGCAAAGTGACTCCGGATGTGCCATCTTTGATAAAGCAATTTGCCGAAGTAAAGTTGCAGTGCAATCCTTTGTCACAAAATTGAGATATGGAGAGAAGATTATGCTTGAGTCCTTTGACTAGAGATACTTCTTTTATAGTTAGATTTCCTTTTCGAATGACTCCATATCCAATCGTCTTTCCTTTGTTGTTATCCCCAAACGTTACTGATGGACCATTTTCTTCACGGACATCTTCCCGGCAAGGTGATATCTCCGGTCATGTGTCTTGAACGACCCTTTGTCGAGATACCATTCATTCGAATTTGCCTTGGAAGATCCAGCCATGAAGCAGAGGACCTGACAAATAAACATTTAAGCACGAGGTCCCCTTTATTCTTTTGGGTCCTGGGGTTAGCACCTTTTAACAACCCACACTTGTTTGACCGAAGGCGGATTATGTCTTCGCGCATTAGGTGTGAATCTTAAAAGGCATTCAAGAATGAGTGACCATAACCATCACACAGTAACAATGATGAAAGCTACAAATATCATGTGTTTTTACTAACTCTTTACTTTTCTTAAGAGTTGCATGCGATTTGGGAGCAGTGATTTTAGCTTTGACAAAGGGAACTGGCTTTGGCTTGACTACGTATTTTCTAGGAGCATTCTTCTGGCTTTTGAAGGCAGGAGGAATGGTCGAAGAAGAAGGGCGGTCAGCCTTGCAGTTGCCAGCACCACTAATTCCACCAGAAGCGATTGAAGTAGAGATGCGGCCAACTCCATAAGCCATGTTCTCCGAATCATCAATCTCAGAATCCTTATCTTTTATCTGAGAGTCCTTCTTATCTTTTATCTGAGAGTCCTTCCTATACTTTGGATAGACATAATTGAAAATTTGTCCTTTACCCTTAGGATTAGCATGCTTCCTCTTAGGAATTTCATTAGTTAGTTTTGAAATCTCCTCATCCTTTTCACTATCGGATGCACACTTCTCTTCTTCACCGGATCCAAAACCTATACCCTCCTTAATTCCATTGGAAATTTGGGAGTCTATGATTTGATCCGAGGTGGATTTTGACTTGTTCCACCTATCAATAATCTTTTGAAGATCGTTGATTTGGGTAACCAGGTCATCATTGCGAAGTTGAAGTGCAGCAACCTTAGTTTCAAGAATGAGGTTTTGATCTACAAGAGGAGTCATACTTTTGATTTGGCCCTTAAGATTTGAAATTTCGGACCTCATCACAGTTTTCTCCGTCTTGAGTTGAGAAATTTCATCGGTTGATAGTGATAGAGCTTTCTTAACATTTTCAAACCTTTGGATCATCACTTCAGCCTTTTTAAACATCTCTTCTTGATCCATGGGGGAAATCTCCTTAGCCCTTTTTGAAACTTTTGGAGTTGATTTAGCTTTTGAAGATGTTTCATTTTTGGATGGAAAGATGGGGCGAGAAAATGAACAATTTCCAATCTTGGTGCTTGGAGTGAGGTCAAAATTGCTATAGTCCACACTGCTAGCCACAAGCTTGGTTTTCCTTGAAATCACCTCATTCCTCTTTTTGAGAGACTCATCGTGAACTTCATCTTCTGAGTCACTAGAAGCATCCTCAGCAATGAGGCAGAGATTTACCTCTTCGGTACTCTCATCGCTGTCTTCATCAGAATCAGTCTCGATCCAAGTTGCAAGTTCTTTAGAATTCTCATCTTCTTCAGCAACCATTCCCTTTCGTTGAGAAAATTTCGAAGGGAAAGTTTTCTTTTTCAAATACTCATATTTGGGTTGAGGGCACTCTGAAGCAAAATGACCTGGCTTTCTACAATTGTAGCACACGAGGTCACTCTTTTTCTTTGAGTCACTCACCCTTGAAGATGTTGCTGGATATTTGCTTTTTGAAAACGGTTTTGAATTTTTACGAAATTTTTGAAAACGTTTTACAAACATGGCAAAGTCCTCATCATCCATATCGATGAGAGAAGAAGTTGAAATACTAGGATCTGAGGTAGGCTTTGGGGGTTTCTCCATATGATCAACAACAGACATAGAAAGTGATTTTCCCTTTCCCTCGACTTCTTCAATATGTTGTAATTTTAACTCATAAACTTTAAGGTTTGCATATAAATTACTAAGAGTCCATGTATTTAATTGTTTTGAATCTTCGAGGGAAGTTGCTTTGTGCATCCATTTGGATCCCCGGAGCGAGAAAGGAATGTCATGTTAATTTCTTTATCAGTTAAAACTTTACCTAGAGATAAGCAAGCATTTACTACCTCAACATAGCGATCGTAGGTTTGACGTAGAGATTCATTGGGTAGTCTGTTGAAGCTGCTGTATCTCCTTTCAATTTCAAATTTCTTGCTTTCCTTGCATTGATCATCACCTTCGAGATAGTTTTCAATAGAGTCCCACATCTCCTTTGCAGTCTTGCATTTGAGTACCTTCTGATAGGTTGAAGTGGGTAATGTTCCGGAAATGATATTTCTGGCTTTGCTATCCAATGCAACATATTTTCTTTCTTCGTCAGTCCATTCTGTCTTCAGCTTTTTGACTTCAGGAACTTCGGTATTGGTAGTTGCATCAGTATTGGCTTTCATTGGAACAAAAGGTCCGTCGTTGATACAATCAACTAGCCTTTCATCTATTGACTCTAAATGAATTAGCATTCGAGCTTTCCAGATATCGAAGTGATCTTCATCCAACATAGGAATGTGTGAATAGTTAATCGTTGCCATAGCTTTTGATGTTGCCATGATGAATCGGCACCCAAGCTGTTAAGCTTGAAAAACAGAGAATAGTTTTATAAAGGTGTTTAGCTTTGATACCACTTGTTGGTCCCAAAGGTGCAACAAGAGTATGAAAACAGCTAGAGGGGGGGGGTGAATAGCTGTATAAAAATTTCTACTCTTTTTGAAAATTCAACCTTGGCTTACTTGGGCTGAAAGTGTGGTCAAGTAAAAACCAACTTTTAAGCTTAGTAAAATGCACAGCGGAAGTTTTCTAAGTACAAAACTTAGTATTGAAAAATAGTGTGGTCGACCGCAAAAGTGAAAGTGTGGTCGACCGCAAAGTTGAAAATGGCTTAGGCAGATTTGTAAGTACAAAAGCTTAGTAGTTGAAAGATAGTGTGGTCGACCGCAAAAGTGAAAGTGTGGTCGACCGCAAAGTTGAAAATGGCTTAGGCAGATTTGTAAGTACAAAAGCTTAGTAGTTGAAAGATAGTGTGGTCGACCGCAAAAGTGAAAGTGTGGTCGACCGCAAAGTTGAAAAAAGCTTAGGCAGATTTGTACTATAAACACAATTCAATATGAAGTTGGATGCAAGTGAAGATCAAACACAAGAAACAATATGAAAACTTATGAACTTGAAATGTAAAGTGCAGAAAGTAAATGACACGATATTTGGAGAGGTTCAATCGTTAAAGATCTACGTCCTCTACCAAGATGGTTAGTCTTGGATTTTCTAAGGGAGATAGTATATTTGATTTGAGTAGCTGTTACAAAGAATACAAAGTGAGAATCAAACAATCTCAAATCTAACTATCTTTTTCTATGAAGCAAATCCTAGACAATAACCAGTGTATGTGTGTGTGTGCAAGATTCAAGAGCTCTTTATAATATAAATGATAGAGCTTGATGAATGCAGGTGGTTACAAGGCTTGAGAGATTTCTGGGTAAGTGATATTCTTGAAAGCTTTTGAAGATGAAGAAGTGTTTGAAGATTCGAAGGATTCTGGAAATTTTGAGCTTCAACACTTCTTGATGATTATAGTTACTTCTCCAGTAAATCTCTGGCTCTCTAGCTATATGGCACTCTTGTATATGTCTGAGTCTATATGTGTGTCTTCAGGCTTGATCATAAGGTCTATTTATAGCCTTGGGATGAAGATAGCCGTTGGAGTTTTGTGTTGAGCAAGCTTCAAGGACAATGTGCTGTTGACGTCTAATTGGAGCACGTGTCCTTTTTGTCCCTTCATTGCAGAGTTAGTGGCAAGGTGGTGTACTGGCGTCCTTTGTACGAAATAACCCAGCTGTCACCAATTTGAATTTTGGAGCAAATTCTGCAACGGTAAAAATTCTTCGAGTTAACTCGAGTTGTGATCAGAGTTAAATTCTCAATTTTGATGAAGTGCGGTCGGCAAGCTATGTGGTCCGGAATGTGATGCGGTGCCGCAAGGTCTGCGGTTTGCACTGAGGTTTATCTTGTGGTCCATTATACCATCATCAAAATCTTCAATCTTCAAGCACTGAGCTGTGGTAACATTGTATTTTGTGGACAAGGATTATCTTGGGCCAAATTTCAATACCACGGTCAAAACAATTTATTTGCGGTCCAAATAAATGTTTTGTGGTCAAATAATAATTCTTTGTGGTCAAAGCATATTTTTGAAGCCAAAAATATTTTATGCGGTCAACCGCAAATTTTGAAGCCAAAATTAAGTCTTGCGGTCAATACATGTTTTGGTCCAAAAAAGAATACTTTGGTTTAAACATGATTCCATGTGGTCAACACCTGCTTCTTGCGGTCAATTGGATTTTCAAACCAAATCTTAATGTCATGCGGTCCAAGTGATTCCATGTGGACAAAACAATGACTTGCGGTCCATAGCAATTTCTTGAGGCCCAAAACTTACTCCATGCGGTCCAATATCTAAACTTCATTTGCGGTCAGCCGGATTTGATGCCAAGAAGGTCTTGTGATCAATCTTGATTTTGTGGCCAAAAATATTCTTGCTGACAAACTCACTGCCTTGCGGTCAATACCTTTGTTTTTTTTTTGGTTAATACATTGTTTTGTGGTCAATACTTCCTTGAGCTCAAAAACAATTCCATGTGGTTAAAATGATTCCTATGCGGTCCAAGTGAGTTGCCAAAGTGATGTTTTGCAAAATGAAGCCTTGGTCAGAACAGTGACTTTTTGGTCCAAAATAATGCTTTGATTAAAAGCTTCCATGTGGTCCAAATTAATTCCTTGTGATCAAAACATTGCCTTTTAATTTTAAAGAGCCATCTTTTTCAAGCCTAAATAACTAAACTATAAAAATGGACTTAACTAAAATTGAAGTTGTAAAAACTCCATACATAATGTCCTATAGTCCATATAAAAAATAAATTAGGTGATGGTATCAATCAAATCAAGTAATAGGAGGGGTTTATAATAAGCATACCCAACAGAACCTAAGTCCAAGGCTAATTTGTACAACGTGGCGTATGCCATTGCCATGGCTGAGGATAAGAGCAAGAAAAGGGGATCTGACAAGGCAGAACTAGAAGCGGCTGGCACTCACCACGCTTCCAATGGCAATGGGAATGGTAAAGGATCCAAGGGGAAGAACAGAACGAGAAGTACTGAAAAGCTTGAAGTATTTACCCCTCTTACCAAGCCCATCACTGAAATCATGCAGCTAGTCAACCTTCCACCGCCTCGTCCGCTGAGCAACAAACCAAAGTTCCCTCGTTACACATCTAAATTCTGTGATTTCCACAAGGACCACGGTCACAACACTGAGGGCTGTTATGCCCTCAAGAAAATGATCCAACGGTGGGTCGACGAGGGAAAACTCGACCGCTATGTGTAAGTACCCAAATCTGGCTCATGCCTTCCGGTTAAATTTCCCGGCAATTTCGGTAAGTTTTTCGGTAATTCCCCGGACCTTCCTAGTGTTCCGGAAATATTCCGAAACAGTCCCAAATTAATTAAAGGCTGAAGAGGAGCCTTCCTAATTAAGAAACACGTTTTTCTTAATTAGGAAGAACCTTCTAGAATTTGCCACCTTGCATGGTTCTAGAAATGCTGAGTCACAATGGATAATGCTGTACGGCTGCATTAGCTCGCGGTCCCTGGCCGCACGGCTTCATTAGCCTTATCCAGACTGCCTATAAATAGAGCCCTCCTCTACCCATTTTACACAACAACAAAAAACACAATTTTCAACAACACAACAATTTTCAACAACACCACACATAATACGTGAAGAATACTCTCAAGAGCTGTTGAAGATCCAAGAAGGTGAAGAAGAAGGCCAAGAAGCTACCTCCCTCCTCCCTGAAGATCCAAGATCAACCTCTCCTCCTAGCTCCATCCAAAGAAGAAGGAAGCCATTGGTAACCTCGCACACCCTAACCTCGCATCCTAATTGCTTTATAAATTGCTCATTGCATTGCCTTTATATTGCTTGGGACTTGGTAGATTAAAGATCACATCTTTATATTCCCCCTTCCCCTTTTGCATGCATTAGACATCATTTGTCATAAAAATGTAGTCTTTCCCCATAAAGGTGCATCCTTTGCACCTAAAACCCCCATTTTCCAATAAAAATGTCATCTTTATATATAAAAATCAAGTCTTTTTCAATCAAAATGCATCCTTTGCATTCAAAATCCCTTTTCCAAGCATCATTTGCTTTAAAGATCATGTCTTTACCATAAACTAGCATCATATGATTTTCAAAATGCAATCCTTATGCATCATTTGCATAATGAATGCCAATTTCTTCATAAAAATGCATCATTTGCATAAAAAATCATATCTTTATGCATCATTTGCAATAAAGATCATTTCTTTGAATCAAGTGCATCATTTGCAACCCAAAATGTCATCTTTTCATTAAAGTGTCATTTTTACATACATTCCCCCATTCCCCATTAGTAACCTCGGAACGGACCGGTGTAAAAGATCCTATCTTTACATCGTTCCTTCCATAAAGGTTTCATAATCTCTTTAGAAAAGGGACACCTTCGAACCCTATATCTTCGATTATCACTTAAGATGAGTATGAAGCATCTATACAAGCTCGACCATCTTAAAGTGTAGGATTGATGGGCTAAGGACCCTCCTTTTCTAAAGAACCTCATCTTTGACTACAAAGAGAGTCATTCTCTCGATCACGCAAGTCCCAAGGTCCAAAAAAATGCGATGATCACAAGTCCAAGATGAGGGTGGGATCATAATCCCGAATACATAAAATCCAAGAAATCCCGAGCGACAACCAACAAATGGTTTGTACGTCCGGAAGACGACTTGGGACATTCCCTCCTTATCATCAAACACATGCACACAAAAAAGCACGCAAGCAAGCACGATTAATGAAATCTTGGGAGACTTGCTCCGGCAAGGCACCTTGGGTGAACGACGATCCGTTCTTCCCAAGGGGTAACTTAACCTCCGAACCCATAAAACCTTTTTTTTCAAAGTTTTGAGGTAATCAAAATGGCGTGGCGACTCCGTTTTTCAAATTAAACCGGATGTCTTCAAACTCGCGTGAATCCAACAAACGCAAAAATTTGGGCACACATTCACAGTTTGGCGACTCCGCTGGGGAAATCCCAAAGGAGAAAAGCTTTTTATTTTCAAAACAAAAATCGATACTCGGTATATAGGTGGAAACCACTTACCCTTCCTGTACACTCCCTGACGTGGGAGTTGGGATAACCGGTGGTTTAACAATCCCACGTACCGGTATCACTTTTTCGAAAAAAATAGAAAGAAAGCTTTTCCCTTTGAGCGGGTTAGACTCCCGTCGTCGATTTCATTAATCATGCTTGCTTTCTTTACCATGCATTGCATCATTTGCATCTTGGAATCTGTGCATACTTTGAACGGGAAACAACCCGAAAAATAGCAAAAGGAGTGGAACCTGGAAAATTGATCCATGCAGTCGTACGGCTCAATCCTCCTTGGATTCTGATCGGGCGACCTCAGTGGCAATTCCACCAGGAAAAATTGAGGTTAATCTGGCAGTCCTAGCAGCTTGGGGCTACTCAGCTCCATGATCGATCGGGGCTCCTTAAAATTTACGTGCTTATGTGTTGCATTTTCCCCGTCCCGAAAATCATTCCTTTAAAACACATTTCTGAAAATCTCTGTTTTAACTCAAAAAGGAACATTTTTAGGAGACCGCACACTACGCGCACCTGATATATCCTGTACACTTTTGCACGCACGTCCTTCAAACCCGAGGGTGGTTCCAGCTGCAGTCACGGACAGCCTTACGATGCTCCCGGGCGCGCACGGAATCATCCCAACCTCCCCATGGCAGCCAGTGTCGACCAATGCACAGTCCGTGTCACACGTTTCAAAAAACCGTGACTTTTGGTTGGTTTTTGGTCTAGTCCGTGTCATATAGCCCAGTTGCATACCCTCGTAAAGGTCAAGCCTTAGTTCATAACGGAAGAAGAACTCTGCCAAAATTCCGACAAGGAAAAATTGGCGAGATCTCGATTCCGACATTGACTATTGACCTTGACCTGCACGGAATGCGTAAGAGTCAAGACCGAGTCTTTGCCAACAAATCAAAAGATCTTTTGCTCAAGCGAAGCTCTGCTAAAATTCCGACAAGGAAAAATTGGCAAGATCTTGACCCTAAGCATTGACTTCGATTCTAACTCACGCCCGGCGTATGCAACGAAGTTCAATGTGACACTGTGTCATCCGGCTTTTGCCGCCCGACCCATGCCTATTATCTTCTCGGACATTACCGAAAGTCAAAACGTCATTCGCTCAAGCGAAATTTCGCCAAAAATCCTATCAAGGCGTAAAGACGAGACTTTCCCAGATTGCCTTGACTATAATCCGCATCGCTCGTGCGTTGAAAGTTCCTATGACCCGCTAGACCCGTTAGGAGCGTTCTTTACTCTCGGTCGGTGGGATCCGCGTGCCCTATAGGACCCTCGCCCGGGCCGCCCACCCCGGGAGGTCGAAATACAGTGTGGAATACGAGGGGCTTATAGACGTAGTGACGGAACCCACCGATCCAGAACTAGAGTAGTTACGAAAAGAAGGGCAAACCCCCTTTTCCAACCAAATAGATATTAATAAAAGACACCGTTTTAAGTAAACTCGGAAGATTCTAATTTGCATATTGCCCGAGCCATCACCTAAACACCTACCCCGAGTCTAAACCTTTCCTATCCCTTTCCCGCAGCCGAGAAAGAAGTGGGTGAGAACACCGGGTCAGCGACTTGTTAGCGCAGAATTCTCGCAGCCGCTGAATCCTCGCTTTGCGCTTTTCAGTGTCAAAATGGCCAACATGGTAGTCAACAATGGTAATGACCAAGTAGTCGGAGAGGCCATCCCACTTCAGCCCAAGCCTCACATATGGTATGATGTATGCGATCGTGAGGACTGTCCTGGAGTATGAGTATCAAGAATGGATTAATGAAGACGCTCCTTCGAGAAAGAAGAAGAAGAGAAAGTCCACACAACAGTAAGCTAAAAGAAAGGTATGAAGCCGGAGACAAGAGCGTCGGAACTCTAGGGGAGCCTTCTCGGCAAGTTCGATTACTATGTTAGCTATGCCAAACAGCCCGCCAAGGAACCCATCATTCAAAGCACACCACTCGATACCCCCATGTACAAGTGATCCTCTTGAAGCGTAAAGTGCTGAATTTGTGGCCATCGTGAAGTTCAATGAGAAGCTAGCGTATCTAGAAGCGTAATACGTAAAGCCTATCAATACGTAGCGCCAAGGAAGAATTAAGATCCTCTCAAGAAGATTTCATCGCATTATTCAGCCAACCCTCCTCGCTGGCTACACCGACAAGGTCGTGGTGTCCAAGATCGCAAAGAGAAAATGAGTTATCGCAAAGGCATTGATAAGATGAGCCAGACTCTTCGCCAATGAGCCCAGCTTGTCACGGACGAGCTCACCGAGAGATTGCATCAAGCTACTCTAGCTCCCCTCACTATCTTTCCACTGCACCGGCCCGTCAATGATTTCCGGCAAGCTTTTGATCAATTTGAAGTCTCCAACTTTCGAAGAACGCCGACAAGACCGCTACTCCCTGTGGCAACAAAGAAGAAGGAGTGAGATCCCTGGCCCAACCCTTGTCAAGCCACCCTCGAGTCAATAAGTAGTGTAGGGTCCAGAGTCGCAGCGTCTGTTCGCCGAGTCAGAATCTTTGAATTCCCCCCTTCCGAGTCATCCGAAGGCCTCACGCCCGAGGACTATCAAAATGTAATCGATGTCATCTTTCCCCTTATTTTGAATGAAATGACAGATCTTTCGAGTATCCTCTTATTGCCAACTTAACAAATGATAAATTAACTCAAAACTCAACAACAAGCTTAATAATGAATCATTTGAACAAGATGCAAACACACTAAATGAACAATACATTAAAGAAATCTTTAAGCATTTCGTAAAAGAGGAAAACCGGGCCCAAGCCGCCGAGGAGGTTTTGACAAGTGTGAACTTGGGTACTATCGAGGAACCTAAAGAGACACAGATCGGAAACTTCTTCCAGGGGGTCAACTGACAGACCGATCGATCCGCTCAGTGGAATACGTCGACGTGTTTGCATGGTCATACAGGATATGCCGGGCTAGACAGCTCGATAGTAGAGCACGTAATCCCTCTAGCACCAGATGCTAAGCCAAGAAATGTAAACTAAGGAAGATCAAGCCAGAATGGTCTCTACAGGTCAAAGAAGAAATTGAGAAGCTACTGCGGGTAGGATTCATTAGAGTCATTGAATATCCGACATGGTTATCCAATATCGTGACCGTCACCAAGGCCAATGGGAAGATGCGCTGCTGTGTGGATTTCCAAGATCTGAACAAGGCCAGCCCCAAGGACGATTACCCTCTGCCAAACATAGACATCCTGGTGGACTCCACTGCCAACTACGAAGTCAAATCCTTCGTTGATGGCTTTGCAGGATACAACCAGATCAAGATGGCTGAGGAAGACCAAGAAAAGACAGCCTTCACCACACCATGGGGAACTTACTATTATACAGTGATGCCATTTGGGCTTAAGAACACCAGGGCTACTTACCAACGGGCAGCGACCGCGCTTTTTCATGACATGATCCACAAGGAGATTGAGGTCTACGTAGACGACATGATAATCCACTCCAAAGGCGAGGACGGGCAAGACTTTGTTGACCCGCAGAAGTTCTTTGAGAGGCCGAGACAACATTCCATGAGACTAAACCCCGCTAAATGCACCTTCGGAGGACAAGGGGAAAAGTGCTTGGGTATATGGTCACTGAGCGAGGTATCGAAGTTGACCCCCAAAAGATCAAAGCCATTATGGATATGAGGCCACCTCTGACCTGCACAAAAGTCAAGAGCTTTATGGGAAAACCGCAAAGACATTAGCCGTTTCACAATCGCTTGACCACTATGTGCGAGCCCATCTTCAAGCTCATGAAGAAGAACGTAGACACGTAATGGACCGAAGAATGCCAGGATGCTTTTGACCGTATCAAGGCATACTTGGTACATCCTCCTGGTACTATGCCCCCACATAGACGTAAACCTCTTCTCGCTCTATCTCACCGTCACCGATACGGCTGGGGCTATGCTTGCCCAGAGAAGAAAGACTCTGATAGAAAACGCCATTTACTTTGTCGCTAAGCCGCAGGAAGTGAGCTCAATTACTCAAGATGTGAAAAGACTCCGTGCAGGATCGGGTCTGGGTAGTCGCAAGTTGAAGCATTATATGCAAGCCCACCATGTGAATTTGGTCTCAAGAATGGACCCCAGCAAATACATCTTTGATAAGCCTTCCCTCTCGATGCGTCTAGCGAAGTGGTCCTTCTTCTTAGCAGAGTACGACATCAACTATGTGACCGTAAAGGCTATCAAGGGTCAAGCGTTGTCGACCACCCGGCAAACTTTCCCAAGAATGAAGACAGAGGGCCCGAACCCCAATTCCTGCATGAAGGGATCTTTGCAATGAGCCCGAAAACCGATGGCAATTGTTCTTTGACTGAGCCGCTAACAAAAGAGGAAACGGTATCGGGATGCTACCGGTCGATCCGAAAGATGAGCATACACCCATAGCCCTCAAGTTGAACTTCCCCGCCACGAACAATGTTGCCGAGTATGAAGCCTCGCATTGGCCGGTTTGGAAGATGCCTTAGAAAGGAATGTCAAGGAGCTAGAAGTTTACTGAGACTCACTCGATCATCAACCAGGTTTCCAACAAGTGGAAGATCATGGACCCTAACCCGCAGCCGTATCATGCCCATATGGAGGAGTTGATCTGGACAGCTCGTAGAAGTGACCTTCCACTACTTGCCAAGGGAAAAGAACAGATTCGCATGCCCTAGCTACTCTAGCCTCATTGGTAGAGATCCCCGAGGGAAAAGCCATAAAACCCTTCCGAGTGGGTAGAAGAGAAGCCCCACCTTCCGTTGTGAAGTAGACCTGGGACCCGAGCCTATAAAGGAACCCCGGTACAATCAAATTTACCAGCTTCCTCAAAGATGGAGAGTCACTTCGTAGACAAAGAAGGTAGACCAAAAGAAGGTGTTAGAGCCAAGCGCTTGCAATCCCTGAAAAGGTTGGCCTCCCATTACGTCATTCTAGGAGGCAACCTATACAAGAAGCGATACCAAGGACCACTCCTCTTGTGCGTCACTCAAGAAAAGGCCAAAGAATTGATGACTGAAGTCCACAATGGTCCCTGCGGTCCTCATATGAATGCCCGAGCCCTGATGCAAGTGATCCTCAGAATGGGTTACTACTGGATTTCCATGGAAACAGACTGTGTCCAGCACGTCCGAGCATGCGACAAGTGCCATCGGTTTACCAACCTCAACCATCTCTCGCCTCATGACCTGTACTGCATGACGACTTCTTGGCCGTTTGCAACTTGGGGTATTGACGTGATAGAGAAAATAGCCCCGGCAGGAAGCAATGGACATGAATTTGTGCTAGTAGCCATCAACTACTTCACCAAGTGGGTAGAGGCCAAGTCTTACAAGGTCCTCACTTCCAAGAAGGTTGCCCAGTTCATCAAAGAAAACATAATGTGCAGATATGGAGTGCCCAACGAGATCATTTCCGATAATGGGTCGCACTTTGAAGGGGATTGCGATAGGTTGCTGTCAGAATTCAGAATCACTCGCCACAAGTCGTCTCCGTACATGCACCTCGACTAATGGAGCCGTGGAAGCCGCTAATAAGACGCTCGAACGGATCATCCTAAGATGGCCACCCGTGGTCGTGATTGGCCCGAAAAGCCGCACTTGGCACTCGGGGCTACGTAACGTCTGTCGTAATGCCTACAGAGAAACTCCTTTTGCCTTAACCTACGGATGGAAGCAAAGTGCTACCAGCTGGAGTTGGAAATCCCGTCATTAAGGGTCCTCCTGGAAAACAAAGTGTCAATGAAGTAGAATGGTTGCGCAGCTCGGCATGATGAGTTAGCCCCGCTTGACGAAAGAAGGCTAAAAGCCATGGAACACACCCGAGCCTACCAGAGGCGGATGGCCGTAGCGTTTGATAAAAAGGTCAAGGCCGAGACATCAAAGAGGGTGACTTAGTTTTGAAAGTGAAGCCCCCTATCGAGACAAACCCCCGGGAAAATGGGAACCCGTTTGGATCGGCCCTTATGTGGTGCGTAAGATACTATCGGGAGGGGCCATGAAGCTTGCACTGGACGGCAATCCCTTTGTCCACCCAAATAACGGTGATAAGCTCAAAAGATACTATGTCTAAAAAAAAATAAAAAAAAAAATAAAAAAAAAAAAATAAATAAAAAAAAATAAAAAAGTGCAAAAAGAGTAATACCCGGCTAGGCCGAAAACCCCAAAAAGGGCGGTCTAGGCAAAAGACAGGTTGCACATAAAAATCTTAGTGCAAAAAGAGTAATGCCCACTAGGCCGAAAACCCTAAAAAGGGCGGTCTAGGCAAAAACAGTGGCCGCACATAAAAAAATATATATAGTTCACTGTAATGAACTACGAAGACCCGAGCCCCTTAGTCTTTCTTGTAAAAGGGGAACGTAGGCAGCCATATATGGTTCGGTCTAAACAATAAAAAGGACAATCAAGCTTCCATGAAGTGCGCCCTAAAATAATAAAGGGTATTTCTTTTTCATAAAACGGGTCCCAATCAATAAGACATTTGAATTTCCATGAAATGTGTCTTGATTAATTTTTAAGATAATATTTCTTGTTCATTACAAGTTAAAAACTTCTTGATGAGTTCAAGCACGGTCTACCTCTTGACTCGCTAACCCGCTACAAAGATCTAAAATACAATAAAATGCCTAAATAAACTAATGTGTTTGCAAAATGGCAATAAGGGAATCCTAAGAAAAGATCCGTCGCCGTCATTCGCCGAGTCTTCTTTGGTCTTTTTCCCTTTTCCTCGGCCCCGTCGAGTCTTCTTCCTCTTTTTATCTATGATGTCGGTATCTCTCATCCCGACCTCCCAGATCCTCATTGGAGCCTCTACCAAACCCGTGTCAATAAGTGCTCTCTACCCGAGCACGAGTCCGCACCTCCTCCCTCCGAGCCTCGCCAAAGGAGCAACCTCTGACAACCTCTTGTACCGAGCCTCCATGTCTCTCGACCAAGTCACTCTCGACCGGTTATGGCGACTCGCCTTAGCCTCGCCTCCCTCGTAGTCCCGCTCGAGTCACGCCGCCCCAATAAAGCTTCGACGTCTCTCCTCCAAGATGACCCGAGTCGCTCCCATCTCCCTCTCGTACTCACCCAAGTAGACAAAGTGGTCAAGATGGCACTCTTCCCGCTCCCGAAGATAGCCCCGGGTGGGAAAGCAAAGATATGTCCAAGCCCTCGAGAAGAAAGAGAAGCCGGGCCGGATCTCTCATGTCCAATGACACCACCTCCATGGTCCGGATGTCCTCCCAATCACTCAATGGCTCCCGTAAAGCCCCAAACCGCCCGGATACTAAGGTGGAATGTAGAAGGATGACCAGCCAGTAATCCCGGAACCCTCACAAAGATAGGACTCCCGAAATATCCTCCCGGTCCGCAACCTCCAATGAGGTATCCACCAACGGATGTCCGAAGTGGATAGCCTAGCCATCGTCGCCTCTCACCTACTCGATCCCGTTGCCTTCTGCACCTCTCCGAGAAATCACCCAAGGGCACCGAGTCGGCAAAGCCCCCGGCAAAGCCCCGAGCCTCTCCCGCAGCCCATAAGGTCAAGACAAATGACTCCCGTGATCTCATGAAATGGTCTCCCGAGCCATCCCCGTCAATCCCATGAAGTGTCTCTCCCAAAACCGGGACAATATCCTTCCCACTTTGCAGCCTCTAACCATGTCCAAGAGACCACTATGACAGATCCCCACTGACTCAAAGAATGAACAAAGCAGAATACGCAAAGGATAAATGCGTCCATAGCCACCGTGGTCGCAGCCATATCCGGAGACCCAAACCCGCCCGGATATCGTAAAGGTCAATCCCGTCCGGGCTACCATCATCCTCTCAGCCTCCCCCAAAGGAATCTCGTAAAAGATGCAAGCTTTACCGCCACCGGCACGTCTCCGATCAGCGGAATAGATATAGCCTCAATTTCGGGACCCCCAATCAAGGCTCGGAAGTCTTCATGCGTCGGGACAATCTCGTTATAAGAAAAGCAAGAAACATGTCTCCTGACGTCCCGTAACTTTGCCGCGGCTCTCAAAAGGTCCCAATCGGGCGGAGATCCCTCAAATGCCATAAAGACTTGATCTTGAAGGAAGAATCAAGCAGCCCCCTATGAGATTGGAAGTTGTGTCTCACCCAAGATTGAAGATCGGAGTAAAACGGTCTCGCTTCCCCTTTGCAATCTAACGGGCTTCTCCATCGCAAAATGATCAAAGGTGGTGCTTTTAGGTTCAAAATGTGCTCGGGAACAATTGGGACAAGTCTAAGTTGAAAATGAAATGAAATGGCCAAGCCTTGCTTTTATTCGTAAAATAACCAGCCGTACAGTAACCGTGAGCCGCACGGCTTCATTTGCCCTGCAGACCAAACCGCACGGCTACATTAGCCATCTCGTAGAAAATTCTGCAAAGAACCAAGTTGCTGCCCAAGGGAGTTTTCACCCCACTTTTTCAACCAAAACCCGTACAAAAACATATCCGTAAGCCATTCAAGCATTTATACACCATTATAAATCATTTTGGCCCGCTTTCGCCCCGATTCCAAGCAAAAAATTGCCCCAAGGCTCAGATAATATGCAAATTAAAAAAGCATGAATTAGAAAAGTAAATAAAGCATAAATACAATGTCTTCGCCCCATCGGCGCCCAAATAAAGCAAAAAATAAACAAAGTGTGCATCAAAAGTGTTCATTGTTTGTTATGTTCCTAAATCCATTCTAGAGACCTCCTAGGCCTCCGATTCTTCCTCCTCCTCATCACTGCTCAGCTCATAGACGCTAGCCTCCCTCATCAAGTCCTCCTGGTCACTCACATCATACAAATGGACATTATCGTGCCCGTACTCGCCACCGCTCCAGAATGTCGCGTTGGGTCCCCGCCCCGAGGCATGGCACCGGGAAGAGTACTCCGAGGCCGATGAGGTAGACGCCGTGCCCCCGACATGCCGTCTCGCGCCCGTGCTCCCGTGCATCCGCCGCCGCCTTTGAAGCGCAGCGCCTTCCTCGTAAGGGATCGGCACATGTCCTTCCAGCCTCCTATTCCGCCCGATCGCCCTATCATAAGTGCGAGCCGGAACTCCGAGAAAAAGAAGAGAAAAATCTCAAAAATCTCGTAAAGTCTCAAAAAAAAAGCAAAGAAAGCTAAAAAAGGGAAAGACCCTAAAAGTATACTTACAAAGGCTGTCAGCGGCAAGGTGTACCGGGGCTCCCTAGTGTCGGGGACAGAATCCTCATCCTCCTCGGAACTCCATGGACCACATAGGACAGATGCGCAGGAGGGATCGGCGGTCAAGAGGCTCATCCTCCCCATATCCCCGAGTCACCGCCGCCTTCACTAGCTTCGTGGCGTCCTCGCCGCCGCTCCACAAACACAGGGTAGGGGGTAACCATGTCGAAATACTCCTCGCAGCCTATACCTCCCCGGTATCTCTCAATCTCATCTCGGCCAATCCCCTGGGCCGCACATCCGTGCCGGAGGATCGTGGGAGTAATGGCATCCAATGGAGGGACATGGCCATGCCGCTCGAGAAACGGTCCCCCAAGTAAATGACATCACATGTCGCCCTGAGCCATCTCCTCTCGCCTAGTCGCCTCGATGGCCTCTCCCAAAGAAAATCTCCTGATACCCGCCCCAAGGGTAGAAGTCCACTCCGTCGTGCCCATCCCGTTGATGACCGGCCTCACCATTTTGTAGTCAAAAGTGATCCGGGTCTTCCCGTGAATTTATCCTCGCATCTCCCTCCAAATAACCATAGCAGGGAAGATGGTGATATCACTCGGGTTCCAAGGGAAGAACCCGATCACCTCACAAAACCAGGCCTGCATGTTCAAAACATCAAAAAGGTCATTCTCTCTCTCATAAAAGTCTCAAGACAGAAAAGAGAAAAGAGAAAAGAAAGGAGACTACCTCAAGGGCAAAGGAGAAGCAGTCCATAGAAGCAGCCTTGTTCCGGCTGTACATGTCCAAGGAGAAATACAACTCTGCCAATCTGGCCTCTCCCCAAGAGACCGTCCCTATCCCATCCACATCCTCCAGGGAGTCAAGGAGGCAAGTCATAGCTAGCGTCTCAGAATTAGCAAAAATGGTGACCGACAGCATCAACCACACGAATGCTCTAGCAAGCTGTTGGGCGGTCACATCATTAGCAAGAAAGTTCCGCATGCGCCTCGGGATCGCCACCTCGACGTTCCGCATCTCCATACCCAGCCCCTTGGGAATCAACTCAAACCCAACCAAATTCTAAAATTCCTCAGCTGTAATGTGGTCTCTCCAAGTCACGGGCCTCCCAGTGAACTGTAGACCGGTGATAGCCGTGAAATCAGCAGGAGTCACTGTCAGCTCTCCCCAGCTCAGATGAAAGCTATGGGTGCTATCCCACCAGAACTCAGAAAGGGCCTGGATCAAGCCCTTGCTCTTAGAGGTGATATGAACACCCCTGCCGATAGCCTCGACGAATGAATCCAGGCCGGTAGCCCTCACCAAATCCTTGGGGTTCACCCCATTCTTCTCGAAATCCGGCATCCTTTGCCAAAGCTTGACTGCAATCTCTGATGGTCCTCTAGACTTGTTCTCCTGTAGACAAGCAAAGCACAAAAGAAATGTGTCAGTCCTTCATCATTTTCAAAAGCATGCATATATTCACAAAAGTGCACATATCTTTCAAAAGAAAAGCATTCAAAAAAGTTTTTCTAGCATCATTTGCATCAAAAAAGCGTCTTTCATCACTTGAAACGCGTCATGTCAAGTCCCATTGCTTTCCTAAAGCACAAAATCACAATTTTCACAATTCTTTGCACATAAGCATTATTCTTTCAAAAATGGCATGCATGAATCCTTTTCATCTTCCAAAATCATGTCTTCTCAAAATTTTGACTTAGTTCTAGCACATGCAAGAACTCCGTCTCACTTTAGACAATTTTTTCATTCTTACTTTATTTGCGAGAAAAAAGTGGGTCATTCCCATTATTTTTGTCAAACAAATTGCACATTGCATGTTTTTAGCCTCATAGGTTATTCATCAATATCTCAAAATCATTCATAAATCCTAGGAAAATCCTAGAAAATTCCTAAGTTCGGGTCAAGCCCTAAGTCATTCAAAATTCAATCAAAATCGACGGAATTGAGCCAAATAAGAATGCTTACCCCAACCGGACGCGGGTTCGTCGATTTGTGCTCTCTTCTCCCCGGGTAAAGCTCCGACGGAGGCGTAAGAAAGTCATACTTTATCTCCGTTCGCACGAGCTCCTTTCTCCTCCTCCGAGCGGCCGCCGAGATGTTTCTTCTTGCTTGCCTCGGTATAGGATTGCCCTCCGGATCCATTCCAATCAAAGGGAAGCAAGGGGATTGAAAGAATTTCAAAATTCTCTTCCTCTCTTCTCTCTCTCTGCGTTCTTGGGCGGCAATACAATGCCAATGGCCCGTTCAAATCTGATTTTAAATAATCTGGAAAAAACAGGCTTCTAGCCGTACGGCTACTTTTTCTCCATCTCATGCCGGGCGGCCTCATTCGCTCTGAGCAGAAAATTACAATCCTGCCCCTGGACCTTCCACTTGGGCATGCAATTTTCGTTATCTTTTAACCAAGATAACATCTTTTTCAGAAGATATCCCTTATCTCTTAAGCAATTAAGCTTTCTTCCCAGTCGCCTCCATTAATTCCGTTATAACGGGATAACACTAGGTGACAACCTCCGAATTGTCAAAACTCTAAACTTAAGCTACCTCTATCCCGAATAGCGACGTATGCTCAAGTTCCTCTAAACTTAAGCTACCTCTATCCCGGATAGTGACGTATGCTCGAGTTCTTCTTAACTTAAGATACCTCTATCACGAATAGTGAAGTATACTTAAGTTCTTCTAGCTTTAGCTACCTCTATCTCTGTCAAAAAGAGATAGCGCCGTAAGCTTTAGTCTCCGTTATTTCCGTCATAAAGAAATAACGCCATCTAGCTTTAGCTACCTCTATCTCTGTCAAAAAGAGATAGCGCCGTAAGCTTTAGTCTTCGTTATTTCCGTCATAAAGAAATAACGTCATCCAGCTTTAGCTACCTCTATCTCCTCGATAGTGACATAAGATCTAGTTTCCTCAGGTGACAACCTCCATTAATTGTCAAAACCCTCAAGGATCCTAGACATCGTTCCTAACTATCTAGTGATGCTTGAACTACGATCAAGGCTTGATTCCTCCGGGATACGTAGGTAGCCTTTTATAAAAGGTCCAGCCATCCGACCACTTTGGTCACCCTGTTCCTCCGTCACTCCTCAGTGATGAAGTAGTCCCTCATAAGAGACTTTGTTATCCGACCACCTCGGTCACTTCTAGCATATCTCCAGTAGGATCAATTGCTTGACCTCCTAGGTCATTTTCTTTTCTATTTCCCCAGCAAGAGACCAGTTTCTCTTCTCCATTCCCCAGCGGATCTATTCTGAACTACGGCCTGGCTTGATTCCTCTGGGATACGTAGGTAGCCTTTCATAAGAGGTTCAGCCACTCGACCACCTCGGTCTCTCAATCCGTCTCGGCATTCGCCAGATCGGATCCTTTTCTATCGACAACCCCACTCGCCTTGCAAGTGACGTTGCCGAGGGGCTTCTGTAAGTACCCAAATCTGGCTCATGCCTTCCGGTTAAATTTCCCGGCAATTTCGATAAGTTTTCCGGTAATTCCCCGGACCTTCCTAGTGTTCCGGAAATATTCCGGAACAGTCCCAAATTAATTAAAGGCTGAAGAGGAGCCTTCCTAATTAAGAAACACGTCTTTCTTAATTAGGAAGAACCTTCTAGAATTTGCCACCTTGCATGGTTCTAGAAATGCTGAGTCACAATGGATAATGCCGCACGGCTGCATTAGCTCGCGGTCCCTGGCCGCACGGCTTCATTAGCCTTATCCAGACTGCCTATAAATAGAGCCCTCCTCTACCCATTTTACACAACAACAAAAAACACAATTTTCAACAACACAACAATTTTCAACAACACCACACATAATACGTGAAGAATACTCTCAAGAGCTGTTGAAGATCCAAGAAGGTGAAGAAGAAGGCCAAGAAGCTACCTCCCTCCTCCTTGAAGATCCAAGATCAACCTCTCCTCCTAGCTCCATCCAAAGAAGAAGGAAGCCATTGGTAACCTCGCACACCCTAACCTCGCATCCTAATTGCTTTATAAATTGCTCATTGCATTGCCTTTATATTGCTTGGGACTTGGTAGATTAAAGATCACATCTTTATATTCCCCCTTCCCCTTTTGCATGCATTAGACATCATTTGTCATAAAAATGTAGTCTTTCCCCATAAAGGTGCATCCTTTGCACCTAAAACCCCCATTTTCCAATAAAAATGTCATCTTTATATATAAAAATCAAGTCTTTTTCAATCAAAATGCATCCTTTGCATTCAAAATCCCTTTTCCAAGCATCATTTGCTTTAAAGATCATGTCTTTACCATAAACTAGCATCATATGCTTTTCAAAATGCAATCCTTATGCATCATTTGCATAATGAATGCCAATTTCTTCATAAAAATGCATCATTTGCATAAAAAATCATATCTTTATGCATCATTTGCAATAAAGATCATTTTTTTGAATCAAGTGCATCATTTGCAACCCAAAATGTCATCTTTTCATTAAAGTGTCATTTTTACATACGTTTCCCCATTCCCCATTAGTAACCTCGGAACGGACCGGTGTAAAAGATCCTATCTTTACATCGTTCCTTCCATAAAGGTTTCATAATCTCTTTAGAAAAGGGACACCTTCGAACCCTATATCTCCGATTATCACTTAAGATGAGTATGAAGCATCTATACAAGCTCGACCATCTTAAAGTGTAGGATTGATGGGCTAAGGACCCTCCTTTTCTAAAGAACCTCATCTTTGACTACAAAGAGAGTTATTCTCTCGATCATGCAAGTCCCAAGGTCCAAAAAAATGCGATGATCACAAGTCCAAGATGAGGGTGGGATCATAATCCCGAATACATAAAATCCAAGAAATCCCGAGCGACAACCAACAAATGGTTTGTACGTCCGGAAGACGACTTGGGACATTCCCTCCTTATCATCAAACACATGCACACAAGAAAGCACGCAAGCAAGCACGATTAATGAAATCTTGGGAGACTTGCTCCGGCAAGGCACCTTGGGTGAACGACGATCCGTTCTTCCCAAGGGGTAACTTAACCTCCGAACCCATAAAACCTTTTTTTCAAAGTTTTGAGGTAATCAAAATGGCGTGGCGACTCCGTTTTTCAAATTAAACCGGATGTCTTCAAACTCGCGTGAATCCAACAAACGCAAAAATTTGGGCACACATTCACACTATGTCATGAAGAAAGATGGCAAGCGGAAGCGGAAGGAAGAGGAAAGTGAAGATGATGATAAGATTGAGGATGGAGAACAGAGGCCTCCTAGGGCCAAGCTGCATGTGATCCGAGAAGAGACAATCTCTACTAGACAGCTAAGGAACCAAATCCATGAATTAAGCAAGGTGTACCATGTTCCTTCTTGGGTTCATAAAGCGGAAGAGGTCATTAGCTTTTCTCCTAATGAATTGGCAGGGAGCCGTGCTGCCCGTGAACAACCCTTGGTGATAAAGGGTCGAATTGATAATGTGGAATCTGAAAGACTGCTTGTTGACACGGGGGCCTCCCGTGATATTTTATACCACTCTGCCTTCCAACAGACGGGCTTGAAAGACACCATGCTGGAGCCTTATCACAGAAGGTTGGAAGGTTTCACCAACCATAAAGTTGGTGCTAAGGGAATTGTCGAGCTAGAACTTGAAATTAGCGAACATCCCTTTCGATCCACGGCTACTGTCAATTTCGTAGTCATGAATTTAACTAGTGATTATCATGCTATAATGGGCATTCCAAGTCAATCAAAACTTGGGTTGGTCGCCTCCCTTCCTCACCAATGGGTCAAATTTCCTACTCGTTCTGCGATTGGATGCGTGAGGGCGACCGCCAAGGACTTCTTGGAGCATGTCGTGCAGAGCCGGAAGAAATCTAAAAGCGTGGAGATAGATACCCCTGAGGACAATATCAAGATCTCTAAATCTCTGAAAACTACCCATACCAGCTCTAGGGTGAGCTACATCCGTGAGGTACTTGATGAAGAGCCTATGGTCCTAGAAATTGCAGCTGACCAGTGCATAGTTCCATCCGTCTCTGAGGAAGATCCCATTCTTGTCAACAGCCAGAACTCGGGGGCCAACCCTGACTTGAGGATGGCCGATCTGCCCGATGTTGATGAACTAATGGAGGAAGAAGGCCTCAATGTGAATGACAACGAAGGTAGGAGAATTAGAGAAATCATTATCGAGTCTCTGGAATTTCGAGACGGTCCTGAAATGGAGCCTGTGGATGAGCTGGAGGAGGTAATCATCAATCCCGATTATCCTGAACAAAAAATTAAACTCGGGAGCCAGCTATCTCCGGAAGAGAAGGAAAAAATCATCTCCCTCTTAAAAAGCAGTCTCGACGTCTTTGCTTGGAGAGTCGAAGACATGAGGGGGATCAATGAGGAAGTAGCCCTCCACCGCTTGGAAGTTGATCCATTGGCAAAAACTATCTCACAGACAAGGAGAAATTTCGCAAGATACAAGGAGGAAGCTATCAAAGAAGAGGTGCAAAAATTACTTAGCGCCGAAATTATTCGTGAAGTAAAGTACCCCATTTGGGTGGCCAATGTGGTAATGGTAAAGAAGTAAAATGGGAAGTGGCGAATGTGCATCGATTTCACCAATCTTAACAAGGCTTGCCCTAAAGACAGTTATCCTCTCCCCAGAATCGACAAGTTGGTTGACTCCATCGCTGGACACCAAATACTCAGTTTCCTAGATGCCTATTCAGGCTATCATCAGATCAAAATGGCGGAAGAGGACATCGAGAAGACGGACTTCCAAACACCTAAGGGAAATTATTGCCATGTTATGATGCCTTTTGGGCTCAAGAATGCGGGTTCCACGTACCAACGCATGGTGAATAAGGTATTTGGCGCACAAATAGGCCGGAACATGGAGGCCTACATTGATGACATGGTCATTAAGACCAAGGAGGAAAGTCACGCCCCAGACTTGGAAGAGACAATAAACAACCTCCGAGCCAATAACATGAAGCTAAACCCAAGTAAGTGTGTATTTGGGGAGACAGCTGGAAAGTTCTTGGGCTTTATGGTATCGCAAAGGGGAATTGAGGCGAACCCCGAAAAAATCAAGGCATTAATTAACATGAAGGAGCCTACCAACATCAAGGAGGTTCAAAGATTAAATGGAAGAATAGCGGCACTTGGAAGATTCATAGCCAAATCCGCCGAAAAATCACTACCCTTCTTCAAGGTATTGAAGGGTACCAAGAGCTTCTCCTGGACTCCCGAAAGCTCCAAAGCATTCCTCCGGTTGAAGGAGTACTTGGGTTCCCCTCCCTTGCTTAGAAGTCCGATTACGGTGAGATGCTGTACGTATTCCTAGCAGCCACTGATCATGCAGTCGCAGCTGTTCTAGTTCGAAATGAAGAAGGAATGCAGAAGCCCGTCTACTATGTCTCTAAGGCATTGTCGGACGTGGAAAGTAGATATTTCAACGTGGAAAAGATAGCATGCGCACTGGTCATTGCCTCAAGGAAACTACGTGCCTACTTTTCTGTGCATCATATCACTGTATACACCAATGAACCATTGAAGAAGATCCTGCACAAGTTGGATGGCTCCAGACGTCTCCTGAATTGGTCTATAGCTCTTACTGAGTTTGATATCACTTACCAACCAAGGAAGACCCTCCTGGCGCAGACCTTGGTCGACTTCATGGTTGAGACTACCTTCATGGGTGAACACCTTCCCACTTCCCGTAAGCAAAACATTGCGGAAGAGGAAGAGTCTCCCATCGAACTCCCATCCAACTGTTGGATCTTGTACACGGACGGATAAGCTACAAAGGAAAGAAGCGGAGCTGGAGTTGTACTAGCAAGTCCGGAAAGAGAGTACACCATGCAAGACATCATCCAATTCAAGTTCCCTGCCTCTAACAATCAAGCCGAATATGAAGCTCTAATATTTGGTATCGAGTTGGCTCCTTCTACGGAGCAACTAAGGTGGTGGCATTCTGTGACTCCCAACTCGTTGTCAAACAAGTGAAGGGAGAGTATAACACCCAAGATCCCACCCTTACCAAATATAGAGACCTTGTCCTAGACATGACAAAGAAGATGGAATTTTTTGAAATCAAACAAATATGAAGGGAAAACAACCAAATCGCAGACGTTCTATCTAAACTAGCGACTATGGATGTGTCTAAGTCTAAGACCAATCCCTACGTAGTTTTTGCTGAAGAACCCACGTATGAAAGATTACAAAGCATGATACTGGATGAGGAGGAGAGATGTTGGATCAATGACTACGTTGACTACATCGAGAAGAGCCAACTCCCGAAAGATGAAGCTCAAGCTAAACTTATCATGAAGAGGTCCCCAAGGTTCGTTGTGATGAACGGAGTCCTCTACAGAAGATCTTTCACTAAGCCCCTGCTAAGGTGTGTCTATCCCAAGGAAATTGAGAACCTCTTGGCAGAAGTACATGAAGGTGTTTGCGGCGGTCACCCGGGGGCCAGAACCTTAGCTGACAAGATCATCTCGCTAGGTTACTATTGGCCAAACCTGAGGGAGGACGCGCACGCCTATGTTTGAAAATGTGACAAGTGCCAAAGATTTTCCGACATTCATAGACTACTGGCAGTTGAGTAGACACTTGTAATACCTACGTGGCCATTTGATATGTGGGGGATCGACATCATCAGACCCTTCCCTCCCGCCCGAGGTAATTGCAAGTACGTGATAGTAGCTGTTGATTACTTCTCCAAGTGGATAGAAGCAAAGGCATTAGCCAAGATAACGGAAGAAAACGCAATCAACTTTGTCCACGACTACATCTGGTATCGATTTGGCCTCCCCCACACAATTGTTTCTGATCATGGACTCCAATTTTCTACAGCATTTACAACAGAGTTTGGAAGAGTCAAAGTCTGCCATGAAAAGTCCTCAGTTAGCAGACCCCAAGGCAACGGTCAAGTAGAGGCTGCCAATAAACTGGTCCTAACAGCCCTTACTAAGAACCTTGAAGGACGCGAGGGTAGATGGTTGGACGAACTTCCCCTAGCTTTATGGGCTGTTCGCATAACCACCCGGGGGCCAACCGGGGAAACCCCATTCGCATTAACCTTCGGTTCTGAGGCTATGTCACCAGCTGAAATGGCCATCCCTACTGTAAGAAATTCCCATTACAATGAGCAAGTCAACAAGGTTAATAGGCTCCTAGACCTAGACCTGATAGATGAGAAATGAATAGCTGCGCAGATGAGGATGGTGAATTACAAGCAAAGGACCAAGGCATACCACGATAAGAGGGTCATCAAAAGAGTATTCCAAGTAGGCGAATGGGTACTTAGAAAAATTGAAGCAACTGGCCGAAAGGCAGAACAAAACAAGCTCTCCCCAAATTGGGAAGGTCCCTATATTGTCACTCAAGTCATTCGAGAGGGGACCTACAGATTGAAGACTAAGGAGGGGAAGGAGCTCAAGCATCCATGGCATTCCGACAATCTTCAAAAATATTATCATTAATATTAGTCTATTTTATTTTGTATTATATTAGTTTCCAGTTTTCAGTCTTTTACTTCTTAGTATGATAGGATTGCAGTTCGATGTAATCAAGTTTCAGTTTTTGAAAGTAACTTCTTCCGACATGAAAGGCAACTATCAACTACTGACACAAACACTGGAAGACGAGGATCTTATCCCCGACTCTTCAAAACATATACCTTACGTCTTGACGAGGGTCTGCCTCGACTCAAAGACTATAGGCTCCTAACAGCCAAGACTGAGGATCCTTCCTCGGCCTACTGGCTTACCTTACGTCTTGACGAGGGTCCGCCTCAACTCAATGACTACAAGGTTGAAATAGTCAAAAACGAGGACTTCTCCTCGGCCTATTGACTTGCCTCATGTCAAGGCAAGGAAACACCTTGTCACTACGACTAATAGGCATCACACGTCTAAAACCTGTATACGAGTCATCTTCCTCGGCATAAGGAGACGATAAAGAAGAAAGCACCCCAACAGTCAAGACCGAGGAGCCTTCCTCGGCCTAATGACTTGAGGTATAGCCAAGGCCAAGGAATCTTCCTCGACCTGACAACTTGAGGTACAACCAAGGCCAAGGAACCTCACCTCGGCCTAATAACATCCATCCCTCAAAGCAGTCTTGTACTTGTACATAGCCTACAAACAAGCGTTCATACAAATTCATAATAATAATACGTCGTGAATTGAAACAAAAGGACTGTTCATTGATATCCAAAACAAATTTACAAGTCCTAGCTCTATTACATCAAAAAAGAAAAAAGAAAATCTTAAGTCTAAGTATCTTCTAAGGGTTTCTCCAAAAACTCCTCGGTGGCGGCATCAGTGGCCAGAGGAGTGGTCTGCTCGGCTTGTGCATTTAGATGAGCCTCCTCGGCACCACTACCCTTGATCTCGGCCTCCATCTCCTCGTCTTCAATAGCCTCCACCAAGGCTTGGAGACTGCCGGGATCAACGGACGGGGGAACCCAAGCCTCTCGGCCAGCCCGAGCATCCTCCCTGGCCATAATGCCCAAATTATATTCAGAGAATGGGACAAGATGGTGGAGGGCCCTGGCCTCTTCATCAAACTGACCCTTGCAGATCAGCTTGGCAATTGCATTCAAGTCCAAGCCGGTAGAGGGATCGGCCAGGAGGCGACGGGCCAAATGCAAGTATCCATCTTCAAACATAGTGGCCGTCCTCTCATCCACGACCTCCTTAAAAGCTGGGCTAGCCTTGAAATGGGCAACGACCTCCTCTTCCCTCGAAGGAAGGGTGGCTTCAAAACCCTGACATTTAGGCCTCAGCCTCCTCAGCCCTCACATAGACCTCGGCTCTGAGTCTCTCCATCTCGACTAACTCAGCATCTTTTAGCCGGAGATGCTCCTCGGCTTTCACACGTGCCTCCCCGGCCCTCTTCACCTCGGCCTCCACCTTGGCCAGGGCAGCCTCAACCTTAGACTCCTTGGCCTTCAACTGCTCGGCCAAAGATGCCTTCTCGATCTCACCCTTCTTCTGGGCGGCCTTAACTTCGTGAAACTGCTTGTCCGCGACCTTGGATAGGACGTTCTCGTAGTCCGTCACAGTAGCAAGCTACAAGATAGATCAATGTCAGATGTTTTATCAAGTATAAAGTTACGAGATCAAAAGATACGAGATGTGGGATGAGCTACCTCGGCGATCAGAAGTCCCTTACGACAAAGCAAGTTCTCAGTGCTCGGCTTGTCTCGAACAAGCTTCTTGAAAGCCTCCTGGTCCAAGGCCCTTTGAACAGGAGCTCGGCCCAGTCTCATGAGAGCACCCTCCCTGTTCTGCAAAGGGATGCCCCTCATAGCTGGCACATTTGCCACCATACGCCGAGCAAGCTCCTCGACATCTTCATAAGACTTGACGGTCTGGATGGTGAGGTCTGGAGGAGCTTTTAGATTCGTGGACTCAACGACAGCCCATTTAGCTGAGGGCTCCTCGGTGGCAGCACCTTGGGACCTCTTCAACCCCGAACGCCGTTGGATGAGGTCAGTTGTCTCGGCAGACGGGATGTCGGTGCCCAGCTCGGTAGCATCAACACGGGGGCTATGCCCCTCGGTAGTTGGCAGGTCACCTCGGCCTTTGGAGACCCCCTCATCGGCATCAACAACGTCCCCCCGAAGTTTCATAGGGAGAGGTTGATCCCCCTTGGTATTCAGAAGAAGGTTTCGGCGGTTGGTCTCCTCTTTTCTGTCAGTTAAGGCCGAGAGATTGGCCTGGCGCCTTTTCCTCTTAATCAACTCCGTGGCACTCAAGTTTTCCATTGCTAATTCGATCTCCTGCTCGGAGGGTTAAATCTGCAAATACAGGGAAGAGATTGTCATTTACGAGATGGATAAAACAAACAACCAAAAAAAAACACAAGTATCAAAGGCCAAGGACAAAACAATTACATCTTAAGGCATTGATCCTTAGGGGTGAGCTTGCAACGCTCGCATTCATCATGAAAGACGAGACCGGGATGGGTCCTCGAGTCGTTAAATCATCTCCCCCTCTTAACAGGGATGAGGGGGACCACCCCGTCTTTCGGTCCCGACACCAGCCATGCCTGGACATAATAGCGCTCGTCGGCCTCCAAGGCAGCCCAGTCAAGGAACCCGACCTCAGAAAATTCTTCAAGACGTTTGATTAAGTCTTTGTACCATCATTCTGCACCTGATTAGACGCCGACGGCACATCAGCAGGAGAAGGGAACTCCCAGCCTCGTCGGCTCTCTACTCTAATCACATGATTGTCCCAGCCTCCTACCTTGCTGGACATTGGGAGAATAAGTTTTGGCTTAGTTGAGTCGCTCCTTATGACTAGGAGCCTCGAACTTTTGACATAGCCAATATTGAGGAAGTGATGAAAGGCAGCTTGGGTAGGCTCGTAACCTAAGCTACGACATAAGACTATGAAACTGACAAGAACCCTAGTCCCGTTGGCTCCCAACATGGCCGGGACAGCCCTCACGTCGCCCAAAAATTCATTGATGAAGGGGTCCAAAGGGAGACGAAGTCCCTGTTGAAATTGTTTGAAGTAAAAGTAAAAGTG
This sequence comes from Adenophora triphylla var. japonica, assembly GCA_022495995.1. Taxonomy (NCBI): domain Eukaryota; kingdom Viridiplantae; phylum Streptophyta; class Magnoliopsida; order Asterales; family Campanulaceae; genus Adenophora; species Adenophora triphylla. The sequence goes on along the minus strand of JAFEMH010000123.1, from coordinate 576,472 downwards.
GATGTGGTTGTCGTGTCGTTGTAATAAAAGCTCTTCTCCTGGGCCTCATCTTCAAAGGTGGGCTTGTCGATATAAGTTAGCCGGAACTCAGTCTTATCAACCTCATACTTGGTATATAATTGTTCCAGCATGGGATCCCCAGCCTTTGGTGGTCTTTCTCGGCCTCGTCCACCTCCTCGGCCTCCTTTCCCTCGGCCTCTCTTACCTTCAGCTTGCTCACCCTCAACGAAGGCGTCAACTATTTTGGTAGACGAGGAGGCTTCTCCCCCTCTTCCCGTCATATCTGCAAAAAGATGAGGAGTCAAAGTTAGTTACCTCGTCCATGGATGATCTTGAGACGGGGAAGAGGGACACCCCTCCTCGTCATTACAGTTAGGCCGAGGAGGGAACCTTACCACTCAGACGCTCACGAGCTATGTGATCTGACGACGGGTAGAACAAATTTATATGCTCAATCATCTCAGCTTGGCTTTCAAACAAAACGATACTAAGAGATTGTGAATCAATCCTATCTATCCTCTTCTCATCTGGGTATTGGATATACATCCTCGGCTCATGGTACTTCATCAATATCTCTCCAATCTCCGCCAAGGTCACCAACAACCATGGTCCTCTCTCCCTTCTGTAAACCCTCATATTGCCCTTGTGATACCCAAAGCAAAATTGAGGGGAATGGTCCCAAGAACGAGCCATTTTCTAAGGAGGATGAAGGATCAATGGGGAATTTCAAACAAACATTCAAGAAAATCAAAAATTCGAAAACTTCAAAAAGCTTCAAAACTCAACAATGGCGGTTTGGAAATCCCAAAACCCACCAAAACCCTAGAATTGCAAGGGTGAACATGGAAAATAGTAAAAGGGAGGAATGTATACCTCTTTGCTGAAGAAGGGACGGAATCAGACGAATGAATCAACTTTGCCGGAAAATTATTGGTTCGCCAGAGTTTCTAGGCTCAAGAACACGGTGAATCGCTTAAACCTTGCAAATATGCTCTCAATATCACAGACGCTGAAAGGTTAAAATGAAAGGGAGATTTGGTTTTTATACTCTCCCAAAACGGGTCAAACCCGAAAGCAAGACGGGCTAACGGGTATGACGCCCCAAGAATTAAATGCCTACAACAACTTCCAAGGCATGTCAGGTATGGGGGCCCACATCTCATTATCATGTCAATAACCGGCGGGTAATGGAACGGCGCACAATTGAAGCGACTCCGATGCGTGGCAAACCTGTTCGTATTCTCATAAGCCGAGGACGAGATGACTTTCTCCTCGTCCTAAGCCAAGCTAGAAAGTCGGGGGCTACTGAACAGTATAAACCGAGATACTAACATGGGCTTGTCCGGGTCAGGCCCAAGTGGATTGGGCTATAAACATAATCCATCTATAAGTTACGAGGGACAACCATGGGTTTCTTCGGTCTCGTTCCTCGTCATCAATAAGGCCAATCTAGGCCCAACAAGCAAGCAGAATATGCCCCAACTATAAATGCCGAGGAGATCTCCCTTGTATGCCGAGATCATCTCCATAGAGGACGAGGTGCCTTCCTCGGCCTTAACGTTGTCAACGGGCTCCCTATATTCTTATTTCCTCCCCGGCTCATCATGGACCGAGAAGTCATGAATGACGAGGAGAGAAAAGTTCGCACCTCGGCATATCTCCATATGACGAGGAGACAAAATCACTTACCTCGGCATTTCTTCATGCCGGCAGATCTTTATACGACGAGGAGACAAACTCGTGCATCTCGGCCTACCTGTGAATGACGAGATAAGGAAATTACTCTCCTCGGCTTATCGACAAGTAGTTATAACAATCCTATTCAAATAAGGATTCAGCAGTTACAATCTTATCAGAATTGTAACCACCTCCTACAATACATATCAAATAATGATTCCTTAACAGATATAATCCTCCTAGGATTATACCTTATCTCTTTAGAGTTCAAGTTCAACATGGATTCTGTCAATCCATCCCTATAAATACAAGCCAGATATCACATTATTTGGTACGTTACTTTTTACATGCAGAAACTCTGTCAATTTAGTTTCTCATCTCAAAACCGTGAACTTATTCTCATGTCGGAGGGCCTTCGCCGGTGAAGCCGCGGCTTAGTTTACGTGTTTTCTCTTATTTTCAGGCCTAGCAATCGCCGGAGCAAACAATCGCTTGGATTTGGGCTGATTTGACGATTTTGGCATCATCACACAATTTAATGTCACAGTGATTTTATTTTATTTTATTAATAAAAGTAAGAAAATTGGAGTCCTAACTTTTGCTAACATTTTGGTGTCTGAAATGATCGCTTTTCCTATCGGCTGACCCTAAGTTATTAATGAAAGCGGAAATATCATAGGCCAAGGATCAAACAAAGTTTTCATCAAAGAGGCCTAGGATCTTTTGTAATATTCGTGTATATTTTCACCAGCAATCACTATAACTAGTAAACCACCCGTGCTTCGCACGGGTTTAGAAGTTTCAGAGGACTAAATTGGTATTTCAAATATGTTTATACCTTTTAATGATTTTTTTTATGAGGAAGCGCTCATTTCATTTTATGCGCTTTTTCCTTTAATGTGTTGGCATCATCCTCACCGCTCCGTCATTATTCCGAGGTAAGAAGCTGTCGGCCATGTCCAAAAAAACTCAGATCTCTTCAATCCTCTCAAATCGTCAAAATTTATTTACGTATATTCTTCTCTCTAGGTTTGTGCTATTTATTGGAGAATTGGCTGCTGGTATGATTTTGACTTCTTCTTTTTGGCAGCTTGAAGTCTGAAATCACAGGTATGTATAATGGCTTTTGTCTTTAATTTTGCTTTGATTAGACGATTTGGGGTGTGAATAAATATTGTGTTATTATTTTCCTGTTAATTGCAAGTATATGTAGAGACACTACCCATAAGAACGAATAGTCACAGCTTTTTTATTATAGGCGCCAGTTAGACAGTAAGACTTTTAATTTGAAACCCTCAAATTCGGTATAAATATGAAGTTTTTTATTTTGCATGAATTACCCTTAAGCTAAGACTACAATGGCTTTCTCTGATCCTTTCTTTCCTCCACCCCAATTTCATCTAGCCCCTAACCCTAATATCTATCTACTGAGGGGAGATTACGTTCTTTTTGATACGGAAGAGCTTCACACTGGCATTGCTAGATATCTTCTTGCTGATAGAAGGTGTGATGAGGTCAAGTTTGTCTTGCATCGTGGTATTGGGGGAGCCCTAGATATAGTAGAGGTATTTTGTGCCCCTGACAATCTGTTTAACAACCAAAATTTGCCTGTAGGCCAGAACTGGTGGTGTGCCGCTAATGCTTGGGTTCATCGTCCATACATTAATAATAGTCTTATGACTATCATGTTCTTGTTTGAAGATGATGTTGCTGGGGAAGACATGGAGATAAAGTTCAATACTTATGTTGAGTTTATGGTGCCTGATGTTACTATAGTTAGTGAAGGGTTAAGGAGGAGCAACTTTCATGCTTTGTTGATGACTCATTATGACGACTTTAGGATGTTGGAGCTTAGGGGTGGAAGTCAAAATGTTATGTGGTTCTATTATAAAAGAAACAAAGTATCAGTTGAAGTTATGACAAATGTGAATGTCAGTTTTGTGGATGTGAAGCGTGTGTCTTCGACTCGTCTATTTCCAGTTGTGCCTTGGAGGAATGGATTTAGATGAAAGATGTTAAGTTTGAGGGCAGTTTTTTTTTGTGTTTTTAGTTTAGTATGGTTTGTTTAGTTTGGATGTATTATGGAGGTTTCCTCCAGTTGGCTGTTCTTTTGTCAGGGGAAACGTTTAATCCCCCCTTTTGTTAGTTATGTCCCTTTTTTATGAAATGAAATAGTCATTTTTCATATTTACCCACTGTTCTTAGTTTTATGCTTAACTTCTTAAAAAAATAAGGACTTTCTTGTTTACATATTCATATGGCAATTTATATCTAGTATATTTACTGTAAATTAATTAAGCTATTGACATATATGTATATGTGTGTTTCTGCGGTCAGTTTTGGCAGAGTTGAGTTATTTTGCTAGGTCGTTTGAAGTTGCACATCTGATAAAATCAATTCTCACGAGCATTATTTGCAATGTTTTAATATTTCAAGACAATAGTTAATGGGCGTCTATCAAAAGTAATGTTCCATTACATTTAGAGAAAGTGTATTATCTTTACTTGTGAACACATATTACAGAGGTTTATGTCTTTGGACTATAGCACTAATGTAATTTATTAAAAATCTCTTGATACACTACATTTTTTGTCTAACCCTTGTAGTCATCATCATTCTCTAGAGAAAGAATCTTTAGACCACTTGGTCTCTTAACTTTAGAAATTTCCACATAAAGTTTCCCATGGCTGAAAACAGGCTGTGGCAGTAGATATAAACCGACATTCTCTAATGTTTGATCCTGGCTTTTATTTATGTTCATGGCATAACAAACTCTAACAGGAAATTGACGTCGTCGTAAAATAAAGGAAACTTTTCCCTCTGATGCCGTTAACGTAATTCTCGGAATCATCACTTTATGCCCAATATGTGATCCAGATAAAATAGTACCTTCTATAACCCTTTTGCCAAGTTGAGTAACGATCAATCTTGTCCCATTACACATGCCTTGACTTGGATTGACATTCCTAAGCAACATAATAGGCATTCAAATTTTTAGCTATAAACTATAATTTGGGATACCTGGGAACTTTAGGCTATTTAAAAACTCAACAGGATATAGCATATCGTGATTGTATGTATTCTCCCTTAATTTATCAATACAATCGTAGCTCAGATATTCTTTCATATCTCCCTCCACTAAGTTCATGCAGAATGAATTAATCTCATCAACTACATCATTCCTTGGTGTCAGTATTGCACGATTAGTCAGGTAATCTGCATCGAATTTCCTTGATCCAAAATCTGGATAGGTGGAATTGAATATAGTTTCAATTGGATTATCAGAAGCAAGCAATAGAATTTCTTTCGGTAGCTTAATCCATTCAGCTTCATAGTCATCTCCTCTTGTTCTTGCCATCTCCTGTTCATTTCCAATTCTCAGAATCCAATTTGAAAATTCAGCTAAACTCATTTCATTACTTTCAACTGCTCCAACTGAATTTTGTAAGCACATGTTTAGAGTTAGCACACATACTTCACATTGATTCCACAAATAAGAGTTGTTCAGAGATGCAGAGACTATATCACCTCGCGTTCCTCCTTGAATTACAGGTAGAATCTGTCGAAAATCACCCCCATTAAAAATATTTTACAACCATATGGTTTTTCATTGTCGTACGTGCATGCCCCTCGTAAAATGTCTTTCATTGTTTTATCAACAACCTCGAAAGCAAACTTGGAATCTATTGGCGCTTCATCCCAAATGATTAATGATGCCCTCTGAATAAGATAAGCTAATTATGTATTTTTCTTTATTGTTCACGTAGAGTTTTCATCCATATTAAGAGGAATCCTAAATCTACTATGGGCAGTGCGGCCTCCTGGAAGTAACAATGCTGCTATCCCTGTTTGGAATATGTAAAATAGTAAATAGCATATTAAAATAGAATATTATTTCAAATGAACTATCGAATTAGATAGGAGAAGTGGTATATGTCTTAAATAACAAAAGAGAGATGTATTACCTGATGAAGCTACTGCAAGAACAATCTTAGACTCTGATCTCAACTTAGTAATAATAGCTTTGTATAAATATGTTTTCCCTGTGCCACCATAGACGTAAAGGAAGAATAACTTTGGCTCTTGTCGTTCAACAACAGTAATTACTTTCTTATACACAGCGTATTGCTCTTCATTAAGCGAATTGATTAAAATCTCATGTTCTTTGGATAGCTGCCCAATGTCATAATTTTGTTCCTCCATGAGCATTCTATTTTTCAATTGGTCCAATAATCTTTGATCAGGTAATGGCATTCCCTGTATATCCTCAAGAGACCGACCATATTTCACCAAAACTTTCTGCAGTTCTGCCTTCCCCTAACACCAATGTAGGAAGCCTTAATATCCTTCTTCTAATTCTCAAGATATCATCGCTAATTTTATGACAGTTGTACTACCAAAACTTCTTTGCATCTGACACATCACAAAAGAGTAAAATTATTAGAAATAAATCCCTTAGTTGTGTTCCAGTCGCCCAATTACTTGATTCTTCTATTGCCTCATGCCATTCCCCATCATCTTCTAAAAACCCCCGAGCATAACATGCCATCTTCATTGTAGGATAAATCACATTTTTAAACTTTCTAATGTCCTCATAGTTTTAACAGCCTTTAACAATATTTAGAAGAAGCCTCAAGTAATAGCGCTCTCCCGAGTTAGGATGTGCATATGTTAGACTACCAATACTTTTTCCTGACTCACATTGTTTCCACATTAAAGTTGCCTTTCGCCATACTGTAAGTACCCAAATCTGGCTCATGCCTTCCGGTTAATTTTCCCGGCAATTCCGGTAATTTTTCTGGTAATTCCCCGGATTTTCCTAAAGTTCCGGAACAATTCCGGAACTGTTCCAAGCCTTTTAAGGGCTGAAGGAAATGCTTGGTGATTAAAAAACACGTTTTTCTTAATCCCAAAACCCTTCTAGAAGACTGCCACCTTGCATGTTTCTAGAAAAATCCAGATTTGGCTACTTATGTCGTGCGACATAACCAGCCAGGAAGAGTTCTAGAAGGCTGCCACCTTGCATGTTTCTAGAAGAATCCAGAAGTGGCTACTTATGTCGTGCGACATAACCACCAGAAAGTTCTAGAACCATGCCACCTTGCATGTTTCCGGAAGGAATACGGTCATGGCTTGTTATGTCGTGCGACATAACAAGCCCATGCAGCGACTATAAATAGAGGCCTTCACCTCTCATTTTGGACACACCTCCTCCACCCCTCAGTCCCCCTCTATAGGGAATACGCTCCAGAAGCCTCCTCTCTCCTCACATACCCCCCAAATCACCTCAATCCTCCCAAATCCATCCCACACACACTTCCCACACACACACTTCCCACATACATCAAGAAATCAAGGAGTTCCCAAGGATCCAAGGTCTGAACTCAGTCTCCGGAGGAGGACGCTAGAAGGTTCCTATATCTAACTTGATATAGGAGTTGTGGATCTTCAAGGGTAACGAGTTTCTACCCCTTTTCCACTCTCTATTTTCCTTTGAATATAAAATCTATGTGTTACATGCATTGATAATATAGTATTCTGATTAAAGTTACATGCTTTAGCTTCATATTACCCAGATCCACATTTTATTTCATTACATTTCATATAAAATCTTCGTTTTGACTTGGTTTTTGCATGAACACTCAAGATGAGTGTGGATCCCTCATATCCACACCCTCTTGAAGTGTTCATTATTGTTAAACATGCTCCCTGAGATTTGTTTGTGAAGTAACTTGACCATTTTGGTGCCTTGTTACCTCTGCAAATCTCAGTTGTAAAGCCTCTGCAAAATGGCTAGTTATGTCACGCGACATAGGCGCCTATGTCACGCGACATAAGTAGCCGCTTGCAAAGCTTCACGGTTCAAGCTGTAATCTGATGTTAAACCCCTTTAAGCTATAACCCGATGTCTATCTGCAATTTAGATAGTATCTATGTACATACTATGTCATCTTTTCATTAAAATATCATTCTCATACATAAAGGTGCATCCTTTACACCTAAAATCCCATTTTTCATGCATTAAAATCATTCCTTTTCCATTTTAAATCCCTTTTCACATTAAAGATGCACTCTTTGCACAAAGATCATTTCTTTACATAAAAAAAAACATCCATTTGCAATCAAATGCATCATTTTCAAACCAAAATGCCATCTTTTTGCTAAAATATCATTTTTACATGCATTTCCCCTTTTCCCCAACCTTGGAATGGACCGGTGTAAAAGTTCTCATCTTTGCATCGTTCCTTCCATTAAAGGTTCATGATTTCTTTAGGAAAAGGATAACCTTGAACCCTATATCTCCGATTATCGCTTAAGAATGAGTATGAAGCCTCTATACGAGCTCGACCGTCTTAAAGCGTAGGATTGATGGGCTAAGGACATTCCTTCCTAAGGAACCTCATCTTTGACCAAAAGAGAGTCATTCTCTCGATCACGCAAGTCCCGAGGGTCCCGAGGTTAAAATGCGATGATCACAAGTCATAAGATGAGGACGGGATCATAATCCCAAATACATAAATTCCAAGGAATCCCGAGCGACAACCAACAAATGGTTTGTACGTCCGGAAGACAACTTGGGACATTCCCCCCCTTTTCAAACACATGCACACAAAGAAAGCACGCAAGCAAACACGATTAATGAAATCTAGGGAGACTTGCTCCGGCAAGGCACTTTGGGTGAACGCCAAACGTTCTTCCCAAGGGGTAACTTAACCTCCGAACCCATAAAACCTTTTTTTCAAAGTTTTGAGGTAATCAAAATGGCGTGGCGACTCCGTTTTTCAAATAACTCGGATGTCTTCAAACTCGCGTGAATTCCAATAAACAAAAGAATTTGGGCACACATTCACAGTTTGGCGACTCTGCTGGGGAAACCCAAAGGAGAAAAGCTTTATCTTCAAAACAAAAATCGATACTTGGTATATCGGTGGACCCCACTTAACCTTCCTGTATCGCTCCCTAACCCGGGGTTTGGGATAACCAGTGGTTTAACAATCCCACGTACCAGTATCCCTTTTCGAAAAATTTTGAAAAAAAAAATAATAATAAGAAAGCTTTTCCCTTTGAGCGGGTTAGACTCCCGTCGCCGATTTCATTAATCGTGCTTGCTTTCTTTACCATGCATTGCATCATTTGCATCTTGGAATCTGTGCATACTTTGAAAACGGGAAATAACCCGAAAAATAGCAAAAGGAGTGGAACCTGGAAAATTGATCCATGCAGTCGTACGGCTAATCCTCGCCAGGATTCGACCATACGACCTCAGTGGCAATTCCACCAGGAAAAATCATGGTTAATCTGGCAGTCCTAGCAGCTTGGGGCTATTCAGCTCCATGACTGACTGGGGCTCCTTAAAATTTACGTGCTTATGTGTTGCATTTTCCCCGTCCCGAAAATCATTCCTTTAAAACACATTATGAAAATTTCTGTTTTAACTCAAAAAGGAACAATTTTAGGAGACCGCACACTACGCGCACCTGATATATCCTGTACACTTTTGCACGCACGTCCTTCAAACCCGAGGGTGGTTCCAAATGCTAGTCCACGGACGGCCTTACGATGCTCCCGGGCGCGCACGGAATCATCCCAACCTCCCCATGGCGGGCCGGTGTCGACCCGATGCACAAATCCAGGTGTCACACGTTTCAAAAAACCGTGACTTTTGGTTGGTTTTTGGTCTAGTCCGTGTCATATAGCCCAGTTGCATACCCTCGTAAAGGTCAAACCTTAGTTCATAACGGAAGAAGAACTCTGCCAAAATTCCGACAAGGAAAAATTGGCGAGATCTCGACTCCGACATTGACTATTGACCTTGACCCGCACGGAATGCGTAAGAGTCAAGACCGAGTCTTTGCCAACAAATCAAAAGATCTTTCGCTCAAGCGAAGCTCTGCCAAAATTCCGACAAGGAAAAATTGGCAAGATCTTGACCGGCATTGACTTCGATTCCGACTCACGCACTGCGTATGCAACGAAGTTCAATGTGACACTGTGTCATCCGGCTTTTTACCGCCCGACCCATGCCTATTATTCTCTCGGACATTACCGAAAGTCAAAAAACGTCATTCGCTCAAGCGAAACTCTGTCAAAGATCCGTCAAGGCAGAGAGACGAGACTTTCCCGGTATTGCCTTGACTATAATCCGCATCGCTCGTGCGTTGAAAGGTCCTATGACCCGCTAGACCCGTTAGGAGCGTTCTTTACTCTCGGTCGGTGGGATCCGCGTGCCCTATAGGACCCTCGCCCGGGGCTGTCCACCCTGGGAGGTCGAAATACAGGTGGAATACGAGGGGCTTATAGACGTAGTGACGGAACCCACTGATCCAGGATCTAGAGTAGTTGCGAAAAAGAAGGGCAACCCCCCCTTTTCCAACCAAATAGGAATAAATAAAAGACATGATTTTAAGTAAACTTGAACAATTAATGTAATCATAATTGCATTTTCCTATCTCTGATATCCCTAATCGAGACCTCCTCGGTCCAGTTTCCGATTTTCTATCCCGACCTTTCATGGTCAAACCCTAATCGAGACCTCCTCGGTCCGGTTTCCGATTTTCTATCCCGACCTTTCGCGGTCAAATCCCTAATCGAGACCTCCTCGGTCCGATTTCCGATTTTCTATCTCGACCTTTCGCGGTCAAATCCCTAATCGAGACCTCCTCGGTCCGATTTCCGATTTTCTATTCCGACCTTTCACGGTCAAATCCCTAATCGAGATCTTTTCGGTCCGATCTCCGTTTTCCTCATCCCGACCTTTCATGGTCAAATTCCTAATCGAGATCTTTTCGGTCCGATTTTTGATTTTCTTATCATGGTCAATCTCTAATCGAGACCTCCTCGGTCCAATTTTCGATTTCCTATCTCGACCTTTCATGGTCAAATCCTTAATCGTGACCCCCCTTCGGTCCGATCTCTACTTCCAATCTTGACCTTTCAAGGTCTCATCTTTTCCGATCAATTAGGATTAGGAGAAAATGCGTTTCGAGCAAAAGTTAAAGCGATAAGGGCATGTTACTTGAGCCTTGATCTAAACACTTACCTTCGAGTCTAAACCTTACCTATCCTTCGAGTCTAAACCTTACCTATCCCCGAGTCTAAACCTTGCCTATCCCTTTCCCGCGAAAAAGAAGTGAGCGAGAGTCTTGGGTCGGCGGCTTTTCGGTTCGGACAGGTTCATCGGCTCGGAGAGTCGGAATGGCGGTTGACAGAAACGGTGAGGGTATGGGAAATCAGATGATTAGGAAGGAAGAGTTAGTCCTGGCTTTGGAAAATGCCCAGAACGTTCATGAAGAGCAGTGTCATTGCTTATCGGTGCTCTTCACCGCAATGGAGTCCAAGTAACAATTGAGTCCAACGGTTCTCTGGTAGTGGTCGAAGATGAGACTCCGGAAGTAGCCATCTCAGTTCCCCCAGCCTATAACCAATACCTTCCTCCATCCACATATGATCCCTTGCCAAGGACCACTTCTCCTCAGTCCTTTCCAACATCCCAGCTCATCAGGGCCCCATCGCCCTCAGCTCCTCAGAACGGATTGGATTTCACCCCACTTATCCCTCAGTCTCAGCAATACCTGCCAGTTTATGCTCCAACCTCACATAATCAGTTTGAGATATGTGGCTATGTTCTGAAGCCCCTATACCCGCCTGAATGTGATCATGAGTTACCAAAAGATGAACCGAGTTTTCAGCTGTTACCTACCGGACTTAATGAATTCAGCCGTCAGTTCGCTACTACAAGTCCTGTTGCCAGTTCCGATAGCCCAAGAGTCCCCGTTGACCCCTATGTGGCAATATTGATGGAGCAAGTGAAACAGATGCAAGAGAAGCTTGACCTCATGATGAGTATCAATACTCCCTTGACCCAAGATGTCGGACCAGGCAAAGAAATGACTCCACCGAGCATAACCCAATACCAAGCAGCAACCGTATCTGGCTCAGCACCAGTACCTCACAAAGGAAAGAATGTCACAGCTTCCTTGACCAAATCCAACAGTGGAACCAATTGAACAATGGGAATCTGAGTCTTGAGAATAACAAGGTCCCCCGAAAACCTCGCTCCTTTCACTTTAACAATACAGAGATGCCTTTAAGCAAGATTCTGGAAGAGCTAGTGAAAGAAAAACTGATAAAGCCACTGGAGAATTGGAAGCCCAGGAACCCCAGTATCAGAATGGACGAGACCAAACACTGTCGCTTCCATCAATACCATGGGCACAACACTGACAATTGCACCGCTTTGAGGCATGAGATCCAAAAGTTGATAGAAGATGGGAAGCTTGAGAACCTCCATGGGCCAAAGACAGAAAGTTATGACAAGAGGTCAATTCAAGAAGTGCAAGGTCAGAAACGTCAGCCTGATGATTTTGGGATGCCCATGAGCAAAGTTTTCAACGATTTGGTGAAACGAAGCCTTCTCACACCTCTCGAGAATCATAAGCCAAGAAACCCAAGTAGAGTTGACAGGGCCAAGTTCTGTGAGTACCACAAGCATTATGGTCATGTGACAGACAAGTGTGTGGAGCTGAAGAAAGAAATTCAGTGGCTGATCTACGAAGGAAAGCTCAAGCTCCCTGGCAGTCCAACCCGTGAAGAGTAGCTAGACTAGGGTTTACCTATCCTTAAAAAAAAAAAGAGAAAAAAAAGAAAAAAAAGAAGGAAAAAGAAAATAGTCTCTCAGTCAACTTTCGTAGGTTCTAGTATTTTTTCCTTTCAATTAAGTCCTCTACGGACATTGTATTAAATCTTCAATTTTCTATAAAAGAGTCTTCTTCTTTTCTTGCTAGACTTAAGACATTATTTGCACACCTACATTACATTTAATGAAATGGTTTTATTTTATATGATCACTTGCATTGCTCAACGAACAATCTCTCGAAATAATTAACGTTCTGATTAATCAGTGTGAGAAAGTCAACTAATGCCATCAAGCCATACACTTTCCTTACCCCACAAAAGGCCTTACACTTTCCCAAACCATGTCCACCTTCATCTTGACCAAGTCAACGACGGCGACAACATCAAGGAACGACAAAAAAGGCCACTCAGCTTCTAAAGATTGACCCCGTGTCGACAACAACCTAGGGGCTTGGCTTAGACTTCAAGGGTATCAAGAATGTTCAAGCAGGGGCTCGCCTTGGTCCTCGGGTGCTCTAGAAAATAAAAAAAAAAGAAGAGAAAAAGAAAAAATGTGTGTAGTGCAAAAAGAGTAATGCCCAGCTAGGCTGAAAATCCCAAAAAAGGGCGGTCTAGGCAAAAAACAGGGTTGCACATAAAAAAAAGAAAAAAATCTTAGTGCAAAAAGAGTAATGCCCAGCTAGGCTGAAAATCCCAAAAAAGGGCGGTCTAGGCAAAAAACAGGGTTGCACATAAAAATAAAAGAAAAAGAAAATGAGGCCAAGGACCCAGCACCGCCCATCAAAAGCTTGACGGACAGGCAAAATCAAAGCTCAAAGAATGAAAGTTGTCGATAACAATGGGGCGGTCGAAGCAAAAGCAGAAGCATTTCATGAGCCTTTAGGCATATGCAAGTCCTTTCTCCCCCAATGAAAGACGAGAATCAGAAAGCTATTGAAGCAGCCGTCCAAGAATGACTTGGTCAAGGAATCATCCCGAGGCCCATGCCTCATCATCTCATCCTAGCCTTTTCACTAAAGGAACCACAAATCCCATTTCCCAAAACAGTCCGGCCAAGGCCGAACTACGGCGACCTGAGCTCCTCACAATGAGGGGAACGTAGGCAACCAGCAATGGTCCGGTCATAAGCATATCCAAATTACCGAAAACCCGGTCTCATCAAATGACCTCTCCCATAGACACAGTCAGATCCCAGAAAACCCGGTCTCATCAATGACCTCCCTATACACAAACCTTTCTTTCACACCAGCCAACCTTGATCCGCGACATTGGTTGACTTTCTCCTCATGATTAATAAGAATGTTTGTTCATATCGAGATTAGTGGTTGAATAACCCGAACATTAATAAAGGGTTTTAAGCAATCTTGTGATCATTGTAAATAAAACAAGTTTTCAGATGTCTTAACAAGTCTTCCTTTTCTACATCTTAGGAAAGATAGCGCTAAACACTGATTTTCTGTCAGCAGGGGCTTCCATACACTTTTACCAACCTTTCTACGCTTATACTCTCTCAAAAGAGTCAAACCCAAAGCGAGTTTTGTGCCTACATCGAATAAGGCCGTCGAAATAACACAAAAATCGGGATCTATTCCCACTTTTCGAAAAAATATGCCCCTGCATGTATATATCTTCCTAAAAGTTCTTCTCTTCGTCCACATCTTCTTAAGGTTGACTGAGTGACTAAAAAAAAAAAAAAGAAAATAAAAAAAAAGGAAGGAAAAGGATAGGTTTTCCCTCTTCTGCTACAATTCGCATTAGGGCTGCCTCGAAAAACTCTGTCAAAGCATTCCTTTAAACTGGGGCTTCTTTAGCCATTTTCGGGGTTCGCATCGGGTTCTTCACTAGGTTCCTAGATGGATTCAGTCTTGGTCAGATCAATTTCAGAATCACGTTCGCAATACCAATCAGATTGGGATTTTTATTAGGTCACCAGACTGGGGCTTTGCCAGGTCACTTCGCTTGCTCAGCTCATTCAAACAAGGTTTTGCCAATGAAAGAATTTTTCCTTACTTCAACAAGATATGGGGTTTTTGCAGAGAGTATTTCCTTAGACCGGGGCTTCGATAAGTTGCATCCATCCCTAGAAGAAAGGATTGGTCACTTCGACATCTGTTAGCATCAACTTCAAATGCTAGAGTGTGAGAAAAGAATAGTCACAGAGACCCGAGGTTCAAACCCAGTCTCAGCTCAAGAGGGAATTCTCATCCTCGTTGACAACGAACAGTTTACCCGCACCCAAGGGATACAACCCCACCTGTTTGAAACCCGTCTCAAACAATTCCCAAATACATTCCATATGTACATCCAGCCCAGTCCCTACCATGTTTCCAAGAGAAAAATCATCCCTAGGCTCAAGTAACGTGCCAATTGCTAATGATAACGTTTTCTCCCAAAAGCGCCTTCGTTACTTCCGTTATAACGAGGTAACTCTAGGCGACAGTTTCCTAATTGTCAAAACGTCGAAAATCCTAGACATCATTCCTAACTGTCTAGGTAAAGTTTGAACTACGATCAAGGCTTGATTCCTCCGGGATACGTAGGTAGCCTTTCATAAAGGTTCAGCCATCCAACCACATTGGTCACCTTTTCCCTTCTCCATTCTCCAAGGGAGCGTGAGCTTTTCATAAAAGTCCAATTTTGTGACCATATGGGCCACCTCTTTTGATTTGGAACATTCCTGTGAAGGATTGGTTGCTTGACCTCCTAGGTCACCCCATTTCCATCCTTAAGGGACCAATATCTCTTTGCCATTGTCCTAAGGAGACCAGGTTTGTGACCTATTTGGTCACCCAATTCCAACCTGTGTCAGCAATTCCAGTCCAAGGCCAAAAGGTAAGAGAAGTGCAGTCTTGGCTACTTATGTCACGCGACAAAACTGGCCAGTTGGCTACTTATGTCGTGCGACATAACTAGCCACATCAGACATCAGACATCAGCAACTTCCTGCTTTCCCCAGGGCACTCCCCGACTTGTCAATAACTGCAAATACCATCCATTCACTTCTCAGATGCATAGGGGAGGGTTCATTTACCCCGTATACACTCATGCATTCATTTACAAGCTAAAAATTCATCCAAGTCATCCATTCAAACCATTTGTACATACAAAGTAGATCAAGTCCAAAAGTTGTGCATAAAAAAAATAATAACATGTGTTTTCCCCAAAGGGGGTACAATAGCCAAAAAGTCATAAATGTCTAAGGGGAAAGGGGGCTACTCTGAATCCTCTCCATCACCCTCTTCATCACCCTCCTCATCTCCATCCTCGTCGTCATCCTCAGCCTCCTCTGGCTCATCGTCAGGATCGTCCGAAGGTGCCTCGTAGGCTATGGTCTCCGTGCGGTAATAGTCGTCGAGCTCGGTGATAACAGTGGAGTCAAGCTCATAGTCCGTGGCCGTCTCAGCTCCGTCCTCATCCTCATCCTCATCCTCATCATCATCATCAATCTCAATGGGTCTGTAAAGAGGCACATTTGCAGTCTTTGTCCGAGGCGTCGGTCCTCTAGTGCTCCCGCTGGTGCCCACGTCATCAGAGCGGCTCTTCTTCCTTCTCGGTTGGCCAGGTGGAGAGATATCAATCGAACCCTGTGACCGGCACTGATTCTTCCAGAAACTCATGCCTTTCTGGAGCTTGCCAATCATGCCCACAGCGCCGGTATATGCCCTGGTCAAGTGCCTGTAAGCCTGAGCTGACACCTGTTACAAGCAGACATAATAAGTGTCAGAATACAGTTCTTGATAACAGAGAGAGATGCAAGCAATCCAAAGAGGCGTAAGGAGCAATACTTACAGATCTAGAACCTCGCGGGAGCACCAGATGAGGATGAGTCTGGGACATATCAATGTGAGCTCGCCTCATGCGACCGCCACCCTGATAATCAATGAAAGTCGGGGGCAAAGGAGGTCTAGCAACATAGCCAGTCGAAGGCCCCACGCTATGAGCGCCATAACCAACCCTGGTCTGTGGAGACTGAAGATGCATGGCCACGTACATAGTATAGTCCCCCTCCCGTGTGTAAAGATGTGCCGCCATGCCTACGATCAAAGCATCTACATTCGCCAACTGGCGAGGCAGCCACATCCTAGCTGGGGGATCATCAGGGATCCGAGCGTGCTTATTCGGCCCATGCTGTCTATACACCCTCTCTCCTAAGTACAAGGCGTCTCCGGACAAGCCCACCAGTAGCTTGCGACACTCTGTGAAGTGCGCAGCGTGATCTAAATCCAAAGCGCCATAACGACCAGTCCAGGGGAACAAGCTCATCCTCTGTGGAACCCCTCTCAGGCATGTCAACGTATCATGATAAGAAGCAGTAATCCTGCACCTCGAGCCCTCCGGCGTCCTGGTCTGTTTCCTGGCATCCTTCGTCCACCGACGAAGAGCAGGAAAAGTGGTGGCAGGAAACTCATCCTTGATCTGCCACTCATAACAGCCAAAATACTCGTATGCCCAAGCCTGAAAAGGAGAAGAAGAAGTCAAAACAGGGAAAACAAGGGATATAATGAAATGCGCTAAGGAAAAGAGATCAAGGTGAGAGAATACCTCGAAAGCCAGATGAAAGCAGGTGAAGTACTTCGCCTTCCCTCGACTGACGTCATCTAGGGCCAGATACATCTCAGCTAAGCCTGCCTCTCCCCAGGGAAGATTCCCGACGGTATCCAGGCTCTCAAAAGCTCCAATAGTGAAACCAAAGCGATAGATGCGCTGTTGATGAACAGCATGTCGGAAAAGCCCACCCATCCAAAAGCTCTAGCCAATCTCTCGGCTCACCGGCTCTCAATGGGATCATCTACCACGGTGTAGTCCCTGCTTCCGCCTGAATCGGGCCATGTAGCACCCCAACTCATATCCATTCCCCTTCTTGATCCGGGAACGAAACCAAGTAAGCCCATAAAATCATCATCAGCAATAGTGGGGCTCAACTCCTGTACAGGCTCCTCTATGTAGAGTGGCTCATCCGTAAAAGGCGATCTGTGATGACCGCAAAGTCCAGCGGAGTAACTGTCGTCTCACCCCAAGAGAAGTGAAATGAGTGAGTGGTCTCCCACTGAACTCTCTGAATGCCCTCACTAGATCCACACTCCTCTGAGTGCCCCGATGGCCTTCGCCATCTCAAAAATTGCCCTAGCCCGGCAGCGTAAATCAGGCCCTTAGGCGAGTCCACCTGCTCCTGGCTACCCGGCAAGCTATCCCATAGCCTGCCAATCACCTCAGGGGAGCCACGGGTGCGCAATCCCTGCAAGAAAACATGGCACAAGTATCAATATTTCGTGCTATTTCTTGAAATCATCTCAAGCAAAAAATAGGTCAAAATGGATCAATGTATGGCATGCATTTACGCATTACATTTCCTAGATTCATCTATGTTCACATGCCAGTTCATGTCAATAGCACAGTCTAAAAAAAAAAATCAGTTCAAATCAATTTCGCCCAAATTGAAAATTTTTCAAGAAACCCTAGGTTTCTTACCTCTTCCTTCTTCGTGACATCCGAAGTATGCTCATCGAGCTGTGGGTAAAAATCTCCCCTTGGTGCTTCCGGAAGAAACGGCCGTTGATTCCTTTGCACCCCCTTCCTCCGAGTAGCTAAGTTGGCATGTTGAGAAGCCCTCTTGGTCGGATAGAGCCTAGGAGGCATTCTTCAATGGAATCGGACTAAGAAGTGTTCGATTTCACTCAATATCCCTCGAATCTCCCTCTCTGATGTCGCTCTCTCTTTTCTCACTGTCGCCTCCCTCTCAATTTCAAGCCTAATTAAATTTCAAATGGCGACTGTGCGTATTTTTAATAAATCTGTTCACCTGGCCTATTATGTCGTGCGACATAATAAGCCTCTGTGGCTTGTTTTTACAATTTTGCCCCTGAAGGCTCCATTTTACAAATTTTGTCCCCCGTAGGCCTGTTTTGTCCTTTGTGCCACTGGCATTTTCAATCAAATTTTCCCTCCAGTGCCTCCCGAGGCTTATTTTACAAATTTACCCCCTCGTGGCTCATTTTATTTGCCTTTGGCATTTTTAATTCACTTCTTTTACAAAAATTATCAGGATACGTCCTACTTTCTTTACAAAAAATCATCGAGTCCTTCTTACTTCTTTAGTCTCTGTTTTTTTCCGTCATAAAGAAATAAAGTCATCTAGCTTTAGTAAAGAAATAACGTCGTAAGCTTTAGCTTCCGTTAGAATGAAATAATGTTAGGTCAGAACTCTAAATTTGTGCAACCACTATCCGCGAATAGTGACGAATGCCCAAGTTATTTCAATTTGTGCAACCACTATCCGCGAATAGTGACGAATGCCCAAGTTATTTCAATTTGTGCAACCACTATCCGCGAATAGTGACGAATGCCCAAGTTATTTCAATTTGTGCAACCACTATCCGCGAATAGTGACGAATGCCCAAGTTATTTCAATTTGTGCAACCACTATCCGCGAATAGTGACGAATGCCCAAGTTATTTCAATTTGTGCAACCACTATCCGCAAATAGTGACGAATGCCCAAGTTATTTCAATTTGTGCAACCACTATCCGCAAATAGTGACGAATGCCCAAGTTATTTCAATTTGTGCAACCACTATCAGCGAATAGTGACGAATGCCCAAGTTATTTCAATTTGTGCAACCACTATCCGCGAATAGTGACGAATGCCCAAGTTATTTCAATTTGTGCAACCACTATCCGCGAATAGTGACGAATGCCCAAGTTATTTCAATTTGGGCAACCACTATCCGCGAATAGTGACGAATGCCCAAGTTATTTCAATTTGTGCAACCACTATCCGCGAATAGTGACGAATGCCCAAGTTATTTCAATTTGTGCAACCACTATCCGCGAATAGTGACGAATGCCCAAGTTATTTCAATTTGTGCAACCACTATCCGCGAATAGTGACGAATGCCCAAGTTATTTCAATTTGTGCAACCACTATCCGCGAATAGTGACGAATGCCCAAGTTATTTCAATTTGTGCAACCACTATCCGCGAATAGTGACGAATGCCCAAGTTATTTCAATTTGTGCAACCACTATCCGCGAATAGTGACGAATGCCCAAATCATTTCAAATTGTGCTACCACTATCCGCGTATAGTGGCATATGCCCAAATCATTTCAACTTGTGCTACCTCTATCCGCGAATAGTGACGTACGCTCAAGTTTCCCAACTTAAGTTACCTCTATCTCCGTCATAAAGAGATAGCGCCATAAGCTCTAGCTTCCTCAGGTGACAGCCTCCGAATTGTCAAAATCTCAAGGATCCTAGACATCGTTCCTAACTATCTAGTGATGCTTGAACTACGATCAAGGCTTGATTCCTCCGGGATACGTAGGTAGCCTTTTATAAAAGGTCCAGCCATTCGACCACTTTGGTCACCCTGTTTCTTTGTCACTCCTCAGTGATAAAGCGCCCCCTCATAAAAGTTCAAATATTCGACCACCTGGGTCACTCCTAGCATATCCCCAGTAGGATCAATTGCTTGACCTCCTAGGTCATTTTCTCTTCTTTTTCCCAGCAAGAGACCAGTTTCTCTTCTTCCTTCCCCAGCGGATCCTAATCCCGAACTACGGCCTGGCTTGATTCCTCCGGGATACGTAGGTAGCCTTCCAAAAGGTTGAGCCACTCGACCACCTTAGTCTCCCAATCCGTCTCGGCATTCGCCGAGATCGGATCCTTTTCTATCGACAACCCCACTCGCCTTGCAAGTGACGTTGCCGAGGGCTTGTAAGTACCCAAATCTGGCTCATGCCTTCCGGTTAATTTTCCCGGCAATTCCGGTAATTTTTCTGGTAATTCCCCGGATTTTCCTAAAGTTCCGGAACAATTCCGGAACTGTTCCAAGCCTTTTAAGGGCTGAAGGAAATGCTTGGTGATTAAGAAACACGTTTTTCTTAATCCCAAAACCCTTCTAGAAGACTGCCACCTTGCATGTTTCTAGAAAAATCCAGATTTGGCTACTTATGTCGTGCGACATAACCAGCCAGGAAGAGTTCTAGAAGGCTGCCACCTTGCATGTTTCTAGAAGAATCCAGAAGTGGCTACTTATGTCGTGCGACATAACCAGCCAGGAAAAGTTCTAGAACCATGCCACCTTGCATGTTTCCAGAAGGAATACAGTCATGGCTTGTTATGTCGTGCGACATAACAAGCCCATGCAGGCAGCCTATAAATAGAGGCCTTCACCTCTCATTTGGACACACCTCTTCCACCCCTCAGTCCCCCTCTATAGGAATACACCCAGGAAGCCTCCTCTCTCCTCACATACCCCCCAAATCACCTCAATCCTCCCAAATCCATCCCACACACACTTCCCACACACACACTTCCCACATACATCAAGAAATCAAGGAGTTCCCAAGGATCCAAGGTCTGAACTCAGTCTCCGGAGGAGGACGCTAGAAGGTTCCTATATCTAACTTGATATAGGAGTTGTGGATCTTCAAGGGTAACGAGTTTCTACCCCTTTTCCACTCTCTATTTTCCTTTGAATATAAAATCTATGTGTTACATGCATTGATAATATAGTATTCTGATTAAAGTTACATGCTTTAGCTTCATATTACCCAGATCCACATTTTATTTCATTACATTTCATATAAAATCTTCGTTTTGACTTGGTTTTTGCATGAACACTCAAGATGAGTGTGGATCCCTCATATCCACACCCTCTTGAAGTGTTCATTATTGTTAAACATGCTCCCTGAGATTTGTTTGTGAAGTAACTTGACCATTTTGGTGCCTTGTTACCTCTGCAAATCTCAGTTGTAAAGCCTCTGCAAAATGGCTAGTTATGTCACGCGACATAGGCAGCCTATGTCACGCGACATAAGTAGCCAGTTTGCAGAAGCTTCACAGTTTCAAGCTGTAATCTGATGTTAAACCCCTTTAAGCTATAACCCGATGTCTATCTGCAATTTAGATAGTATCTATGTACATACTATGTCATCTTTTCATTAAAATATCATTCTCATACATAAAGGTGCATCCTTTACACCTAAAATCCCATTTTTCATGCATTAAAATCATTCCTTTTCCATTTTAAATCCCTTTTCACATTAAAGATGCACTCTTTGCACAAAGATCATTTCTTTACATAAAAAAAACATCCATTTGCAATCAAATGCATCATTTTCAAACCAAAATGCCATCTTTTTGCTAAAATATCATTTTTACATGCATTTCCCCTTTTCCCCAACCTTGGAATGGACCGGTGTAAAAGTTCTCATCTTTGCATCGTTCCTTCCATTAAAGGTTCATGATTTCTTTAGGAAAAGGATAACCTTGAACCCTA
Organism: Adenophora triphylla var. japonica; assembly: GCA_022495995.1. Classification (NCBI taxonomy): domain Eukaryota; kingdom Viridiplantae; phylum Streptophyta; class Magnoliopsida; order Asterales; family Campanulaceae; genus Adenophora; species Adenophora triphylla. Next base: position 554,879 of record JAFEMH010000123.1, on the reverse strand, counting down.
TATCTCCGATTATCGCTTAAGAATGAGTATGAAGCCTCTATACGAGCTCGACCGTCTTAAAGCGTAGGATTGATGGGCTAAGGACATTCCTTCCTAAGGAACCTCATCTTTGACCAAAAGAGAGTCATTCTCTCGATCACGCAAGTCCCGAGGGTCCCGAGGTTAAAATGCGATGATCACAAGTCATAAGATGAGGACGGGATCATAATCCCAAATACATAAATTCCAAGGAATCCCGAGCGACAACCAACAAATGGTTTGTACGTCCGGAAGACAACTTGGGACATTCCCCCTTATTTTCAAACACATGCACACAAAGAAAGCACGCAAGCAAACACGATTAATGAAATCTAGGGAGACTTGCTCCGGCAAGGCACTTTGGGTGAACGCCAAACGTTCTTCCCAAGGGGTAACTTAACCTCCGAACCCATAAAACCTTTTTTTCAAAGTTTTGAGGTAATCAAAATGGCGTGGCGACTCCGTTTTTCAAATAACTCGGATGTCTTCAAACTCGCGTGAATTCCAATAAACAAAAGAATTTGGGCACACATTCACACATACATAATTCAATGGAAATTCAGCATATGTCAATGACCTTGCAGCTTCATCAATTTTATTGGTCTCCATCAATTCTGTAAACATTGTCTTCCTTGCTTTCTCTGTGTTGACAACTCTTGGCAAAGGACCATGATCATTAAAGATTAATAGTTGCTCACCATCCAAATGATAACATAGTCTCTCTACTGGTGGTTTCCTATAATGAATAGGAAATTCATAAAGTCTCCATATAGCTTCACAGGCGGATATATAGCGACAGTCAAGGAACATTTTAATTTCATCATTGCTATCTGCATCCCCAATTGAGCTCTTTTCCAAATGTTCTGCTGATCTCTCAATCACAAATGTGCTTCTGTCTAGGCCCTTTGTCACATATTTGAATAGATATTTGATTGCTTTTGATTGATTGCATGACTCAACGTTTATGTGACATTGATACTTGACCAATAAATACCTATTGTATGGGACTACAAATCTGTTATCAAGTTTCACACCATTCTTTTCCACAGTCATATTAGTATCTATCCTTCTATAAACACAATAACCATTTTCATCTATAATGGTTTGATTTTGAAATGATTTTGGAAATTTTTTTAACACAACCCTGTAAATTGGATGAAAATAAGTTAGAGAGTAAAAAATTCTATTCCGTCATGCAAGAAGGGTTTATGGGATTTTAATCATGTACTCAAGATACTAACCATCAATCATGCAGGGGGAATTTGGATTAGCGCATCCACATGGCCCATGCATCATGAATTGCATCACGACATCGTAGCCAACTGGATCTATGGAAGGATCAGGTATTTCTGCTGAAATCATTGAATCAACATGTTCATTTGTTTTTATTTTCGCAGCTTTATTCACCCAGAAAATGATATGGGCATGTGGCAGCCCTCTCTTTTGAAATTCTATTGTGTATAAAACTGATGAAATTGGAAACAGGAATTAGATATTAAAATGGATTAATGTCAAAATTGAATATTAAAGTAAATTTGGAAACTAAATCATACCTGCCTCAACTTTTCCAAATATTTCATTGTCAAGGATATCATGTATCATTTCATCTAGCTTCATACGAAATATTCGTGCTTCAATATCAGGGCAATTCTCTAGTTTTTGGTCTCCCAATGAATTTAGGAGATTGGTTATCTCTTTCCAGTTTGGATTGGCCGTGAATGTGATAAAAAAAATCAGGATTTCCGTACACATGACATATTGCCATGGCATCTTGGTAATTTTGTACCATGTATCGAGGGCTACCTGTAAAAGAAGAGGGCAAAATTGTCCTCATGCCTACATTTCTCGAATCCGAATCACCCTTTTGGATTGCACCGTATATATTACGATATAAATCTGTGAGTAACGATGACTGATTTTTGGCCAACCACCTAAGTCTTTGTTGCTCAACCTGGGTAAATCCATCGGCTATGTATTGCTGATACAATCTCCCCGAACCTTGCAACGTCTGTCCTTGATTATTCCGCTGCTGCAATACATATGAATGGTACTCTCGTGCTGTCACATACTTTCGCTTTGTTTGACGGGATCCTGTGTTGCGAACATAAGGTATCTCCAAATGAAAGCCATCCTCACCATACGAAAATAGAATTGGATATTGTAATGCCATGAATAGTAGATGGAGATCATTGATTCTTCTTAATGCCCCATCTTTCCTTGAATAATCAAGTCTCGTTCTCCATTGGTACTTGCTATATCTCCAACTATTAACATAACTATTTTCGATGAAGTTGGAACAGAATACTGTCGTTGTTTATTTTTTCTATTCTTCACTAATCTGATAGCCAAGTCCCCAACTGTATTCTCCTTATACCAATCCCTTGCAGTCCTAAAGACTTTGACCAGTTCATTATATGAATTAAACATCTCAATTAGCTGCTCAATAATCTCAGAAGATAATTCCTCATTATAATCTCGACGATTCACTGCCTTCAGTCGATATTGAGTTTCATTCTATGTGTCATAGACATACGGCTGCAAAAAACTTTGTGGACTGCCTTCATTTGGCAGGAGTGAGCCTATTCTATGATAATTTTGTCCACCAATTTTGTATACATAAACAGAGCCATTGTTATTTATAGAGTTATCAACTTTTGCACCCATAGATGTCATAGAGAACATGGAGTTATAGGCACGGATATTATCAAGAAATTTAGAGGACTCAAGGACCATGTCTCCATTTAACAGCGATTTGAGTGGTTCAGGTGGCTCTCGTGTAGGGCTCAATTCAATCTTCCCATTTTTGCAGCACAAACCATAGACTGGATAGCTTTTACTGGAATGTTTTTTAACTCGTTCTCCCTCCCAGAAAATTGCATGGCAGTTCTTGCATGTAAACTCAGGCATTCCATAGAAAGACACTTCTACCGAATCTTTATCTATAAAAAATAGAATATAAACGTAAGACCTAATATCTTTCTATAGAAAACATATTATAAACATAAGGAAATGTGAACTGAATTTATCTTTCCTTATTAACTTTTGAAAGAATTAATTACCTTCTGCACAAAGAGATTGTTTTCTCTTACTGAGATTTTTCTGGATGCTTGGTGCTGAATCTCCAGGTTTTTAACACATTTTAAAGATCGCAAAGTAATTCTCTCTTGCCTTCTCTGTTTTGCATAAACACGCTCCACTTCAGCTAAAAATAGAATTGTGTTAGACTTAATATAATTCTAGTATAAGAAATAACACCAGATTCTTTAAGAACACAAAATAAATAACCTGAACCTGATAGTTTAATTCTATATGAAGTTGAAGCCTCACTTGAGCAGCCAACTTGAGAGATAAGCGTTAACCTCGACGCCCTTGAATTGTTGACCACTTGGTTTAATTGATCTGATAATTTAACAAACTTTTCATACATTATTACTTCAATATGTTAATAGTTTTCTTCTGCATTTTATGCAGACATAGATGAGGTTACAACATTGTGATGGTGAATATTTTCCATGAAAAGGTGACATATGACAGAATGTAACAATCATGTAAGTACCAATAAGAACTCTTCTTACTTTCTTTTTGTGTAAGGGATCTATGACACGCAATTTCATTCTTACTCCTCCAGGCAAGAATCTTCATTCTCCTGATTGCCCTATTGTGTTTTGCTTCTTGTTTCGTGACAGTAGCTATTTTTAAGAAATTATTACAGGAAGCAAGTTAAATTTTTTATCACATATTAGTGAATAGTGAAGGCCATATTATAATTAAACCTGACCTGTGTACATTACGGAATTTTGAATTTCATGGCGTCTTCATTTCTTCACCATCTTGTCAATTAAGAAAATCTTTGTATTATGTATATCTAAGAGAAATGTTGAGAAACCCTCTTGTTAATAGTCAGAGAATATAAATAGGCCTTAGATGGATTACATTATTATAGATAGTTAATTCTAGTTTCTAATGAATTATATACATTGTCTAATGACCTATGACGCATACCATGCACCAAATTAAACTCGAAAACCGCATTCGTATTTTGATTTGGTGAATATTAAATATTGATGAACTTTAAAGCTGCCAGTCTATTTTTAAGTTAATAAGTTATTTTTATATAGATTATAAACTGTTAAAATCCGTAGCAAATATATTCACACTTAATACCCTCTAAACAGCAGGCAAAAAATAAGCATAAATAGATAGACTTCAATAATCATTAAACCTATCCTAAATCAACGAAATAAACTCTTTACAACAACATATTTCATGGAAATTGGTTAGTTCATTAAAAACTAATTAATCCAAACACTTAAGATAACATATTATTATTTCCGTTCCTCTAAACTTATTTCTAAAGGAATTGTTCTAAGTATTATCACGTAAATGGTCATTCTAGTAACCCATTATGACAATGTCATGAAGTGGTTTATGAATGATAATGACGTTGAGTAGATGAGGCTAATTTTTCTATACTTTTATTCAAAGCAAAGCATATATGAAATGACATATGACGTCAATATTATCAAATACACTTTATTTATTTTTTGTCTGACAATGTCATGAAGTGGGTTTCTGAAAGATAAGGACATTAAGTAGATGAGGCTAATTTTTCTATACTTTTATTCAAAACCAAGCATAGATGAAATGATGTATTACGTCGCTATTTTCAAATATCCTTTATTTATTTTCTCGGAGTACGTAGCAAAAACAATGTATGTGAAAAAGTTTTAAACATTTAAACAAAATCATTATTCCTTGCCATGACTTAGCCAAAGCAATGTAAGGGGAATTTTTTTTTTACCAATTTAACAAAATCATTGGACTATACCAGCTATTTATCACAACTTCAAGGAATAAGTTTCAATTTGCACTTTTGTTCATAGTGTATTGAACTTTGAAATAAATAGATCGCTATGGTTGCTAAGAGAAAATGTAAATGAAAAAAATAATCGACCAAATCTAATATCAACCTTTATACATATTGTAAGAATGCATAATCTTTTTGCATACTTCCGAATCAAAAAATAAATTGCGAAAAATAGAAGCATAAGTTTATCTTATTCAAGCATGAAAAAAAAACAGATTTAAAACCCAAACGTGTATGTAAATATTGTCTAAGGTAAAACTGCAAACCCAATTACTAATCTAAATATTTTTTCTGAATAAACCTCTGCAAAAGTCTCTTTAAATCCAAATTTAAAGAAAAAAAATTTAAAACTTCAATCCTTTTCTTGATTTCTTCATTTTGCCGGTATCATGCTCATCTTCATTAACCTTTCCATCACCGAGAACATTCTCTATATCTTTCTCATTGACTGAGCTGTGTTTGAGGGAATTCAAGAGAAATTTTGTATTAATAAAACGTAATGTGTTACAATTTCAACCTGAGTAAAAGTCAACTAACCTGATCTTAAGAGCATTTCACTTTTTCCTGATGAATGGAGTTTTGACAGCAACAACAAAACTATCTGCACTATCCTTAAGCTGAAATTGCCATTATTACATATTTGGGAAAGTAAGAAAAATTAGGTTCAGACAAAACAAACAAAATAACATAGTCATGTTTACTTAATACTTATTAAATTTATCACCTTCTCATTTGTTGGCTCACGAATTTCCCCCTTGAGAAACACCCTCTTTACTGTGAAATTTTCACTTATCTTTCCCCTAGTCATCTCATTGAACTGTAGCTGGAATGTGAAATACTTGCCTATAAGCTGGCGCAACTGCCTTGGCACTGGCTCCGCATGACCTTCCTGGAAATTTTTTTCAAAAATAATTATTTTCGGGGGAAATAGAGCAATTACTACACACTACTTCTGGTAGAATACAAAATATAACCTCATCAACTATATGCATCAAATCATTCGCCTTAATGTTTGTAAGCTTTTCGATCTCACGATCGAAAAAAAATGCAATTAAGCGAATCGCTACCATCATGCAGGATTGCCTCCACACGATACCTACCATTAATTAACAATAACATTGAGATTAGATTGATATTAGCCTATTCCTCGTACATGTAATAAAGATTTCTAAACTCTATTCAAACCTGATTTTTGGAAATATAACATAATTTTTACATTCCTCGCAATATAATTTGCCCTCATTCAAGTGAACTTTCTTGTTGCAATCTGCACATGAACTGTACTTCCACCCATTCACCTCTTCAATGGTTGAGATACTTGCGTAAACATATAGTGGATATTTCTGTAAATCGAAGTATTGAATTTATTAGTTGGGTAATAAAAAAAATAGGCCGAATTGCTAAACTGAAAGTTGGAAGTAATTTGAACATTTCACACTTACTATTTCTTCGCATTGTGTCATCATTTCATTAATTTCACGAATAAGTTTCTTATTCTTCTTATACTCATCTTTGGTGATGGTAGCAGAAGTCATTGGAATACTACCAGCTTGCTTACCATCTTCAATGGAACCAAGCCTTCAGGAAGATTCAATAACGATAAGTAAATTAGTTCTACGGAATGTCATTTCCTACATATGTAGAGACACACATACAGATACATACATATACATACAAACAAAGAAAGTTCTTACATCTCAATAAAATGATTTATTTCAGGGATGGAGCTGTCACTATAGAATTGCGTAGCACTGCTGGAAGATATCGCAATAGCACCTACATAGGCGAGAGGTAAATGTTACTAATCCCTATTTATAATATGCGTTTTGTAATTAAAAAAAAACTTCTATGAACATGTAAAGCATACCATTAGATTCACTCTTGACAATGGTAGAAGTAATCAGCCAGACACGTCATTCACTCGATCTCAAGGCAGCTGCTTTGCCAATAATCTCATCTCCCCATAAAGTTATCCTCATTTTAATCCCACTGCCAATAGCAAAAATATTATCAAATAAAGTTTCTTAATCATAACTATAGTTATTAAGAATTTAAATAACAAATACCTCTGGTCCTCAATGTCAACGTATTGCATAGAAACTTGTTTGAAATAACTGACTCTTTGGCCTATATCAGATAGGCCTACTACACAGCCAATAATATCTAAACATGGAAACAACAGTAATGCAAGTTAGTAAATTTTATTTTGTTAATTACAAAATATTTAAGGACACTTACCACAAAGATTCTTCTTATTGTCACTCGTAGTAATGAGCATATCGAATGCGGTAACACTGAAGTAATGTCTAGGAATATTGGGCAGATTCTTAACAATCTCTTCCACATATGTCGATATAACTAGCAGAATGTAACTATCTCTATGAATAACATGATACTCAGGCTTTGTATTGTCAACAGTGAAATTCTTAATTGTGTAGATAGATCCCTCTTGAAATAAGCCCAAAAAATCAGGAATAAACTTGCTTCTAATGCAGCAGTGAATTGCATTAGCCTAAAACATATAATAAATCTTAGCATAGTAAAATTTTTGAAATGAACATATTGAAAGTTCATAAAAGTATAGATGACAAACCTTCTCATCAATGGCAACAAAGTCCATACTCATGACTTCACGATCCTTTCTGGTATTATATGACTTTCATATGCGGGAGACACATGCTATTAATCTCTTGTCACACCGGCCTCTTTGAAGCTGCTCAATGAGCACAGTCTGAGGAGCCATTAGAAGGTATTGTTCCTGAAAGAGACTATTAGAATTTAGAGTACAGTAATAAGGTTAAAATATTTTCTACAAATGTAAGAGCAAGATGTTGATTCTCCATTTCTATAACTCACGGAAATACATACATTTACAGGAAAAAATTGGAAAAGACACAGGTGGGTTAATGGAAAGTCAGGCGATTGGGGGGTTACAGTTGTTTGTGATTCTACGCTATAAGGTAAAATGTTCAAGTTGTTTTATATACTTATGATTATCTAATATAATCTTTCTTACCAGGGTTATCACGAATAATACCTAGGAGTTTGTATATTATAGTAGTGTATAAGTGACTCTTATAGACATCTAGATTTGGTTACTTATCAAGTAGCAATTACTTTGCTATTCATAATTCATTATGTATTCAGACGAATAAGTTAGTACATATTATTGTGTGTAACTATTCTTATTCCAAATTGAATAGACACAATAACAATTGTAATAAGAAAATACACTATATCTCTTTCTACATTCTTATATGTCTATTATCATTCCCAAGTTTATCATTTGATTTAATTAACCTAATAGCCGAAATTCGAAAGGCCAAAGGTTTACATAAAGAGGCTGACGTGGGAGGCTAAGAGTGCAGATTTTGCCTAGCTTTGATGAGGTGTCACAACCTAGTTTGTTTTTGCCTACTTTAATATACTATAAGTATGGATTTAGTCCATGTAAATAGGTCAAGATATTGAGATAAAATATTAGTGTAGTTGGTCATTATCTACTTTCCTGGTTTAGCTGAATGTAAAGTGCATATTTAACAAAGTCAATACAAAAGAGACCAATACATTGGGTCTTCTTCTTCTTCTGTCGTGTCCAATCTCTCTCTCTTTCTCTGTGTGTCTTTATTTTATTTTCTTTCTCTTGCTTCTTATATTTCTTGTAGGTGATTACAGTCGTTTATGGTATCAGAGCATCACACATAGCCATGGGTGATGAATCTAGTGTCGCTACCAACACCATGGCTACTACCGATCCCGGGAAATCTAACAACTCTTACAACAAACATGGTCTTCCTGTTCTCTTTAACGTCCAGTCCTACATGGGCCACTGCAGATTGACAAATGAGAACTATCCAAATTGGAGCTCACTGTTTCTTTCTATGCTTGAGATCCATAGCCTTACCCATGTCCTCACTAATAAAGTCCCACCTCCCAAAACCCTAATCGGCAAAACCTCTACTGGTGAACCTTCTTCTAGTGACAACCCAGCATATGAAGCTTTTGTATATGCCTCTCGCTTTGTTCTAGGATGGATCAAAGCCACCGTTGAGTTGGATGTGCAACCTCATGTCAATCCATGTAACACCGCTCCCGAAGTTTGGGATCTCTTAGCCAAAGAATTTGGAGTTGCATCCACCATCCACATTTAAAATCTTCAAGAGGAACTTCATGACCTTTCACTCACTCCGGGTATGACAATCCAAGAATACATTCTTAAAGCCAAAACTCTATCTCACTCTCTAACCCGAGTTGGTGAAGCCGTGTCGAACCATACTCTCAGTTCCCGTATTCTAGGCGGGTTAGGATATACTTACAAGGAGTTTATTACAACCCAAAACTCCAAAGGTACAACCTCCATAGATGACCTCAAGGATCTCTTACTCCAAGAGGAGGCCTTACAAAAGAGATTCTCCAATCATACCAAATCCACCATGACAGCACTTGCTGCCTCCAGCCAACATTCTGACCCCACACCGCCATCCTCTAATCCAACCGCACCTAACAATAATAACCATAGGGGAGGGTTTCGGCCAAACACTCCAAACTCTGGTGGGTATTTCTTCTTCCCAAACTCAAACCGTAATGGTGGACGTAGGAACCAGAATCAAAACAGAAATCATCATAATCAAGGATGGGGACTCCTTCCGCTGCCACCACAATTCCAATCTAACCATATGTCCCAATACACTAGGCCATCTACCCCTACTCACACCGTCCCATATACCCCACCTAATCTCTTCATAAGCCAAGATCCAAACGGTATGTCATGTCAGCTTTGTAAGAAACATGGGCGCGAGGCTAGCACTTGTTACCAGCGGGGCAATTTCGCCTATAGTGCACAGTACGATCCGAATGGTGGATCTTCGCAAGAAGGTTCTTCACCCATGGCTCCCGTCTCATTTGTTCTTGATTTCGGAGTGACTAATCACATGACATCCTCTCCGGATGTACTGCAACAGTATTTCCCTTACTCAGGTACTGATTCCATCCTTATAGCTAACGATTCTTCAATTCCTATAGTAAACATTGGTTCCACTCGCTTTTTTGCAAATAATCATTCCTTTGCTATGAATACTGTCTTAGATGTACCTAAGATTAGTCGTTCTTTGCTTTCTATTCGAAAATTCTTCTTAGACAATAATTGTTTCTTTGAATTGACTGCTTTTGGGTTTTGTGTGAAGGACAACCATACCAAGAGGACTATTCTTTCTGGTAGTAATGCGGGAAATCTCTACACGTTGTCCTTCATTCCCAGTTCTTGCATAAATTCCTTGGCGTTAATTGGGGAACGTGCTCCTTCTTCTACGTGGCATGCCCGTTTAGGACACCCTTCTTCTCAAATTTTTGAATGTTTGGTTAATAAAGTTCGGATACCGATTAGCGGTTCCGTTAAAAATAAAGAGATGTGTCATGTTTGTCCTTTGGGAAAGTCATGTAATCTCCCGTTTCAACCTCGTTCGTTTAATTCTCCTAAACCTTTGGATTTGTTACATTAAATGTTTGGGGTCCTTCCTCAACTCCATCTGTTTCTGGATTTAAGTTTTATTTATCTATTGTGGATGATTTCTCTCATTTTGTGTGGTTGTTTCCCTTATATCATAAATCTGATGTCTTTACAGTGTTTTCTGATTTTAAAGTCTTTATCGAAAATCTGTTATCTCTTAAAATTTCTGCCATTCACACCATAAAGAAAATACAAACAGATGGGGGAGGGGAGTTCATTAATCGGCAAATGGCTAGTTTCTTAATAAAACATGGTATTGGTCACCGCACATCATGCCCTTATACGCCACAACAAAATGGGGTTGTGGAACGTAAGCACAGACACATTGTTGAAATGGGTATGTGTCTCCTTGCTCAATCTCAAGTTCCCATGTCCTTTTGGCTTGAGGCATTCACTACTGTTGTTTTTCTAATTAATCGGCTGCCTATGAAACAATTAAAGTACATCTCTCCGTATGAAAAATTGTGGCAACCCATTCCTAATTATCGTTTCCTCAAAACATTTGGGTGCACTTGTTTCCCAAATCTTGTCCCGTACAATCAACACAAGTTAATGCTTAAGTCTACCCCTTGTGTGTTCTTAGGCTATGATTCCATGCGAAAAGGATACAAATGTTATAATCCCTAAACGGGACGGATATATATTTCGAGGAATGTATTATTTGATGAAAAACATTTTTTCTATGTTGCCAAGACTTTTGCAACAGCTCTTCCTGGCCCGAGCCAGCCATCACAAGGACCACAACCCAATTCATTTGGGTCTACTACTACAGCAGTGCCTGGACACATGCCCCCAGCAGCGATCCATGTTGCTATTCCTCAGCCTAACAGTCACAACTCACTTGAAACTCCTTCAGCCGACACACATGGGCCTCTACCCTTGGACAGCCCAAAGTCCACTTCTGGACCAAGCTCGGCCACTTTCTCTTCTCCGCTTGGGCCTGATCTTGCTACACCTACTGGGCACAATCGATTACTTAGTGCAGTCCCTATTACACTAGATTCGTCTGAGCTCGTCCAAGCTCAATCGGCCGAGTCTAGTCAACCTGCTCCTGCCTCCAGCCAACCCCTCTCCAATTTGCAGCATATTGCACCTATTCTCCCCACTTTGGTTCCACAGCCAGTCAATAATTCGGGTACTCACCACATGACTACAAGAGCCGAGGCTGGTATTTTTCGACCAAAGCATCAGTTTCCTTTAAGTGCAACTTCATCAGACTTTCATTGTCATGACCCTAAACCTAGGCACTATTTTGGTCACGTATTGAGCACGTAGGGTTGGGGTGCGTAGCATTTTATTTTACGCATTTCATACTATTTGGGATTTTTATGTGTTAGTTTAATATTTTAATAATTTATTTGACACTTTAGTTATGTTAATAAATTAATTTTAATTAACTAATGTCTAAATGGAATCAATAAGAATTTTGTAATTGACATTTTAATTGTTGAAATGTAAATAAAAGTTTAGAAAAGGTTGAAGGACTTATGTGTCAATAGTGGAACTTAAGGTAATTTATGGAAATAACTCAAATCTTGGAGGGCTAAATTGTAACTTTAATATATATATAAATCCTTACTCCTTCTTCTTTCTTCCACGACATTCCACGGCGTTCCAGGAGAGCTTGGGAGAGAAATAAAGGTATTTTCTTTTATAACATTATGATTTTATTATCTTCCAAAAATTCTTAAAAATTAACCGTTGCTCTGTTTATTTATCCGACTGCATCAAAGCGATCAGGGAGTCGAGTAGAGCATTTAGAGCCGATCAGATCATCTTTTCATTTTGACATATTTTTGAGTAAGTTATTATGATTCCGTTCTATAATTGTTCATAATATATATAAAGATGATATTATGCTGTTGTAAATGAGTTTTGATAATTTTGGCATGATTATTTGGGTTTCGAAATGTCGAAATAGGGTGTAGGAAAGAAGTAGAGTAAAGGGTGATAATATGATTGAGTTTAATTGGAAGGGTGGAGTAAAATGGTTATATGGCTTGGAGGAAGTATGTGGTATCGTTTGGATCCCTTATAATGAAGTTGGCTAAGTTGTGAAGTTGTGATTATATATGTTATATAATGTTATTATTATCATATAAATGATTATTGATAAATTTGACAAGTTGATTGGCCTTCGGAGTGATGAAAAATGATTCGGAAATGAGTAGGATGATGGGTTGGTAATTAACAATGTTATTATAGAAAATTGATATATGATGAAGGGAGTAATGTTGTGTGGTTTGTAATATGTAAAAATAATGGAAAGAACTTGGGGGGTGGTTGAATGAATATGGCTTTGGAAATAAACAGTAAAGATTGTATATAAAACTTGATATTATGTGTTATAAATGAATTCTCTAAAGATTGGAACATTTATTTGGGTGATTGAAATGGAAATAAAATGAGTTGGGATGAAATTGAATACTTTGATGTCATGGCCTTAGGAATTGGGTTGAAAATGAGGGAGTTGTTGTGATATATGTTATATGATGTTATTAGGTGATATACATGGTTGTTGGGATTGTTAGTCACTTTATGTGGCTTTGGAAATAAAAAGGAAAGCTTGGTTTTGGAATGAATTGGTAAGTTGATATTCATGGTTGATTTGGAATGGACTCTTGGCTTTAAGGATATGATGGAAGGGGTAGAGTGATTATGTGATGTTATAGGGCTTTGTAGGAAGGTGTTAAGTTTCATGGAATGAGTATACTGTTGCTAACCAGGTTGAGTTGAACCAAAAATGGTCATTTCTTGCTTAGGTTGCTGAAGATTAGCCTTGTACAGGTTTTCTGGGCAAGGGCACGAGTCATGCCATGAGGCACGAGTCGTGCCTTACTGGTTGTTCTAAGTCATGCCTTGAAGGGGGACGACTGAATCTGAGTGGGGTTTAAGGGGCAGGAGTCGTGCCCTAGGGCACGAGTCGTGCCCAGCCCTGCTACCCCTGAACCATTTTCCAAGCTGTGAAACACTTGTCTATCTAGCATGGATTTAGTTCCTATTTAATTATAATTAAAATACAACATTAGTACATTACAATGAAATCTTAAATGGTCCAAAATGATAAAGGGAAAGTCTTTAAATATAGCCCTGAAGATGGTTGAAGGCCTTGATTTGAAAAGTAACCAAAGTTGATAAAAACTGGATATTTGAATATGAAACATTTAAAGAAGATGTTTAATGTTATGTTATGAATGCGTAGGGTTACTTGTATGTCATTGTACCTCTACGTGGTTGCCTATGTATGGTTATCGGTTTATATAGTATATGAAATATATGTTGCACTGCTTTACTGGCTTGAACAGGAAGTATTAATACCCTGTTGTTGAATTGTTGTTATTTAATACTGTTAAAATATATGTTACATGACATCATTGGATTGGGTACGAGTATGTATGCCATATGTTGATTATTGTTACTCAATAGTGCTTATATATATGTTACACTATTTGAGGGTTGAACATGAGTAATTGTACCATGTTATATATTGATAAACATGAGTAATTGTACCATGTTGTATATTGTTATCCCAATGTGTGGATTTACTTTCAAGTAACTGTTATGTGCTTGAATGTATTGAGATCAGCTGATTATTGGGGGTATAATGGAATATGATCACTTATGAGAAATTGTTCCATAAGTTGCTCAAATTACATTATACCTGTGACCGCGCCCCCACTGTGGCCACAGATGGGGGATTTCAGTTACTATGGATATGCCTAAGCAGTTCATAGGACATTGATACCTTATATGGTTCCCTGAAAAATGGGTCTTATAAGGCGTGAATAGGCCTAAGCCGTTCACAAATAAAGTGGGTTTTATCCCCAATGTAGTACGACTTATTGATCAGACGGGAAAAGGTAAGATCAGAACGTAATGTGTTTACCGCTTTACCAATGTGATTATGAACAACCTGTTTATGTGTTGCATTTTTATATGGCATATTGCTGCATGCATAATAGCTTACTGAGATTCTTTCTCACCCCTTCTCCCTTTATTTTTTTTAGATTTTGCTGAGACAGGTAGCCCAGACCGGTGAGGCCGGGGAGGAGTTTGGACCGTCTTTTGGGTTGTCAGGGTATGTTATGGTTGGGAGTTGGGAATAAAGTGTGGTTGTTATTATTTTGGGAAAAAGTTGTGTATAAAGTTTTTATAAACATTTTCCGTGTAATGTTGTAAATTAATCAGGTTATGGTTTGGTTTAAAGCAGGTTGATATCACCTCCTAGTGAAGAGGTCATGTCGTTTTGTTTTCAAAAGTTTTTTTGACTTTCAAATTATTAAAACAATTTTTTTTTTAATTTAATAGGAGGTGGTTTGGGGACCCTCCAGCTGGGGCACGAGTTTTTTGGTTCCGGGGTGGGGAGGCTCTACAGTTGGTATCAGAGCATTGGTTAGAAGTCAAGGGTAGAAGTCTGGTCTAAGGGGGAGTGTGTAATGCATGACGACGAGTGTTTAATGCAGGAAATTGTTCAATGGCGGAAAATGGTAATGACCAACCAAGGGATCAAGGAAATGTGAGTAATATGGGAACAGGATGAGACCCGAATGGAGAGATAGATTCCTCCGCAGTCATTAGAGGTATATTACCTGTCTCAGGAGTTAGGGGTCATACTTTTATAGATCCCAGTTCATACCATTTTTATGTGGCATTGCATGTTTGCTTTTACTTGCATAATGGCCTAAGAGTTTGCCTTATGTGCTGGAGGTTTCTACTTCTATGGGAGAGTACCTCGAATCATCCTTGATTACCATGGTTGTGACGTGATTATGTGGGCATGTATTGCCAGTGGATGTGGTAGATATACCAATCCGTGACTATTGTTATACTTGACCTGAATTGGTTGAGTAGTTGTTGTGTTGGGGTAGACTGTCGCAAGAAGCGAGTCTCCTTATCTATGGTTAAATTGCCTCTTTGCGTGGTTGAGGTGGATAAGTCGTTAATTGATATTTATGTCATACATTCATAAAAGGGGGGAAATTACGGTTTAAGATGTGAGGGTTAATTGGTTTATGTATTAGACTTGAGTAAAAGTCACCTAAAATATCTCATGTATCGTTGGTAAATGAATGAGTAAGGTGTTCTTATCAGAGTATTTCATGCTGCCAGTTAGGGCGGTAGAATTTCGTATTGATCTAATGTCAGGATTATTGCCATATTTAAAATACCTTATAGAAGGGCACTGGCTGTGGTTGTCAATATGATAAGTAGAGTTTTAAAACCCGATCTTGATATTTTTGTGGTAATATCGATGGATGATATCTTTGTTTATTCAGAGTTATGAAAAGATTATGAAAATCATTTGCAAGTTATGTTATCTGATTTTCGTGAGAATCAAATTGTTTGCGAAATTCAGTAAGAGTGAGTAATGGCTCGAGAAGATTTTAAATTTGGGTCTTGTAGCTTCAAGCTCGGTGATTGTTATTACTTTTTCGAGGATTGAGACCCTGGTCAAATGGAACAACCTTCGACAGTGTTAGAACTCCGTTGTTTTCTGGATTTGGTAGGTTATTATCAAAAGAGTATTGATGGATTTCCAAGAATTGTAACACCATTGACTAAATTGATTTAGAAGGAGGTTTCATTTATGGGAAACGCTAAAGGTGAAATCAGTTTTGCAGAATTGAAGAATGGATTGACTACATTTTTTATCTTTACACTACTTGATGGATGTGAAAACTTATGATTGTCATGTACGCGTCAAAAGAAAGATTTGGGTGTGTTTTATACAGAATCGAAAGCGATAGTTTAGGTTTCGAGGGAATCAGCACCAGTAGGGCAGAATTATCCTACTCTCGATGTGGGATTGATTGCGATTATTTTGCGTTACTTAAATGGAAACATCCTTTGTATGAAGTTAAATTTGAGATTTCTACTAATTATAAGAGTGGAAGTATCTTTTTACTTGGAAGGGATTGAACAACGGGTAGAGACATGGGTGGAGCTATCAAAAGACTTATTTGCATTATTACATACCATCCGAGAAGGCTACTATGGTTGCAGAGACGATTAGCCAAAAGGCTTTCTTATCAACATTACTATCCGGTGAGTTGCAAGAGGAGATGTTAATTGCGAATGTTTAAGCTACACCTACCTGGTATGAAGATCTTATGGAAGCTCAACCAATGATTCTGAATTGAGGGAATTATCTAACAGTTTCAAGATGGAAGGACCGAAGATATTGCATTGAATACTGATGGAATATTAACCTTCAACGACAGAATTAGTGTACCATATTCACAAGAGAGTCAAAGACATTTTTTTGAGGAAGACCATAAATTGAGAATTGTGATGTATTCGAGAAGTTTGAAGATGTATCAAGCACTGAAGAAGGGTTAGAAGAATGAGAATAAAAAGGCATCGTGATGGATTTTATAGCGGGACTACCTTTGACATCGAAGAAAATGGACGCGTTTGAATAATAGTGGATATATTAATCAACGTTGGTTCATTTCTACCAAGATTCAGGAACTATTGAAAGGGAAGTTAACTTAATGGTTTGGGCGAGAGAATTGGTCGATTCTATGGAGTATTAATCACTATTTTGCATCAGATCGGGATTCGAGATTCATATGGCGATTTTGGGAAGACTTAGTATGAGACTTTGGGATTTCCAGATGCGTTCAGTTTTGCGTTACATTTTTTGATAGACTGAGCAGACAGAGAGAACTATCCATATTCTAAAGAATGTGTTACGTGTGTATTCGATGGATTTTCATTCATTTTGAGAAGTTCGTTTAACCTTAGTTGAATTTGCGTATATCAACAGTTATCAGTTCAGTATTGAATTGGCACGGTATGAAGCATTGCATGGGAGAAAATGTATTTATGATCCTTTCGTTGTATTGAGTTCCAACCGAGGCTATTCATGTTGATTTGATTTATGTGGAAAAACCATTGAGAGTTATTAGAATCAAGTACGGGAATTAAAAACCTAGAATATTTGAGTTGTGAAAAAATTTGTGGAAGAATCATATTATTGGGGAAGCCCTTGGGTTCCGGGAATTCGAGAGGCGTGAGAGATATATGTGATTATTTGAGTAGTTGGGTAAGTGTGTTTAAAATTCGGGACGAATTTTCTTTAAGGGGGAGTAAGTGTCACGACCCTAAACCTAGGCACTATTTTGGTCACGTGTTGAGCACGTAGGGTTGGGGTGCATAGCATTTTATTTTACGCATTTCATACTAATTGGTATTTTTATGTGTTAGTTTAATATTTTAATAATTTATTTGACACTTTAGTTATGTTAATAAATTAATTTTAATTAACTAATGTCTAAATGGAATCAACAAGAATTTTGTAATTGACATTTTAATTGTTGAAATGTAAATAAAAGTTTAGAAAAGGTTGAAGGACTTATGTGTCAATAGTGGAACTTAAGGTAATTCATGGAAATAACTCAAATCTTGGAGGGCTAAATTGTAACTTTAATATATATATATAAATCCTTACTCCTTCTTCTTTCTTCCATGACATTCCACAGCGTTCCAGGAGAGCTTGGGAGAGAAAGAAAGGTATTTTCTTTTATAACATTATGATTTTATTATCTTCAAAAATTCTTAAAAATTAACCGTTGCTCCGTTTATTTATCTGACTGCGTCAAAGCGGTCAGGGAGTCGAGTAGAGCATTTAGAGCCGATCAGATCATCTTTTCATTTCGACATATTTTTGAGTAAGTTATTATGATTCCGTTCTATAATTGCTCATAATATATATAAAGATGATATTATGCTGTTGTAAATGAGTTTTGATAATTTTGGCATGATTATTTGGGTTTTGAAATGTCGAAATAGGGTGTTGGAAAGAAGTAGAGTAAAGGGTGATAATATGGTTGGGTTTAATTGGAAGGGTGGGGTAAAATGGTTATATGGCTTGGAGGAAGTATGTGGTATCGTTTGGATCCCTTATAATGAAGTTGGCTAAGTTGTGAAGTTGTGATTATATATGTTATATAATGTTATTATTATCATATAAATGATTATTGATAAATTTGACAAGTTGATTAGCCTTTGGAGTGATGAAAAATGATTCGGAAATGAGTAGGATGATGGGTTGGTAATTAACAATGTTATTATAGAAAAATTGATATATGATGAAGGGAGTAATGTTGTGTGGTTTGTAATATGTAAAAATAATGGAAAAAACTTGGGGGTGGTTGAATGAATATGGATTTGGAAATAAACAGGAAAGATTGTATATAAAACTTGATATTATGTGTTATAAATGAATTCTCTAAAGATTGGAACATTTATTTGGGTGATTGAAATGGAAAGAAAATGAGTTGGGATGAAATTGAATACTTTGATGTCATGGCCTTAGGAATTGGGTTGAAAATGAGGGAGTTGTTGTTATATATGTTATATGATGTTATTAGGTGATATACATGGTTGTTGGGATTGTTAGTCACTTTATGTGGCTTTGGAAATAAAAAGGAAAGCTTGGTTTTGGAATGAATTGGTAAGTTGATATTCATGGTTGATTTGGAATAAACTCTTGGCTTTAAGGATATGATGGAAGGGGTAGAGTGATTATGTGATGTTATAGAGCTTTGTAGGAAGGTGTTAAGTGTCATGGAATGAGTATACTGTTGCTAACCAGGTTGAGTTGAACCAAAAATGGTCATTTCTTGCTTAGGCTGCTGAAGATTAGCCTTGTACAGGTTTTCTGGGCAAGGTCACGAGTCGTGCCATGAGGCATGAGTCGTGCCATGAGGCACGAGTCGTGCCATGAGGCACGAGTCGTGCCATGAGGCACGAGTCGTGCCATGAGGCACGAGTCATGCCATGAGGCACGAGTCGTGCGTTACTGGTTGTTCTAAGTCGTGCCTTGAAGGGGGACGACTGAATCTGTGTGGGGTTTAAGGGGCACGAGTCGTGCCCAGCCCTGCTGCCCCTGAACCATTTTCCAAGCTGTGAAACACTTGTCTATCTAGTATGGATTTAGTTCCTATTTAATTATAATTGAAATACAACATTAGTACATTACAATGAAATCTTAAATGGTCCAAATGATAAAGGGAAAGTCTTTAAATATAGCCCTGAAGATGGTTGAAGGCCTTGATTTGAAAAGTAACCAAAGTTGATAAAAACTGGATATTTGAATATGAAACATTTAAAGAAGATGTTTAATATTATGTTATGAATGCGTAGGGTTACTTGTATGTCATTGTACCTCTACGTGGTTGCCTATGTATGGTTATCGGTTTATATAGTGCATGAAATATATGTTGCACTGCTTTACTGGCTTGAACAGGAAGTATTAATACCCTGTTGTTGAATTGTTGTTATTCAATACTGTTAATATATATGTTACATGACATCATTGGATTTGGTACGAGCATGTATGCCATATGTTGATTATTGTTACTCAATAGTGCTTATATATATGTTACACTATTTGAGGGTTGAACATGAGTAATTGTACCATGTTGTATATTGATAAACATGAGTAATTGTACCATGTGTATATTGTTATCCCAATGTGTGGATTTAATTTCAAGTAACAGTTATGTGCTTGAATGTGTTGAGATCAGCTGATTATTGGGGATATAATGGAATATGATCACTTATGAGAAATTGTTCCATAAGTTGCTCAAATTACATTATACCTGTGACCGCGCCCCCACTGTGGCCACAGATGGGGGGTTTCAGTTACTATGGATATGCCTAAGCAGTTCATAGGACACTGATACCTTATATGGTTCCCTGAAAAATGGGTCTTATAAGGCGTGAATAGGCCTAAGACGTTCACAAATAAAGTGGGTTTTATCCCCAATGTAGTACGACTTATTTATCAGACGGGAAAAGGTAAGATCAGGTAACGTAATGTGTTTACCGCTTTACCAATGTGATTATGAACAACCTGTTTATGTGTTGCATTTTTATATGGCATATTGCTGCATGCATAATAGCTTACTGAGATTCTTTCTCACCCCTTCTCCCATTAATTTTTTTAGATTTCGCTGAGACAGGTAGCCCGGACTGGTGAGACCGGGGAGGAGTTTGGACCATCTTTTGGGTTGTCAGGGTATGTTATGGTTGAGAGTCGGGAATAAGGTGTGGTTGTTATTATTTTGGGAAAAAGTTGTGTATAAAGTTTTTATAAACATTTTCCGTGTAATGTTGTAAATTAATCAGGTTATTGTTTGGTTTAAAGCAGGTTGATATCACCTCCTAGTGGAGAGGTCATGTCGTTTTTTTCAAAAGTTTATTTGACTTTCAAATTATTTAAACAAAAAAAAAAGTTTTAATTTAATAGGAGGTGGTTTAGGGACCCTCCAGCTGGGGCACGAGTTTTTAGGTCCCGGGGTGGGGAGGCTCCACACTCATCTTTTTTAGCTGCGTACGTTTAAACAGGCTGCTCCAATTGTCCATTGGCAATAGGACATGTATGACGAACTTGTTGCACTTCACAAAAATGGTATATGGACCCTTGTCCCACCTCCCTCTTCCCACAACATAGTAGTGAATGTGCGCTCGCCAAAATTTTAAAATGTTTTTGGGAGTTGCCACGCCATGTTTTAATGTACACTTTGAAAAACCTTTGAAAAGAGAAAAGGGTTCGGGGGTCAGGTTACGTGTTGGGAAGAACTTGAGAGTTCACCCAACACGCCTCGTCTGTAAATGAGTCTTTCGAAATAAACATCCAAAACATTCACAGTGTGTGCATACATTAGAGACAACAAGTGTGGTAAATGAATTTTATTAATAACATGAGATTGCTACAACTTGTGAACCACTTGGAACAATGGGGGGCCACATCCCAGATTACATATATGAGAATAACTTACAACTGGAAAAGGGTTCCTGCAGATTGGCAAGACGTGTCGCGTGACACAGGATCTGCCTGGCGAGTTGTGTCGCGTGACACAGGACTCATCAGGGCAGGTTGTGTCGCGTGACACAGGATGCCTATCTGCAGCAACCTTACAAACTGATCACAGACTAAACAAGGATCTAATAAGATCAAATTACGATACCAAATCAACTCAGATAGCCACGAATTAACAACGAATTGACCAAAGGGGAGTGGATATGGGGAGATCTACACTCCCTTGGCAAACAAATCCACCAATTCAATGAGATCAAACCATAAACAAGCAATTAAACGAATCAGATCAATTAAACAGAGAGATGGTGATTGTGATTCGATAATTAGGAACATATGGAGTATAATTATTGAATCAGATGAATATATATAGCATGGATTATGAGAATAGCAAAGTAATATGAGAGAGAGGGAAGGGGTGAAGTGGTTACCCTTGTAGATCCACGAATTTTATACCCAAGTCAGGTATAGAACCCTTCAACACAGCTTCTGGCCTGAATTTAGCTCGGGAGTGGTGGTGAATTGGAGATCTAATTGTGGTGTGGTGTATGGGTTGAATTGGATTGAAGGAGAGAAGGAGGGAATTGGGTATGAGAGAGAGGAGGTTTTTGTGTGTTCTGGGGTCTGTGGTACGTAAACAAATGGGCAGAGTAACAGTATGGAGGAAAAAGGATCCAGATATGAGAGGGGTAGGGTCTTATTTATAGGTTGCTGATGATGGGTGAGTTGTGTCGTACGACCTTCTGCTTCCATTTTCCATGGCTCGAGATGTCGCACGACCAAGCAAGCCAATAACCGTTTCTGGCGCCAAAACCTGGTTCTGGAGCATTCCAAGTTAATTCCCAATAAGTCCAAACTGAATAATACCTTATAGGTCTTTTTGCCTGAGAAAGATACTTAAAAGTACTTTCTTCGCAAGAAACTTATAAAAAGTTTTCGGAAGTCTCGGAATGGACCGAGAATTTACCAAAATGCCCCTAATACAATTTTTTTGCTTTAAAATGCACCTATAAAGGGTCGCGAATTGGATTGGCATACTCACAGAGCCCCTCGGCAATGTCACTTATGAAAGAAGTGATGTTGTCGACAAGAAGGACCCAATCCCAATGAGCGGCTGGGGATATGGCGGATGGTGGAAAATGATTGATGAGATCGGATGGCTGGACCTTTTGAGAAAGGATTCCTACGTATCCCAGGAGGGAATCAAACCGGTCGTAGTTCGAAGATTGACTGTTAGGGGAGTCACCCGAAGATTTGACTCTTAGGGGAGTCACCCGAAGATTTGACTGTTAGAGGAGTCACCCAAAGATTTGACTGTTCGGGGAGTCACCCAAAAATTTGACTGTCCGGGAAGTCACCCAAAGATTTGACTGTTCGGAGAGTCACCCAAAGATTTGAATGTTTGGGGAGTCACCCAAAGATTTGACTGTCCGGGGAGTCACCCAAAGATTTGACTGTTCGGGGAGTCACCCAAAGATTTGACTGTCCGGGGAGTCACCCAAAGATTTGACTGTTCGGGGAGTCACCCAAAGATTTGACTTTCAGGGGAGTCACCCAATGACTTGACTGTCAGGGGAGTCACCCGAAGACTTGAATGTCAGGGGAGTCACCCGAAGACTTGACTGTTCGGGGAGTCACCCGAAGATTTGACTGTCCGGGGAGTCACCCAAAGATTTGACTGTTCGGGGAGTCACCCAAAGATTTGTTGATGCTTTTAGAAAAGTAATTGCCTGAGATATGTTTTCATACCTGTGTTGTGCTTACCTGCAGCTGCCGGAGGGACTGAGGCTACGGCTGAGGATGACGAAGAGCTATTGGATTGCCGTTCAGGGGACGGTCTTTTGTTGGCGATTGGCTGATTTTGGAAGCATTTGTCGGGTAGGACATGAACTTTGCTTGCTAGATTACCATGAAAAATGGATTTTGCTGACGATTTGGCGACGAGGCCGATAATCTTGATGAACATTGCTGGGAGACTGCTAGATTTGAATTCTTTGTCTCGCGTTTGGCTGAGGGACAGTCCTCATGATTCGATTGTGCTCAGTTGTTTATAGTACCTGCGGGGGGAAATTGCAAAGTATGCCACAGGGGTTAAAGTTTAAAACAGCAAACCACAGGGGTAATTTTGGAAAATTGGCCAAGGGGCACCGTATGTCGCACGACTTATTAAACCAAGTGAACAGATCCTTTTAAAACATTGAACAGTCACCATTTGAAAATCACATGGCTGAGAGGGAGACGAACGGCTTGAGAGAAGAACGACGATAAGCACAAATCGATTGGGAAATAAAGAGAAATCAAGGGTTTGATTCGGACACCTCTTGGAACAATGCCTCCTAGAATACGCCCTACGAAGAAAGCTCCTCAACATGCCGAGTTGGCTGCTCGTCGAAAGGGGATTCAATGAAATCAACGGCCTTTCATCCCGCAAGCTTTGAGGGGAGAAATTTATCCTCAGCTTAAAGAACACACTTCTGCTGCCGAGAAGAAATCCACGGTATTTTCCTGTAACCCTCATTTTTATTGGGACTAAATGATTTGAAATTGAATTTTATGCCAAAGTGGTTTAGCAAAGACCCGAACTTGCATATGAAATAATGAACTAACTACATGAATGGAATTAAGACTTATGATGATGAATGCATGCTCTATGATTTAACCTAATTTTGCTTGAAAAGGGGAAAACAGACTCAAAGTAAACATGACCATTTTTTTTATTGTAAATTGGACAAATATGAACATTGATTGACATGCTTTTAAGGAGAAAATGAGATATTCATACCTGCGTTGTGTTTACCTGCAGGGATTGCGTACCCGAGGCTCTCCGGAGGTAATTGGCAGGTTGTGGGACTGTTTACCTGGTAGCCAGGAGCTGATTCACTCGCCCAAGGGCATGATTTATGTTGCTGGATTGGGACAGTTCTTTGAGATGGCAAAAGCCATAGGAGATACACAGAGGAGCGTCGATTTGATGAGGGCGTTCATATAGTTCTGGTGGGAGACCACTCATTCCTTCCATTTCTCCTAGGGCGAGGCGACAGTCACGCCATACGATTTTGTAGTTATCACAGGCTTGCCCTTCACTGCTGAGCCTCTTTATCTTGATGAGCCCGCGCTTGTTGCTGACCGAGGAGGATGATGAAGAGGGAGAGGATAGCGAGGAGGATGACGATGACGACTCGGATGATGATGATTCGGAGGGTGATGATTCAGAGTAGCCCCTTGGATTAGATTGTGACTTTCTGATTATTGTACCTCGTAGAAAACAAACACTTTTTTGTCTAGACTATTTTAAACGCATTACTTTGCACTAGATTTGAACTTGATTGCTTATTATCTTAGTATATTATTTTTAGCTTTTGTTATTTGCACGAGTCCATTTTTCTTGAAAAATGAGAATGGATGAGGTAATGGTTATGATGTTGGTGTATATATGGTTTATGTATTTTGTGTAGGTATATGGAATGATGGTTTGATTGTGTATGTATGAGGTATATGCGTATATGGGACGAATGAACCCTCTCCCAAGTTGTTTGCGAAGTGGTGGCTGATGGTTGCAGCTTTGGACAAGTTGGGGCGTGCCCTGGTGAGAACTGACTGCAGCAGGTTGCTGATGTCTGATGTGAGGCAAGAGCTGTCATACGACCCAGGACATCAGGTGGTGAGTTGTGCCGCGTGACACAGGAAGCCTTACTGACAGGTTTTCCGACCAAGCTTCAATATTGTCTCAAGACTCCACCTTTGCCTAGGGCAAGAATTTCAGCAGCCCCTCAAGAAGTAGGCTTCAATTACAGAGCTATTCTCAAGGATCGAGATTGTAACACCAGCCCCAAAATCTGCACAGACGATCTTATGCACACACAATTCCTCTTCTGCCTGACCAAGCCCCAGTATGAAAGAAATCATTGCGAACTGGATCTGGGGCAGCCTCACTTTGGCATAGCTCCAACGCAGCCCCTATGCAGATAGAAACATCACGTGACTAAGGAAACGATTATCTTTCAAACTTCAGTCAATCAGTTGTTGAATAAGACTCGGAAATATATGTGCAGGGGCACATCTTTTGAAAAGTGGGAATGAATCCCAATTTTATGTGACACACTCGCTTTGGGTTTGACTATTTTGAGAGAGTATAAACGTCACAAGGTATGGAAAAGGTGTATGGAAGCCCCTGCTGACAGAAAGACAGCGTTTGGCTCTATATTCCTAGAATGTAGAAAGAGAAGACTTGTCGAGACATTTGAAAACTTGTCTTATTCATGATGATCACAAGGCTGCTTAAAACCCTTTATCGATGTTCGGGTTATTCAAATACTAAACTTGATATGAACAAATATTTTGATCAATCATGAGGAGAAAGCCAACTGATATCAAGAATCAAATTTGGAAAGATGGAAAGAGTATCTGTGTATAGGGAAGCCCTTGATGAGAACGGATTTTTTGAGATTTGAATGTATTTGTGACTGGACCATTTCTGGTTGCCTACGTTCCCCTCCTTGGGAGGAGCTCAGGTCGCCGTAGTTCGGGCAAGTCCCGATTGAAGGAGAAGGAATGTGAAATTTGAGGATCTTTTGCGAATTGGAGAGTTGAAGCACATGTATCCTTGAAGTGTCGATGAAAGACACGGATGCGGAGCCCCATTGAGGCATCCACGGGAAGTGTTTGCTGAGGACGAATGAAACACGCTCACATGAAATGCCAAATGGATTGGATTTGAATTTGTATAATCTCTGATTGATAATCTTTTGAGCCGGGATGGATTTGGCTCCGACTTAAGCAAGCAATGAAGCATTAATCTGATTTAAATCTCGAAGATATTAGAATGAAACTGCTATCCGGTAGGAACTGTAGTTGGGTTTCAGGATTTCGACCGGCCATCGGGTGATTTGGAACATCATGACCTCTTAAGATGAGAGGTCGGCTGGGTCTTTTACTGACTGAACCTCTGAAGGTGAGAGGTTGGCTTTTAGGAATGTGTTTGGGATTTCTAAGGTGAGGAGATTGATTGCCTCTAAGAATGAGAGGTCAATTCTTGACTTTGGCAAGGTCAAAGGTAATGGGAGTATCCTCTAAAAGCGAGAGGACGGCTTGGGATTGGTTTGAAGGTAATGGTAAAGGGGAAATCCATGTTGTCTCTTTATTTGCATTTGAGACTCCCTTTAAGTAAACAATTGAATCCTTTGACTTTTGCTTTTGAGAGAATTGCTAGGGACTAGGCTTTTTTTTTTGAAAGAGAACTTATGCTAGCCCCTAGCATGGATCTTTGCATTTCGTCATTCTTTAATGCTGGGAGGCGGTCGCTTTTCTTGCAATATGGGAGCCTCAAGGATAGTCCCTCTTTTCCTGGAAATGGCTGAACGGGTTTCAA
The DNA here is from genome assembly GCA_022495995.1 of Adenophora triphylla var. japonica. Lineage (NCBI taxonomy): Eukaryota > Viridiplantae > Streptophyta > Magnoliopsida > Asterales > Campanulaceae > Adenophora > Adenophora triphylla. The sequence continues at coordinate 528,292 of JAFEMH010000123.1, read as the reverse complement.
AATATGCCGATCTTGAAATAACAGGGGTATTGTTTGGTGAGGGTGAGGTAATGGCTTTCCTATGGGTGAAAGGTGTCAGCATGATCCCATACCGGATGAATTAAACGAGATTAAGGCTTGATTGCTTGCTTAAGTTTACTTGAAAAAGACTAATGCAAATCCATTGAGCAGCGGAATGATGAGTATGATGAAAGAGATGTGAGCATATGAGATGTGAGGCGGGGAGTTGATAAGCCCCAATTCGAGAGAGATATCAGTTGATTTTCTCACTCCGATCAATTTAAATATTAATCATTTCGAAGCACTAGTAATTGAGCAGCACAAGTGATCATATAGAATAAAATTATTTCAATTAAGTGTAACGTGGGTGTGCAAGTGATGTCTCGAGTCTAGCAAGAAAAGAAATAAAGACTTTTATTACTGAAAACAACTAACACAAACATAACAGACTCAAATCACAATGAAAGACAGTCTAGACCCTACGATGACTGATTGGCTTCTTTAACATTGGACGGAAGGCCTCTTGGCTTCTGCTGATATCACGGAAGAGGATTGGTAACCATATTGGGACGAGCCTTCTCAATCCTACCTTCATCAACAAGCCTTTGAATAAGCAGTTTCAGAGGAACGCAGTCGTTGGTGACATGGTCGGGATACTAATGATATCGGAAATACTTGCTGTGATCCAAATTCGGATTGGGTTTGATGGGATTGTAATTGTCAAGTGGCTTGATCATTCCTCTTCGAACTAACCCATTGAAAGCCTCTTCAGTTGTTATCCCGAGATCATCAAATTTCTGCTACTTGCGAGGTGGAAACCAACCATGATTCGGAAAACTACTTTTCTCTTGAAAGTCCTTTTCAATCTTCCCTTCATCGATGAGCCCTTGGATGATCACTCTCAAAGATTTGCAGCCGTGAGTGGTATGGCCAGGATATTGATGGTAGTAGCAGAACTTTCTTTTATCCAGATTGGGCCTAGGATTAGGAGGGCTATAATTGACCAGTGGTTGAACCAATCCTCCGTTTACTAAGATCTTGAAGAATTCATTCATAGGCATCCCCACATCACCACAGTACTTTTTTCCTCTTTCCGCCTTTGGAGGTGACTCGGGTACTGGCACCCCTTGCTGAATGGGATTCATGGCAGGAATGAAGGACATTTGATTAGCGGTCAAGTATGGGGTTGGTCCTGAATACAGAAACTGCATAGACAACGAGCTGAAACCATAAGATGAACCAATTAATGGTTGAGAAAAGCTTCCTTGAGGCGGAACTTGGTTAGCGGGGAACGGTAGCAATCCCTTCTGGTTGTTCAAACAATGACATTGGCTATGGGAACCTTGTTGAGATTGACACTGCGACCCAAACTGATTAGGAGATCTAAAAGCATTGGGGATCAGTTGTACACCCTGAATCTGAGCTTGGCCAATTTGAGGTGCTGGAGGAGGAATCCTACCTTCTGCATTCACATTCATCCCTTTCATCCCATGCATTTGATAATCGGGGGGATATGTAACATTAACGGTGGGATGAAGAGGGAGGGAAACATTTCCAGTCCCATAATCAGTGTTGCTAGTACCAATGATCTCCTCATAGGATCCATCTTCGTGACGAATGACTGCGATCCCTCGGACACGCATTGCTTCCACAAACCTAGCGTGCGTTTCCTTTTCTCGAGCCCTAGTAACTTGGGCAAACAAGTGAGCCTTGCACTCACGAACCAAGGCAGCCTCAAGAGAAGCTCGTAACTCAACCACAGATAAATCATTCAGATCCAGCTGACCCGAGACAAAGGAACCTCCAGACTGGGCGGACGACGCACTCTCTGTACCAGACATCTCAGATACCAAAACAGATGAGAGCTCTGCAAGAAACTGCAACTACCTTGGAGACACGAACCAAACGAGCACTGGAAGTCAGAGCCCGCACCTAACTTGCCACGACTGCAGGGGTAGATATGGGTTGATAAGGTGGTAAAGGGAAGAGACTTTGAGAAAGTACGGGAGAGGGAAGGATAAAGGGAAATGAGACGGACTCGTGCAAACATCTTATTTATGTTCAGGTAGAAATCGATGTCTTTTAAGTCCTAAATAAGGTTGGAAAAGGATAAGCCTTTATTTTCGCATTCTAAGACCTCGGGGGAAACCTAGAGACGCAACATTCAAATTATACCAAATGTTTTGCATAGAAATTAATAATAGGTAATAACACCTAAACAAGACCTAAGCACTATATGAGACGGACGAGTGATCCAAATTTCTGGGGAAATTTGGGCAGCATAACGGGTATTCTTGAAGAATTTCAAAGAAAAATCCGGCATGACCTCTCGTCGGTGCATGGTGACAATGCGGCATGATCTCTCGTTAGAACATGTCACGAGAGCGACACATTCATACGTGAAACCATGTTGCATTGACAACATGCCCAGACGTGCTAGGTTTTGGGATAGATATATATGTCCTATTACAAATTTCGAAACAACTCATTTTAGTATAGTTTTAAAAATGTTGTATCCAAAAAACCAACCATCGGGTAAGCTTTAAAAGTGTGGCTCCACCTATGATGCGCTAGGGGGATAGGTTTGATATTAGGCGCTCAAGCGTAGGCGACATACATAACCGTCCGAGATGCCGTCAATCGCACCCGAGGGTTCTAGATCTATGTGACGTAGTGTGAGGGTGGCTGTGTTCTTTTATTTATGAAAAATAAGTTTTGAATCCGTTTTTATTTTCATTTTATTTGAAAAGGAAAAACAAACGGAAAATAACACACACAGATACAGATTAACAAGGTACAATAATCAACTGCACATTCCGATCCGAAGGGACTGCCCTTAGCCAAAAACCTGCACAACTGTTCAGTGGCCAGTTCTGTCGCGTGACACAGGACAGAATGGTCCAAGACTGTCGCACGACTTAAATAGCCACTGAACCAGAACCTGAAACAGGAATCCAGCCCCTGCCTCCTCATGGCAAGGAACAACTCACTGTTGGTGTAATACCCTAGGCTTTAGTTATGTTTAACTTAAAACAGTTATGTATCGTCTTTATCGTTTAAGTTTATTATTTGATTATTATATATTTTGCATATTTATTGTAATAATCTCCGTCCCTAATTATTAAGAGAATAATTAGCATAATTGTCAATGGATAATCATATGATGATTATAAGCATAGAGATGCACATTGAAATTATGGGTACTTGTTAGTGAACAAGTATTTGGACTCGACCCGTACGAGATTTATGTCATGGTCAAATGTCATAATTAAATCTCATATGGTCACTTCATTTAGTCCCTAGACCTGAGATTATCATGACCTTACATATGATGAAAGTCATGTTTGATTTTAGTCAAACAATATCTTAACATGATATTTATAAAGGCTATCTTTGGCATGATCGGATTCATGATGGGAAGGATGATAAGTCAAGATGGAATTTGTCTCGAAAGAGATATGTTCTGCTTGGACCCCTCGATGAGTGATAATGATGAAAGTGTGTGGCCACACCCCAATGCGATTGGATTATCATTATACTTAAGATCGAGAAAGCATTGAACATATACAAGTTGACATGGACCATGACTTGTGTTCAATATAACATCGTGAGACAAAGGTATAAATGGAAGTGTACCATTGGAAACGTGAACTCTTACGTTATATTATTTGGGTAGACATAATGGCTTGCTAGAGTCCGCTTATATCTTATGAGGGTCGATATGATCGAGCTCATTGCCAACATAATATAATCCTATTAGGTCACACACAACTAGAATGAATTGGTTAAACCAAAGGAAGAAAATTGAGAAATTCCTGATATGTCATGCCTGGTCGTGCGACACAACATGTCAAAATGACATATGGCGCCGCGCGACAGGAAAGGCCTGATGCAGTTTACAGAGCAGTTTCCTAATTCGATTAGGAAACAAATACTTATATTAAGGTAATATAAATATGAGGTCTGTAACCCTAATCGAGCTAGCCGATTTTTCAAGAGAGAAAATCACCAAAAAGGTTTCTCAATATTTCTTCCATAGGTTTAAGAATCTAGCAATTCTCAAGAATTGTTCTTGGTTCATTCTAACGTGTGGATACTACTAGAGGGTCTTTGCTCGTATGACGATCAAGGCCTAGAGTTCCAATCCGAAGATTCAAAGGTATTTTGAAGATCGAAGATTGTGATTCAAAATCACACCGTTAAATTGTTCGATAGCTCAAGACCGGAAAGCAATTAAGGTTGGTAAATTCTATATCATAGGAATTCAATTTAATCGTATAGAACGGATCTTAGGGCTTGGGTTTTGTGTTATTTAGATGCTTATTCCGCTGCACATGGATCCATAAAACCCAACAGTGGTATCAGAGCCCCGTTCGTATGGTTAAGTTTGAATTGGCATGCTAGAATTAAGGTATAAATCGTTTATATGCTTATTGCATGTTTTGTATGCGGTAGAATTTTTTATTGTTTATGTGAAACAATGTGAAAATCGTCTTCTGATTGTGCTGAATTAAATCTGTAAAAGCTGTTTACTTGATTTGATTGCTTTATGATTGGAATCGATTGAATCTGAAAAATCTGCAAACTGGCAACCTAAGTCGTGCGACATTAGTTGGCCATGTGCAGTAACTTTGCTTGTGTCACGCGACAGAGTTTGGCCATAGGCAATCAGATGACCTTCGTAGGTCGCGCAACATTGTTGTTCTCTGTCACGCAACAGTTCTGGACATCTGGAAGTCCTAGTCGTGCGACAGTCTCTGGCTGATCTGGGCAGTATCAGTTTTGTTGAATTTTCATGCTAATATGTGATTATGTTTACAAACTGATATGTTTATATTTTGATCTGGATGCTATAAATTTTTGGAAATTAAATTTATAGGGCTATGCTAGATTAATTCATTGTTTATGCATGCTTAATTAATTTAAATGTATTTTTATTAATTGTTGCGATGCATGAATTATATGTTCTTAAGAGTTAAAAATTTTATTAGATGTTTAGTTGAAACATTGATTCATAATTTCCTAAATGTTTAGTTGAAACATTAAATTTTGGTTTTCTGATTGTTTATGAGAAACAAGTCAGTTTACGCAAAATTTGAAGGAATCTGATTGTTTATGAGAAACAAGTCAGTTTACGAGTCTGATTGTTTATGAGAAACAAGTCAGTATACAAAGTATTGATTATGTTGCATTCAAATTGATAGTATAATTGTGCATGACTAGGAGATTTATGTCGAAGGAAGATTTGGTACTTAAGCAGTCCTTGTGGTTCACCTATTTTCTTGGGAACTTACCTAGTGTACATTATGATTATCTTTGTTGATATGCTGATAATCTACTTTAAAGATCCTTCATTTAACTTTTAAGTTCTTTATGTCAATCCATGATTAAAACACTTGAGACCACTCGGATAGTTTTGGGTGGGCTTGCCATAGCAAGGTGCTTTGATTCTATTTCGTTTGCGAGCAAGATGAGGAAATGGTGGTTCCTATACGTTTAAAGTGGATGAACTTAATTGGGTTATCAAAATGGTTTTGGACCCAAGGCATAAGATGAGATTAAAATATGCTAAGACATATGATATCTTAAATGAATCTCATAAAAGATCTAAGAGTCATATACGATATGATTGATGTTTTCTACCTAGTTAATTTAATCTTGAGCGGTGCGCCATAGCGTACTTGAGATTAAATTAAAGTTGGATCTTAGCCCACTAAATGCATATTATGCTTATTTGCATTGGAAGGTGTATGATTTAGTGGGAGTATTTGTAAAATACATTATTTGCTCTTAGATGATAAATGTGTTGGTATTGATATGTGTTCATATAATTTGTATATTTTGTTGTAGAAGTAGCATTACATAATGATAATTGCGATTCGTCCTTATGAAGGACAAAGTTCGGAAGGAACGATACAAATAATTATGATTGGATCAGAAAATGTGTATGTTCTTGACGAATCCGTTCCTGCTAAACCCACTGCAAATGTTGCAAAGGGCAAATAAGGAGCAACATTAGAAACATGTTGATGATTCTAATAGCATTGCTTGCCTTATACTTGCCACCATGTTTAAAGGCTCCTATGAAGAACCTTGAACACATGGAAGTTACTTTTGGTCTAGCACACCGCACAAAGGAAATGTTCCAAGTGCAAGCTAGGCAAAAGATGTATGTTGTGGTGAAGGCTCTTGATGCATGAGATGCAAAAGGGAGCAATCCGCAAGTGTGTTAATGGTTAACACAAGAAAGGGGTTCAAAAGGGAAGGAAAAGTAGGTAAAGCAAAGGTTGCTAAACCTAGGACAAAAGTTGTCAAAGCCAAAGAGGCTAAACCCAAAGTGTCTCAAAAGGATGCAGTTTGCTATCATTGCAATAAGATTGTCATTGGAAGCAAAGTTGCAAGGCTTATTAGGAAGGCCTAAAAGGTGAAGAAGGGCAATATGATTGCTACTACTTCAAATATCTATATGATAGATATTTTCTTTTCGACTTCTTGTTCTTGGGTATATGATACCGGATTCGATCCCACATTTGTAGAAGAATGTGCAAGGAATAAAGAATAGAAAGCTACTCAAAGAAGGTAAATTAAACCTATGCGTAAGAATGGAGCAAGGGTTGCTACATTAGCCATAGGGACTTATGAAGTCACTTTACCTTGTGGACTAGTACTTGTTTTGAACAAGTATGACTACGTTCCGGATTTGAGTAGGAGTGTTATTTCCGTTTCTTAAATGGATGATGAAGGATATAATTTTCTTATTGAAAATAAGAAGTTTTATATTTATTTAATGATATACCTTATTGTATTGCATATGTCATTGAATGGTCTTCATATCCTTGAGGATTAGAAACAAAATAATATTGAAGATATCTATAATATAAATGGGAAATCTAAACCGAATAATATGAACAACGCGTTCATATGGCATTGCAGGATTGGTCAGATAAATAAGAAACATATATCTAAAACTCTATTAACATGGACTTTTAGACTCATATGACCATGAATCATTTTGAGGAATGTGAATCTTATTTATTGGGATTATTGACCAAACCACCCTACACTAAGAGTATTGGGAGGGCTAGTGACTTATTGGTCATTATACATGAGATGTATATGGACTTTTAAGTAGCATTGCTAGGGGAAGACTTCGGTATTTCATCACATTTTACTAAAGACTTATCTAGATATGACTATGTCTATCTGATGAAGTCCAAATGTGAATCGATTGAGATGTTTCGAACATTTCAAGATGAAATACAAAACAACTTGGTAAAACTATTAAGTACTTCGATTGGATCGAGGTGGTGAATATTTGAGCCAAGAGTTTGACAATCATCTCAAAACTATGAAATTGTTTCAAGAATTGACTCCACAAGGAACACCACTATGAATGGTATGTCTGAAAGGAGGTTGAACCTTGTTAGACATGGTTCGTTCGATGATGTGTCAAGTTGACTTTCCTAATTCCTTTTGAGGATATGCATTAGAAATAATGCGGTTACACTGAATCGAATCCTTACTAAATCAGTTCCTAAGGCCCCACATGAGATGTGGCATGGAAGAAAACTTAGTTTGTCTTTCATGAAGATTTGGGGTTGCGAATCTTATGAAAAGAGACTTGTCTCTTATAAGTTAGCACCAAATCTGACAAGGTTATTTTTGGAAATTAATTTTGCATCCGCAAAGAGAATAAAATGTTTGTTACTCTATACGATTTGTTTCTTGAGAAATAGTTTCTCAATAAAGAATCTAGTGGGAGTAAAATTAATCTTGAAGAAGTTCAAGAATCCGAAAATAATATGGAACCAAGAGTAGAGACGGAACCAAGTTCACAAGGAATTGTGGAACCGGATCAATATGCACAAGTCCATCGTAGATCGGATAGGTTACGATCCGAACTCTAGAAATATTGATTTCTCGTATCAGAAAGTAATGAAGTGGAAGTCATTGAGAATGACGATCCTACTTCCTATCTTGAGGCGATGTCCACTCCTAATTTGGATAAATGGTTAGGAACCATGGAGTCCGAATTGCAATCCATGTTTGATGATCAAGTTTGGAACTTGATTGGGCTACCTGAAGGTGTAAAAACTAAAGGGATGCAAGTAGGTCTTCAAGACCGACATGGATGGGAAGATGTATACTTTCATGACTAAGGATTGTAGCAAAGGGATTTAGGCGAATTCATAGTGTTGACTATGCTGAAACCTTTTCGCCAGTTACAATGTCGAAGTATATTAGAATTTCAATTGTCATGATCGCGTATTATGACTATGTGATATGACAAATGGATATCAAACGACTTTCTTAAGGATGTGTATAGTACACAACCCGAGAGTTTTGTCGATCCAAGAAATTCTAATAAAGTATGCATGTTGCAAAAATCCATGAGATGGGTTGAAGCAAGCTTCAAGGAATTGGAATCTTCATTTTGATGAATCGGTCAAAAGTTTGATTTCATCAAGTATGAAGATGAACCTTGTGTATGCATGAAATTCAGTGGAAGCATAGAATTATTTCTATTGTTTTATGACAATGATATCTTACTCATTGGAAAAACGAAGTTCCGACACTTAAGACTGTCAAGTCTTGGTCAAGGAAAGGTTTTTCAATGAAAGATATGGGTGAAGCCGCTTACATCCTTGGCATCAAGATCTACAGAGATAGATCTAGAAGGAAAAATTGGTTTGAGTCAAAGTATTCACATTGACAAGGTTCTTAGAAGAGTCTAAGAAAAGTAACTTGTTAATGGATCATGGTGTCTCTCTTAGCAATACTCATTGTCTTATGGCAACTGATGAGCAAAAGGGAATGAATGAAGTTCTATATGCTTCGGCATTTGGATCTGTCATGAATACCATGACTTGTACTAGACCCGACGTCTCATATGCTTTGAGCATGATGAGTCGATACCAATCTGATCCTGTTGAGAACCATTGGATGGCAGTCAAGATGATCCTTAAGTACTTAAGAAGAACTAAGGATACGTTCTTGGTATTTGAAAGGTTGGAAGATAATCTTGTTGTAAATGTTACATAGATTATAGCTTCCAAACTGACAAAGTTGATTTAAAATCGCAATTAGTATTTGTGTTTATGCTTATTAGAGGTGCAGTTTTGATTGGAAGAGTTCCAAGCAGAAAATTGTAGCCGATTCTACTACTAAGGCCGAATTTTTGTAACATATAATGTGGCTAAAAGAGGCAGTTTGGATCAAAAGTTCATTAGTATTTTGGAAATGTTCCAAGTATCACTAATCAATGGAACTTTTGTTGTGATAAATGTGGTGCCATTTGTACAAACAATGGAACCAAGATCACAACGATGATCCAAACACATACTTAGACGTTTTTCAAGGAATTCATAAAGAATGAGAAGACGTTAAGATATGCAAAGTATCAACCGATGATAACATCAGGGATTCACTTACAAAGACCCTCGCATAGGCAGAAGCATGATGGTCATGTTAGATCCATGAGTATTCGATACATAAATGGAGCCTAGTGCAAGTGGGAGACTGCTGGTGTAATGCCCTAGGCTTTAGTTATGTTTAACTTAAAACCGTTATGTATCGTCTTTATCGTTTAAGTTTATTATTTGATTATTATATATTTTGCATATTTATTGTAATAATCTCCGTCCCTAATTATTAAGAGAATAATTAGCATAATTGTCAATGGATAATCATATGATGATTATATGCATAGAGATGCACATTGAAATTATGGGTACTTGTTAGTGAACAAGTGACTGGACCTGACCCGTACGAGATTTATGTCATGGTCAAATGTCATAATTAAATCTCATATGGTCACTTCATTTAGTCCCTAGACCTGAGATTATCATGACCTTACATATGATGAAAGTCATGTTTGATTTTAGTCAAATTATATCTTAACACGATATTTATAAAGGCTATCTTTGGCATGATCGAATTCATGATGGGAAGGATGATAAGTCAAGATGGAATTTGTCCCTCGAAAGAGAGATGTTCTGCTTGGGCCCCTCGATGAGTGATAATTATGAAAGTGTGAGGCCACACCCCAATGCGATTGGATTATCATTATACTTAAGATTGAGAAAGCATTGAACAGATACAAGTTGACGTGGACCATGACTTGTGTTCAATATAACATCGTGAGACAAAGGGAGAAATGGAAGTGTACCATTGGAAACGTGAACTCTTACGTTATATTATTTGGGTAGACATAATGGCTTGCTAGAGTCCGCTTATGTCTTATGAGGGTCGATATGATCGAGCTCATTGCCAACATAATATAATCCTATTGGGTCACACACAACTAGAATGAATTGGTTAAACCAAAGGAAGAAAATTGAGAAATTCCTGATATGTCATGCCTGGTCGTGCGACACAACATGTCAAAATGACATATGGCGCCGCACGACAGGAAAGGCCTGATGCGGTTTACAGAGCAGTTTCCTAATTCGATTAGGAAACAAATACTTATATTAAGGTAATATAAATATGAGGTTTGTAACCCTAATCGAGCTAGCCGATTTTTCAAGAGAGAAAATCACCAAAAAGGTTTCTCAATATTTCTTCCATAGGTTTAAGAATCTAGCAATTCTCAAGAACTGTTCTTGGTTCATTCTAACGTGTGGATACTACTAGAGGGTCTTCGCTCATATGACGATCAAGGCCTAGAGTTCCAATCCGAAGATTCAAAGGTATTTTGAAGATCGAAGATTGTGATTCAAAATCACACCGATAAATTGTTCGATAGCTCAAAACCGAAAAGCAATTAAGGTTGGTAAATTCTATGTCATAGGAATTCAATTTAATCATATAGAAAGGATCTTAGGGTTTGGGTTTTGTGTTATTTAGATGCTTATTCCATTGCGCATGGACCCATAAAACCCAACACTCACAACACCAGAGTTCAGCAACATAACAACATGAAGCACACAAGGGCACACAAATCTCACAATCCCATAAAATGCATATATATCACAAAGTCATTAATGATGCACACAAAATGAACACATTGGATGTTTACAAGAAATGAAAGTTTGACCCTCTTTTGAAAACCAAGTTTCAAATGTCCCCAGCGGAGTCGCCACTGAATGTGCGCTCGCCGAAATTTTAAAATGTTTTTGGGAGTCACCACGCCATGTTTTAAGGTACATTTTGAAAAACCTTTGAAAAGAGAAAAGGGTTCGGGGTTCAGGTTACGTGTTGGGAAGAACTTGAGAGTTCACCCAACACGCCTCGTCCGTAAACGAGTCTTTCGAAATAAACATCCAAAACATTCACAGTGTGTGCATACATTAGAGACAACAAGTGTGGTAAATGAATTTTATTAATAACATGAGATTGTTACAACTTGTGAACCACTTGGAATAATGGGGGGCCACATCCCAGATTACATATATGAGAACAACTTACAACTGGAAAAGGGTCCTGCAGATTGGCATGACATGTCGCGTGACACTGGATCTGTCTGGCGAGTTGTGTCGCGTGACACAGGACTCATCAGGGCAGGCTGTGTCGCGTGACACATGATGCCTATCTGCAGCAACCTTACAAACTGATCACAGACTAAACAAGGATCTAATCAGATCAAATTACAATACCAAATCAACTCAGATAGCCATGAATTAACAATGAATTGACCAAAGGGGTGTGGATATGGGGAGATCCACACTCCCTTGGCAAACAAATCCACCAATTCAATGAGATCAAACCATGAACAAGCAATTAAACCAATCGGATCAATTAAACAGAGAGATGGTGATTGTGATTTGATAATTAGGTACAGATGGAGTATAATTATCGAATCAGATGAATATATATAGCATGGTTTATGAGAATAGCAAAGTAATATGAGAGAGAGGGAAGGGATGAAGTGGTTACCCTTGTAGATCCACGAATTCTATACCCAAGTCAGGTATAGAACCCTTTAACACAACTTCTGGCCTGAATTGAGCTCAGAAGTGGTGGTGAATTGGAGATCTAATGGTGGTGTATGGGTTGAATTGGATTGAAGGAGAGAAGGATGGAATTGGGTATGAAAGAGAGGAGGTTTTGTGTGTTTTGGGGTCTGTGGTACGTAAACAAATGGGCAGAGTAACAGTATGGAAGAAAAGGGATCCAGATATGAGAGGGGTAGGGTCTTATTTATAGGCTGATGATGATGGGGAGTTGTGTCGTATGACCTTCTGCTTCCATTTCCATGGCTCGAGATGTCGCACAACCAAGCAAGCCAATAACCATTTCTGGCGCCAAAACCTGGTTCTGGAACATTCCAAGTTAATTCCCAATAAGTCCAAACTGAATAATACCTTATAGGTCCTTTTGCCTGAGAAAGATACTTAAAAGTACTTTCTTCGCAAGAAACTTTTAAAAAGTTTCCGAAAGTCTCGGAATGGACCGGAAATTTACCAAAACACCCCTAATGAAATTTTATCGCATTAAAATGCACCTATAAAGGATCGCGAATTGGATTGGCGTACTCACAAGTAGGCAGCAAATGGATCTATAAGATCAAGCGCAAAGCTGGTGGTTCATTTGAACGCTACAAAGCTCGGCTAGTTGCACAAGGTTACACTCAACAAGAGGGAATTGACTACGAGGAAACATTTAGTCCCGTTGTTAAGCCAGCCACCATTCGTATCGTCCTTTCCTTGGCACACTCACGAGAATGGCCCCTTGAACAACTTGATGTTCGAAATGCCTTTCTCAATGGCATTCTTTCCGTGGAAGTTTATATGGCTCAACCACCGGGGTTTGTCGACTCTTCACATCCGGATCATGTTTGTCGGTTACATCGAGCACTATATGGTCTTAAACAATCTCCACGGGCGTGGTTCCAACGCCTCCATGATTACCTTCTTACCTTGGGATTTTCCAACAGTCGCTCGGATTCTTCTCTGTTTATTCATCATCACTTAGGTGCAACTGTGGTCATTCTCGTTTACGTTGACGACATTATTGTCACCGGTTCTAGTGTTTCTGAAGTTAACACATTATTAGACTCCATTTTTTCGACTTTTGATAGCCAAAGATTGGGACCTCTTAGTTTTTTCCTCGGCGTCGAAACCACACTTACACCTTCTCTTCTATAGCTAAATCAGTCACGTTATGTGTCTGATTTGTTGCACAAGTTTAACATGCATTATTGTAAATTGGCACCCACTCCGTTATCTCCTGGCCTTCACCTCATGGCCCAAGATGGCGATCCTTTACCAGATGCCTCCATCTACCGAAGCATGGTTGGCGGATTACAATACGCCACTTTCACACGTCCAGACCTCTCATTTGCAGTAAATCAGGTTTGCCAATTTATGCATTCTCCACGCACCTCTCATCTTCAAGCAGTCAAATGCATCTTTCAATATCTTAAGGGCACAATTTCTCTTGGTCTCACCTTCCAGAAGTCTACTGATACCTCCATTGTTGCCTTTTGTGATGCGGACTGAGCCGGATCCCCAGACGATCGTCGCTCCACGACTGGCGCTTGTGTTTTTCTTGGTCCAAATCTCGTAGCTTGGACCGCTAAAAAGCAACACCTCATTTCTCACTCTAGCAGCGAGGCTGAGTATAGAGCATTGGCTAATACCGCGGCGGAAATTAGGTGGTTTTCTTATATTTTTTGAGAACTGGGTATTCCATTGGCTCCCCCCATTCTTTATTGTGACAATATTTCGGCGCTACATATGTCCAAAAATCCCGTTTTTCATGCCCGTACACGGCACATTGAGATAGATCTTCTCTTTGTTCGTGAATTACATCAACGGGGTTTTTTGCGTCTTCATCACATTTCATCTGCGGACCAGCTTGCTGATATTTTTACGAAGAGCCTTGCAGCTCCACGCTTTCAACTTCTTTTCGGCAAGCTGCAGCTCCAGTCCACTCCGCTTCGCTTGAGTGGGGGGATGAAAGCGGAAATATCATAAGCCAAGGACCAAAAAAAGTTTCCACCAAAGAGGCCTAGGATCTGTTGTAATATTCGTGTATATTTTCACCAGCAATCACTATAATTTAGTCCATGTAAATAGGCAGACGTGGCCGGTTTATAAAACCGCCGGTTAGCCGATTAAAAACCGGCGGTTGAAAACCCCCAAAACCTCAACCGGAACCAAACCGCTTAACCGGATAAACCGGTTACGGTTTTGACGGTTAACGGTTTTAACGGTTTTCCGATTAACCTCCGGTTTGACGGTTTGGATCTGCTCGGCCGAGTCTTTTGTGTTGCTCGGCCGAGCAACCCTTTTAGGGTTTAGGGTTTGAGGGTTGCTCGGCCGAGTCTTTGGTGTTGCTCGGTCGAGCAACCCTTTTAGGTTTTAGGGGTTGAGGGTTGCTCGGCCGAGTCATATAGTAGTGCTCGGCCGAGCATATCATTTTTCAGTTAATTTTTTAACAGTTTTCGTTAACTTTGTATGTAGTATATTAATTTTATTTTATTTCAATTTTTTTTGGATAGATAAGACTATTTTAGACTTAAGTTTACTACATACATTTTTTGCAAAAAGGTTTATAAAAAAAGTTATGAATTTTTTAAGAAATAAAAGTTAACGGTTTTTTGAAAAAAGTTAACTTTTAATTTTTTTCAATTTTTTTTGGATAAATAAGACTATTTTAGACTTAAGTTTACTACATACATTTTTTGAAAAAGGTTTATAAAAAAAGTTATGAATTTTGAAAGAAATAAAACTTAACTTTTTTAAAATAAACGAAAGTATATAAAAGAAAAAAGGGACGGTACCCTTAAATTTTATTAATTAAAATAAAATTACAAAGAGGGGGACAACCAACCTTACCCTTTTATAAATAAGGGGGGACATTTAGGAGCCTTTACCTCAACCTAACTATTACAATTAAATAAAAATAAACCTAATCTAAAGTCTAAACTAATCTAATTAAAATAAAAACTAATCTAACACATCATTCATTCATCACTACTTTCCATGGAGTCCTCTGATAAAACACCAATTAAATCTTTTTTATATATTTCAACCACTCTAGTAATATCACGTACGAGATTCGTACGTGGTACTCTCGTGGCGGCGGGATTCAAAGAAAGGCGAGCAAAATTTTCATAAAAATCACAATCCGCAAAATTAAAAGGAAGGCCTTTAACGCAAATAAATTTGGCTAGTTCATCCATATAAACCCACTTGTCAAATTTAAAAAGGACGGAAGAAGGGGAAGACGAACCTTGTGCACCCGAACCCGAACTACGTTGTTGAAATTGTAATTGAGTTTGCGGAGCGGAAATGCCAAGTTTCTCGGGATGTTTTGCTGCCAAATGCCCGTTGAGCGTCCCATGCCCTCCGCCACTTTTGAATGCGTAAGACGCATTACAATAGTTGCAACATGCTCGAAAATTATAATCATCCTCGGCAGTAATTTTTCTTTTGGTGAAATGGATGGCGAAGGTATCGGATTGCGGCGCTCTTTCCGTAGGAGGTTGTCATTGTCTCCGACCACCTCCCCTAGTAGCTCGGCTGCCCTTACCCCTCCTAGCAGTAGCAGTAGCACTACCACTTTCAATTTCAACTTGTTCTTCTTCCTCATTTTGTTGAATATTTGGATTTTAATGATCAAAATCATCGTTGGGGGAGGAAGAATCAACACGTGACTTGCCTAAATTGCTTCTTCTTTGATTTCCAGCCATTTGTGTAAGATAAAATGAAGTTTGGAAACGAAACGGAGATTAAAAATGGATGAAAATGGAGAAAAACACAAATTTCGTTAGAAAACTAACTGAAAATAGGACAATATTTAACTGAAAATTGGATGAGAGTGAGAGTATATGTGAATGTTTGAGAGTAGAAGAGAAAGAGTAGAGAGAAATAATGTGGAAATAAAATGGGAGGAGGGAGGTGATATTTATAGTTAGTTTTAAAGGCAAAAAAACATTTTTTTAATTTTTGACTGCCCCAAGTTAAAGTTCTGATGATTCTAACGGCGAGTTTGAAAAAGTAGCCGTTGGAACATGTTCTGGCGTTCTGCTCGGCCGAGCAACTCATATGACTCGGCCGAGCATGACCGTTATTGGAAATTAACACACTGGAATGTTCTGCTCGGCCGAGCAACTCATATGACTCGGTCAAGCAACTCAAAAACCGCCGGTTAACCGGCGGTTGACCGGTTTTTCAAAATTCCAAACCTTAACCGAACCGACCAATTATCGGTTTCGGTTAGCCGGTTCCGGTTAATCGCCGTTGACCGGTTTGACCCAGTTTTGATCGGTTTTCAACCGCCCGGTTGATCGGTTCGATTTATAAAATGGACACGTCTATAAATAGGTAAAGATATTGAGATAGAATATTAGTGTAGTTGGTCATTATCTACTTTCCTAGTTTAGCTGAATGTAAAGTGCATATTTAACAAAGTCAATACACAAGAGACCAATACATTGGGTCTTCTTCTTCTGCCATGTACAATCTTTCTCTCTTTCTATGCATGTCTTTCTTCTATTTTCTTTCTCTTGCTTCTTATATTTCTTGCAGGTGATTACAGTCGTTTAATTAACACAGTTCGTTAAATTAGTCGATTACGGTTCGACCGCGTTAGAGCCGTCAATTAGGTTAATTAGGGTTGGGTCCGTCTGATCAGCCCACCCTGACATGCAATAAATTTGGGTTGAGTTTTAAAACTACTAATCTAAATAAAAGTGAGCCAATTCGGACTGGCCCATACGGATGCGGGCCAAAAGGGATTCGGGGCTGGCCAACCCACTATATTTTTTTATATTTTTTTGGCCACCAAATGGCATCATTTTAAGTGAAAATTCTAGAGCTATATCGAACTTGTGTACTCAATTCGTGAATCGAAAGTGAGAGAAAAGTAGAGAACAGGAGACGTGGCCGCCCTCGTAGCCGTTTTCATCGCCGTCGGTACACTAAATCACGATCACTAATTCGTTGTCGTTAATTTCTGCAATCCAAACACATGTATCTCTCTCTCTCTCTCTCTCTCTCTCTCTCTCTCTCTCTCTCTCCATTCTTATTGATATGAATCTTTATTTCTTGGATCATGATTTACATGTCTTTGTTTGAAGAAATTTGCGTAAATTTTACTTGTGTTGCATATTTGATAATTAGTTTATATTGATATAAATCTTTGTTTGTGTTTGTTTGACTGTTATGATTTTTGGTATCTTTTGAGATATTATCGTGTTTGACAGTTTTTGTTTGTTTGACTATTATGATTTTTGATTTTTTTTGTATCAGTTTATACACAATTTCAAGCCCAAATTTCATTTATTTGATTGGTCTAAATGACCCGCCTAACCCACCAACCCAAGGTGAGTTGAGTTGGGATGACGTATTTTTAGCCCGCCAGAAATTTGGGCCAGCCCGCTCCGCCCCATTTAATGGCGGGTTGGGCCCGTTCCGTCAGCCCGTATTGACTGTTGTAGGTAAAATCTCAGGATTGCGACGTCTTGAGATTATTCAACATGTCATCATCTTCGTTCCTGCAGATTGAGGTAAAAATGCTTTAATTATTAATTATTTATTAATAATTGCTATATCTATTATACAGGGAGAAAAATAAGGACGTGGGAATATGTCATGCGAAGACTCTCCTCAAACGGCTAAGAGACCAAGTCAAAATCTGAAGATAAACATCCCGAGATTCTAGGATGGTTTGTTATTTTTGTTATCCTTAGGTTGTTTTTTCTTTATTTAAAGGACTATGGATTAGAAGCACAACACATACTGTACACGCATACTCTTGTAATCCACCATAGCTCCACCATCATTTGTAACTCCTTGAATATCAATATTACCGTTCGGGAAGGCAGGTGCTCATAATTACCTCCCGAGGTTTTGTGCCGGAGAGATCTCCATCTCAAGGGTTTTTCCTCGTTACATTGCCGTGTCAACTATGTTCCATATTTACACCGATTTTACTCCATTGTGCCTTCCTAATTTTACATTTTGATCTTTAGTTTGATCCATTGTTTTTTCACCAAAACAATTTGGCGCCCACCGAGGGGCCATTGGTTTTTTAATCGGTTTAAAATCCTCACATATTCGTAATGTCTACCCAACCTATGACCTCCGTCGCCTGCAAAACCATTGCTACCCTAGCAGCGTGAATCTCCCTACCAGGGGCCTCAGCAGTGGCAAGTCAACAACTGGAGGCCATTAGTCGTTGCCACAACCGCCACCTCTGAGTGCTGGCAAGAAGCAGAAACCTCCGACACCTGATTCCTAGATCAAGAGTATGCTCATTCAGATGAAGAATCAGCTAGATCGCCAACAAAACAGCACTTCCTTGGTAACTGAAACTTTGTTAAAGGTGCAAAGGGAGCAAGAGTTGCTTACTAAAAGAGTGGATGCTGTCTCCCCTATGCGTCCTAGAATCCTTGATTTCAACATTGGGGACAGCTCTTAGACCTTCACTGAATTCCTTCCGATGGCCTCAATTGAAAGGATGTCGTCATCACCAATCCTGACGTCTTCTCTGTTGCTGACGACTTCTGTGGCGATGTCGACACCATTCGCGTCCAGCGCCTTCGGGGTGACTTCTCTAGAAGGACTAATCTTCACCAACAGCTCCATCATGACGCCCTCCGTAGATAACGCTAATCCCTTTGCTAATCTCAATACCAATTTTACTTTGGATAATACTGCTTGTACCACTAACCCTTTTGCAGGTACTTACATTGCGAGTCAGCTTCAGGAATTAAGAGACATGATCTTGAATGTGCCAGGAGTCACCCCGCCTATCCAGCACGTCTCCCCAACATGTTACAATTAGTCTCGCTTTACTCCAGTAATTGCGCATGTCGACATCCCTAAAGGAATTAGCATGCCAGCCATGAAGTTATATGACGGAAGCTCAGATCCTGAGGAGCATGTCGCCCATTATCAAGAAAAAATGGAGATTGTTCGCATCCCGCTCCAGTTTCGTGAGGCCTTTCTGTGTCTAGGGTTCGGTTCAATGTTGGTAGGACCAGCATTGAAGTGGCTGATTCGTCAACCGCCTGGTTCCATTGGGTCGTTCGCTCAGCTAGTAAACCTGTTCAACAATCAATTCTCTTGCAGTCGACAGTTCGAGAAGCTCACTAGTGATCTTTACCGCATCACCCAGCAGCCTGCAGAAGCCTTGAAGGACTATGTTAACAGATTCAACAAAGACGTCCTTGAAATCCCCAACCTGGATATGGCGACAGCTGCGGAAGCCTTCAAAATGGGCTTGAAGAAAGATTCTCCGTATTACGAAGATTTGGTGATGAACCCATGCAAGAAAATGGAAGATATCCGAAACCGAGCATTAAGATTCATCATGCTAGAAGAGGATAAGGTGCAGCAGTCCAAGCATTCCGACAAGGCGTCGCCATATGACAACCCTGACAGGAAGATAGAGTCATCTCACCAAAGGCCTTATTACAGAAATGACCATACCAAAATCAATTCTGTGGAAGATGAAGGAGATGATGATGATTTCGAATCCCCTAAAATTTCTGACTACTGTTTCTCTGTTGATGTTTCAGGTATCCTTTGTGCAATGAACAACCTTGGAGATAAGGCAAGGTGGCCTCGGAAGAACGACAAGCCGTCTGGTTGGAAGGATAAATCCAAGAGGTGTGCCTACCACGAAGATTTTGGACATCTTACCGAAGATTGCATCGCCTTGAGGAAGGAGATTAGTTACCTGCTATCAAAGGGATATCTTAAAGAGCTCCTTGGCAACCGCAAGAACAAGACAGAAAGCAAAGAACTCGTTCCAGCTAGACCGCCAACTCCTCCACCGGTAACAAAGGTAGTTAATGTTATTAGTGGTGGTTCTGATATATGTGGCACTTCTTATTCTGCAGCTAAGAGATTTGCCAAGTAAGCAAAAGATGAGAAGCCCGAAAGACTTTCAAAGATGTCGCAGCTCACATCCCAAGATGTCATCTCCTTTGAAGAAAGTGACAGAGACAATGTTATAGATCCGCACCATGACGCCTTGGTCATTGCACTCCAGATTGCTAATTGCAGAGTCAGACGTATTCTAGTAGATGGAGGCAGTTCAGTGAATCTCATTATGCTAGACGCCCTAAAAGAAATGAAGATCCCTGAAGAAAGCATCGTTAGGAGAACCTCAGTTCTTGTAGGTTTCAGTGGAGAAACCAAAAGTACAGTGGGAGAGATCACGCTTCCAATTTATGTTGAAGGCAGCAACTCCATGGAGAGATTCTGCGTGATTGATAGTGCTACGTGTTACAATGTAATCTTGGGCAGACCCTGGATTCATGGAATGAAAGCAGTGCCATCCACCTATCATCAGTGCGTGAAGATGCCGACACTCTGGGGAGTTGTCAAGGTTTACAGTGATCAACAATCAGCTAAGGAATGCTATATGACATCCATGAAGGCGTCGACATCTCCAAAGATGGCATAGCAATTACAGAGAAAGGCTCGTCAGGTTCTGGAGGCGAAGGAGCATGATGTGAAAGAAATATCCTTAGACCCCTCCAACCCAGATCTCAAGGTGCTAATCGGTCAAGATGTTCCAACAGAAATCAGAGAAGACCTTGTCAACCTTTTGAAAAGCATAGTTAAGAGCTTCGCTTGGAAGCATGAAGACATGACATGTATAAGCAAAGATGTCATCACTCATAAACTCAACATTGACCCATCCTTCAAACCAATTCATCAGAAGAGATGGAAATTTGCACAAGAAAGGAATCTAATCATTCAAGAAGAAGTAGACAGATTTCTCAAAGCCAAGATGATCAGAGAGGTCGAATACCCGAGATGGTTAGCGAATGTAGTGGTGGTAGAGAAGAAGAATGGCAAATGGAGAGTTTGTGTTGATTTCACGAACCTGAACAAAGCCTGTCCCAAGGATCCTTTCCCTTTGTCACACATTGACACCTTGGTCGATGCCACTTCCGGGCATGAAGTTTTAACCTTCATGGACAAGTCTTCAGGATTTCAGCAGATCCAGATTGAGCCATTTGACCAAGAAGACACAGCCTTTATTACTCCTACAGGTATTTATTGTTATATTGCAATGCCTTTTTGACTAAGAAATGCAGGTGCAACGTACCAGAGGCTAGTCAATATGATGTTCAAAGAGCAGATTGGGGACACCATGGAAGTGTACATCGGTGATATGGTGATAAAATCAAAGAAAGCTGAAAATCATGTACGATATCTTACTCAGGCCTTTGATATCTTGGACAAATTCAACATGAAGTTAAATTCGGCGAAGTGCAACTTTGGCATGAAGTCCGGAAAATTCTTGGGCTACATGGTGACGCAAAGAGGAATGGAAGAAATTCTAGAGAAAATAAAAGCTATTATCAACCTGACGTCGCCTAAGTCCGTCAAAGATGTTCAAAGATTGACAGGAAAAGTGGCAGCCTTGAATCGATTCATCTCAAAATCCTCAGACAGATGCAAGCCATTCTACGACATCCTAAAGAAAAATTGTAGATTTGAGTGGACTGAAAAGCACAAGCTGGCTTTCCAAGATTTAAAGTTGTACCTATCAACACCTCCTCTACTCTCAAAGCCTCAAGAAGGCCGTAGTATACTTACTTAGCCGTCTCTGAAACTGCGGTCAGTGCCGTCTTGGTTTGAGAACAAGATGGCGTCCACCAGCCAATATATTATGTAAGTAAAACACTTCTTGATGCAGAAACCAGGTATTCACACCTTGAAAAATTAATTTTAGCTTTAATTACTGCATCAGTCAAATTAATGCATTACTTTGAAACTCATATTATTTGTATTCGCACTAACTATCCAATAAAGAGTGTCATGAGAAAGCCAGAGATGTCAGGAAGGATGGCCAAGTGGTCCGTTCAACTAAGCACATACGACTTCAGGTAAGAACCTAGAACAGCAATAAAATCACAAGCACTTGCAGATTTTGTGGCAGACTTAAGTCCAAGCATGCAACCAGAAGTAGAACTAGAAGTCCAACAGCTCCTAGATGGTGACATCCTACGCAAGTGGACTCTGTATACAGATGGTGCCTCAAATATGAGGGGACGGGGCTAGGTATTGTCCTAAAGTCGCCACAAGGGGACATCATACCCCAGGCCATTAGTTGCGATTTTAAAGCCACAAATAATGAAGCAGAATACGAAGCCTTAATCATGGGCCTAACCGTGGCTCTAGACATGAACGTCAAAGCAATTCAGGTATATAGTGATTCATTGATATTAGTTAATCATTTTAATGGTTCCTATGCAGCAAAAAATGCCAAGATGACAGCTTATTTGGGCATTGTGAAAATTTTGGCAAGCAAATTTCAAATGTTTTCCTTTGAACAAATACCCCGAGAGGAAAACTCTCAAGCAGATGCTTTGGCCAATCTTGGATCAGCTTTCAAAAGCTTATCTCAGACCAATATATCAATTATCCATGTCAACATCCCTGCTGTGGAAAGATTAGAACTTTTTTGCATAAACTTCTCAGATAATCAGATAGAGACATCTTGGACTTCTCCAATAATTAAATATCTTCAAGATGGTACCATCCCCAATGACAAAAATAATGCTAGAGCATTCAGGGTAAGAATTTCAAGATTTGTGTTAATAGATAATGTGCTATTTAAGAAGTCTTTTGCAGGACCATATCTAAGATGTCTCGAAGCTGACAAAGCTAAGGAAGTTCTTAAAGAACTCCATGAAGGATTATGTTGTAATCATTCTGGGGGCAGAAGCTTGCATACAAAAGCTCTAAGAATGGGTTACTACTGGCCAACAATGCGTCAAGATGCCGCCATCTTTGCCAAGAAGTGTGATTCCTGCCAGAGACATAGCGACATCCTGCACCAACCCACAGAATTGCTTCATCCTATACTCTGCCCTTGGCCATTTATGACATGGGGAATGGACATAGTAGGAAAATTTCCTAAAGCACCTGGAGGGAAAGTGTTTTTGCTTGCGATGACAGATTATTTCTCGAAGTGGGTTGAAGCTGAAGCCTATGTTCAAGTTCGTGACAAAGAAGTCATTTCCTTCATTAAAAAGAATATCTTGAGCAGATTTGGCATCCCGTCCGAAATAATATGTGATAACGGTTTTCAATTTATCAGCAAGAAGACGCAAGACTTTCTCACTAGATGGGGAGTCAAGATGGTTACATCATCACCAGTACATCCTCAAGCTAATGGACTGGCAGGATCAAGTAACAAGATTATCATCAACAACTAAAAATAGAGGCTAGATCAAAAGAAGGGAAGATGGGCAGAGGAGCTTCCGTTTGTCCTTTGGGCGGATAGAACAACACCAAAGAATGCAACAGGTCAGACCCCTTATTCCTTAGTATTTGGTGCAGAAGTTGTCATCCCTGCAGAAATCATCGTCCCTACTGCCAGATATGGGTTGTTGACAACTGAGCAGAATGATGCCAAACTGAGTCATGATTTGGATACCATTGATGAGTTAAGAGATTTAGCCAAGATCAGGATGGCGGCATATCAACAGAAAATTGCTAAGTCCTACAACAAGAATGTCAGATTGAGGAAGTTTCAGGTTGGTGATCTGATCCTACGCAAAGTATTTCAAAATACAAGAGAGCTCAATGCTGAAAAGTTGGCCCCTAAATGGGAAGGACCATACTTGGTGGATGTTGAGGCAGGAAAAGGTTCATATTGGCTATCAACCCTAGATGGAGCAAGGATTCCCCGGAGCTGAAATGCCATCTACCTCAAGTCCTACGTTATGTAAGTTTCAATAAAGACATTTCAATACAAATAAGACTAAGGTATGAACTTTACTGTTTTATTTCAATAAAAGTGTTTTTTATTTTTGTTTATTGTTCGAACATTTACTGACTTAAGCATCGGAGGGGTGTTAGCTAAGCTAACACCCACCCCTAATATATTTCTGTTTCGCAAGAAAACATGAAGCATTCAAATAAACCATGCGACCTTAAGATGTCAACAACATTCCAAGAAGGCGACATCTTAATACTGACAAAGTCAGGTATGACCATATTTTTTTATTTGAAGCAAATTATTCCCTTACTTCCTTTCCTTCAAATAAATAAATATTTTTGCCAAAGTCTAGTACTTTTTCTATTTCCTTTTATCAAATAAAAAATGACATAAGAATAGATGTCGAATACTTTTACTTTGCTATTGTTTTGCAAGTGATCATTATCTCAAAACATTTCATGAAGACAACCTCTTGAGACTGGCCATTTCATCTTAAGTTTAAGGTACTTAATCCCTTCAAAGGTTTAAAGAAATTACTTTCTTTTATCTGAATAAGGTTTATACACCTCGCCTGGAGCGCACGATGTCAACCTTGATTGAGGTGTGTGATGGGCTCATATGTTTAATATATACGAATTACCCATCTCCACTCAACCAATGTGTTTTGACCCTAAAAATTTTTACAATTTTGTTGTGGCATATACATGCCACCTAAGAACAAAAGGTTCTTGACATTTACATGTCAATCAAAGCAAATGCAAGAATTTTTACATCCATCGCAAGGTGATAACATCTCCGAGTAAACTAACATGTCAACCTTCTATTACTGTTTTCAAAAGATTACCCATACCAGAAAATATTTTCAAACTAGTCAAAGCCTAGAAAATTTTTTACTTATCCTAGAAACCTAAAGTGTTGAACCAACCCAACAATTGAAAAGCAAATTGTTTATGGCCCTTATGGACCGTTGCAAACCCAAAAGCATTAAAATTGTTTTTCCAAATCTCCTGGTACGCAGTCCGTCATCAAACCAAAAGTTTAAACAAAAGAATCATTTTTTGAAAACCTTCACGGGGTAGCTACTGTCGCAGATGTTGTGCCTTCTTCCTGTATTTCATCATCATTCAAACCAGATGATACCTTTCCTACTTCAGCTACTTCTCCATTCAGCTTCTTCAGGATCAAGCGTTGCTGCTCAATATCCCATTCTGTGTGCCTTCCATCTTAGAATTCTCCATCATTTGAATCATGATCTCCACCATGCTTTGAGCAGCAGCAGCCATCAAGCTTTTTCTCAGGTCCTCAATCTCTTGCAGCTGAGTATCCTGGATGGATGGCATCCCCTTCAGCAAGCTTTCAACCTCATTTGATAGATCCTCCACCTTCTTGGTCAATTTATCTTTATCTTCTTTATGATGCTTCTTCATCTGCAGCGTTTCTAGGACCAATTTCCTGTTTCTCTCCTCCAGACTATTCATTTTCGTTTCTGCCGCATCAAAACCCTGTAAATTGGTAGTCAGTATAGAGGAATCATTTCAAAATTTCCAAAAGACCTATTTTTGAAAAAATCAAAACTCACCACTGATACCATGGTGACAGCTTCCTTCTTAATATCCTTCAGACCCATTTCCTCAAAAGCACCAATATTGACAACCTCTTTAGGACCACTCTTTCTCTTCTTCAATCTCGCCCCAACTGAAGGTGCTTCCATCTCCTTCTTTTGCACCATTGGTTGTTGGCTCGCTTGGGATTGTCCCATAAAGTCTTGCAGGTCTTTTAGTGAGAATGCAGCAGTAGATTTGGACACTGTCAAAACAGAGATTTAGAGTTATGAACTAGGGAAACAGTCAAACTTCAAATAAAATTTTGGAGTAATCAAGGAAACTTTTACCAGTTGACATCTCCGCTGGTGGTGGCACCTCAAAGTCTTCCGAAATGGCTCCTACCTCCAAAGGTTTGAATGATTTTTCTTCTTCCGTAAACTCCAGCAGTCTCCTCACCTTTTCCTCAGTATCAACAGAGGGAGAAAAAAGCTTTGCCTAATCAATAGTTGCGAAGACAAAAGAAGAAATTACAAATTTGGTTAAGTGTGGAAAAAAGGAAAACTAGAAATTTAAGAAAAGATACATTCCCTATTCCACCTCGTTGCTAGAGTATCACCCTCCTCCAAAGAATTCTTCTCTACGAAAAAATATATTGACTTCCAACCCCTATCATTGACCGTCACCTTGGCAAACCAAGGTTTCATTCTAGATCTTGTTTTCATGAGATATCGTGTCGAGCCAAAAGTTTGAA
The DNA here is from genome assembly GCA_022495995.1 of Adenophora triphylla var. japonica. NCBI lineage: Eukaryota > Viridiplantae > Streptophyta > Magnoliopsida > Asterales > Campanulaceae > Adenophora > Adenophora triphylla. The sequence goes on along the minus strand of JAFEMH010000123.1, from coordinate 502,354 downwards.
GCTCGTACACTGACGCTACCTCACTCAAACCTATGTCTAAACCAAATTCTCGGTTTACCCTTAGAATGCAAGCGAAAATCCTCCAAATCATGGGCATAACTTGTACGAAAGACAGTTTTGTTTTTTGAAAAAATTCAGCCACCAACAGTGGAAAGGGGAAAGAAAAACCTAGGGCAAAGGGATAGTCATAGAAACAAATCCAGTGGGGAGAAACAAAATCAGCCTTGACGAAGACATCAAAAGGCCGAAAGATTGCAGAATCAGGAAAGCATTTACGATCCTTGATAGACTCGATTTGGACATTATTGAAGATACATACTTCTTCATCAGGTTTAACTATCAATCCTTCACAAGCGAAATCCATATCCTTGCTTGGGCTCAAGGGATTTTTTGGCGCTATGTTTCTTTTTTACTTGAATTTGACCATGTTAAAAGTTGGAAAAGAGAAAAAAGAAATTATCTCAGAAAGCTTTAACCGCCGTTGAACAGTGTGGAAGATGGAGAAGGCATAAGAAAATGAGATAAAGGAACAAGGGAGACCTCAGTTAAAAACCCTAACTTCCCTCTATCCTCGTAAAATACGCACATTAAATGAGATTAAAACTCTACAACTCACCCAAGTCTTATCAAGTTAATTAACCGTCAGGTTCTAGAAGTATGTGGAAAATTGTCTTTTAAACTTCATTAAAAAGACAATTTTGGGAACAATTGTTGTGGGTAAAATCTCAGGATTGCGATGTCTTGAGAATATTCAACATGTCATCATCTTCGTTCCTGCAGATTGAGGTAAAAATGCTTTCATTATTAATTATTTATTAATAATTGATATATCTATTATACAGGGAGCAAAATAAGGACGTGGGAATATGCTATTCAAAGACTCTCCTCAAACGGCTTTTGTTATCCTTAGGTCGTTTTTTCTTTATTTAAAGGACTATGGATTGGAAGCACAACACACACTGTACATGCATACTCTTGTAATCCACCATAGCTCCAAAAACTCCTTGAATATCAATATTACCGTTTGGGAAGGCAGGTGCTCATAATCACCTCCCGAGGTTTTGTGTCGGCGAGATCTCCATCTCAGGGGTTTTCCTCGTTACATTGCCGTGTCAAATATGTTCCATATTTACACCGATTTTACTCCATTGTGCCTTCCTAATATTACATTTTGATCTTTAGTTTGATCCATTGTTTTTTCACCAAAACATTGACAGATCTAAACAATGTTGCCAAGCTAAAAATATACTAAATATTTTTTCAATATGATGATACAGTTACTATATTTATATTTATTAAGTGTACAATAGAAACCCTATACTTATTTTAAGTTAGAAATTTTAAAAAAAGTTCATGTTGGGGGTATGCAGTTGCAGCGTGAAGGGTTCAACTGAAAGATAAAAGAGAAAAAAAATGGGAAAAGCAGTAGTGAAAGCGTCCCGAAAACGGTGTTGTTGATTTTCGTTTGACTCGGTATTTTGATTCATTGACCAGGAAATCAAAGTCAAAATGACTGGTGTAGATTTGGTTACACCAATATTGAAAATGATTTAAATTTGGATGCGCTCTCGAGTTTTAAAAATGAGAGAAAGAAAATGAATTGAGAGCAAATATAATACTTCCTCCGTCCCTGAAAGATTGTCCCATTTGTCATTTTGACTTGTCCCAAAAAGTATATTCCATTTCTAAACTTAGGCATGAATGTAGTGCAAATCTACTAAGGTACAAGAAGGTGAAGCTCTTCCTTAATAATTGCAAAATGTACAACAGGACAATCTTTTAGGGACGAAGGAAGTATATTTTACTCGCTAAAGTTGCTCCCGAATTTTTTTAGAAAGGAATTGGAAGGAACTCCTACACAATCCTCCCAAAAGTTGGAGGAATTGGAAGTAAATGAAATCTTATAAAACAAAATTTTTGGTTAAACATATTTTACTTTCCAAGTATAACTCATGAGCACTTCAACAAGTTATTGAATTTCCTCCCCTCTTTTTCTTTCCCTTCCCTTTCTCTCCTGAAATTACCCGGGATTTCGCGCGGACGCGAAACGCGGTTGTCTTTCGCGGAGGGGTTGGTGTCTGAGACCTCGCTTCATGGGAAGGAAAAATGAGGAGTCGCCACGCGGTTTTTGTATTTTGAGCCCAAACGTTGAGAAACGGCTTTTGAAAATGGTGTCGTTTTTATTGGTAGCAAAAACTTAGGAAAAGGCTTTGAAAACAGGGGATCATTTTTATTGGTAGCAAAAACGAGTAAAAAGCTTTTTTAGTACCAGAGATTGTTAGGTTCGGAGGTCACGTTACGTTTCGGGTAGAGTATTACGAGATCGCCCGAAACGCCTCGCATGACGAGTCTTTCTACCTTTCTCGAAAACGTGTGCATGTGTGTGTGTGTGTTTTGAAATGGGGCTTGAATGACAAGCTTAATCTTGGTTTGAATGTCAAACGTTGAATAGGTGACTTTGTTTGAAAAGACGAGCATTTGAATGACAAACGTCGGTTTGAGATGAAAAGAGCGTTTGCGTGGCAAACGTCGATTTTGAGTTTGAAATGAGCGTTTGCGTGGCAAATGTCGATTTTGAGTTTGAAATGAGCGTTTGCGTGGCAAACGTCGATTTTGAGTTTGAAATGAGCGTTTGCGTGGCAAACGTCGATTTTAAACCGTGCGAGTCATTGTTAACGATTTTTACGGGAAAAATGCGTATTAAATGATTTTAAGTGTCAAATGGCGGCTTTGAGTTTGAAGATGAGCGTTCGGAGGCCGAACGTCATTTCGCGCGTTTTGAAAGAGAGTTCGAAGGTCGAACTCCGGTTTTGAACCGGGCATTACATTGTTAACGATTTTTACGGGAAAAATGCGTATTAAATGATATGCGATCAACGAATCGGGTTGCGACTCGGACTTTGAAAAGTAAATACTATCACGATCCAAACGGGTCGGACTTTGTAAATGACAGTATTTAAAGTGCGGTATCAACGGAATCAAACGATCCGGAATTGTAAATGACGATCGACGAGTCAAATGACTCGGAATTGTAAATGACGATCAACGAGGCCAATCGGCTCGGAATTGTAAAGTACGATCAACGAGCCAAACAGCTCGGAATTGTAAAGTTGCATGAAAGTAAAGGACGTTCAACGGATCAAACAATCCGGAATTGTAAATGACAGGAATTTAAATGACGATCGACGGATCAAACGATCCGGAATTGGTAAATAACATAAAAGTAAACGGAACGGGGTCGGAACGCCGTTTTAACTCGAGATTACTTCTCTTACGGGAAGAGAAGAGGATCGAGGGGCTAAAACGTATCGGACCCCGTTAGACGGAGGCGTCTACATTTTGAGAGTGAGAGAGGGAGCTACCTATGGCTAGGGTCGGCTCCTTTGGCGCGGTGGGCGTATACGGGATACGGAAAGGTGTTTGAAAGGTGTTTCGGAAGTGTTTGGGCAGAGTTTCCCCTTTTATTTGGTGCTTAGAAACCTAGGGATTTGGGCAGCATTTCGACTTGTGTCGGTTTAGCCTACGATCAGAATCTACCGACGAGTAGCACGAGGGCCCCCGAAGAGTAGAGAATTCCGCCGACGAGTAGCACGAGGGCCCCCGAAGAGCGGAAGAAAGACAAGCCTTTTGTGCTTGGGGTGGAGGGAGGAGAATTTGGTGTGTGAAATGTGAAGGATGGGAGGAGTATTTATAGGATGAAAATGTTGGAGGAGGGGGGAGAAACTTGGTGGGTAAGTTTGCTTAATGAGGAAGGAAGATTGCTTAGCCTGATGGGTTTCTGCCCTGCAGAAAGAGTCCGGCCGGACCTCTCTTGAATTTGGGGATATTTTGGTCATTTGGCCTTGAATTTGACACGTTTTGGACACGTATTAATTAAGCTGCAGAAAGAGTCCGGCCGGACTATTCCTGAAATTGGCTATATTTCCTGATTGAACTAGCCATATGCGTAGATCTTGTTCTCGCGTTCAATTTGATATGTGGTGGGCCCAAAACGGAGTTCGTATGAGGAAGTTATGACCTCCGGAAGGTCGAGACGCTCGAAAACGGGAAATCTAATCCCGGAAGACCCCGAAAAGTACGTTTTTCGGGGAAAGCCATACTTTTACGTGTGATAACGTGTGTTGAGTACGCTTTAATGTCGGGATGCACGGGGCAGTCCCGGGATGTCTCGTTGACTCGAGAACGGGGAACTTAACGGGTTCCGGTTAACTTTTAACGGATTTTGACGATCCAGATTTGGGTACTTACAGTTAGCCCCTCGGCGACGGCACATTCGAAGGAAGTGGGGTCGTCGAAAAAGATAAGGATCCAAATCGGGGGATGCCTTATGGAGAGATCTGGGCAGTCAAATGGCTGGACCCTTAGCAAAAGGATTCCTACGTATCCCGAGCGGGAATCAAGCCGATCGTAGTTCACGGGTGTGAGGGAAATTGGTAAGGGCCTCGACCTGTGGGGAATGATTAGGAGGAGTTCGTCCTGAGAGAGACTGTTTTGGAGGCATCTAAACCCGAGGGAGACTATTTGAAGGCGTCTGAACCTAAATGGGACCATTGCGAGGCATCTGAACCTAATTGAGACCATTGCGAGGCATCCGAACCTGAATGGAGACTATTGTGAGGCGTCTGAACCTAAGTGAGACCATTGCGAGGCATCCGAACCTGAATGGAGACTATTGTGAGGCGTCTGAACCTAAGTGAGACCATTGCGAGGCATCCGAACCTGAATGGAGACTATTGTGAGGCGTATGAACCTAAGTGAGACCATTACGAGGCATCCGAACTGAATGGAGACTATTGTAGAGGCGTACGAACCTAAGTGAGACCATTGCGAGGCATCCGAACCTGAATGGAGACTATTGTGAGGCATCTGAACCTAAGTGAGACCATTGCGAGGCATCCGAACCTGAATAGAGACTATTGTGAGGCGTCTGAACCTAAGATTTCTGAAACTTACGAGGGCGTGGTTTAACTTCACGAGGGAGATGGGTGAATCTCACGAGGGAGATGGGAGAATCCCATGAGGGAGATGGGTGAATCTCACGAGGGAGATGACTGAATCTCACGAGGGAGATGGGAGAATCTCACGAGGGATATGGGTGAATCTCACGAGGGAGATGACTGAATCTCACGAGGGAGATGGGTGAATCTCACGAGGGAGACGGGCTGAATCTCACGAGGGAGATGGGTGAATCTCACGAGGGAGATGACTGAATCTCACGAGGGAGATGGGTGAATCTCACGAGGGAGATGACTGATTCTCACGAGGGAGATGGGTGAATCTCACGAGGGAGATGACTGAATCTCACGAGGGAGATGGGTGAATCTCACGAGGGAGATGACTGAATCTCACGAGGGAGATGGGTGAATCTCACGAGGGAGATGGGTGAATCTCACGAGGGAGATGACTGAATCTCACGATGGAGATGGGTGAATCTCACGAGGGAGATGACTGATTCTCACGAAGGAGATGGGTGAATCTCACGAGGGAGATGGGAGAATCTCACGAGGGAGATGGGTGAATCTCACGAGGGAGATGACTGAATCTCACGAGGGAGATGGGTGAATCTCACGAGGGAGATGACTGAATCTCACGAGGGAGATGGGTGAATCTCACGAGGGAGATGACTGATTCTCACGAAGGAGATGGGTGAATCTCACGAGGGAGATGACTGAATCTCACGAGGGAGATGGGTGAATCTCACGAGGGAGATGACTGAATCTCACGAGGGATATGGGTGAATCTCACGAGGGAGACGGGCTGAATCTCACGAGGGAGATGGGTGAATCTCACGAGGGAGACGGGCTGAATCTCACGAGGGGGATGGGTGAATCTCACGAGGGAGATGGCTGAATCTCACGAGGAGATGGGTGAATCTCACGAGGAGATGGCGGATTCTCACGAAGGAGATGGGTGAATCTCACGAGGAGATGGCCCGAATCTCACGAGGGAGATGGGTGAATCTCACGAGGAGATGATGGCGAATCTCACGAGGGAGATGGGTGAATCTCACGAGGGAGATGGGTGAATCTCACGAGGGAGATGACTGAATCTCACGAGGGAGATGGGTGAATCTCACGAGGGAGATGACTGATTCTCACGAAGGAGATGGGTGAATCTCACGAGGGAGATGACTGAATCTCACGAGGGAGATGGGCTGAATCTCATGAGGGAGATGGGAGAATCTCACGAGGGAGATGGGTGAATCTCACGAGGGAGATGGGAGAATCTCACGAGGGAGATGGGTGAATCTCACGAGGGAGCTGACTGAATCTCACGAGGGAGATGGGTGAATCTCTCGAGGAGATGGCGAATCACACGAGGGAGATGGGTGAATCTCACGAGGGAGATGGGTGAATCTCACGAGGGAGTTGGCCGAATCTCACGAGGGAGATGGGTGAATCTCACGAGGAGATGACTGATTCTCACGAAGGAGATGGGTGAATCTCACGAGGGAGATGACTGAATCTCACGAGGGAGATGGGCTGAATCTCACGAGGGAGATGGGTGAATCTCACGAGGGAGATGACTGATTCTCATGAGGGAGATGGGTGAATCTCACGAGGGAGATGACTGAATCTCACGAGGGCGATGACTGATTCTCACGAGGAGATGGCTGAATCTCACGAGGGAGATGGGAGAATCTCACGAGGGAGATGGGAGAATCTCACGAGGGAGATGAGAGAATCTCACGAGGAGATGGGCGAATCTCACGAGGGAGATGGGTGAATCTCACTAGGGAGATGATTGATTCTCACAAGGGAGAATAATAGAAAAGAATCTCACGAGGAGATGACGAGATGCAAAATCTCGGGGAAGGATCTCGCGAGGAGATGGGTGAATCTCACGAGAGAGATGGTTTTGAAAGTCCGGGTTCGACGGAAATGGTTTTGAAGGTTCCGAGTTCGCGGAAATGGTCTTGAAGGTTAGAGTTCGATGGAAATGGTGTTTGGGCTTACGATGATGTCCGAAGAGGGATTGTTGTGCGGGCTTACCTTGATGGCCGCCGAAGTGGGATTGTTGTGCGGGCTTACCTTGATGGCCGGCGAGGTGGGACGATCGGGCTTACGGCGGCGGCCGGGAAAGGAGTTGCAAGGCGTTCGTGCCTTGGGGTTCGGGCTTATTGCGGCTGTCGAAGGAGAATTGTTGCAAGGCGTTCGTGCCTTGGGGTTCGGGCTTATTGCGGCTGCCGAAGGAGAATTGTTGCAAGGCGTTCGTGCCTTGGGGTTCGGGCTTATTGCGGCTGCCGAAGGAGAATTGTTGCAAGGCGTTCGTGCCTTGGGGTTCGGGCTTATTGCAGCTGCCGAAGGAGAATTGTTGCAAGGCGTTCGTGCCTTGGGGCTCGGGCTTATTGCGGCTGCCGAAGGAGAAATGTTGCAAGGCGTTCGTGCCTTGGGGTTCGGGCTTATTGCGGCTGCCGAGGAAGTGAACGTTGGTGAAAATCCATGGGAATTTTGACGTCAGGAGACGGAATTGTGATTTGATGTCCGAAGATAGGAGTGAGCGTTTGAATGTCAAACGTCAACTGGGAATATAACGTCTGGAGACGGAATTGTAACTGGAATGTACGGAGACATGATTGAGCGTTTGAATGTCAAACGTCAACTGGGAATTTAACGTCTGGAGACGGAATTGTAACTGGAATGTTCGGAGACATGATTGAGCGTTTGAATGTCAAACGTCAACTGGGAATTTAACGTGCAGACGAAATTGTAACTGGAATGTCCGGGGACATGATTGAGCGTTTAAATGTCAAACGTCAACTGGGAATTTAATGTCTGGAGACGAAATTGTAACTGGAATGTCCGGAGACATGATTGAGCGTTTGAATGTCAAACGTCAACTGGGAATTTAACGTTTGGAGACGAGATTGTGATTTGATGTCCGAAGACAGGAGTGAGCGTTTGAATGTCAAACGTCGGTTTGGGGTGGAAATGAGCGTTTGAATGTCAAACGTCGGTTTGGGGTGGAAATGAGCGTTTGAATGTCAAACGTCAACTTGGGATGTAAATGAGCGTTTGAATGTCAAACGTCGACTTGAGAAGGAAGTGAGCGTTTGAATGTCAAACGTCGTGCAGGGATTGAGAATTTAACGTGCGGAGACGAGCGTTAGTGAGGACTAATCGAGAATTGCGTGCGGGAGACGAGCGTTAGTGAAAACTAGCGGGACTTGACCTCGGGAGAGGGGTCGGTTGACGTGTCCACTACCAAGTAGGGGAGATGACGAGATGTGAAATCTCGGGAGAGGATCTCACGAGGGAGAATAATAGGAAAGGGTCTCACGAGGAGATGGCGAGATGCAAAATCTCGGGAAGGAATCTCACGGGGAGATAGCGAGATGTAGAATCTCGGAAGGGAATCTCACGGGGAGATAGCGAGATGCAGAATCTCGGAAGGGAATCTCACGAGGAGATGGCGAGATGCAGAATCTCGGAAAGGAATCTCACGGGGAGATGGCGAGATGTAGAATCTCGGAAAGGAATCTCACGGGGAGATGGCGAGATGCGGAATCTCACGAGGAGATGGCGAGATGTAGAATCTCGGAAAGAAATCTCACGGGGAGATGGCGAGATGCAGAATCTCGGAAAGGAATCTCACGGGGAGATAGCGAGATGCAGAATCTCGAAAAGAAATCTCACGGGGAGATGGCGAGATGCGGAATCTCGAGAAGGAATCTCACGGGGAGATAGCGAGATGCAGAATCTCGGAAAGGAATCTCACGAGGAGATAGCGAGATGTGGAATCTCGGAAAGGAATCTCACGAGGAGATAGCGAGATGCGGAATCTCGGAAAGGAATCTCACGAGGAGATAGCGAGATGCGGAATCTCGAGAAGGAATCTCACGGGGAGATAGCGAGATGCAGAATCTCGGAAAGGAATCTCACGGGGAGATAGCGAGATGCAGAATCTCGGAAAGAAATCTCACGGGGAGATGGCGAGATGCGGAATCTCGAGAAGGAATCTCACGGAGAGATAGCGAGATGCAGAATCTCGGAAAGGAATCTCACGAGGAGATAGCGAGATGCGGAATCTCGGAAAGGAATCTCACGAGGAGATGGCGAGATGCGGAATCTCGGAAAGGAATCTCACGAGGAGATAGCGAGATGCGGAATCTCGAGAAGGAATCTCACGGGGAGATAGCGAGATGCAGAATCTCGGAAAGGAATCTCATGAGGAGATGGCGAGATGCGGAATCTCGGAAAGAAAACTCACGGGGAGATGGCGAGATGCAGAATCTCGAGAAGGAATCTCACGGGGAGATAGCGAGATGTAGAATCTCAAAAAGGAATCTCGGGAAGGAATCTCACGGGGAGATAACGAGATGCAAGATCTCGGGGAAGGATCTCGCAGGGAGATGACGGAAAGATCTCACGAGGGAGAATAACGAGAAAGGATCTCACGAGGAGATAACGAGAGAGGATCTTATGAAAAGATGGGTAATCTCTCTAAGAGATGGGTAATCTCACGAAAAGATGGGTAATCTCACGAAAAGATGGGTAATCTCACGAAAAGATGGGTAATCTTTCTAGCAGATGGGTAATCTCTCTAAAAGATGGGTAATCTCACGAAAAGATCGATAATCTCTCTAGAAGATGGGTAATCTCACGAAAAGATGGGTAATCTCTCTAAGAGATGGGTAATCTCACGAAAAGATGGGTAATCTTTCTAGCAGATGGGTAATCGCTTTCTCGTCTTCATCAGCTCCTCTGTCAGTTCCCTCAATTCTGTTGTCAGTTCCTTTGACGAAGTAGTGGGTGAGGTCGAAACTGTAAGGTCGGAGGTTGGGTATGCCTTTGTAGGTTCCCCTTTTGCGGGCTGCTGCCTTGGTGCTGGCGAGCCTTTTGTTCTCCCTTATGTCAGCCGGTGTTGGCACGTAGCCAAGCCCCTGGACCGTGGTGTGGTCCTTGACTTCAATAACTTGGTGTTGGCCTTGCAGCCTTTTGCCGAGCCCCAGTCCTGGGATGAAGTTCATGAGTTTCATCATCCTCATGGCAGGAGGAATCTGGTCGTGAGATAGTGGAAGGTCCACATTGCATATTTGGATCTTGGAGGTCTCCAGAGTGAATCCAGTTAATGCCATGTCGTCATTATGCTTGATTTCTAATACTGGAATGCCGTTGGTGCTGGTCCCCTCGGTGGTAGCGCATCGCGTAGACTTTGGTTAGCTCGTTGCCTTGCATGAACTTGAGGCACTGGTGAAGGGTGGATGCCATGCCATTGATTTGATGCAGCCGGGATGCCCAGGATGGTTTGTGAAAGTGATTGGAATGTCCAATACTTGGAATTCGGTGGGGATCACTTGCTTGCCGAACGAGATGTTAAGAGTAGCAACCCCGAGAAGCGTACGGGAAGTAGAGTCATAGGCCTTGACAGTGTGGGTGAAGGCTTTAGATACGTGGGCTTGATGTCAAGCGGGTCCATCATCTTGGCGGGCAAGACATTCATTCCGAAACCTCCGTCTACCAACACGCGGGGAAGGCGACGCTCGTCCAGTGGGCTGTGATGTGGAGTGGCTCATTGTGATCGGCCCCAAATTTTGGAAGGTCCAAATGCGTGAAGGTGATAATGTTGCCATAGTGGATGTTGCCGATCATACGAATGACTTCATCGGGTTGCGTCAGGGGACCATGGTACGGGCCGAGCTTTCCTCTAGCTTGAGCTTGTGAGGATATGAGGATGTGAGCTTGGGGACCAAAGGGAAATGTTCGCCTAGGTCTGCTTGAGCTGGGTGAGGATCGGGTCCTCCAACATTTGAGAGCTAGAGGTTTTGGTGGTGCCTCCAGATTGCTTTGAGGTTTGATGAGTTGAACTTTGGCTTATCCTTCTGGGGATTATGCTTCTTATTGGCAGTAAGGTTGCCGAGATTGGAGACTTTCTTATGTCCTGATGCCTGAACTGTGGTGTCAGCAGGATATTTTCGCTTTCCCACCCCTGTAGGTTACGAAGGCTGTCTTGTTTGAAGGAAGGGAAGACTTGCTGGAGAAAAATTCCCTTGCATGCTACTGTTGCCTAGAGGTGTCATGAGGATTCAAATTCTGATCTGTCGAGGCTGTATCAGAGAAGCCTCAGTTCTGGTTAAAACCATAATGCCGGAAGATGCTTCCGATAAGCCCCAGTAATCGAAACTCAAAGTAGACCCGTGGGATGAAAAAGTTCTCTTTGCGTGGCAAAGCCCCAGTCTGAAGAAATGACTTGGTGAAGCCCCAGTTTGAAGGAATCGCTGGTCATCTGTGGGGATTCAAGAGTGAATCTGATGTAGCCCCAATCTGAGTTGAACTCCACGTGGCCTGACGAGGCAACCGTCCTTGATTTTTTTTTCGATTGGTCAACCAAAGTGTATAAGAGGAATGGCTTGTAATGTATACGCGCAAGGACGTATTTTTGAGAAGTGGGAACGAATCCCGATTTTATGTGGATGCCTAGTTTAATGCAGGCACCAAAACTCGCTTTGGGTTTGACTCTTTTGGGAGAGTATGAGCGTAGAGAGGTTTGGAGCAGTGTATGGAAGCTCTTGCTGACAGAAAGACAGTGTTTAGCTCTAATTTTCCTATTATCGTAGAAAAAGAAGACTTGTCGAGACATCTGAAAACATGTTTTATCCATAATGATCACAAGATTGCTTTAAACCCTTTGTTAATGTTCAGGTTGTTCAACCATTAATCCCGATATGAACAAATGTCTTGATTAACCGTGAGAAGAAAGTCAACTGATGTCGCGGATCAAAGTTGGCTGTGTGTGAAAGAAAGGTCTGTGTATAGGAAAGGTCATTGATGAGACCGGGTTCATGGGATTTGTATGTGTTTAGCTATGGACCGTTCCTGTTTGCCTAGGTTCTCCTCAGTGTAAGGAGCTCAGGTCGCCGTAGTTCTGGCGGAACGGTGCTTGGCTCTGGGAAAAGGGTATGAACATTTGTGGTCCCTTTGGTGAAAAGGTTCGGATGGGAAGTTTGGATGATGAGGTACGGGCCTCGAGGTGATTCCTTGACAAGTCGTTGTTGACGGCTTCTTCGTTGATTCCATTGCTTCTTGATCAGCGTCTTTCACCGGGGGAGAAAGAATTCGAATGTAGCGTAAGGGCTTATGATGTGTTTTTGCCTTTGCTTTGACCGCTCCATTGTTATCGACAACCTCCATTCTTCGAGCTTTAATTTTGTTTGCCCATCTGTTAAGCTTGTGATTGGCGGTGCTGGGTCCTTCGCCTCACTTTTTTTTGAAGTTCTCGCTTTGAACTTTTCTCTCTCTTTTTTTTCTTTTTTTTTATTTGAAGTTCTTGTTTGAACTTTTCTCTCTCTTTTTTTTTTGAAGTTCTTGTTTGAACTTTTCTCTCTCTTTTTTTTTCTTTTTTTTTCTTTTTGAAGTTCTTGAGGACGAAGGCATGCTCCTGCTTGAACTTTCTCGATGTGCACGAGGGCGAAGGCGAGCTCCGAGGTTGTTGTCGACATGGGGTCAATCTTCCGATGTTGAGTGACCTTTTGTTGTTCCTTGATATTGCCGCCGTCGTTGACTTGGTCAAGGTGATGGTGGGGATGTGTTTTGGGAAGTGTGTGGCTTGATGGAGGCCTTTGTGGGGTAAGGAAAGTGTATGGGGAGGGCACCAATTGACTTTCTCATACCGATTAATCAGAACATTAGTTATTTCCAGAGATTATGTGTTGAGCAATGCAAGTGATCATTTAGGATATAACCATTTCATTAGTTGTAATGTAGGTGTGCAAATAATGTCTCAAGTCTAGCAAGAAGAGAAAAAGACACTTATTTATAGAAAATTTAAGATTATCTACAATGTCCGAGGCGGACTTGATTGAACGAGGAAAGTACTAGAACCTACGAAGGTTGACCAAAAGACAATTGACAGATCTCGAGGATAGGTAGCCCCTACTCTAGCTGCTCTTTTGTTGCTGAATTGCCAGGATGCTCAAGCTTTCCATCTTCTGTTAACTTCTGAGTTCCATACCGCAGACCGAGGCAGTGATCAGTTTGTGCCCATGATACTGGTGGAAGTGGAGGGATTTGAGGCCATGGAGCGGCTGGAGCAGATACAAGTTGTCCGAAGAAATGGGTCGGAAAAGTCACGGGGACGAAACTTGATGACTGAGCATATTGAGAGAAGGAAGTGAACCTGGGAGGATTTCGAGGGATATTGGGATCTGTTTGAGATGGTCCAGCGCTGCGCTGGTTGTATTGAGTGAAAGGGGTATTATTGGCTTGGCCATATATGACAGGGTTGCCCTGAGAGGTGGCAACATGAAGCCTTGGTCGGCTGTTTCCTTGGTTCGAAGGAATCCCGTAAGTTGGCGGGGGAGGAACCTGGTTGAAGGTTTGAGGAGTTGATCGGGAGGGTTCGTCGTCCTCGATCAGAACAAAAGTACCGTCTGGCTGGGGGATAGCTGCTATACCTCGCTCATTCAGAAGCTGTACCACGAAATTCTGCTGATCTTCTTTCTGCCTTTTGTGAACCTCACAGGCCCGAATGGCTTCTTCCAGTGTCATATCTGTTATCGGTGGCGGGGTTCCGTTCCCGTCACGATTTCTCGGTGAGTCTGACATGTTGGAGAGTCTGGCTGTAGGAACTGAGGAAACTGAGGAACAGTCTGATGCTGCCGTAGTTGTAATTTTGGTGAGGCGCTGACCCGGAATTCTGAACCACTCTCTGTTCACTGCAGGGAACGAAAGGTATGGCTTAGTTTTCGGAAGGGGTATGTGGCTCAAGGCTTTAAGGCTCGAAAATTAGACCGTGAAAGGTCGAGAATAAAGTTTTGACCGTGAAAGGTCGGGATTGAATATTTGAGATCGGACCGCGAAGGTCTCGATTGGAGATCGGAGATCAGACCGCGAAGGTCGGGATCGACTATTTGAGATCGGACCGTGAAGGTCTCGATTGGAGATCAGAGATCGGATCGCGAAGGTCGGGATCGACTATTTGAGAATGGACCACGAAGGTCGGGATTGGAGATCGAAGATCGGACCGCGAAGGTCGGGATCGACTTTTTGAGATCGGACCGCAAAGGTCGGGATTAGAGATCGAAGATCGGACCGCGAAGGTCGGGATCGACCATTTGAGGTCGGACCGCGAAGGTCGGGATTGGAGATCGAAGATCGGACCGCGAAGGTCGGGATCGACTATTTGAGATCGGACCGCGAAGGTCTCGATTGGAGATCGAAGATCGGACCGCGAAGGTCGGGATCGACCATTTGAGGTCGGACCGCGAAGGTCGGGATTGCAGATCGAAGATCGGACCGCGAAGGTTGGGATCGACTATTTGAGATCGGACCGCGAAGGTCGGGATTGCAGATCGAAGATCGGACCGCGAAGGTTGGGATCGACTATTTGAGATCGGACCGCGAAGGTCTCGATTGGAGATCGAAGATTGGACCGCGAAGGTCGGGATCGACCATTTGAGATCGGACCGCGAAGGTCTCGATTGGAGATCGAAGATTGGACCGCGAAGGTCGGGATCGACCATTTGATCGGACGCGAAGGCCTGGGATTGCAGATCGAAGATCGGACCGCGAAGGTCGGGATCGACTATTTGAGATCGGACCGCGAAGGTCGGGATCGACTATTTGAGATCGGACCGCGAAGGTCGGGATTGGAGATCGAAGATCGGACCGCGAAGGTCGGGATCGACAATTTGAGGTCGGACCGCGAAGGTCGGGATCGACAATTTGAGGTCGGACCGCGAAGGTCGGGATTGCAGATCGACGATCGGACCGCGAAGGTCGGGATCGACCATTTGAGGTCGGACCGCGAAGGTCGGGATTGCAGATCGAAGATCGGACCGCGAAGGTCGGGATCGACTATTTGAGATCGGACCGCGAAGGTCTCGATTGGAGATCGAAGATTGGACCGCGAAGGTCGGGATCGACCATTTGAGGTCGAACCGCAAAGGTCGAGATTGGAGATCGAAGATCGGACCTCGAAGGTCGGGATCAAGGGTTGGACCGCGAAGGTCGAGATTTGAGATTTGAAATCGGACCGTGAGGGTCGCGATTGAGGGTTGGACCGCGAGGGGTCGAGATGTGAGACATCGGACCACGGAAGGTCGCGATTGAGATAACGGACTGCAAGGGGTCGAGATGTGAGACATCGAACCACGGAAGGTCGTGATTGAGAGTTGGACCGCGAGGGGTCAAGATATGAGACATCGGACCACGGAAGGTCGCGATTGAGATTTGGACCGCGAGGGGTCAAGATATGAGACATCGGACCATGGAAGGTCGCGATTGAGAGTTGGACCGCGAGGGGTCAAGATATGAGACATCGGACCATGGAAGGTCGCGATTGAAAGTTGGACCGCGAGGGGTCAAGATATGAGACATCGGACCATGGAAGGTCGCGATTGAAAGTTGGACCGCGAGGGGTCAAGATATGAGACATCGGACCACGAAAGGTCGCGATTGAGAGTTGGACCGCGAGGGGTCAAGATATGAGACATCGGACCACGAAAGGTCGCGATTGAGAGTTGGACCGCGAGGGGTCAAGATATGAGATATCGGACCACGGAAGGTCGCGATTGAGAATTGGACCGCGAGGGTCAATATTTTAAAGATTCCCGAGATGGGACCATGCAATTGTTGTTTAAGTTTACTGAAAACACATTTTTCTCAGAGTCCTAAATGGTTGGAAAAGAGCGTGTCTTCTTTTACGCAACTAACCCTAGAGCTCTAATCAGTGGATCTCGTCACTACGCTTATAGGCCCCTCGTTTCCATTTGTAGATCATCTTTCTCGGGACGGACAATCCCGAGCGAGTTCCTATAAGGCAAGCGAGTTCCACCGACAAACGAAAAAGTGAACTTAAGGCTAGCTGATCACGCAAACTTCCAACGTATGTGACGCACGGGCCACGGTCGAAGTCAACGTCCTTAAGTTAAGGCGGGGATCGTGCCAAAATTTTGGCATGATCTCCCCTGACTCGCTTGCGCGAGGGACCTTAGCTTTTGGCGTTGGCCAAGTTGTGGCTGGCACGATGCATACGGCGAGGTTTGGTGACCTGGTGTCACATTGAACCTTCGGGTATATTTTTCGGCAGAGCTCCGCGTCAAAGTCAAGGCTGAAGAGCTCGAGACTTCGGGTCGGGAACGACCTTCGGTCTCAACCTCTCAAGCTTGACTCGGGGCGAGGCCCGGCGTAAAAAATATACACTTAGGCTTTATGACACGAGCTAAGCCAAAAACCAACCGGGGTCTTGGACAAAGTGTGACACAAAGAGTGCATGGCTTACACGGGCTAGGATGGGATGTTTGGGACGACCCTGTGCGCCCCCGAAAGGTGTCTCGGCACCAATCGGGGTGCAACCGATAAGGCTATCCCGGGTTAGGGGTTGTAGTGTGCGATGCCGAGGCAGCAAGTGCACGTGAAGTGCGGTGTTCCGAGGCAGCAAGTGCGCGTAGTGTGCGGTCACTAAAATTCTTTTTCTGAGTAAAATAGAGATTTTTTTTTTCAGAATGTGTCTTAAAGAATTTATGATGCACAGTTCAAAAGACAGCATGAAAATCAAACATGAATGGGGATGCACAAACATGGTAAGATTTTGAAAAGTTGACAATGTAATGCCTTTGAAACAAAAACCGTTCGAGGTTTAAAGGAACACACACACACGAAAATGAGGAAGGGTAAACGAAAGTTTGACCCACGGAAGGCTTTTTAGAAAACAACGGTAGTTTTGAAAAAAGTATCTTGTCCCCAGCGGAGTCGCCAACTGAAATTACCCGGGATTTTGCGCGAACGCGAAACGCGGTTGTCTTTCGCGGAGGGGTTGGTGTCTGAGACCTCGCTTCATGGGAAGGAAAAATGAGGAGTCGCCATGCGGTTTTTGTATTTTGAGCCCAAACGTTGAGAAACGGCTTTTGAAAATGGTGTCGTTTTTATTGGTAGCAAAAACTTAGGAAAAGGCTTTGAAAACAGGGGATCATTTTTATTGGTAGCAAAAACGAGTAAAAAGCTTTTTTAGTACCAGAGATTGTTAGGTTCGGAGGTCACGTTACGTTTCGGGTAGAGTATTACGAGATCGCCCGAAACGCTTCGCATGACGAGTCTTTCTACCTTTCTCGAAAACGTGTGCATGTGTGTGTGTGTGTTTTGAAATGGGGCTTGAATGACAAGCTTAATCTTGGTTTGAATGTCAAACGTTGATTAGGTGACTTTGTTTGAAAAGATGAGCGTTTGAATGACAAACGTCGGTTTGAGTTGAAAAGAGCGTTTGCGTGGCAAACGTCGATTTTGAGTTTGAAATGAGCGTTTGCGTGGCAAACATCGATTTTGAGTTTGAAATGAGCGTTTGCGTGGCAAACGTCGATTTTGAGTTTGAAATGAGCGTTTGCGTGGCAAACGTCGATTTTAAACCGTGCGAGTCATTGTTAACGATTTTTACGGGAAAAATGCGTATTAAATGATTTTAAGTGTCAAATGGCGGCTTTGAGTTTGAAGATGAGCGTTCGGAGGCCGAACGTCATTTCGCGCGTTTTGAAAGAGAGTTCGAAGGTCGAACTCCGGTTTTGAACCGGGCATTACATTGTTAACGATTTTTACGGGAAAAATGCGTATTAAATGATATGCGATCAACGAATCGGGTTGCGACTCGGACTTTGAAAAGTAAATACTATCACGATCCAAACGGGTCAGACTTTGTAAATGACAGTATTTAAAGTGCGGTATCAACGGAATCAAACGATCCGGAATTGTAAATGACGATCGACGAGTCAAACGACTCGGAATTGTAAATGACGATCAACGAGGCCAATCGGCTCGGAATTGTAAAGTACGATCAACGAGCCAAACAGCTCGGAATTGTAAAGTTGCATGAAAGTAAAGGACGTTCGACGGATCAAACAATCCGGAATTGTAAATGACAGGAATTTAAATGACGATCGACGGATCAAACGATCCGGAATTGGTAAATAACATAAAAGTAAACGGAACGGGGTCGGAACGCCGTTTTAACCCGAGATTACTTCTCTTACGGGAAGAGAAGAGGATAGAGGGGCTAAAACGTATCGGACCCCGTTAGACGGAGGCGTCTACATTTTGAGAGTGAGAGAGGGAGCTACCTATGGCTAGGGTCGGCTCCTTTGGCTCGGTGGGCGTATACGGGATACGGAAAGGTGTTTGAAAGGTGTTTCGGAAGTGTTTGGGCAGAGTTTCCCCTTTTATTTGGTGCTTAGAAACCTAGGGATTTGGGCAGCATTTCGACTTGTGTCGGTTTAGCCTACGATCAGAATCTACCGACGAGTAGCACGAGGGCCCCCGAAGAGTAGAGAATTCCGCCGACGAGTAGCACGAGGGCCCCCGAAGAGCGGAAGAAAGACAAGCCTTTTGTGCTTGGGGTGGAGGGAGGAGAATTTGGTGTGTGAAATGTGAAGGATGGGAGGAGTATTTATAGGATGAAAATGTTGGAGGAGGGGGGAGAAACTTGGTGGGTAAGTTTGCTTAATGAGGAAGGAAGATTGCTTAGCCTGATGGGTTTCTGCCCTGCAGAAAGAGTCCGGCCGGACCTCTCTTGCATTTGGGGATATTTTGATCATTTGGCCTTGAATTTGACACGTTTTGGACACGTATTAATTAAGCTGCAGAAAGAATCCGGCCGGACTATTCCTGAAATTGGCTATATTTCCTGATTGAACTATCCATATGCGTAGATCTTGTTCTCGCGTTCGATTTGATATGTGGTGGGCCCAAAACGGAGTTCGTACGAGGAAGTTATGACCTCCGGAAGGTCGAGACGCTCGAAAACGGGAAATCTAATCCCGAAAGACCCCGAAAAGTACGTTTTTCGGGGAAAGTCATACTTTTACGTGTGATAACGTGTGTTGAGTACGCTTTGATGTCGGGATGCACGGGGCAGTCCCGGGATGTCTCGTTGACTCGAGAACGGGAAACTTAACGGGTTCCGGTTAACTTTTAACGGATTTTGACGATCCGGATTTGGGTACTTACATCTCCCCTACTTTTCTCTTCTCTATTTTAAAAACTTGAGAGCGAACCCTTTGTTTTGAGGGATATTTATTACTTTGTTTCAAAGTAAATATTTTAAAAAGATCAAAATTTATCTTAGAAAATGGTTAAAAAAAAAAAAAAAAAAACATTGTATATAGGGCAAATACACAACATCAGGAGGTCAGAATTAATAAAATAATTATTATCAATTGTAAAATGTCAATTGTTAAATATTAAAGGTGCTATAAATGGTAATTTTCAAAATTGAAAAGGGTCGAGTAACTCATGCTACTAAGGTGACTTTACCACGGATTACACCTTTGATGTTAATAGATTAATGGTTGTTATTAATTTGGGTGTTATCATCAGACCTACCTCATGTTTTTATTTTTCATTTGTTTACGCTTTGGGTTGAGTATTTCTTTAGAAGAAAAGTGTATGAAGCTGCCAAAAAAATCGAATCAGTTTAAATTCAGTGATCGGTTGTACTCCGGCGATTGAATAGTCTGAAAAGAGACAAAAAACGTAAACTAAGTTGGGGCTTCTCCGATAAAGACCCTCCGGCGTGAGAGTAAGTTCACGTTTTGTATATAGAGAAATCAAATTGACAGAGCTTCGAGTCAAAGAGATAACGTACCAAAATAATATGATATATGCTTGTATTTATAGGTGTAAATATGTAGAATCCATGTTGAACTTGGACTGTAAAGAGATAAGATATAATCCTAAGAGGATTATATCTGTTTAGGAGTCCTTGTTTGACTTAAATTGATATAGGAGGTTACAATCCTAGAGAGATTGTAACTGCTTTAGTATCCTTATTTAGATAGGACTGATAAACTGCTATGCCGGTATGCCGAGATACTCCCTTCCTCGTCATACATAGCCATCTCGGCCTACGATGAGCCGGGAAAGGGACGAAAGATGAATAGGAAGCCCGTCGTGATGACGTCATAGCTGAGGAAGCCTCCTCTTCCTCAAGGAAGATCACCTCGGCCTTGGGGGGAGTTCCTCGGCCTTGAGTTGGGCTTTGGTCGTGTCGCCTATTTGGCCTTGGCTAGCCTTAGGGAATGACGAGATAGAGAGACGAGGAAGCCCAGGTCTTCCCTCGTAGCTAAGACATGATGGATTATGTTTAGGGCCCAATCCACTTGGGCCTTACCCGGACAAGCCCATGTTCGTATCTCGGTTTATACTGTTCAGTGGCCCCCGACTTTCTAGCTCGACTTATGACGAGGAGAAAGTGATCTCGTCCTCGGCCTATGAGAGTACGAACAAGCGTCACGTGACAATGTCGCTTTGATGCTTGTGTCGTTCCATTATCCACCGGTTACTGGCACAATGATGGGCGTGGTCCACGATGTTTGACACGTCTTGGGAGCCCACTACGCCATTTAATGTTGGGGGCACCATACCCGTTTGACCCATTTTGTTTCGGGTTTGACCCGTCTGTGTGAGTATATAAACAAAATTGCCTTTTCAATTTCAATCTTTATCAGTCTTGAGTATTTGAGAGCGAAACCCCAAGATTCAAACCCTTCGTGTTCTTGAGCTTGAGTTGCCCAGAATCTCCAGAAACGCTTGAATTGTCCGTTCGTCTTCGTTCATCTTCATCGCAAACAGGTATAATCGCTTTTTCCCTTTTGATTTCTGCATTTTAACTTTGTAATTTCAAGGGTTTTGGTTGGGTTTCATTTTTCGAAACCGCCATTGTTGAACCCATGAAGCTTATCTTGAGTTTCTTGTCTTTATAAGATTCTTGAACCCTTCGTCTCGTTTTAGCAATGACCCGCTCTTGGGACCATGAACCCCGTTTCATCTATGGATACCATAAGGGAAACCTTAGGGTTTACCGGAGGGAAAGGGGGCCATGGTTAATGGTGACTTTGATGGAAATTGGGGAGATGTTGACAAGGTTTGGAACCCCGAGGGAAGATCTCCGTTACCCCAGCAAGATGAGGATTGACCGGGTTGATTCCATGTCTCCAAGTATGATAATATTTCACGACCGGGATGAGATGACCGAGCACATCATCCTTTTTTACCTGACATCGGAACATCTTAGTCGTCCTCGGTTGTCGGGTAAGGCTCCCTCCTCGGCCTTATCATAAACAATGAGGAGGGGCAATCTTCCTCTTCCCCGTCCTAATGCCTTGGAAGCTTTTGTTGACTTGTATGCCTTGGTTTCGTGCAGATATGATGGGAAGAGGAAGTGAAGCCAGCACTAGTGGTCCCTCATCATCGACTAATATTGTTGATGCTTTCGTGGACGGAGAACAAGTAGAAGGACGAGGAAGAGGTGGCCGAGGAAGAGGAGGCCGAGGTAGAACTAACCATCCCAGGCCAAAGTCAGTTAGAGCCGGGGAGCCAATGCTAGAGGCACTATACTCCAAGTATGGAGTGCCGAGGGAGGAGTACAAGCTGACTTATGTCGGTCATCCAACCTTCGAGAACGCGAGAGAGAGAGACATGTTTTATTATAGCCTGGACCACGTCCATTTCTATTTCAAACAATTCCAACAGGGACTTCGTCTTCCCTTGGACCCTTTCATTAATGAATTTCTAGGCGACATGCAAGCCATCCCGGCTATGCTAGGAGCCAACGGGGTTAGGTTCCTCGTAAGTTTCATAGTCTTATGCCGTAGCCTAGGGTTTGAGCCTACCCAGTCTGCATTCCACCATTTCTTCTCTGTTAGCTTCATCAAGGAGACCAAACTTGTAGTGATAAGAAGTGGCTCGAAAAAGCCCAAGATTATCCTTCCTATATCTAGTAAAGTGTCTGGCTGGGATAACCATGTAATTAGAGTTGAGAGCCGATAAGGCTGGGAATTCCCTTCTCCTACTCATGAGCATGCTGCGCCCAAGAAAGTAATGAGGGCGAAATGGACTGATGCCTAGATAACTTGTCTGACGGAGTTTGTCGGGGTAGGTTTCCTTGATTGGTCGGCCTTGGAAGAGGATGATCGCTATTATGTCCAAGCTGGGATAATGCCAGGACCGAGGGATGGCCTGGAGCCTCTCGTCCCCGTCAATAGGGGAGAAGGTTTAATGACTAGAGGGTCCATCCCGGTCTGGTCTTCCATGCTGATTGTGCCCGTTGCAAACTTGATCCCAAGGATCAATGCCTTATTGAGGAGGACGTCGTAGACTGTAATTCCTCTTACCTCGTATTTGATACTTGTAAATTGATACTTGTTTAATCTATGTCATAACATAATGTCACTTCCTTGTATTTTGTAGATCTAACACCCGAACAGGAAGCTGATATGGCCTCCCAAGACGTCGTTGATCCCAAGGAGTTGATCAAGATGAAGAGACGGGCAGCCAAGGCTTCGGTTGTCGGCCAGAGGAAGGATGAGGCCACTCGTCGTCAACTCCTTCTGTCTACCAAGGGGGATGTTGCTTTACCCATCAAGCCGGCCGGAGACGCCGTTGCCGTTGATGTGGATACCTCGAGAAACCGAGAGAAACAAACAACTGAGGGGTATAGCCCCCGTATTCCAACCATTGAAGCCGAGGTGCATACTGATATCCCGGCTGCCGAGGAGACGGGCCTCGTTCATGGGTCCTCGAGCCAGAAGAGGCCTCATTCTAGTTCTACTGAGGAGCCTCCTTCCAAATGGACTGCTGATGTTTCAACTCCTCCAGCCCTCACCCCTCAAACGATCAAGAACTATGCTGAGGCCGAGGAGCTAGCTCGGCAACTTATCGCCACACCCAAACTCCTAAGAGGCCTCACCTTACTTTCCAAGGAGGGTGCTCACATTAGGATGGGCTGAGTAGCTGTTGAAAGGGCCTTGGATGAGGAGCTTCTTGACAAGTTATGCCGGGACAAGCCTAGCAAGGAAAATATGGTCAGCCGGAAAGGCCTGTTGATATCCGAGGTGACTATCTTGTATTTTGCTTCTCGCACTTTACACTTGTGCTATCTCTGATGTTGCTTTTTTGGTATTGCAGCTTGCTACCATATTAGCCTACGAGAATATACACCTTAAGGCCGTGGAAAAGCAAATGGCTGAGCTTAATGCCGGGCTTAGAAGGGGGGAGGCCGAGTTGGCTGCAGCTACCGAGTTACTGAAGGCCAGAGACGAGGAGCTTGAGGCTGAGAAGGCGGCTAAGGCCAAGGCCGAGGAGGAGGAGGAGGAGGAGGAGGAGGAGGCGAAGAGGGCTGAGAAGGCCAAAGTCCGGGTTGAGGAAGCCCTTAAGTTGAAGGAGGCCGAGATGGCCGAGCTAGAAAAGCTCAAGGCCGAGGCACTTAAGGCTGTCGTAATGGCAGCTGCCAAGAACCTGGAGCTGGAGGCCAGCATTCCTTCCAGGGATGAGGAGGCTGTTACTCGGTTCAAGGCTAGCTCGATCTTCAAAGATGTTGTCAATTACAAAACAACCACTATGCTACAGGATGGCTACCTGCACTTGGCCCGTCGTCTTATGGTGGACACCTCTGTAAGTACGCCAATCTAATTCGCGACCCTTTTTAAGTGCATTTTAATATGATAAAACTGCATTAGGGGGCGTTTTGGTAAATTCCCGGTCTATTCCGAGACTTCCGGAAACATTTCATAAGTTTCTTGCGAAGGAAGTACTTTTCAGTACTTTGCTCATGCTAAAGGACCTACAAGGAATAAACCAGTTTTGGACCTTTTGGGTATTAACCTTAAATGTTCCAGAACCAGATTTTGGCGCCAAAAACGGTTGGTGACACCTTGTGTCACGCGACAACTCGAGCCATGGAAATTGGTTACAGGACGTCGTGCGACACAATGAGTCCACCATCTGCAGCCTATAAATAAGACCCTCCCCCTCTCATAAATGGATCCCTCTTTTGCCTACTGTTACTCTGCCAGTTTCTCTACGTACCACACACAGCCAAACACACACCCCTCTCTCTCCTACCCAAAATCCCTCCAATCCTCTCCTTCAATTCCCTCCAATTCACCCCAATTCATCATCATCATATAGATCCTCCATCAACCACTACTTCTCAACTCAGTCCATCCCAGAAGCAGATTGTTGAAGGATTCTATACCAAACTTGGTATAGGATTCGTGGATACTACAAGGGTAACACATCAAATCCCTCTTCTCTCTCATTTTGTCATTTCCATAATTCCATCATTATATCATCCTTGGGTTCAGTAATTCGACTCCATCTGTCCTAATTACTGAACCCCAATCGCAATCTCTCTGTTTAATCCTGTTGTTTTGAATAATTGAATGTTCATGAGTTGAAACTTGTTGGAATTGGTATTTGATTCCTAAGGGAGTGTGGATCTCTCCATATCCACACCCCCTTGGTTGGATTATTGTTGAATTGTTCATTTCCAAAGTTGAATTGATTGTATCATTAGATCTGTATTGGTTTATGGTTCTTCTGTGTGCAGATTGTCAGATCTCTGCAGATGGACATCATGTGTCACGCGACACATCATGTCTGGATAGATCCTGTGTCACGCGACACATCTAGCCAGGCATGTTATGTGTCATGCGACACATCTTGTCTATTTACTGAGATCATTTTCTAGTTGTAATCTGTTCTGATCTATGTAATTGGGATGTGGCCTCCCTAACCAAATGGTTCACAAGTTGTAAGATCTCATTCAATCAATAAAATTCATGTTTTACTACACTTGCTTGTTATCATTTTTTGCACACACCTTGAATTATTTGGATGTTTAATTAGAAAGACTCGTCTACGGACGAGGCGTGTTGGGTGAACTCTCGATTCTTCCCAACACGTAACCTGACCCCCGAACCCTTTTCTCTTTCAAAGGTTTTTCAAAGTGTACCTTAAAACATGGCGTGGCGACTCCTATTTTTATTTTTCGACGAGCGCACATTCAACCTCCCATGGTCTTGACTTGAATGACATTGCTCGGTTTGTATGCCAGGACGGGTATGATGAAGCAGCTCGGGCTCTTCGCTACCTTGTTCCTTATTCTGAATACAACTTGGAGGTGATCTCCATGATGGATGCTCGGGAAGGCCGAGATCCTTGGGTTCCTCCGTCCGTCGATCCTGATAATCTTAACGCTTTAATCGAAAGGATCGAGGACGAGGGGATTGCTGCTGAGGAGCCTGTCAATGAGGAAGCTCGAATTGATGCTCAAACTCATGAAGACACCATCACCACCGACCTCGATGTCAAGCTAAACGCTGATGCCAGGGAACAGGCTTTCTTCGGGGAACCCCCTCAGAGGAAGAAGCCTTAGAATTTTTTCTTTATTTCGTTGTACTAGAATAGGGCATTTGTAATTCACTCTTGAATATTAATGAAATGTCCCTTTCTTCCAATTCACGTCGTCTCTACTTTGTATTTTGATATATGAATTGTTTTGTTTAACTGCTTGTTTGTGATTTTTCACAAGTACAAGTCTGAGTTGAGGAAAGGTTCCTCGTCCTTCGCTCTTTTATCTAAGACGAGGAGGCTAGCTCGGTCTTAGGAATTGTGGCAATTTTGCATGTTCAAGTCATTAGGCCGAGGAGGGTTTCTCGGTCTTGACTGTTTTGATTTTTCTTCTTTTTCGTCTCCTTATGCCGAGGAAGATGACTCGTACATAGGTTTTAGACGTGGAATGCCAGTAGTCGTTTCATGCCGAGGTATTTCCTCGGCTAGACGTAAGGCAAGTCATCAGGCCGAGGAAGGGTCCTCGGTCTTGACTGTTGGGTTTTTCTTCTTTTTCATCTCTCTATGTCGAGGAAGATGACTCGTACATAGGTTTTAGATGGTTTTTGCCTGTAGTCGTTTGAGCCGAGGGGTTTCCTCATCAAGAAGTTAGGCTTCCTTCTTTTTCATCTCCTTACGCCGAGGAAGGTGACTCGTACGTAGGTTTTAGATGTTGGCCAGTTAGTTGTTTATGCCGAGGTAGGCTAGACGTTTGGCTTGCTTAGTTGAAGGCCGAGGAAAGGATCCTCGTCTTCCAGTGTTGGTGGTAGTTGGTAGTTGTCTTGCATGTTGAATAAGTAAATTTCTTAAACTAAATTTGATTACATCGAAATGCAATCCTACCTTACTACGAAAATAAAAGACTAACAACTACTAATTTATTACATAAAAATAAACTAGAACTAGTGATAGTACTTCTGGAGATTGTCGGAGTGCCACGGATGCTTGAGCTCTTTCTCATCCTTAGTCTTTAATCTGTAAGTCCCTTCTCGAATGACATTAGTTATGATGTAGGGACCTTCCCAATTTGGGGAGAGCTTGTTCTGTTCTGCCTTCCGATCAGTAGCTTCAATTTTTCTAAGTACACAATCGCCCACTTGGAATACTCTTCTGTTGACCCTCTTGTCATGATATGCCTCGATCCTTTGCTTATAATTTACCATCCTCATCTGTGCAGCTAGTCGTTTTTCATCTATTAGGTCTAGGTCTAGGATCCTATTGACCTTGTTGACTTGCTCATCATAGTGAGAATTTCTCACAGTAGAGATAGCCATTTCAGCCGGTGCCATAGCCTCAGAACCGAAGGTTAATGCGAATGGGATTTCCCCGGTTGGCCCCCGGGTAGTTGTACGAACAGCCCATAAGGCTAGGGGAAGTTCATCCAACCATCTGCCCTCGCGTCCTTCAAGGTTCCTAGTAAGGGTTGTTAGGACCAATTTGTTGGCGGCCTCCACTTGTCCGTTGCCTTGAGGTCTACTTACTGATGACTTGGCGTGACAAACTCTTACTCTGGCCAATTCCGCTGTGAATTCCGTAGAGAATTGGAGTCCATAATCCGAAATAATTGTGTGCGGGAGCCCAAAGCGACACCAGATGTGGTCGTGGACGAAGTTTATAGCGTTCTCTTCCGTTAGCTTGGCCAGTGCTTTCGCTTCAATCCATTTGGAAAAGTAATCGACTGCTACTATCACATACTTACAATTGCCTCGGGCGGGAGGGAAGGGTTCGATGATGTCGATCCCCCACATATCAAATGGCCACGTAGGTATTACAAGAGTTTGCTCAACTGTTGGGAGTCTAGGAATGTCAGAGTACCTCTGGTACTTGTCACATTTTCTAACATAGGCTTGCGCGTCCTCCCTCAGGTTTGGCCAATAGTAACCTAGCAAGATGATCTTGTCAGCTAAGGTTCTGGCCCCCGGGTGTCCGCCGCAAATGCCTTTATGTACTTCGGACAAGAGATTCTAAATTTCCTTGGGATAGACACACCTCAGCAGGGGCTTAGTGAAGGATCGTCGGTAGAGGACTCCGTTCATCACAACGAACCTTGGTGATCTCTTCTTGATAAGTTTTGCTTGCGTTTCATCTTCTGGGAGTTGGCTCTTCTCGATGTAATTTAGGTAGTCATCGATCCAGCATCTCTCCTCTCCATCTAGGAGCATGACTTATAGTCTTTCATATGCGGGTTCTTCAGCAAAAACTACGTATGGAATGGAGTTGGACTCAGACACATCCATAGTCGCTAGTTTAGATAGAATATCCGCGATTTGGTTATCTTCCCTGCCTATTTGTTTGATCTCAAAAAACTCCAGCTTCTTCATCATGTCTAGGACTAGGTCTCTATACTTGGTAAGTACTGGATTTTGGGTGTTATACTCTCCCTTTACTTGTTTAGCAACAAGTTGGGAGTCACTGAATGTCGCCACTTTAGTTGCTCCATAGAAGGAAGTCAAATCGATACCAAATATCAGAGCCTCATATTCAGCTTGGTTGTTGGAGGCAGGAAACTTGAATCTGATTATATCTTGTATGGTATGCTCTCCTTCAGGACTTGCTAGTATCACTCCACCTCCGCTTCTCTCCTTTGTGGCTGAGCCATTAGTGTATAGGACCCAACAGTTGGATGGGAGTTCAATGGTGGACCCTTCTTCCTCCGGTGTGTTATGCTTACGGAAGGTGGGGACGTGTTCACCCATGAAGGCAGTATCGACCATGAATTCAACCAGAGGTTGTGCCAGGAGGGTCTTCCTTGGTTGGTAAGTGATATCGAACTCTGTAAGAGCGATAGACCAATTGAGGAGACGTCCGGAGCTATCCAACTTGTGTAAGATTTTCTTCGGGGGTTCATTCATATACACAGTGATGGGATGAGCAGAAAAGTAGGCACATAGTTTTCTTGAGGCAATAACTAGTGCGTACGCTATCTTTTCCGCATTAAAGTATCTACTCTCCACATCTGACAATGCCTTGGAGACATAGTAGACTGGTTTCTGAGTACTTTCGTCATTTCGTACTAGAACAGCTGCAACTGCATGATCTATGGCGGCTAGGAAGACATAAAGCATCTCACCAGTAATCGGACTGCTTAGCAAGGGAGGGGACCCCAAGTACTCCTTCAACTGGCGGAATGCCTCGGAGCATTCAGGAGTCCAAGAGAAGCTCTTGGCCCCTGAAATTACCCTGATCGCGCGCGGGAATGCGGCGAGCGGCTTTCGCACTTGGGCCTCGCTTCGGGAAAGAGAGAGTCGCCACGCCGTTTTGTATTATGAGCCTATACTTTGAAAAAGGCTGGTTTGAAAAAGGAGGTCGTTTTGATTGGTAGCCAAAACTTAGGAAAAGACTTTTGAAAAGGAGGTCGTTTTGATTGGTAGCCAAAACTTAGGAAAAGACTTTTGAAAAGGAGGTCGTTTTGATTGGTAGCCAAAACTTAGGAAAAGGCTTTTTTGAACAGAGATTGTTAGGTTTGGAGGTCAGGTTACGTTTCGGGAAGAGTATATGGAGATCACCCAAAATGCCTCGCATGATGAGTCTTTCTACCTTTCTCAAAAAGTGTGCATGTGTGTGTGTTCGTGTTGCTTTTGAAAATGAGCTTGAATGACAAGCTTTAATCTTGGTTTGAATGACAAACGTTGATTTTGGTAAAAGAGCGTTTGAATGACAAACGTCGGTTTTGAGTTTGAAAAGGAGTTCGAATGACGAACTGGAATCTTTAGTTTGAATGACAAACGTTGATTTTAGTAAAAGAGCGTTTGAGTGACAAACGTCGGAAATGAGCGTTTGAATGTCAAACGTCGATTTTGAGTCGGAAATGAGCGTTTGAATGACAAACGTCGATTTTGAGCCGGGCATTACGTGTTACCCATTTTGATGAAAATGATGGCAAGTAAGATGCGATCAACGAGTCATTTTGTGACTTGGACATTTGTAAGTAAATACTATCAACAAACCAAATAGCTTGGACTTGTAAATGACAGTATTGAAAATGCGGTATCGACGGATCGAACGATCCGGACGGTAAAAATGTGATCGACGAGTCAAACGACTCGGATTTGTAAAGAACGTAAATTTAGTGCGATATCAACGGATCAAACGGTCCGGACTTGTAAATGAGAATCACGAACCAAACGGTTCGGACGGTAAAAGTGCGAATCAACGGATCGAACGATCCGGACGGTAAATGACAGAAAAGTAAAAATGGGACTCGAACACCACTTTAACCCTAAATTACTTCTCTCGAGGGAGAGAATATGATAAAGGACTAAAACGTATCAAGTCCCGTAGACGGCATTTCATCTACATTTTGAGAACTTCGATCGGATCGAAAGTAGCGTATGTGTAAGTACCCAAATCTGGCTCATGCCTTCCGGTTAAATTTCCCGGCAATTTCGGTAAGTTTCCCGGTAATTCCCCGGACCTTCCTAGTGTTCCGTAAATGTCCTGGAGCAGTCCCAAATTAAAATTAGGGCTGAAGGAAGCCTTCCTAATTAAGAAAACACGTTTTTCTTAATTAGGGAGAAGGTTCTAGAATAATGCCACCTTGCATGGTTCTAGAATGTTGAGTCATTGTGGATAAGCCCGCACGGCTGCATTAGCCCAAGGTCTCTGGCCGCACGGCTTCATTAGCCTTATCCAGACTGCCTATAAATAGAGCCCTCCTCTACCCATTTCAACACACAACAACAATACACACAACCCATAGCAATACACTCAGTCACTCCCAAGACGTGAAGAATATTGGTGAAGGCTCAAGAAGGTGAAGAAGAAGGCCAAGAAGCTCCCTCCCTCCTCCTTGAAGATCCAAGACCAATCTCTCCTCCTAGCTCCAACCAAAGAAGCAAAGGAAGCAATTGGTAACCTCGCACGCCCTAACCTTGCTTTTAATTGATATACTTGCTCATTGCATTCATATATCTTGCTTGGGACTTGGCATTCATAGTTAAAGATCACATCTTTATCACCCTTTTCCCTTTTGCATGCATTAAGACCTCATTTGTCATAAAAATGTAGTCTTTTTTCATAAAGGTGTATCCTTTGCACCTAAAACTCCCATTTTCAAATAAAAATGTCATTTTTATGCATCATTTGCATATAAAAATCCAATCTTTTCAATAAAAATGCATCCTTTGCATTCAAAACCCCTTGTTCAAGCATCATTTGCTTTAAAGACCATGTCTTTACCATAAACTAGCATCATATGCTTTTCAAAATGCAATCTTTATGCATCATTTGCATAATGAATGCCAATTTCTTCAACAAAAATGCATCATTTGCATAAAAATCAAATCTTTATGCATCATTTGCAATAAAGATTATTTCTTTAAACTAAGTGCATCATTTGCAACCCAAAAATGTCATCTTTTCATTAAAGTGTCATTTTTTCATCATGCATTTCCCCCTTTCCCCCAACCTTGGAACGGACCGGTGTAAAAGATCCTATCTTTACATCGTTCCTTCCATTAAAGGTTCCATATTTCTTTAGAAAGGGATACCTTGAACCCTATATCTCCGATTATCGCTTAAGAAAGAGTATGAAGCCTCCATACGAGCTCGACCGTCTTAAAGCGTAGGATTGATGGGCTAAGGACCTTCCTTTCCTAAAGAACCTCATCTTTGACCAAAAGAGAGTCATTCTCTCGATCACGCAAGTCCCGAGGGTCCCGAGGTTAAAATGCGATGATCACAAGTCATAAGATGAGGACGGGATCATAATCCCAAATACATAAAATTCCAAGGAATCCCGAGCGACAACCAACAAATGGTTTGTACGTCCGGAAGACGACTTGGGACATTCCCCCCTTATTTTCAAACACATGCACACAAGAAAGCACGCAAGCAAGCACGATTAATGAAATCATGGGAGACTTGCTCCGGCAAGGCACCTTGGGTGAACGCCAAACGTTCTTCCCAAGGGGTAACTTAACCTCCGAACCCATAAAACCTTTTTTTCAAAGTTTTGAGGTAATCAAAATGGCGTGGCGACTCCGTTTTTCAAATAACTCGGATGTCTTCAAACTCGCGTGAATCGAACACAAACATTTGGGCACCACATTCACAGTTTGGCGACTCCGCTGGGGACATACCCAAAGGAGAAAAGCTTTTATTTTCAAAACAAAAAATCGATACTCGGTATATAGGTGGAAACCACTTACCCTTCCTGTACACTCCCTGACGTGGGAGTTGGGATAACCGGTGGTTTAACAATCCACGTACCAGTATCCCTTTTCGAAAAAAACAATTTTGAAAAAAAATAGAAGAAAGCTTTTCCCTTTGAGCGGGTTAGACTCCCATCGCCGATTTCATTAATCATGCTTGCTTTCTTTACCATGCATTGCATCATTTGCATCTTGGAATCTGTGCATACTTTGAAACGGGAAATAACCCGAAAAATAGCAAAAGGAGTGGAACCTGGAAAATTGATCCATGCAGTCGTACGGCTCAATCCTCATTGGATTCTCGACCGGGCGACCTCGGTGGCAATTCCACCAGGAAAAATCATGGTTAATCCGGCTCCTAGCAGCTTGGGGCTACTCGGCTTCATGACCGACCGGGGCTCCTTAAAATTTACGTGCTTACGTGTTGCATTTTTCCCCGTCCCGAAAATCATTCCTTTAAAACACATTTATGAAAATTTCTGTTTTAACTCAAAAAGGAACATTTTTAGGAGACCGCACACTACGCGCACCTGATATATCCTGTACACTTTGCACGCACGTCCTTCAAACCCGAGGGTGGTTCCAGCTGCAGTCACGGACAGCCTTACGATGCTCCCGGGCGCGCACGGAATCATCCCAACCTCCCCATGGCAGCCAGTGTCGACCAATGCACAGTCCGTGTCACACGTTTCAAAAATCCGTGACTTTTGGTTGGTTTTTGGTCTAGTCCGTGTCATATAGCCCAGTTGCATACCCACGTAAAGGTCAAGCCTTAGTTCATAACGGAAGAAGAACTCTGCCAAAATTCCGACAAGGAAAAATTGGCGAGATCTCGACTCCGACATTAACTATTGACCTTGACCTGCACGGAATGCGTAAGAGTCAAGACCGAGTCTTTGCCAACAAATCAAAAGATCTTTCGCTCAAGCGAAGCTCTGCTAAAATTCCGACAAGGAAAAATTGGCAAGATCTTGACCCGGCATTGACTTCGATTCTAACTCACGCCCGGCGTATGCAACGAAGTTCAATGTGACACTGTGTCATCCGGCTTTTGCCGCCCGACCTATGCCTATTATATTCTCGGACATTACCGAAAGTCAAAACGTCATTCGCTCAAGCGAAACTCTGCCAAAGATCCGTCAAGGCAGAGAGACGAGACTTTCCCGGTATTGCCTTGACTATAACCCGCATCGCTCGTGCGTTGAAAGGTCCTATGACCCGCTAGACCCGATAGGAGCGTTCTTTACTCTCGGTCGGTGGGATCCGCGTGCCCTATAGGACCCTCGCCCGGCCGTCCACCCCGGGAGGTCGAAATACGTGTGGAATACGAGGGGCTTATAGACGTAGTGACGGAACCCACTGATCCAGGATCTAGAGTAGTTGTGAAAAAAGAAGGGCAGAATCCCTTTTCCAACCAAATAGATATTAATAAAAGACACTGTTTTAAGTAAACTTGAAGATTCTAATTTGCATATCGCTTGAGCCTTCAGCCTAAACACCTACCCCGAGTCTAAACCTTTCCTATCCCTTTCCCGCAGCGAGAAAGAAGTGGGTGAGAACACCGGGTCCGCCGACTTGTTAGTGCAGTAATCCTCGCAGGTTCGCCAGAATCCTCAGTTTCGAGAGTCAGAATGGCCGATTTGACAGAGAACAATGCTGGTTTGGGTAACCAGATGACTAGGGAAGAAGAGCTAACCTATAACCAATGCCCTCCCCCATCTTCATATAACCCATTGCCAAAGACTGTCCCTTCTCAGTCTTCTCCAATACCCCAAGCTGTTAGGGTCCCGACACCCTCGCTTCCTCTGCATCCCCCACGGGACCTTTTTCCTCCTTTCACTCGAGCCTACTTTGGAATCCCAAAGTGCCAATTTGACCTTTCCAATTTTGTCAACGCTCGTGAATTTGCCTACCTCTGGACGGCTACGGTGAAGAGTCAATGGAAACGAGAATAGGAATGGATGGGTTTACGATGATGACAGTTCAGTAAAAGGAATGGACTTAGAGCCAACGGAAGTGAAACCCGAGGGGCAAGATGAGGTAGAAAGCCACGGACCTGGAATAGGGGATGAAATCACTTCAAAGTGTGTCTCAGCCTGGCGCAAAGGCTCGGAGAAGGATGAGGTAGTGTATGAGTCCTATATCCTAGAGTTCAATACTCCGTACAAGGACTTGGTAGGCGAATGGAGGAACTTGATCGAAGCTTTAGCCAAAGAGGGAAGTGGGCTCCGCCCACCGATCCGGAACATGTAAGCGTCGCCGAAGCCAAACTCTCATCAGAAGGGTAGACTCTATCACGGTGTTAGTAGTCACTCCCGAAACTTGGTCCGAAGAAGAATGTATGGATGCCTTGGAAAGAGTCCTGAGTTTAGAGGCGACCCCAGCCCCCTTTATGTCCTACGATGATAATGATGTTTTCCTGGTAATCCCTAAGCCCGAGGAAGAGTCTCGAGATACCCTCATATGGCGTCAAGTATCCCGACCGCTTTTGCCCTCATTGGTCATCGTAGTCAAGGCGAAAGTTCCCACGAGAGCTACCGTAGTGACACCGATGAAGACACAGTCGAAGTGCCGGAAGGGACAATAGAGGAGTGGTTAGTCCATAAGCCAAAAAGCCCGGAAAATATCTCTGACAAGTAAGGAAAAGGAACCCGCCATGAGATTTGACCCCGCAGAAATCCTTATTGATGATGGAATTTCCCACTTCGTAAAATGTTTGGCCAACGTCAAAGATGTCGTCGAAGGTTGACCCCTCAAGTGAAAGAAAAGACATGCTTGACAAAGTGATGAGGAATGTGATCCTACTCGTTAAAGAAGTTGCTAGGTTCGGATGAGAAAGCCATTTGCCAAGCTCCAAACTCCGGAAGTGATAATTCTTGTTGCATGCCGACTTTGAAAAGTTTGAATGAGACTGTGAAAGCTTTAAACGGAGAATGTGAAGTTGAAATCAGCCGGTCAAACTCGTAAAAGGTCAAAAAGCCGGTAACTCCGGGGACCGTATTCGGAAGCCGCCTATGCTTCCGGCAAAGACCGTCAATCAGATCAATCGCCAAATTGGCCATACGCCAAGCAAGAATCCGCCTCGACTTTGGAAAGAATTGACAGAATCCTCCAAAGTAGGAATAATGACCAAGGAAAATCCAATGTCTATGTGATGACTCGGTCCAGGCGTAGATGAATGTTGAGCAGCCTAAGGGTGACAAAAGAAGCACCGTCTTCGAGCCAAAAACAGATAAAAGACCTTATAAGCCGTGGCGTAAAAGCCCGACTCGATAAGGAGGATCCACCCTAACTCAGCTTGAAGTGTACCCAAGCCAATATCTCCTTATGGTCCCCGTTGACCTCTTCATACCCTCATAAGTTGAAGCTAGAAGAAAGTTTGACCAAGACCATGGTGCCCATAGATGTCACCCCAGATGAGGTCGTCCAAATGATTGGAAATATCCACTACGGAAACATCATTACCTTCACCGAATTAGACCTCGCCAAAGTATGGGGCTAGTCATAACGAACCTCTTTACATCACAGCCCAGCTTAGAAGAACGTCGATTGCCACGAGTATTAGTCGACGGAGGGTCCGCAATGAATGTCTTGCCGCCTAAAATGATGGATTTATTGGATCCGAAGCCAACGGACTTAAAGCCTTCTAGTCGACTATTAAGGCCTATGACTCCACCGCACGATCGCTTGGGGATCGCCACTCTCAAGATGTGGTTCGGAAAAAGGTCATGGACGTTGACTTTCAAGTTATTGATATTCCGATTTCATTTACCGCCTTGCTGGGACGGCCTTGGATCCACCGGATAAACGGAGTAGCCTCTACTTTGCATCAAGGTCAAATTTCGCCGAGTGATGGAACTATCACCACCATTTATGGAGACAAAGTGTCACGGTAGAAGGAACCAAAGACTGGGATATCCCGATATTGGAGATCAAGCACGATGATGAAGGGTTAGCATTGACCGGATTCTCCGTAGCTTCTTCCAAGGCACAAGTGTGTTGCACCGACCTCACCACTACTTCCGATAAAATCCCTCCCGCCATGAGAATGATGCGAAAAATGAGTTATCTTCGGGACTTGGATTGGGTAGAAGACTTCAAGGTCGTAACACCATCATTGATGTGAAGGAACAGACTACCGTATATGGCTTGGGGTACAAACCGAACTCTCGGGATGCCGTAAAAGCTAAAGGCACGAAAGGTGAAGGGGTCCAGCTCCATCCTTACATACCGTCTCGACCCATTACTTTACAAAAGGAGGGACACAATATGATGAAAGTGATCGCGATCTCCTTGCGTAAAACCCTTCTAGAGAACCTTGAGAAAGTTAGGGAAAGCCAGCCAATCCCGTTCGAAGAATGTTCCTTGATTTGCCGGATATCCTCGGGGCTACCACTACCGTTCGTAATGAGTACGTCTTCAAAGGAAATCCGGCTGTCAAAGAGTCAAGATCCGGGACAATGGACTTCTCCGCCTTGAGTTAGCTCTTCCAAAGATCAGCCAGATAGAAGCCGCCAAAGTGAAGACATCAACTGGATTTGCAAGAGTTGTTTGACGAAGAAGCACAAGTCCCGCACTTGATCGACTTCGCCCGTACGATGAGATAGTTGCCGTTATTGGAGACGATGGTGAAAGTCATTTTGATCCTCGCACTTTGGTGACTAAGACAGAAATGCCATTGAAGAATTGGGAGACATTCTCGTGGCCGATAGCTAGTCGACAAAGAAATGATCACGGAGCTTGGATTGGTACCCCGTCCTTCTCAACCCGGGCCGTGTCAAACACCCGTTGTCTATTCGCCGAGTCAGGAATCTTTGAATTCCAGTCCTCGTAGTCATCCGAAGGCCTCACGCCCGAGGATTATGAAAATGTAATCGATGTCATCTTTCCCCTTATTTTGAATGAAATGACAAATCTTTCTGATTATCCTCTTATTGCCAACTTAACAAAATGATAAATTAACTCAAAACTTAACAACAATTAATAATGAATCATTTGAACAAGATGCAAACACACTA
Organism: Adenophora triphylla var. japonica; assembly: GCA_022495995.1. Classification (NCBI taxonomy): domain Eukaryota; kingdom Viridiplantae; phylum Streptophyta; class Magnoliopsida; order Asterales; family Campanulaceae; genus Adenophora; species Adenophora triphylla. Next base: position 466,090 of record JAFEMH010000123.1, on the reverse strand, counting down.
AACGAACAATACATTAAAGAAATCTTTAAGGTGTTTCGTAAAAGAGGAAAACCGGGCCCAAGCCGCCGAGGAGGTTTTGATAAGTGTGAACTTGGGTACTATTGAGGAACCTAAAGAGACACAGATTGGAATCTTCTTCCGTGGGGTTGAAAGGGACAGATTGATCGAGCCGCCGAGAATACGTCGACGTGTTTGCATGGTCATACAAGGATATGCCGGGGCTAGACAGTTCGATAGTAGAACACGTAATCCCTCTAGCACCGCATGCTAAGCGCAGCGTAAACCGAGAAAGATTAAGCCGGAATGGTCTCTACAGTCAAAGAAGAAATTGAGAAGCTACTGCGGGTAGGGTTCATCGTAGTCATTGAATACCCGACATGGTTGTCTAACATCGTGACCGTAACCAAGGCCAATGGGAAGGTGCGCCTGTGTGGATTTCCGAGATCCGAACAAGGCCAGCCCCAAAGACGACTACCCTCTCGCCAAACATAGACATCCTCGGTGGACTCCATCGCCAACTACGAAGTCAAATCCTTCGTTGATGGTTTTGCAGTGCTACAACCAGATCAAGATGGCCGAGGAAGACCAAGAAAAGACAGCCTTCACCACACCACGGGAACCTACTGTTATACAAGCAATGCCATTCGGGCTCAAGAATGCCGGGGCTACTTACCAAAGGGCAAAGACCGCGCTTTTTCATGGCATGATCCACAAGGAGATTGAGGTCTACGTAGATGATATGATAATCCACTCCAAAGGAGAGAGTGGGCGGCACTTTGTTGACCTACGAAAATTCTTTGAGAGGTTGAGACAACATTCCATGAGATTAAACCCCGCCAAATGCACCTTCGGAGTGACAAGGGGAAAAGTGCTTGGGTATATGGTCACGTAGCGAGGTATAGAAGTTGACCCCGAAAGATCAAAGCCATCATGGATATGAGGCCACCTCAAACCCGCACAAGTCAAGAGCTTCATGGGTAAATTGCAGACATCACCGTTTCGTCAATCGCCGACCACTATGTGCGAGCCCATCTTCAAGCTCATGAAGAAGAATGTGGACACGTAATGGACCGAAGAATGCCAAGATGCCTTTAACCAGATCAAGGCATACTTAGTACATCCCCCGTACTATGCCCCCACATAGACGTAAGCCTCTTCGCTCTATCTCACTGTCACGTACACGGCAATTGGGGCTATGCTTGCTCAGAAAAGAAAGACTCTCGGTAGAAAACGCCATTTACTTTGTCACTAAGCTACAGGGGAGTGAGCTCAATTACTCATCATGTGAAAAGACCTGTGCAGGATCGGGTCCGGGTAGTCGGCAAATTGAAGCATTATATGCAAGCCCACCCCGTGAATTTGGTCTCGAAAATGGACCCCATCAAGTACATCTTTGACAAGCCTTTCCTCTCGATGCGTTTAGCGAAATGGTCCTTCTTCTTGGCGAGAATACGACATCAACTATGTGACCGTAAAGGCCATCAAGGGTCAAGCATTGTCGATCACCCGGCGAACTTCCCAAGAATGAAGACAGCAGGGCCCGAACCCCAATTCCCGATGAAGGGATCTTTGCAGCTTGAGCTCGAGAATAGATGGCAATTGTTCTTTGACTGAGCCGCTAACAAAAGAGGAAATGGTGTAGGAATGCTATTGGTCGATCCGAAAGATGAGCATACCCCCATAGCCCTCAAGTTGAACTTTCCCGCCACGAACAATGTCGCCGAGTATGAAGCCTCGCATTGCCGGGTTTGGAGGCCGCCTTAGAAAGAAATGTCAAGGAGCTCGAAGTTTACGGAGACTCTACTCGATCATCAACCAAGTCTCCAACAAGTGGAAGATCGTGGACCCTAATCTCGCACCCAGATCATGCCCATATGGAGGAGTTGATCGGACAAGTTCGTAGAAGTGACTTTCCACTACTTGCCGAGGGAAAAGAACAGATTCGCAGATGCCCTAGCTACTCTAGCCTCATTGGTAGAGATCCCCGAGGGAAAAGCCATAAAGCCCTTCAGAGTGGGTAGAAGAGAAGCCCCACTCTTTGTCAGTGAAGTGGACCTGGGACCCGAGCCCATAAAGGAACCTTGGTACAATCGTATTTACCAATTCCTCAAAGACGGAGAGTCGCCTTTCAGAGACGAAGAAGGTAGACCAAAAGAAGGTGTCAGTGAGCCAAAAGCTTGCGAGCCCCGAAAAGGTTGGCCTCCCATTATGTCATCCTAGGAGGCAACTCCGTACAAGAAACGCTATCAAGGACCACTCCTCTTATGTGTCACTCAAGAAAGAGCCAGAGAGTTGATGACCGAAGTCCACAATGGTCCTTGCGGTCCTCACATGAATGCCAGAGCCCCGATGCAAGTGATCCTCGTAATGGGTTACTACCGGATCTCCATGGAGACAGATCGCGCCCAAAGACGTCCGAACCTCGCGACAAGTGCCGCCGGTTTGCCAACCTCAACCATCTCCCACCTCATGACCCGTACCGCATGACGACTCCTTGGCCGTTTGCAACTTGGGGCATTGACGTGATAGGGAAAATAGCCCCGACAGAAGCAATGGGCACGAGTTCGTGTTGGTAGCCATCGACTACTTCACCAAGTGGGTAGAGGCCAAGTCCTACAAGGTCCTCACTTCCGTAAAAGTGGCCCAGCTTCATCAAAGAAAACATAATGTGCAGATATGGGGTGCCCAACGAGATCATTTCGATAATGGGTCACACTTCGAAGGAGATCGCGATAGACTGTCGTCGACCCGCAGTTACTCGCCACAAGTCGTCCCCGCATGCACCTCGCACCAATGGAGCCGTGGAAGCCGCTAATAAGACACTCGAGCGGATCATCCGGAAGATGGCCACCCGTGGTCGTGATTGGCCCGAAAAGCCGCACCTAGCACTCGGGGGCTACGTAACGTCGGCCGTAATGTACCCACAGGAGAAACTCCTTTTGCCCTAACTTACGGGATGGAAGCAAAGGTTACAAGCTGAGTTGGAAATCCCGTCATTAAGGGTCCTCCTGGAAAACAAAGTGTCAACGAAGTAGAATGGCTACGAAGCCGGCATGATGAGTTAGCCCCCGCTTGACGAGAGAAGGCTAAAAGCCATGGAACACACCCGAGCCTACCAGAGGCGAATGGCCGAGCGTTTGATAAAAAGGTCAAGGCCAGAGACATCAAAGAGGGTGACTTAGTGCCGAAAGTAAAGCCCCTACTGCAGACAACCCCCGGGAAAATGGGAACCCGTTTGGATCGGCCCTTATGTGGTGCGTAAGATATTATCGGGAGGAGCCATGAAGCTTGCAGACTTGGATGGCAATCCCTTTGTCCACCCAGTCAACGGTGATAAACTCCGAAGATACTATGTCTAATAAAAAAAAAAAAGAGAAAAAATAATAATAATAAAAAAAAAAAAAAAAGTGCAAAAGAGTAATACCCACTAGGGCCGAAAACCCCAAAAAGGGCGGTCTAGGCAAAAGACATGGTTGCACATATAAAAAAAAAAAAAGAAAAATCTTAGTGCAAAAGAGTAATGCCCACTAGGCCGAAAACCCCAAAAAGGGCGGTCTAGGCAAAAACAAGTGGCCGCACACGAAAAAAATTAGTTCACCGTAATGAACTACGTAGACCTCGAGCCCCTTAGCCTTTCTTGTAAAAGGGGAACGTAGGCACCATATACGGTTCGGTCTAAACAAAAAAAAAGGACGATTAAGTTTCCATGAAATATGTCCTGATCAATAAAAAAAAAAAAGAAGACATTTGAATTTCCATGAAATGTGTCTTGACTAATTTCTAAAATAATATTTCTTGTTCATTACAAGTTAAAAACTTCTTGATGATTTCAAGCACGATCTACCTCTTGACTCGCTAAGCCTCGCTACAAAGATCTAAAATACAATAAAATGCCTAAATAAACTAATGTGTTTGCAAAATGGCAATAAGGGAATCTTAAGAAAAGATCCGTCACCGTCATTCGCCGAGTCTTCTTTGGTCTTCTTCCCTTTTCCTCGGCCCCGTCGAGTCTTCTTCCTCTTTTTGTCTATGATGCTCGGTATCCCTCATCCCGACCTCCGGTATCCTCACCGGAGCCTCTACCAAACCCGTGTCAATAAGTGCTCTCTCTATCCGAGCACGAGTCCGCACCTCCTCCCTCTCGAGCCTCGCCAAAGGAGCGACCTCGGACAACCTCTTGTACCGAGCCTCCATATCCCCGACCAAGTCACCTCGATCGGGTTATGGCAACTCGCCTTAGCCTCGCCTCCTCCCTCGTAGTCCTACTCGAGTCGTGGTCAGCCTCCCAATAAAGCTCGACGTCTATCCTCCAAGATAACCCGAGTCGCTCCCATCTCCTCTCGTACTCACCCAAGTAGACAAAGGGTCAAGATGGTGCTCTTCCCGCTCCTAAAGATAGCCCCGGGTGGGAAAGCAAAGATGTGTCCAAGCCCTCGAGAAGAAAGAGAAGCCGGCCGGATCCCTCATGTCCAATGACACCACCTCCATGGTCCTGATGTCCTCCCAATCACTCAATGGCTCCCGTAAAGCCCCAAACGTCGGGATACCAAGCAAGCGGTATATAAAAGGATGACCAGCAGTAATCCCGGAACCCTCACAACATAAGACTCCCGAAATATCCTCCCGGGTCCGCAACCTCCAATGTGGTATCCACCAACGGATGTCCGAAGTGGATAGCCTAGCCATCATCGCCTCCCGCCTACCCTCGTTCCTCGCTGCCTAGGCGCACCTCTCCGAGAAATCACCCAAGGGCACTGAGTCGGCAAAGCCCCGTGCAAAGCCCCGAGCCTCTCCTGCACTCGTGATGATGTTGCCATTCGCGGAAAATTCGATTTTTGCGTTTCTTTGAAAAACCAAATAAAACCGGAAAACGGAGTCGCCACGCCATTTTAATTTTGAAGGGCCAAAACTTTGAAAAAGCCCGAGATCAGAGATTTAGGTTCGGAGGTCATGTTACGCGTCGGGAAGGACGTTAGTGTGCACTCCGACGCGCCTCGTAAAACGAGTCTTCCAAGCTGAAAATCATTTGTGTGTGTGTGTGTGTGTGTGTGTTTTGGCCAAAATAAGTTGAAACTCAGAAAAGTAAAAATTGGGATATCTTTTTAAGACTTTAAACTGATCCCATGATTTTTTGGAAGATTTTTGGATTGAGATTTGGTACTCAAAAGACCTTTTGAAGTTGAGAGCCATTTCTGCCAGAATGAAAAAGGCAGTGGACCTTTGATTTTGAAAGGGATTCAAGGGTCTTAAAACTTCATAATCTGATAAACTCAGAGAATGAAAGTTGTTCTAGACACCTTAAATAAAGTTTGTGTGAAGGAATTTTCCATTTTGGAGAAGATTTGAGGGGTCAAAACCTTCTGGAAACCTCAGATATGAGATCTGGATTCTCAGAAGCTGATGAACTAGCCTCTGAAAGAAAATTTGAAAAGAGGAGTTTTACTCACCCAAAAAATAAGGTAAAAATATGTCTGAAAAGCTCTGGATGTTGGCTACAAAAAGTATTTTGTAGTCAACACCAAATTCCAAGTTCATCTGTGTCCAAAAATTAAGACCATGGACTGAGGTCTGAGAAAATTGCTACTGGACAGCAACTTCTCAAGAAAGAAAATATGATTTTAAGGGGGGTTTTGCATCCATGCTTGTCCCCATTTCCCTAGGTTTTGGTTAGTGATCACTAGACATTTTAGTGGTGAATCAACTATACCAAACCATCCTTGGGGTACATTAGGACTAAGCATTTCATTTGCTTGGGAAGGGAATTTTATCCTTTGAAATCAAGATTTAGTGCTTGAAAATGGTTTTTTAGGGTTTTGAAAGTGCATTTTTGCAAGTAAGCAAGAAAAGCTTTGAAAATAATGTTGATCTTTGTAGAAGATCATCCATGGAGATGGTCTTCCATGGTGATCTTCTTAGATCTAGAGCAAGAAGATGAAAGAACTACATTTTGTAGTTTGAAGATGCATGCATGGTTGAGATTTAGGGTTAGGAAGAGGAGGGTTTACCAATCTTCCTTGTGTTCTTGAGTGTTTGGCTTGAGTGTATGAGTGTTTAGGGCTTTAATATGAGAGTGAGTGGATGAGTATGAGTTGGGAAAGATTGAGAGAAAAAGGTGACAATTCTTGTGAATTCTCACCGTTTTCTCTCTATATTTCGCCAGAGGTTCGGTGCAAAATGTGTTCTTCCTCTTATTTTTGTGGACCGGAGGGCTCAATTTATAGCCCTCCCGAAAATGCAAAGGTATCCGCGCGGATAGGTCCAGCAAAATGCACTCGTTCATTAAATGCAATTTTCACTTTGACAAGAAGAATATTTCTTTTGAAATTCAAATTAGGGCAAATGGGCTTTATGTTTCCAAAGATTGCTATATTTGGTTTTCTTCTTTTGTTTTTCTTTTTAAGATTCTTTTTAAGGTTTAACCTTAAATAACAATGCCCATTTTACCCTCACTTTGTTAGAAATGTTAGGATAGTTAGGACTTGTTAGAAATGTTATAACTTTCGTTAATTTTCTAACGAAAATTCTAACAAGCTCAAATTGGAGCACTTACAAAGCAGCCCCTCTGGCGACGGCGCTTTCGAAGGAAGCGGGGTCGTCGATAAGAGTAAGGCTCCATATTCGCGTGATGATCGAGTGATCGGGTGGCCGAACCTAGCGATAGTTACCTACGTATCCCGAACGGGAATCAAGCCGCCGTAGTCTCGGGCTCCGACCCTCGGAGATGATGGCGTTTAGGTGCCTCGAACTCCGATGAGCGAGTTCTACAATCGGAAAGAAACTCGCTTGGGATAAGAGATGACCATTTTCTCGGCCTCGATGGCTATCCGCCCGCCGGGATAGGAATGACCATTTTCGGTCTCTCGCCGGGGATGATTGCGATTTATCGCTTTCTAGTGATAGCGCCTTAGGTGCCTCAAAACTCGAGATGGCGTTTTAGGTGCCTCGACTCGAGATGGCGTTTAGGTGCCTCGAACCTGAGATGGCGTTTTAGGTGCCTCGAACCTTGATGATGGCATTTTAGGTGCCTCGAACCTTGATGATGATGGCTTTTTAGGCGCCTGACCTCGATGATGATGGCTTTTAGGTGCCTCTGACCTTAATTTGAAATGGCCTTTCGGTGGACTTCGTCCGCCGCCAAGGAGAGGGTGACCGCTTTGGTCGAGGGGTCGACCTACGATAGGCTACCTACGTATCCCTAGCTGGAATCAAGCCCTTTCGTAGTTCGAGAGTACTACTCGAGATCTCGCCGGCTTTGGGATTCCTGCTAACTTTGTCGGGGATTTCGTTAGCCTTTGTCTGGGAAAATCGACGTACTGCCCTGGGAAATCTGCCTTACGTTTGACTCGCCGGGATGATTTTGATGAAAGATACGGATCCGTTATCTTTCTCGGCACTCGGTCTTACGCTTCGATCGCCGGGGTAATTTTGATGAAAGATACGGATCTCGTTATCTTTCTCGGCACTCGGTCTTACGTTTCGATCGGGGGTAATTTTGATGAAAGATACGGATCCGTTATCTTTCTCGGGCACTCGGTCTTACGTTTGATCGCCGGGGTAATTTTGATGAAAGATACGGATCTCGTTATCTTTCTCAGTGGCACTCGGCCTTACGCTTGACCGCCGGGGGTAATTTTGATGAAAGATACGGATCTCGTTATCTTTCGGTCACTCGGCCTTACGTTCGATCGCCTGGGTAATTTTGATGAAAGATACGGATCTCGTTATCTTTCTGGCACCTGGCCTTACGTTTGATCGGGGTAATTTTGATGAAAGATACGGATCTCGTTATCTTTCTCGGGCACTCGGCCTTACGCTTGATCGCCGGTAATTTTGATGAAAGATACTGGATCTCGTTATCTTTCTCGGGCACTCGGTCTTACGCTTTGATCGCCGGGGAAGATTTTGATGAAAGATACGGATCTCGTTATCTTTCTCGTGGCACTCCTGGCCTTACGCTTTGATCGCCGGGTAATTTTGATGAAAGATACGGATCTCGTTATCTTTCTGGGCACTTGGCCTTACGTTTGACTCGCCTGGTAATTTTGATGAAAGATACGGGATCTCGTTATCTTTCTGGGCACTCGGCCTTACGTTTGACCGGCCGGGGTAATTTTGATGAAAGATACGGATCTCGTTATCTTTCTCTGGCACTTGGCCTTACGTTTGATCGCCGGGTAATTTTGATGAAAGATACTGGATCTCGTTATCTTTCTCTGGCACTCGGTCTTACGTTTGATCGCCGGGGAATGATTTTCTTGACAAGGGGCCGACTTTGGTTAACTTTGGTTAACTTTGTCAAGTCGGGACCGAATTGCGCAGTCCCGGAATTTTAAGGGGCAAAAGGGTCATTTTGACCTTGCAATCCTATCCGCGCGGATAGGGTTTGGAAAGTCGTGGTATTAATTAGGGCCAACGCCCTTCTTCTTCCCCATTCAGCTTTTGTAAAATTACGAGAGAGAGAGAGAAATTTCTGCAAATCCGCCATTTTTGGCCAAAAAGCTTCAAAATTCTTCCGATTTCTTCGATTTTTTGAGCAATGGAACACGGGGAAGGCGCTTTTCAAGGCCAAGGACGTGGCCCGGTAGCGGAGAGGCGATTGGAGCTCGTCCGAATGAGGAGGCATTACAATCTTTCGCAATCGGTTGAGGAGGAGCATTACCCCGATGCTTGGCAACATTGGGCTTCGGATCCGCATCTCCGAACGGTATACTTTGAAACCCTTTGATCCCTTTGTTGATTTCTTGTTTGAAAATTTTGGGTGATTTTTGAATTTTTTTTTTTGAAAATTCGAATGATTGATGTTCTTGGCTTTGAATCTTGATTTTGATGCTTTGCATGTTGTAATGAGTATATGAGTAACCCAAAATGTGCACTTTGCTTGGGAAAAAGAATTGGCATTTTTGCCACATTTTTTTTTTCAATTCGAAAATTACATGTGAAAATTCGAAGAATTGTGATTTTTTTTTTTGAAATTGAATATTGCATGTTGATGATGATGATGATTTTTTTTTTTTTTTTTGAAATTGAATTTTGATATTGATGAATGATGATGCAATGCATGCATTTTGTTTGGAAAGAATGGGCATTTTGCCAATATGAGATGTATGTATGTTTAGGATTTTTTTTTGAAAAGTGGGACGGATTTTTCCTCCCGTTGCATGTAAGATGGATGATATGCATGTATGCAAAAAAAATTTTTTTGAGATGATGCATGTTATTTTATGAAAATGGGACGGAGTTTTTACTTCCGTAGGAATGCATCTTTTTTTTTTTTGATGAATGCATTGGGACTTGCTGAAAACTGTTTTCTTTCATGCGAGAAAAATGGGGCTATGCTCATTGTATGCTGTTATGCTGTCGAAATTTCTTTTTTTTTTTTTAATGTAAATGCAAATGCAATCTTTTTGACATTTTCTCTTTCTCTTTTTTTTTTATTACAGGGCGGAAACCGTTTTGTGACGGAGCAGCTGAACAAGATGAAGACTCGAGGATCGGTGGAGTCTGTGATTGACTTGTGGGACCGGCTTCCGGATGCGGGCCGAGGAGCTTTGCCGAGTCCGAGACAGATTGTTGTCGAGACGGGGCTCGGGAGTTTGTCGAGTGCTTGAGGGGACCGGGTCAAGTTCCCTAAGAGCAAGGGCTTGATGTTTGCTCGCGCAAAGACTGGTGGGACGCGACCCACACCTTCCACTTCTTCGGGGCGAGGCTACTGCTACGCCCTCCGACTACGCCGCGATCACGGGCCCGTCCTTTAATGGACGCAAAGATTGAGTGGCGAGATGGCTACGCCGATGCCGATCCGCAGGCTCTCTTCGGGATTTTCCCTATTCCCAAAAAGGGGATGGGGATGGAGTATGCCGTGGTCTACGGCAAGATCGTGGAGACCATAGCGAGTTACGAGGCCGGGAGGAGAGGATAGGCGCCGATCGATTGCCAGGGCCTTCTTGTGGTTTGCTTTCTCGAGCACGCTCTTTGGACATGCCGAGGGGACGGCGGTCTTTGCCTTGCCGAGGTCCTTGGAGGACATGGAGACGGCCTGAGATGTCTCGTGGGGAGAGGCCGGGCCGGCAGAGCTTTATTTTGCTCTTGATAGGTACAAATGGAAGGCCGTGGAGCTCCTTGCATCGCTTCGAGTTTGCCCTGGAGGTATAAGCTCTCTTTTGCTTTCCCTCTTTTTTTTGAGCACGCACTTTTCTTTTGCACCGGATTGATTGGATTTTTACCTTTCGCAGTATGGGCGTTGGAGTTTTTCCACGTCACGGTGTGGCGGCACGAGGCGGAGTACGCCGGGGCGTATCCGGCCATGCAGCCTTGGTCCAAGCATGCCCGGGAGAAGATAAGCTCCAGGGGGCGTACGACTCGTGTACGCGGATTGCCTTCCTTTCGACGGAGGCCGAGACAGATGAGGGGATGATATTCTTCCCCGGGATCGCTTGAGGTAGCGCACCAAGGGCGCCGAGATCCGGACAAGGCAATGGGAGGATTTTGAGGGGTCCGACTCGCGATGCATATTATCTCGGGAGAGAGGGTGACGCGCCGCATGGCGTGAACTCGCCTTGAGGACACCGGTGGAGCCTCCCGCCGATATGATGCACTCCGAGCGATCGGTCCGTGACCTCGGGATGATTACCGAGCAGGTCGAAGACTTCTGACTTCGTGGCGATTGAGCCGTATGCGACATTCGTCTGGAGGAGGCTGAGGATGCCTCAGTTCTGGATAGGGAGGGGCTTGGGATCCCGCGGTACCCTCGGACGGATTTTTCCTATATCCAGGATGGGGTCCGATTGAGGGTGCAGATCCTCACCCGAGCGACTTCCACGAAGCCCGCCTCGTCCGGCATGAAGGTATGGCTTCACCTTTTCCCCTTCTTTTCTTTCTTTTGTTTCATCATCTTTAGCATCACCCTCTTTTTTTTTTTTTTTTTTTGACGCTTTTGCTTTTGTGCGCTGGAGGTGGTCGTCGAGAAGCCGACGAAGCAAGTGATCGGGCCAAGAGATTCATCAGAGGATGGTCGCTTGCGGGGCTCCTCGTGCTAGAGCGAGGCGACCACGGGCCGGCGCCTCGTCGACGGAGGCTTCCCTATTCGCTCTGAGACTTCTTCCGAGACTCCTTTGTCTCCTCTCCTTGATCCCCGCGCGGTACCGCCTTCGGATCACGTCATTCTCGGGATCCACACGGGCAGTGGACACGTTGGGCGCATGGCGGGTCGTCTCGCACGTGCAGAGTCCGACGCCTTCACCTTCGGATACGATTTTTCGCAGATCTCGGCTTGCCCTATCGAGCGTGCCGGTTGGTCCCGACGAGCCTCTTTCTCGGAGACGAGGACGATTCTCGAGCCCGAGATTTTCAGTGGCTCCCGAGGAGGCGGGCCCGAGTCGCAAGAGGGGCCGGGGGAGACATCGGCGCCGGAGACTCCGATTGATTTTTTTTTTTGAGATTTGAGATTGAGATTTAGATTTGTACAGATATGCACATTTTTTTTTGATGTAATAATTTAGGATTTTATTTATGTTTGTTTGTTTTTTTTTTTTATGTACACTCTTTTTTTTTTTTTTTTGGAATGTAATAATTTAGGATTTTATTTTATGAATGCAATGCAATATGAATGCAAAGGTTGCATGAGCCTTGGTTTTTTTTTTTTTTTGCAAGGGTGTTTGGTATATGGACTCGGTTTGGGAGGTTTTTGCACAAGTTTCGAGCAACCGGGACGAAATATTCTTTTTTGGTGTAGCAAACTTGACCGTTGCAGATTTTTTGGGAAAGCAATCCCATCCGCGCGGAGGACAGATCCGACACTGTCCCTTTAATTTTGGTTCGCACTGGTCTTGCTTTATTTCAAATTCAAATATCCTCTTCAACCTCCACCCAAAATGTACCATTTTCGGGAGAAAGAGAGAAAAACCATGGAAATGGCCAAAATTCTCCAAAATTGTCCAAAGAAAGGCAAATGTTGTTCTTTGAAAAGTTCAAGGAGTGGTGTAGGGAGATCATGCACGAGAGAAGATCATTCTTTGAAGAAAGGTACAAGGTACGATGCTTGTGGTCTCTCAAAGAATTGGTTCCGGATTATGACCTCTTAAGAGCTTCTTCTTCGTTTTGGGATACTAGAAGGCATGTCTTTTGCCTTTCCTTCAACGAGATTGTTCCGACCGCCGAAGAATTTCGGGCCTTGCTTGAGGTCCTGAGGTGGAAGAGATAGCGGTCCCTTTGCCCGAGGGGCTTCTTTGCTGACAGATTGTGCGTCCTCCTTCATCTTTCCCTGAGGAAGCGCAAGGTATGATCCGCGGTCCCGATCATCTCGATATTTCCTGGTCTTCCCGATGCATTTAGGGCCTAGGCTTTGGTGGATGATGCCTATTGGGATGCCTTTGCACTTTGTATGTTCGGCACCCTGTTCATGGTCTATTCCTTCGGGATCCGCCATCGGTCTCGCCGGATGTTGTCGTTCACCGTCGCCCGGCGTAGATGTCGTTCCTTTGATTCTTGGGGAGACTTTTCATGCTCTCGATGATTAGCTACCGGACGGCGGTACATGCACGGGGGCAGCCCGTTTCTCGACCCCGTGGCCGATGGAGCGTTTGGGGGTTCTTCGGGAAACCTCTCGATATGATCGTGCCTCGACTTTGCCAGAGAGGTGTTGATGTAGATTTTGATGATCGTGGGCTCGTGGAGCGTTGGATGGCGGGTCGCCAGACCGAAGATATCGATGGTTGGTGCCTCATTGGCGGGTGGAGACTCGCAGAGTGCTTCAGACGGGTCCCATGTGGTTATAAGCTTCCGGGCTTTCTTACCCAGCTTTCTACATTCCGGCCCGGTCCCGAGGCAGCTTTGGCTTGGAGCAGTTCCTTCGAGGGTTTGATGATGTAGCCACCAGGTGGTGGCTCCCGCTTTCCATGGATGATCCCTCGGTGTTTCCATTTCTTTCCCGAGCATGGAGGTATGATGCCTTTCCTCCTCGGGTCATTCTCAGCGTCCGAGACCTGTTCTTGACCACTTGGTACTGGATTGGTACGAGGGGCATCTCGGGAGAGACTCAGTGGCTATTTTGAGGCGGCGTGAGGCCATTATGGGTGCGGAGGACCTGACTGCTTTCGAGAGGAGGAGGGCCGAGGCGAGGGCCAATCCTCATGACAGAGCGGAGACGCCGTGATCGGGATTATGAGGCTTACGTCAAGAGACAGGAGAGGAGGGCTCCTATGTTACCGCCTAGGTTACAGGAGATGAGGGATGACGCTAGGGCTACTAAGGCCCCGACAGAGGCCGGTTTGATAGACCCCGTTCCTATACCAGAGCTTGGTAGGAGGAATACCGACATTTTTCCTGGGCTCGTAAGAGAAAGACTCCTGAGGGGGAAGAAGAAGGGAGAGGCCAAGCACGAGTGGCTTGGAGGACTCCGAGGTTTCCAAGTATCCCTTTCTTGCCATGACGTACACATTAGTTTGATTATGTATCTTAGTTTTCTTTAGCAGTTGCCGCTGTAGGAATGAATCGGGCTTAGACTCATCAAAGAGCTTTTAACTTGTAATGAATATTTGAATTGCTTTAGAGTTTTTCGAGACGCTTTCATGGTCTCGATCAATTGTATTGATGCCAAAGTATGGCTTTTATTTGTGCTTTAGACCGAACCGTTTCCGCCGCCTACGTTCCTCATTTTGAGGAGCTCAGTCTTCGTAGTTCAACCCGGTGAACTCTTTTTTTTGTTTTTTTTTTGTTTTTTTTTTGGTGCAACCCCGTTTTTTACCTAGGCCGCCCTTTTCGGGTTTCTAACCTAGTTGGGTATTACTCTTTTAGCACTCTTTTTTTTTTGTTTTTTTTTTTTTGGTGCAACCCCTCGTTTTTTACCTAGGCCGCCCTTTTCGGGTTTCTAACCTAGTCGGGTATTACTCTTTTAGCACTCTTTTTTTTGTTGTTTTTTTTTTGTTTTTTTTTTTGTTTTTTTTTTGTTTTTTTTTTGTTTTTTTTTTTTTTTACGCGTAGTATCTCGCGCAGCCTTGTCACCATTCACTCGGGTGTACAAAGGGATTCCCGTCGAGGTCCGCAAGCTGCATGGCTCCTCCTGGAGAAGATCTTCTCGGACGACATATGGCCCGACCCATACAGCTCCCATTTGCCGAGAGGGTTGATACGGACCGGGGCTTTTCTTTTAGAACGAGATCACCTTCTGATTTCCCGATGCTTTACTTTCTTGTCGAAGGCTCTAGCCATTCTTCCTTGGTAGGCCCGGATGTGTTCCATGGCCTTCAATCGGCGTTCGTCTAGTAGGGCCAATTCATCATGGCGACTGAGCCATTCGACCTCGTTGATCCGGCTTTCCAGCCAAGATACCTGAGCGAGGATTTCCACTCGATTGGGAGTACGGCTTCCATCTCCGTATGTGAGGGCAAAAGGTGTTTCCCGCTTGCCGTTCTCGATCGATGTTCTCGTAGCCCCAGAGTGCCGTGTGTAACTTCTGGCCAATCTCTCGCCTTGGACAGCCATTTTCCGGATGATATTTTCCAGAGTCTTGTTTGCCGCTTCGACGGCTCCGCTGGCCTGGGGCCCGTAGGTGATGACTTGTGACGGGTTATTCGAATTCTCGCCAAAGAATTTTTCACATTCCCCTTCGAAGGGATCCATTATCTCGAAATGATTTCGGCCGGCAACCCGTATCGGCACATGATGTTTTCTTTGATGAAGAGGGCAACTTTCTTTGAATTGAGGATTTTGTAGGACTTGGCTTCAACCCACTTGGTGAAATAATCCACGGCTACCAGTGACGAACTCGTGGTCAAGTATCGCCCGATGGTGTGATTTTGCCTATGACATCAATTCCCAAGTGACGAAAGGCCAAGGGGTTGTCATGCAAGATAACTCGTGAGGAGGCAAGTGATTAAGATTTGAGTATCGCCGACATTTGTCGCAGCCTTTTGACAAACCGGATGCGCTCGGCCTACGGTGATCCAAAATACCCCATTCTCGCATGATTTGCATCAGTAGCTCGAGCATTCATGTGAGGGCCGCAGTACCACCATGTATTTCTTTCATGAGTTCGGTAGTCCTCTTTGCTTTGGCCGATACATCGCAGAGGGGGCCTTGATAACGTTTTTTGTATAACATGTTTCCCAAAAGAACATAATGGGAGGCGAGCCGCTGTGGCCGAGAGACTTTTGCTTTGATTCCTTCTTTATATTCCCCATCTTCGTTTTTGAAAGAGGCCTCGCCATCCTTCGTGTACCGGTAAACTGAGCGTACTGTGGATCATTGATCGCGGCTTCCGCTTCAATTTCGAAGCACAGGCGGGGTTTTCTCTTCTCCCGACTCGAATGGTTTAATGTACTTTCCTTCGTGTATTTCAACAAGAGAGGCTAGTGTAGCTGCAGAGCATCCGCGAACCTCGTTTTCGGTCTCTGCGGTAATGAAAGCCGATTTCTTTGAATTGAGTTACTAACTCTTCCATGTAAGCATGATACTTCGCAAACCCTGATCCACGGTCTTCCATTTGTTAGAGACCCGATTGATGATGAGGGCAGAGTCACCGTACACCTCCAATTCCTTGATATTTCTTTCAAGGGCGGCTTCCAACCCAGCTATGCAAGCTTCATATTCGGCAGTCATTGTTGGTGACTACGAAGTTCAAATTTCATCGCTATGGGGCGTGTTCGTCGCAGGGATCGACCGTAAGCATTCCTATCCCGTTCCCCTTTTGTTTGACGCCCGTCGAAGAAGAGTTGCCGCGATTTTCTCCTTCTAGAGCGAAGATTCCATCATCGGGAAATTGAGGTTCGTGTCCCTGACTCATCACTGGGAAATCGGCCGATGTTCCCGCCATTATGCGTCCTTTTACGGATTTCCTTGAAACATAAGCGATGTCATATTCGGCCAAAAAGAACGACCATTTTGCCAATCTCACGGAGATGGAAGGCTTGTCGAACGTATATTCGATGGGGTCTATCCTTGAAACAAGATGTATCGGGTGAGACCGCATGTAGTGTTTCAACTTTCCCACTACCTGCACCAAACCTCGCGCAAGTCTTCTCGCAAGCGCAGTAATTGAGTTCGCTTCCTTGGAGCTTTCTCGCTACGAAATAGATGGCGTTTCGACTTTGGAATCTTTTTTCTCGAGCTAGCATAGCCCCAATTGCCGTATCCGTGACAGCTTAGATATAGCAAGAGTGGCTTTTGCCGATGTGGTGGGCAGAGAATCGGGGATTCACAAGGTATGCCTTAATCTGCTCAAAGGCAAGCCGACATTCCGGGGTCCATTCTCGTGTAGGCATTCTTTTTCATCAACTTGAAGATTGGCTCGCAGATCGAGGTCACTCGATTTACAAAGCGGCTTATGTATTGCGCCTTCTCCCATGAAGGATTTCACTTCGTCGTTGTCCGTGGTGGCTTCATTTCAACTATCGCCTTGATTTTCTCGGGGATCTACTTCGATTCCCCGTTCGTCACCATATATCCTAGTACCTTGCCTCGCCTTACACCGAAAGTGCACTTGGCCGGATTCGCCTCATGCCGCGGTCTCTGAGGCGGCCGAAGAATTTTCTCAAATCAACAAAGTGTCGCCATCTCGATCCTCTCGGAATGTATTATCATGTCGTCCACATAGACCTCAATTTCTTTGTCAGGATCATGTCATGGAACAGCCGTAGCCGCCTTCCGGTACGTAGCCCCAAAGATTCTTTAGTCCGAATGGTACGACCGTGTAGCAAGCATGTGCCCCAAGGGGCTGTGAAGGCCGTTTTGGCTTCGATCTTCTTCTCGCCATTTTGATTTGGTTGTAGCCGGCAAAACCATCGACGAAAGATTTGACTTTGTGGTTGGCCGTGGAATCTACCAAAATGTCGATGTTCGTGTGGGGAAATCGTCTTTTGACCGGCTTTGTTCAAGTCTCTCAAGTCTACGCAAAGATCGGATCTTTCCGTTGGCCTCGGTCACCGTCACTATGTTGGGATGCCCATGTTGGGTATTCAATGACCCCGATGAACCCCGCCCGAGCATCTTTTCTATTTCCTCTTTCACTTGTAAGGACCATTCGGCTTAATTCTTCTTAGCTTCGCTTTACCGGCTTGACTTCCGGGTCGAGCGGTATTCGGTGCTCAACTATGGAAGGATCGAGGCCCGGCATATCTTTATAGGACCATGCGAACACATCCACGAATTCTTTTAGCAAACATTAGGGCAACCCTTTCAAATTCCTTCGAAGAAACTACCAATCAGCGTCTCTTTAGGCTCTTCCGCAGCTCCCAAATTCACACTTGTCAAAATCTCTTCTACTGGGGCTCGATTTTCCTCTTCCTGACAACCCGTTTAAAGATTTCTTTGATATATTGTTCATTTAATGTGTCCGCCTCTTCATCTAGTGAATCGTTATTAACTGCTTTTTAGATTATTAGTTAATTCATCATTAGTTAAAGTGGCAATTAAGGGATACTCGTAAAGGTTCATCATTTCATCAAGACGAAGGGGAATACAACGTTCGCTACTGCATTCGTAGTCTTCGTGCGTAAGGCCATCTGGACGACTCGAGAGACTCCGAACTCAACAATGAGAGACTCCTGAGGATTTTACAAAGGTTGACACGAAAGGATCGGGGACCAATCCAAGCTTGGTGATCATTTCCTCTTTGGTCGCGGACGGGCCCGAGAGAGTTTCCCAATTCTTTAAAGGCATCGCCGTTTGGTGGCTTCAAACCCGGAAAGGCATGGTCTCGTGCTCCCTCTTCGCCGTTGCTATCATCTCTTTGTCTCGAACCGTAATCAACCGTGTTTGGCATCCGAAAGCCGAGCATGTGGATGTAGGGATCTTCCTCAATTCTCGTGGGACTTCCGTTTCGTCACAATCCGACCGCTCAATCCGTATGTAAGGACGCATTGCGTCTCGGTGAGCCGCTAGAAAAATCTCATGTCCCATACTGAGCGGAAAGGCTTATGTGTAGTTCGCCAAGGAGGACGTCCCACACGACGTTCATAGATTCGAGCCGAGTCCGTCTGTTTGCCGACTTTTATCATGAAAATCTCTCGCCCGGCGAGGCCAAAGAATGGGTTTGAACACCGACAAATCCGTGATTGAGGATCGGGGACTTGTGTGCTCGTATCATGGCGGCGTTCGCCGTTTCCTTCCAAGACGACTCCAAGTGTTGGAAATAGCAATTAAATTTGATGAATCGAACTTCTTCTGAGTCTCGCTCGCTGAGCGTGTCGACATAGTCGGCATCGCTAGATTCCAAAGGATGCCGGGCGAGACTTGCCTCAAGGATGTAGCCCTGTTTGATCGTGGTGTTCTTGGCTATTGTTTCAGCCTTCGTTCCCTATGAGGAAACCGTCACCCTTATGACTTCAAGGTCTCCCCGCCGGCTGATGAATTTGACGCATTGGCGGAGAGTGGAGGCTATGGCTTTCATGTGATGCAACCAAGGGCGCCCTAGTAGTGGTCATGCGAACTCTGGGAGGGGATATCCATTACATGGAACTTTGCGGGCACCATTTGGGTTTCGTACTGCAGTTCCAGAGTCACCGTCCCCGTAATGGGACGAGACGAACCGTCGTAGGCTTTGACAGTCCGGTAGACGGGATCACGCGCCTTTCATTTATGCGGAGGGCCCTCATCATGCCGAGGGGAAGGACATTTACCGATGATCCATTGTCCACTAATACCCTGTGGAGTGACATGGTGTTGAGCCGAATAGTGATGTACAAAGCTTCATTGTGTTGGAGACATCTCTTGGCAAATCTTCATCGCAGAAGGTGATCATACTCCCATATAGGTGAGGATCATAGATTTGGTCCTTGTCTCGGGATGGAGAGTCATCAAGCCGCCACTTCGTGCCTTTTTCTTGCGAGGCGTAGTCTTTGCCGAAGCCCCGGGTTATACCGATGCCTTTTGTGGCGGTTGCCATCTCTAGTCAACATGTTGATTGAGCTGGGAGCGCTGCATCGGCGTCGGTTTTTCTTCATCGGTGTATATTCTGGAGCCGGACAACCGAACCTTGGTCGACCCCGAGGGGGTTGGACTTCGTTCGCAGCACTCGGTATCCGAAGGTCTCACTCGTCGCTGGCAAGGCTTTTCTCGTTCTTTCACCCCTTTTTGCTTGGGGAAGACCGACCGGAGTAGAGTACATAATAATCAAATCCCCTGTATGGCTCCCCGAGCGTTCCCACACCGTTATCACCGCCTCAAATCTCTCCTTCAATTTTTGCCGGGAGGAAATTTTCTTTTTCTTAGGAGGACGGTCCTCGTGTATCCAAATTCCCGATAGTCCCTTTCAAGGCAATCGGGACAAGCCACAAATATCCCACCAAATGTGTTCTACGCCGGGTGGCGGATTTGGGACCTCGCTGAGCTTGCCGGAATGACTTTGAGTGGAACCGGGTCCGGGGATTCGCCGGACTCATCTCGGTAGCGAGTGATTGACTCACGGATAATGAGAGATATTGAGGTCCCTGGGAACGGGCACATGTTTGTCTTTCAAGGTAGCCCCGCCGCTGGGATATTGTTAAGTGTCCCGAAGTGGCGTGTGGCCTCTTCAATCCAGCTCGTCGTCTCGTTTCCGGGCGTTCTTCCAGACTTTGATGGCTGACCATATTCCTTCAATCGTTCCTCGATTTTCATCACTCAGCCGATATTTGTGGGATCATCACTTTGAGAGGGGACAACCGACAAAGATACCGAACTCTTTCGTCCCCGATCGCTCGTTGGGGGCCGCTTGCCCTGTAAGTCGGCGGGCAGGAGTCCCGCGGTGGAAACATAGGAATCTTGGGGTAGCATCTTGATGTATCCGGACTATTAAGAAGAGGAGGAGAACCCTCTTCGTCTTTGCGGTAAAAGTGCCATTGAATTGAGACCGATAGTCAAACCATGACTTGCGACTACCCCCGCAGGTCATCAATTTGAGCCTCATGTCGAAGTCTCATTTGTTCTACCAACTGGATCCACACCGGTCCTGTTCCGAGGGATTTTGGAGGACGGAGCAACGTTATCCCCATCATTACCGGCCGATGCGTACATTCTCAAACCCGGAGTTGGAACAAACGCGAAGCCGACGACGCGCTTGACTCTTCCCAACCGGGATCAAACGGTGACCCTGCCCGAAACCAAGCTTTGTGCGGAGTCATGGGGAAAGGACACGAAGGTTCGATGTCTCGGGAATGGAAGGAGGGTAGGTGTTTGGGCTTTTGGCTCATGCAACATGCAGCTTATTTTGTTCACGTTTACTTAAAACATGTTTTATTAACCTAATCGGTTGGAAAAGATTGCTCTTCTTTTTCGCAAACTACTCGATTCTCGGATCAGCTGGGCCCCGTCACTACGTCTATAAGCCCCTCGTATTCCACCCGTATTTCGACCTCCCAGGTGGACACCCCGGCGAGGTCCTATAGGGCAAGCGGGTCCCACCGACCGAAAGAAAACGATCCTAAAAGTCTCGGGTAATCGAGTCTTAACGAGCATTCGATGTAAATTACGGACAAAGCCGACGTCAAAGTCAAGATCATGTCCGAGGGCTCGACAAAAAGTCTCCGCATGATTTGGACCGATAAGCGTCCACGATTGATCTTGACTTGTCGTCGCTAAGCCGTAATTAGGCATGGAATAGTCATTAATCCTTGATGACTCAGTTGTCAATGCCGGGAGTCGTGTATAATTTGTGCCGCCGAGCCGAAGTCAAGGCGCCGGTCAATATCTTGGTCAAAGTCCGCGGCGGAAAACCGGCGTAACTTCGACCGATTAGTGGACCCGAAAGATATTGAGTCGGTATGCCGACAAAGGCTTGAAAGGAAAGGTCTATACACGGACAGGGCATGACACGACTGGACTAAAAACCAACCGGGTCTCTGACAAAGTGTGTCACGGACAAGTGCATGGTCGACACGAGGCTCCATGGGATAAGCCTGGGTAGTCCCGTGCTCATCCGAGAGGCGTAATAAGACCAAACGGACCGCGACAAGGATTTCCGTTAAGGACGTAGTGTGCAAAGTGTACGGTCACGTGCGCGTAGTGTGCAAGCAGCCTATATTCTTTTCCGAGTAAAATAGAAATTTTTTATGTGTCTTAAAAATATGATGCATGATTTTTTTGAAATTTTCTTTTTTTTTTGAAAATCCTTTTTTTTTTGAATTTTTTTTTGAAAATTTTAATGAGCACATAAGCACGAAAATTCCGACGCTTAGGGACATTATTCCGACAAATCAAAATTTTGACTTTCTCCGAGGCGGCCAAAACAACATGAAAACCGTGCAAAAATCAACACACACACAAAAATGATTTTCAAAGCCGGACGGAAGCTTGACCCTCAAAAGCTTTTTTTTTGAAAACGGTGATACCGGTACGTGGGATTGTTAGACCACAATTTATCCCCGACTCGTGTTAGGAGGCGATAACGGGAAATTTAGTGGTTTCCACCAATATACCGAATACCATTTTTTATTAAAAAGCTTAGTCCCCAGGAGTCGCCACCGTGATGATGTTGCCATTCGCGGAAAAATTCGATTTTTGCGTTTCTTTGAAAAACCAAATAAAACCGGAAAAACGGAGTCGCCACGCCATTTTAATTTTGAGGGCCAAAACTTTGAAAAAGCCCGAGATCAGAGATTTAGGTTCGGAGGTCATGTTACGCGTCGGGAAGGACGTTAGTGTGCACTCCGACGCGCCTCGTAAAACGAGTCTTCCAAGCTGAAAATCATTTGTGTGTGTGTGTGTGTGTGTGTGTTTTGGCCAAAATAAGTTGAAACTCAGAAAAGTAAAAATTTGGATATCTTTTTAAGACTTTAAACTGATCCCATGATTTTTTGGAAGATTTTTGGATTGAGATTTGGTACTCAAAAGACCTTTTGAAGTTGAGAGTCATTTCTGCCAGAATGAAAAAGGCAGTGGACCTTTGATTTTAAAAGGGATTCAAGGGTCTTAAAACTTCATAATCTGGATAAACTCAGAGAATGAAAGTTGTTCTAGACACCTTAAATAAAAGTTTGTGCGAAGGAATTTTCCATTTTGGAGAAGATTTGAGGGGTCAAAACCTTCTGGAAACCTCAGATATGAGATCTGGATTCTCAGAAGCTGATGAACTAGCCTCTGAAAGAAAATTTGAAAAGAGGAGTTTTACTCACCCAAAAAATGAGGTAAAAATATGTCTGGAAATCTCTGGATGTTGGCTACAAAAAGTATTTTGTAGTCAACACCAAATTCCAAGTTCATCTGTGTCCAAAAATTAAGACCATGGACTGAGGTCTGAGAAAATTGCTACTGGACAGCAACTTCTCAAGGAAGAAAATATGATTTTAAGGGGGGTTTTGCATCCATGCTTGTCCCCATTTCCCTAGGTTTTGGTTAGTGATCACTAGACATTTTAGTGGTGAATCAACTATACCAAACCATCCTTGGGGTACATTAGGACTAAGCATTTCATTTGCTTGGGAAGGGGAATTTTATCCTTTGAAATCAAGATTTAGTGCTTGAAAATGGTTTTTTAGGGTTTTGAAAGTGTATTTTTGCAAGTAAACAAGAAAAGCTTTGAAAATAATGTTGATCTTTGTAGAAGATCATCCATGGAGATGGTCTTCCATGGTGATCTTCTTAGATCTAGAGCAAGAAGATGAAAGAACTACATTTTATAGTTTGAAGATGCATGCATGGTTGAGATTTAGGGTTAGGAGGAGGAGGGTTTACCAATCTTCCTTGTGTTCTTGAGTGTTTGGCTTGAGTGTATGAGTGTTTAGGGCTTTAATATGAGAGTGAGTGGATGAGTATGAGTTGGGAAAGATTGGAGAGAAAAAGGTGACAAATTCTTGTGAATTCTCACCGTTTTCTCTCTATATTTCGCCGTAGGTTCGGTGCAAAATGTGTTCTTCCTCTTTATTTTTGTGACTCGGAGGGCTCAATTTATAGCCCTCCGAAAATGCAAAGGTATCCGCGCGGATAGGATCCGTGCAACAAGTGCACTTCGTTCATTAAATGCAGCTTCAGCTTTGGACAAGAAGAATATTTCTTTTTGAAATTCAAATTAGGCCAGCTTTATGTTTCCAAAGATTGCCATTTTTGGTTTTCTTTCTTTTGTTTTTCTTTTTAAGATTCTTTTTAAGGTTTAACCTTAAATAACAATGCCCATTTTACCCTCACTTTGTTAGAAATGTTAGGATAGTTAGGAATTGTTAGAAATGTTATAACTTTCGTTAATTTTCTAACGAAAATTCTAACAAGCTCAAATTGGAGCACTTACAGCAGCCACAAAGTCAACATAGCTGGACTCCCGGACCTCATGAAATGGTCTCCCCGAGCCATCCTGTCGATCCCATGCAAAGTCTCCCCCAAAACCAGTGGGACGATATCCTTCCCAGCCCTGCAGTCTCTGACCATGTCCAGGAGACCACCGTGACAAATCCCCACGGACTCTGCAGTGAACAAAGCAGAGAATACGCAAAGGATAAATGCGTCCATAGCCACCATGGTCGCAGCCATATCTGGAGACCCAAACCTGCCCGGGATATCAGAAAGGTCAATCCTATCCGGGGCTACCATCATCCTCTCAGCCTCTCCCAGAGGAATCTGCAGAAAAGATGCAAGCTTTACCGCCATCGGCACGTCTCCGATCAGCCGGAATAGATATAGCCTCGCCTCGGGACCCCCAATCAAGGCTCAAGTCTTCGTGCGTTGGGACGATTTCGTTGTAAGAAAAGCAAAGAAACATGTCTCCTGACGTCCCGTAACTTTGCCGCGGCTCTCAGCGAGGTCCCAATCGGGCGGGAGATCCCTCAAATGCCATAAAGACTTGATCTTGAAGGAAGAATCAAGCAGCCCCTTGTGATTTTGGAAGTTATGTCTCGCCGAAGATTGAAGACCGGATAGAAAATGGTCTCGCTTCCCTTGCAATCCGACGGGCTTCTCCATCGCAAAGTGATCAAAGATGGTGCTTTTAGGTCCAAAATATGCTCGGGAACAATTGGGACAAGTCTAGAGTGAAAATGAAATGAAATGGCCAAGCCTTGCTTTTATTCGTAAAATAACCGCTCGTACAGTAACCGTGAGCCGCACGGCTTCATTTGCCCTCAAGGCCATGCCGCACGGCTACATTAGCCCTCTCGAGAAAAAAATTCTGCAAAGAACCAAAGTTGCTGCCCAAGTGGAGTTTTCACCCCACTTTTTCAACCAAAACCCGTACAAAATATATCCGTAAGCCATTCAAGCATTTATACACCATTATAAATCATTTTGGCCCGCCACCTCGATTCCAAGCAAAAAATCGCCCCAAGGCTCGATAATATGCAAATTGAAAAAGCATGAATTAGAAAAGCAAATAAAACATAAATACAATGTCTTCGCCCCATCGGCGCCCAAATAAAGCAAAAAATAAACAAGTTGTGCATAAAAAATTGTTCATTGTTTGTCTTGTTCCAAATCTACTCTAGAGACCTCCTAGGCCTCAGATTCTTCTTCCTCCTCATCGCTGCTCAGCTCATAGACGCTAGGCTCTCTCATCACGTCCTCCTGGTCGCCGCATCGGAAAGCAGGGATGTTGTCGTGCTCGTACTCCGCCGCCGCTCCAAGATATCGGCATTAGGACCTCGCCCACGAGGCTCGGCACCGGATGAGTACTCACGGCCGAGGAAGAGGATGCCGCGCCCGACATGCCTCCTTGCGCACGTGCTCCTACACGCTTGTTGACGCTTTAGTAGCGCAGCGCCTTCTTGACCAAGGATCGGCACACGTCTTTCCAGCCCTGTTCGCCCGACCAACCCGTCATAGGTGCGAGCCGGAACCCGAGAAAAGAAAAGAAAATCTCGGAAAATCTCGAAAAATTGCAAAAAGCGTAAAATGCGAAAGCTAAAAAGGGAATAAGACCCTAAGAGTATACTCACAAACTGCTATCGGGTGGCGAGGTGGTATACCGGGGCTCCTCGTGTCGTGACAGGAATCCTCATCCTCCTCGGTACTCCGTGTACGACGTATGAGAGGTGTGCAGAGGGATAGGCGGGTCGCAGGCTCATCCTCCCCATATCCCCGAGTGACCGCGCCTTCGTCGCTCGTGGCGTCCTCGTGCGCCGCTCCACAAACACAGTAGGGGGTACCCATGTCAAAATACTCCTCCGCAGCCTATACCTCCTCGGTACCTCTCAATCTCATCCGCCCGCGGTCTACGGGCTGCAGCATCCGTCTTGGAGGATCGTGTGGAGTAATAGCGTCCAATGGAGGGACATGACCATCTTGCCTCGAGAAACGGTCCCCGTATATATGATGTCGCAAGTCAGCCCAGTGAGCCACCTCCTCTCGCCTCGTCACCTCGATAGCATCTCCCAAAGCAAAATCTCCTGGATACACGCCCCGGGGTAGAAGTCCACTCCATCCGGTCCATCCTTGTTGAGCACAGGCTTCACCATCTTGTAGTCGAAAGTGATTCGGGTCTTCCCCGTGAACCTATCCCTCACATCTCCCCTCCAGCGAACCATCGCAGGGAAAATGGTGATATCACTCTGCTGGTTCCAAGGAAAGAACCCGATCACCTCGCAAAACCAGGCCTGCATGTTCAAAAACATTAAAAAAGGGTCATTTTTCTCATAAGAAGTCTCAAGACAGAAAAGAGAAAAGAGAAAGGAAAGGAGACTACCTCAAGGGCAAATGAGAAGCAGTCCATGGAAGCAGCTTTGTTCCGACTGTACATGTCCAGAGAGAAGTACAACTCCGCCAATCCGGCCTCTCCCCAAGAGACCGTCCCTATCCCATCCACATCCTCCAGAGAATCAAGGAGGCAAGTCATGGCCAGCGTCCCAGAATTAGCAAAGATAGTGACCGATAGCATCAACCATATGAATGCTCTAGCCACCGTCAAGGGCCACATCATTAGCGGCAAAGTTCTCGCATGCGGTTACGATCGCCACCTCGACGTTCCTCGTCTCCATACCCAATCCCTTGGGAATCGGCTCAAATCCAACCAAAGCACGGGACTCCTCACCGTAATGTGGTCTCTCCAAGTCACGGGCCTCCGGTGAGCGTAGGCCGATGTCCCAGCGTAAAATCGGCAGAGTCACAGTAAGCTCTCCCCAGCTCAGGTGGAAACTATGAGTAGAGTCCCACCAAAACTCAGAAAGAGCCTGAACCAGGCCCTTGCTCTTTGAGGTGATGTGAATCCCCGTGCCGATGGCCTCCACAAACGCGTCCAGACCGGTAGCCCTCACCAAATTCTTGGGGTTCACCCCATTCTTCTCAAAATCCGGCATCCTCTGCCAAAGCCTGACCGCTATCTCAGATGGTCCTCTAGACTTGTTCTCCTGTAGACAAGCACAACAAAAAGAAGTGTCAATCATTCATCATTTTCAAAAGCATGCATATATTCACAAAAGTGCACATGTTTTCAAAAGAAAAGCATTCACAAAAGTTTTTTTTTTTTTTAGCATCATTTGCATCAAAAAACGTGACTTTCATCATTTGAAACACGTCATTTTAAGCACGTTGTTTTCCTAAAGCACAAAATCACAATTTTCACGATTCTTTGCACATAAGCATTATTTTTCAAATAAAATGGCATGCATGAATCATTTTCATCTTCCAAAATCATGTTTTCTCATTGAAAATCAGAATTTTGACCTAGTTCTAGCACAAGGCAAGAACTCCGTCTCATATTTAGACAATTCTCATTCTTACTTCATTTGCGAGAAAAAAGTGAGTCATTCTCATAATTTTCATCAAATAAATTGCACATGCATATTCTTAGCCTCATAAGTTGTTCATGCATCTCAAAATCATTCAAAAATCCTAGAAAAAAAAATCCTAGAAAATTCCTAAAATTTGGGTCAAGCCCTAAATCATTCAAAAATCAAGCAAAATCATCGGATTTGAGCAAAATGAGAATGCTTACCCCAACCGATCGCGGGTTCGTTGATTTATGCTCCCTTCTCCCCGGATAGAGCTCCGATGGAGGCGTAAGGAAGTCATACTTCCTCTCCGTCCGAACGAGCTCCTTTCTCCTCCTTCTCGCAGCCGCGGAGATGTTCCTTCTTGCTTGCCTCGGTATGGGATTGCCCTCCGGATCCATTCCAATCGATAGAAGCAAAGGGAATTGAAGAATTTTGAAGAAATTCTCTCCTTTCTCTCTCTCTTCCTCGGCAGTTCTTGGGCGGCAATAATGCCCAATGCCCGTTCAAACCTGTTTTTAAATAATGCGGAAAAAACGGGTCTCTAGCCAGTACGGCTCCTTTTTCTCCATCTCATGCCGGGCGGCTTCATTCGCTACGAGCGTAAATTACAATCCCGCCCCCGGACCTTCCGATTGGGCATGCAATTTCTGTTATCTTTTAACCAAGATAACATCTTTTCGAAAATATCCCTTATCTCTTTAGCAATCAAGCTCTATTCCCAGTCGCCTCCGTTAATTCCGTTATAACGGGATAACGCTAGGTGACAACCTCCGAATTGTCAAAACTCTAAACTGAGCCTACCTCTATCCCGAATAGTGACGTACGCTTAAGTTTCTCTCAACTTAAGCTACCTCTATCCCGAATAGTGACGTACGCTCAAGTTTCTCTCAACTTAAGCTACCTCTATCCCGAATAGTGACGTACGCTCAAGTTTCTCTTAACTTAAGCTACCTCTATCCCGAATAGTGACGTACGCTCAAGTTTCTCTCAACTTAAGCTACCTCTATCCCGAATAGTGACGTACGCTCAAGTTTCTCTCAACTTAAGCTACCTCTATCCCGAATAGTGACGTATGCTTAAGCCATTCAAACTTTGGCAACCCATATCTCTGATTCGAAAGAGATTGAGACGTATGCTCAAGTCATTGGCAACCCATATCTCTGATTCGAAAGAGATTGAGACGTATGCTCTGGCAACCCATATCTCTGATTCGAAAGAGATTGAGACGTATGCTTAAATCATTCTAGCTTTGGCAACCCATATCTCTGATTCGAAAGAGATTGAGACGTATGCTCAAGTCATTGGCAACCCATATCTCTGATTCGAAAGAGATTGAGACGTATGCTCAAGTTCACCAAACTCTAGCTACCTCTATCCACTCGATAGTGACGTAAGCTCTAGTTTCAATCAGGTGACATCCTCCATTAATTGTCAATTAGGTGACAGCCTCCATTAATTGTCAAAATCTCAAGAATCCTAGACAGCATTCCTAACTATCTAGTGATGCTTGAACTACGATCAAGGCTTGATTCCTCCGGGATACGTAGGTAGCCTTTTATAAAAGGTCCAGCCATTCGACCACTTTGGTCACCCTGTTTCTTTGTCACTCCTCAGTGATAAAGCGGCCCTCATAGAGGTTCAGATATCCGACCACCTTGGTCACTCCTAGCATATCCCAGGTAGGATCAATTGCTTGACCTCCTAGGTCATTTTCTCTTCTATTTCCCCAAAGAAGAGACCAGTTTCTCTTCTTCCTCCCTTGCGGATCCTAATCCCGAACGACGGCCTGGCTTGATTCCTCCGGGATACGTAGGTAGCCTTCCAGAGGTTCAGCCACTCGACCACCTTGGTCACCCAATCCGTCTCGACATTCGCCAGATCGGATCCTTTTCTATCGACAACCCCACTCGCCTTGCAAGTGACGTTGCTGCGGGGCTTCGTAAGTACCCAAATCTGGCTCATGCCTTCCTAAGCAAATTTCCCGGCAATTTCGGTAAGTTTCCCGGTAATTCCCCGGACCTTCCTAGTGTTCCGGAAATGTCCTGGAACAGTCCCAAATTAAAATTAGGGCTGAAAGGAGCCTTCCTAATTAAGAAACACGTTTTTCTTAATTAGGAAGAGGGTTCTAGAATTTACCACCTTGAATGGTTCTAGAAATGCTGAGTCACAATGGATAATGCCGCACGGCTGCATTAGCTCGAGGTCCCTAGCCGCACGGCTTCATTAGCCTTATCCAGACTGCCTATAAATAGAGCCCTCCTCTACCCATTTCAAAAGACAATACACACAATCCATAGCAATACACTCACAATCAGTCACTCCCAAGACGTGAAGAATATTGGTGAAGGCTCAAGAAGGTGAAGAAGAAGCTAAAGAAGTCATCTCCCTCCTCCTTGAAGATCCAAGACCAACCTCTCCTCCTAGCTCCGACCAAAGAAGCAAAGGAAGCAATTGGTAACCTCGCACGCCCTAACCTTGCTTTTAATTGATATACTTGCTCATTGCATTCATATATCTTGCTTGGGACTTGGCATTTATTCATAAAGATCACATCTTTATCACCCCCTTTCCCTTTTGCATGCATTAAGACATCATTTGTCATAAAAATGTAGTCTTTTTCATAAAGGTGCATCCTTTGCACCTAAAACCCCCATTTTCAAATAAAAATGTCATTTTTATGCATCATTTGCACATAAAAATCCAATCTTTTCAATAAAAATGCATCCTTTGCATTCAAAAAAACCTTTTTCATGCATCATTTGCATAAAAATCCTATCTTTACGCATCACTTGCATAAAGATCATTTCTTTCAATCAAAAAGCATCATTTGCTAAAATCAAAAATGTCATCTTTTCATTAAAGAGTCATTTTTCATCATGCATTTCCCCTATTCCCCAACCTTGGAACGGACCGGTGTAAAAGATCCTATCTTTACATCGTTCCTTCCATTAAAGGTTCACGATTTCTTTAGAAAAGGGACAACCTTGAGCCCTATATCTCCGATTATCGCTTAAGAAAGAGTATGAAGCCTCTATACGAGCTCAACCGTCTTAAAGCGTAGGATTGATGGGCTAAGGACCCTCCTTTTCTAAAGAACCTCATCTTTGACCAAAAGAGAGTCATTCTCTAGATCACGCAAAGTCCCGAGGGTCCCGAGGTTAAAATGCGATGATCACAAGTCATAAGATGAGGACGGAATCATAATCCCAAATACATAAAATTCCAAGGAATCCCGAGCGACAACCAACAAATGGTTTGTACGTCCGGAAGACGATTTGGAACATTCCCTCCTTATTTTCAAACACATGCACACAAGAAAGCACGCAAGCAAGCACGATTACTGAAATCTTGGGAGACTTGCTCCGGCAAGGCACTTTGGGTGAACGCCAAACGTTCTTCCCAAGGGGTAATTAACCTCCGAACCCAAGTAAAAACCTTTTTTTTCAAAGTTTTGAGGTAATCAAAATGGCGTGGCGACTCCGTTTTTCAAATTAAATTCGGATGTCTTCAAACTCGCGTGAATCCAACAAAAATTTGGGCACCACATTCACACTAAGTCACTAACAAACTTCTTGATCCAAACCGCCTCTTTAGCCGCATCCGATACTGCTATGTACTCGGCTTCAATTGTAGAATCAGCAACAGTGCTTTGCTTGGAACTCTTCCAACAAACAGCACCTCCATTTAGCATAAACACAAACCCAGACTGCGATCTATAGTCATCTTTGTCGGTTTGGAAGCTTGCATCTGTGTAACCCTTTACAACCAGATCATCTTCTATTCCTCCAAATACCAAGAATATATCCTTAGTCCTTCTCAAGTACTTAAGGATATTCTTGACTGCTATCCAATGGTTCTCACCAGGATCAGATTGGTATCTACTCGTTGCGCTTAGAGCATACGAGACATCGGGTCTGGTACATAACATGTCATACATGATAGACCCAATTGCCGAAGCATATGGTATATCACTCATCCTCTTTCGCTCATCATTTGTCTTAGGACAATGAGTCTTGCTAAGAGTAATGCCATGTCCCATTGGCAAGTTTCCTCTCTTAGAATTTTTCATGCAGAATCTTCTAAGGACCTTGTCAATATATGTACTCTGACTCAAACCAATCATCCTTCTTGATCTATCTCTATAGATCTTGATACCAAGGATATAAGCCGCTTCACCCATATCTTTCATTGAAAAACATTTTCCTGGACGTTGTCGACTAGGAAGTTAAATGAATTTTTTATGAAGCTTGAAGTAGATCGTAAGTCGATGCTCAAACTGGTAGTTGGTCGGCCAATGGTGACGTGGCTTAATCCTGGACGTTGGCTGCGGACGGCCAGATCTATTGAAGCGCCGGATTTCCGTAATGATTACCGCCTCGAAAATCGTCCGGGTATTTAAATGTTAACTTAACCGTTTGGAAGCCCCAGCCTTTCCGTTTCCAGTAAGGATTAAGGGGGCGTTTGGTTCGGTGGAAAAAAAGTGAAGGAATGGAATTGTCAATGGAATTGAATTCCTTAAGGAATTGGAATGGAAAAAAACTGGTTAACCCCCTCCGTTTGGTTGGCACGGAATGGAATGGAATTGTCATTCAATTCCTTGGCAAATCATGTTTGGTTTGAAAATACAAATTATAGGAATGGAATGAAAGCATATAAAATGACCAATTTACCCTTTAAAAAAAAAATTGGAGGGGGGTGGGGGGTAGGTAGGGGTATGCAAAATGAGTAAAAAAAAAATTTCGTGGGGGGTGGGGTGGGGAGGGGGTGGGGGGTGGGGTAGGCGAGAAAAAAATAAAAATTTCGTGGGGGTGGGGGTAGGGTGGGGGTGGGGGGTGGGGTGGGGGTGGGGGGTAGGGTGGGGGTGGGGGTGGGGTAGGCGGGAAAAAAAATAAAAATTTCGTGGGGTGGGGGTAGGGTGGGGGTGGGGGTGGGGTGGGGGTGGGGGGTGGGGGTGGGGGTGGGGTAGAGCGGAAAAAAAATAAAAATTTCATGGGGGTGGGGGGTGGGGGTGGGGGTAGGGGAGGGTAGGCGAGAAAAAAAAATGAAAATTTCGTGGGGGTGGGGGGTGGGGGGTGGGGGGTAGGGGGTAGGGTGGGGGTGGGGGTAGGGGGTAGGGGAGGGTAGGCAAAGTAAAAAAATTAAAAAAAAAATTGTGGGGGTGGGAGGGTGGGGGGTAGGGTGGGGGGGGAGGGTAGAGAAAAAATAAAAAAAAAATTTTGTGGGGGTGGGGGGGGGGTGGGGGGGTAGGGTGGGGGGGGGAGGGTAGGCAGAAAAAAAAATTAAAAAAAAAAATTTCGTGGGGGGGGTTGGGGGTGGGGGGTGGTACGTAGGGGCTGGGTAGGGGCTGGGTAGGGGGTAGGGGTGGGTAGGGTTTGGGGGTATTTTGGTCAAAAAAAAATTTTTTTCCATTGCCCCAAGGAATTGAACTTTCCATCACTTTTGTGAAGGAAAGTTGAATTCCTTCATTTGAAGGAATTCAACTTTCCTTCGAATTTTTTTTTTTAAATTCTATGAACCAAACAGGGGAAAGGAATGGAAAAGTGGGAGTTTTCCATTCCTTTCCCCCACTTTCCTTCCAACCAAACGCCACCTAAGAGAGAAAAACCTTTTCCTCTTTGGATTTTGCAAACCTTCGATACTCAGGCGTTTACTTTTAGCGATAGATAAAGCGAAGCTCTTGATCTCCGGTGCCTCCAGTCCTTTATTTTCCCTGTTGCGACCTTCTTCATCCATTTAATTTAAGGTATTCTTTGATTTCCTTGCTTTTCTGCCAATTTTCGAATTTTCCTTTGATTTCCGCCATGGCTAGGACATTTAGTTGTGAACCTGGGGCTTGGTATGGGTATTGCACCGTTAATCACTGAATATACAAGCACATAGGGGGAGTGTGGAAGGAGATGCCCATGAATGAGTGTGCCTCCATCTTGAAAAGGTGGGGATTGACTTTTAGCGAACTAGGTTTGCAGTAGGAGAGAACCTGGGAGATTTAGAAATAGACGACCCGAATGTTGTATCTTTTCATCTTTTTCACGAGTTGCTCGACCATCTAACTTTGTTCTATATCAAGGATCCCAATAAGCCTTCCTTCCTTAGAAATAGGAAGGGGTTTCCAGGGGAATCTAGGTCGTCTGTAGTTAGGTTGCCTATGTCTGAGCGTAGGACTGATTCCCCTGTTTCTTCTTCTTCTTTAGATATGGCAGCTCAAGGTGGAGCTACAGCATCTACATCTTCGGGCCCACGGATTGTGGACGCATTCGATTCCTCTGTTGCACATGGGAGGAACGAAAGAGGTTATGTATCTCCTAAGCCAATTCGAGGGAAGAGGAATTCAGAGTCTCTGATAGCCAGGGTGCATAATTTTTGTGAGGTGGATAGGAAAGCGTTCAATGTGACCCATTACAGCAAGAAGGAGTTTATGTCCTAGTTTGGTGAAACCTTCACTTAGACGTGGCCGGTTGACCAAACCGGCGGTTAGCCGGTTGAAAACCGGCGGTTTCAAACCTTCAAATGCCCAATCGGAACCGAACCGCCTAACCGGCTCAACCGGTTACGGTTTAGGCGGTTCACGGTTTTAACGGTTATCCGGTTAACCTCCGGTTTGACGGTTTGGATATGCTCGGCCGAGTCTTTGGTGTTGCTCGGCCGAGCAACCCTTTTAGGGTTTAGGGTTTTTAGGGTTGCTCGGCCGAGTCTTTGGTGCTGCTCGGCCGAGCAACCCTTTTAGGGTTTAGGGGTTGAGGGTTGCTCGGCCGAGTCTTTGGTGTTGCTCGGCCGAGCATATCATTTTTCAGTTAATTTTTTAACGATTTTTTGAAAAAAGTTAACTTTTATTTTTTTTCAATTTTTTTTTGGATAGATAAAACTATTTTAAACTTAAGTTTACTACATACATTTTTTACAAAAAGGTTTATAAAAAAAGTTATGAATTTTTAAAGAAATGAAAGTTAACGGTTTTTTGAAAAAAGTTAACTTTTAATTTTTTTCAATTTTTTTTGGATAAATAAGACTATTTTAAACTTAAGTTATCTACATACATTTTTTTAAAAAAGGTTTATAAAAAAAGTTATGAATTTTGAAAGAAAGAAAACTTAACTTTTTTTAAAAGAAACAAGTATATAAAAGAAAAAAGGGACGGTACCCTTAAATTTTATTAATCAAAATAAAATTACAAAGAGGGGGACAACCAACCTTACCCTTTTATAAATAAGGGGGGACATTTAGGAGCCTTTACCTCAACCTAACTATTACAATTAATTAAAATTAAATCTAATCTAAAGTCTAAACTAATCTAATTAAAATAAAAATTAATCTAAAACATCATTCATTCATCACTACTTTCCGTTGAGTCCTCGACATCATATTGATATCTTGGATCCAATAGATCCTCATCATAAGGCATGTCTTGTTGCCTTTTTTCCGCTCTAACCCAATCGCCAAGTAAAAGTTGATGTTCCAAGTTTTCACTTGTTAGTTGAGAACGTCTTTCATCCAAAACATTTCCACCAACGCTAAATGCCGATTCAACCGCCACCGTTGAAGCGGGAGAGGCTAATACTTCTTTAGCAACTATGGAAAGTATAGGATAAATGTCTTTCCTTCTTGACCACCATTGTAAAACATCAAATTCATTTGAATTTGGATCTTGATTTAATTCAAAGTTTGTAGTGAAATAGGTTTCTAACTCCACGGGAAGGTTTGATGATGATGAAGATGAACCTCGAGAAGGACCATATTTTTTACTATACAAATTTGCAATAAAACTATATGGATCCCCACTAGTAAACACATGGTTGAGAAGTAGAGGAATCATATTCATGTTGGCTTTGAGAAGTGTTTCCATATAAGGCATTATACTCATTAAAAAGGTTAATCAAATTATTTTTTGTGTCATTAACAATAATTGATGGAAGTTCATAAATACCGTCACCATCGGGATATAATTTCATATAATAATAAGTTATAATGGACTCTAAATCATCTAATTTAACTCGAGGATCTAATAACTTTGCAACCAAGAAAAGAGACGGAATAGTGCCAAAATATTTAAGCCACTTTTGTCTCATGTTAAGAATGCATTGTTTTAAAATAGGGCATTCTTTTAAATTGTCAAAAATAGTAACAATTGCAATACAATGCTCTAGCACCAAAACGGAAGTTGGATAATAAACTCCCGAAAAAGCCAAAGTAGCGGTATTAAAAATCTTTAACAATTCACATAAATTAATGCATGCATTCCAATGATAAATAAATAGAGGTTCATGATAGCCAATTGACATAAAAAATTGCGTTAGGAGATCTTTATAAGCAAAACCATCGCTTAACATTTTATAGGTGGAATTCCACCTAGTTGGAACATCGTAAGTAAACTAACTGAAAATGGAACAATATTTAACTGAAAATTGGATGAGGGTGAGAGTATATGTGAATATTTGAGAGTAGAAGAGAAAGAGTAGAGAGAAATAAGGTGGAAATAAAATGGGAGGAGGAGGGTGATATTTATAGTTAGTAAATTAGGCAAAAAAAAACATTTTTTAAAAAAATTTTTGACTGCCCAATAACAAAATTAACGGCTAGTTTTTAAAAATAACGGCTAGTTTTTGAAAAAGTAGCCGTTGGAACATGTTCTGGCGTTATGCTCGGCCGAGCACCTCATATGACTCGGCCGAGCAGAACCTTCAGTTTGTTAATAACAAACTGGAAGGTTCTGCTCGGCCGAGCAACTCATATGACTCGGCCGAGCAAGTCAAAAACCGGCGGTTAACCGGCGGTTGATCGGTTTTTCAAAATTCCCAACCTTAACCGAACCGGCCAATAACCGGTTACGGTTAGCCGGTTCCGGTTAACCGCCGTTGACCGGTTTTGGCCGGTTTTCAACCTCCCGATTGACCGGTTCGGTTTATAAAATGGACACGTCTACCTTCACTACCGATCCTACTAGGGTAGCCTTTTTCTATGGCCAATTCGAGGCTAGCCTAAGACTGCCATTAGATCCCTTTATTAATGAATTCTTGGAGTGTATGAATGCCTTGCCTCTCCAACTGGGAGCTAATACTTGTAGAGTCTGAGTATGTTTTGCAATGGTATGTAGATTCCTGGGTTTTGAGCCATGTCTTCATGTTTTCAGGATGTTCTTCAAGATCATGACAGACAAGGTAGATATGGGGATCAGCACCCCCTCTAGGCCCCATGCCCCAAAGCTTTTTGTTAACCTTCCAAACAAAGTGAGTGGCTGGAATATCCATGTGATGGTAGTAGAGAGTAGGAGGGGCTGGGAGTTTCCTCTGCTAAGTGCTGAGTCTGATGTGATTAAGGAGGAAGATTACTGGATGCCTGACTGAAGCACCGATTTGTATAAGAAGTTAGTCGAGTTGGCCAATAGGGGGCCCATCAGCTGGGATATTCTAGGAATGACCAAAAACAATTATATCCAGGCTGGAATGATGCTTGGTAGTGGGGATGTGGCTCCTTTGATCCCCATAGTGAGATGTTTGAGATATCCTGACTGGGTCACCCATGAGGGAGGTAGATTTAGGTTTGAAAGTCAATGTCATGAATGCAAGAGAGAGCCGGACTATTGCAGGTTGAAAGTGGATCACTTTGGTGGTAAGTGTTTACTCGTCTTTATCTCTTAGCTCGTCCATTGATTGCTCACATGTAGAACTTTTAGCTCGTACATGTTTTGCTCGTATGTAGAACTTTTAGCTCGTACTTAGAACTTGTTTTTAACGAACTAACACTTTGCTTTTTGATCTTGTGGAGTTTTAACTCCTGAGCAAGAGGCTAACATGGGCCGCGTCATTAATATAAAGAAGAGCAAGAAGAGCTGTGGGGCTGCCAATGCCCGAGAAAACCGTCAGAAGGAGGCCGAGAGCCGTCAGAGGCAGTTTAAGCTGATTGATGAGAATACTGAGGAGCTGATCCCTGTGGAAGAAGATGATGTTGAAATGGAGGTAGAGAAGACTGAGGGTGCTGCCTAAGAGGTCCGAGAGGTCACTACTGCTGAGACCGAGGAGACTGAGCAAACCCTGGAACCGACGAAAGATGTTCCACAAATTAGGACCAGAGCCCAAGCTAGGTCCAGAATGCCCGTGGTCGATCTAGATGAAGATGAAGAAGATGACGATGACGATGCTCCCCTTAGTAAGAAGAAGAGGTCCGAGCCCAACCTTCGATCTGAACAAGGGGATGCCACTACTAGCAGCCTTCAGCCACCAACAATCCAAGTATCTTATCCCTAGCTGGTTCAGGCTCGCATTGACAAATTGAGTAATGTTCCTTTGCTGACAGGGGTAGACAACTTGTGTAGAGAATACCCTGAGCTTGAATTTGGGAAGGTCGTGGTGAAGCGGGCTGCCGATCAGGACCTGGTGAACAAGCTCACGAGCAAGGGATTGACCGAAGAGATGTTCCAAGCCAGGTTGGGGCTTATTCGTTCTGAGGTAATACTTTGCATTAATTTTAAAAACTGCCATGCTCTCTTTTTACTCGTATACTCCCATTAACCCCCTTTGATTCGTTCTGATCCTTTGGCCTTTTCACTGTAGTCTCTTGCCATGGTCGAGCTAGCTACCAGCTACTGGAAAGAGGCCGAGGAGCAGGAGAGACTGGCCAAGATGATGCACGCTCGAAAGTCTGCTGAGCTGGAGAGGCTGGAGAATGAGCATGCTAAATTGAAGGAGGAGCATTCCGACCTGGATGCTGCATATGAAGCCATAAAGCTGGTGAAGGATAACGCTATGAAGGCTATTAATTTTAAATTGAAAATGGATACCTTAACAAAATAAGAGTAAAGAGAAAATAAAAAAATGGTTCAAATTCTTCCATCAATATATTTTATTTATTTATATATGGCTATATTCTTTTGTTTTGTTGAAATATTTAATTTTCTTGTAGGAATTATAGTTTGCCAAAAAGTTATTAAAATATGATTATTTTCGTAGCGAAATAATTGATGATATTTTTAAAATTGCTCATCCCTATACTTGTTTTTTTTTAAATGAAAACCGTACACATATCCATCAAACGACGGTTTGATATTTCGATATTTTTTATTTTTAAGTGTGATCGGTCTTTTCTCTCACCCCTACTACTATGAGAGTCAATCTCAACATAATATTCAAAAAATATGGAAAATGTGAAAAAATGAGTCTTATGGTTGAACTATCAGGCCCGTCTCAATAATTATTGGGGCCCTGTGCGAAATGTGAATATTTGGCCCCTAATGTTTAAAAATTAATACAAAAATATAATATGTATATATAAGTGCTTTTATATAAAGATTAAAATTTTACAAAATTAAACAATAAAATTCAAAAATAATTTATTAGAGGCATAATTAATGATTATTAGAATGTAATGGATTGAAAAAAACCTGAAAAGTGTAATTTTCAATCAACAAAAATATTCTTGAGTGATGACACCTATTTTGACTTTGCAAAAACGACAACAACAACAAAACAATGAGATTAATAACTAAATCAAATATGAAGTCATTTATTTCATCTAAAATCAAAAGAATAAAATTAAACCTAACTAAAAGAATAAAATCAAACCTCTTTAGTCTTTACCTTCTACTTTCTCAAATCAGCCAAGAGGCAGGAACAAGAACCAATCACACATTTCAACTTTCAAGTTAGCCGGATCGAAATGGCGGACCAAAGCTTTTTCAAGTGGGATTGGGATCAGTCGATTAATGCCCTTGCCGATTGCGTTGGAAGTTGGAACAGAGCTTCTTCTCAGGCGGGTTTGTTTGGCTGCGATGATGGATAGTCGGATTATGAGGTATTCCGTTTCCCGTTTCTGATGAATTTTATAGAATAATTTTTCTTTTGTTATCGTTGCTATGGATATAAATTCGGAAATCGGAATCGCCTCTCTTAAATCAATTACCCGTTCTCCGCAATTTCCAAGTAGGATGGAGTGATTTGCGTCGATTGATTTTCCCCTTGAATTTCGTCGCCGTCAGCTGTGATTGCGTTACTTTTTTTTTTTTTGAGCTATATACCTAATGGGCCTAGATAAAATAGGAGCCCTCCAAAATTTGGGGCCCGGTGCAAAGGAACCTCTTGCACCTGATGATAGCCAAGCCTGTGAACTATCATATTAAATTAAGTATGATATTAAATTATGAGAGTCGAACTAGTCTCATACCTCAATTAAAAGAGCTGGTTGGAATTCAGCATAAATAAGAGAGAGAGAGCGTAATACAATTGCGGAGGGTATTCATGTTTTTTGAAATGTCAAAGGGTTTTCGTGGAATTATGAAAATATTCAATTCTTTTATGAAATTATGCTTAGGCCGAATGACGTTGGGAAGTGGCCCGATAAGTAATTATTGGGAAGTGGCCTAATAAGTAATTATTATAGTGGAAAAATAAAAAATATACTTTCTTTCTTTGTTCCATAGTAATATACACAAAATAAGTTGATATAAAAATTAAGAAAAAATGTGAAAAGGTGATAAGTTATTTGTGAGTAGTTAGTTGGGTAGATGAGAGAAAGTGAAGTAAGTGACTAATTGTTGTGACTTATTGTTGTGACTTATCTTATACATAAAAATTATTTTGGAATGCCCAAAAGAGGCCTATTTGCATATTAATTTGAGACGGAGGGAGTAGTGACTTTATCTTATACATTGAACCCATTTAATCAATCAATATGATTATTTTGTGTGTATTTTTTTTTCAACAGAAAAAAAAGGCCAAAATACATTTACCTTTTCAGAATATTCACTGATTTTCACTTTGCACCTTCATTTGAAAAGTTAGTCTGTTTGATACCTAAACTTTCAAATTAACTCACTTTGCCCCATGACACTAACGAACGTTAAGTTAACGAAACAGAACATGTGCCAAGCACATGATGACAAATGGGTTAGTTTGTAATGGTTATTAGTTTTTAAGAGAATGCAAAATTTTAAATATAAAACGTTAAAAAATTATTTCTTTTTTACAAAATATTTAACATTTTATTAAATAATTAATATTTTATAAAAATAATATATATTTTTATTTTTATGTTAAAAATAATATATATTTTTGTATTTTTTTGTAATAAAAAGTTATGTTCGTAATAGCATATACTCCCTCCGTCCCATAAAACATTACCCCTTTTACTATTTTGGGCGTCCCACTTTAAAGTCCCACTTTTCTAAAAAGGAAATTTTTTAATACTTCTTTATTCATGGGACCCACTTGTCATACTCACAACACTTTTCAAATTTACTATTCTCTCCACTCATTCTCTTTTCTCCCACTCACAACATCTACTTTAATAACATTATTCCTTATTTTCCGTTCTCAACAGTAAATGTGTAAAGTTTTGTGGGACGGAGGGAGTATTAACATTATCGTAAATAATTAATATTTTCAGAAAAAATATTTTTTAAATAGGATTAAAAAGAAATTAGAGAATATTATAATTAAAAAAATGTATTTTTAAGAAAATTTTATTTATTTTTGAAAAAAAAGTAAATATTTTTTCAAAATAAAATAATTTTAAAGATAAAAAAACCTTATAATGTTTCATCTGTATTTTTAAAAATATAAAAAATATAAATGAAACATTATAAGGTTTTTTATTTTTAAAAATTATTTTATTTAAAAATCATTTTAATTTTTTTTTTCAAAAATAAATAAAATTTTCTTTAAAAATATTTTTTTGATTTATAATATTCTCTAATTTTGATTTTTAATCCTATTTAAAAATACATTTTCTGAAAATATTAATTATTTAAGATAATGTTAATATATGCTATTACGAACATAACTTTCTTTTTTTTTACAATAAAAATACAAAAAAAATATTATTTCAGGAAATATTAATTATTGAAAAAAATGTTAATTATTTTGAAAAAATAAATAAAATTTTATCACTTTATATTTAAAATTTCGCATTCCCGACCCACTTTGTTTTTCCAGAAGTTCCACGACTGTTTTGACCCATTAAAAACTATCCCATTTGATATTACGTGCTCGGCACATGACTTATTATTCTGTTAATTTTTCTAATATTCGTTAGTGTTAGGGG
This sequence comes from Adenophora triphylla var. japonica, assembly GCA_022495995.1. NCBI lineage: Eukaryota > Viridiplantae > Streptophyta > Magnoliopsida > Asterales > Campanulaceae > Adenophora > Adenophora triphylla. The sequence continues at coordinate 425,462 of JAFEMH010000123.1, read as the reverse complement.
GCAAAGTAGACATGGGCAAACCGGAATCGGAACCGACAAGAATTGGAGAACCGAACCGAAACCGGCAGAACCGAAACCGGGAGGAACCGGAATCGGCAAGAACCGAAATCGTCCGGTTCGCGGTTCAATCTCGGTTCGACATTTCCAAAAACCGTGAACCGCCGGTTTTGAAACCGAAATCGGAACCGGAGAACCGAACCGGAGAACCGGCGGTTCGGAACCGGGGAGAACCGGCGGTTCTTACGAAAAATTCAAAAAAAAATCAAAATTTGTCCCTTTTTTACAGCTTTTTCGGTCAATTTGCCTTTTTTTTGTGGTTTGTGAGTGATTTTTGTATTTCTTAGTTGTTTAACAAAGATAGAGTAGTTAAATCTATACTCTCTTTTTCAAATAAGTGTATAAATTTTTTTAGTAAATAAGGCACAAATTTAATAACATGAATGAAACTTGAGGTACCATTTTAGCCAACTATAATTATGGAAAATGAGTTCTTGGAGGTCAAATACATATACACACAGAGACGCAAACATTTATCTTATACTCATTGAGACATGTTTTTGCAACATTTTATAATCTGTGCCACACTCCAATATTTTTTAAATATTTTCGAAATATGGATACTTGCTTGGCAGCAGATGGAGTAGCAGCAATATAACTTCTCCTATTGACTTTTTAACCGTATGACTTTTTTGAATTTGGCCTTGGGCGGTCGCCCACTTCTCTTGGGCGGTCGCCCATGTGTGCAGATTTTCAAAAAAAAAAAAAAAAAAAAAAAAAAGGGACAACAAAAGAATCGGAAAATCGTGAAACCGGAACCGGAACCGGCATTAAGGAACCGGAATCGGAAACCGGATTTTGGCGGTTCCATCTCGGTTCCCCCCTTTCCTGGAACCGAAACCGGCGGTTTGAAACCGGAACCGAAATCGGGAACCAATTGCCCATGCCTAGGGCAAAGTAGATAATTTGAAAGTTTAGTTATCAATCTAACCGAATTTTCAAACGAGAATACAAATAGAAAATTCGTGAATATTTTTTGGGGGTAAACATATTTGGCAAAAAAATATTCTCACAAGATATGAATACCATTTATACCCGATGAATATAGTATATGCAAGTAACCTCGTATTAATTAAACCCTTCCAAATTCTTAATTCGCATTTTCAATTTGATAGGCGCCAAACATAAAACAGACATTATCCCTTTATCTATTCAACAGCGCCTTCAATCAATCTCTCCCCAAACAAAAATGGCCGTCACTATCCATTTACACTCAACTTTCTCCAATCCAATCAAACAAAACGCTAGAACAAAAACCGGCCTCTGTTCGAGAAAGTCCATCCGCTGTGAGGTGGGAGTGGCGCCTCCCCAGCTGACCACCGTCAAGAACGGCGACGATTCGCTGAAGATATGCGGAGTTCTGAATGGTATGTGGCAGACCAGCGGCGGTTGGGGTAAAATTGACCGGGTTTACGCCGTTGATGCTATGCTTCAGTATGCCGACGCCGGACTCTCCACCTTCGACATGGCCGATCACTGTATGTATAATTTCATACCTCTTTCTCTAAGAAAAAGAAAAACCCTAAATTGTTAATTTCCATTGGTATGCAATTTTGTGACGTATTTTAAAAAAATATTTTTTTGTGTGATTATTGGCGCTTGTTTTGTTGCCACGTTTCATCATTTGGAGTCGTTAAATCTGTGGGACTCACTTTTACGTTTGTTGGCCATGTAAGCAAATACTGTAACTCTCATTTTCAAAAAAAAAAAAAAAATGAAAAAAATAGAGGAAAGTGTTGTACAGTACAAGTATTTATTCTGAGATAGAAGTAGAACCCCTATCTATCACCCTTCCTATCAGTAGATAATCCAGCACCTGGATATCATTGTCTAATGGCTGTGTATTTGAATCACCCCTTTAGCCAATTCACCTTCAATTCGATAAAACTGAAGTCAAATAGAGGATCTGAGACGAGAAAAATCTTGTCCAGAAAATTTACTTGTGAGTTGACAGTAAATAAGAGCAAGGCTGTTGTTCAGAATGGGAAAGATTCATTGGATATTTGCCGCATTGTTAATGGGATGTGGCAGACTAGTGGAGGATGGGGTAAAATTGAACGGGATAGTGCAGTTGATGCTATGCTTCAATATGCTGATGCTGGCCTCACCACTTTTGATATGGCTGATATATGTAAGATCCCAAAAGAATGCGTAGTTGATATGTTGTGGTTATATGTATTTTGTTGTCATTGCTAGATAATATCTGAAGAAAAAATGTTGGGTAGCGGGATAATTGTTGTTTGTCACTTGACGAGCCAAGGTGGTATTGGCAGGGGCGGAGCCAGGGGGGGGCAGGAGGGGGCACTCGCCCCCCCCCCAGCGGCGGAAATGCAGTGGAAAAATTTTTTTTTTGCCCCCCCCATATTTTTGTTATATAGGTATATATATAATTAACTTCAAGATTAACAGGTGGTGGTGCACTATAGAAGGGGTAAAGTTAAAGCCTTTGGTCCATGTTCGAACCCTGCTACCTACATATCAATTAATTTTATTTGTCTTCCATCTTTGCTATTCTTTCTCTTAACAGTTTTGTTTTTCTCTTTCTCCTAATTTCCTCACATTTTTTCAATCTTAATTAATTAGTTAGGCTTTTCCCATTTTTTTTTGTTTTTGGTCTTTCTTCCTATTATCCCAAGTTTAATTAGCAAATTTGATTTTCTTTTTTGTACGAGTAATATATTTTGATAAATTGTTTGCGTTAAATACTTCAACATTATTTCAATCGTTCTTTGCATTATTTACTTTTATCATTTTTGTTAACTAAAATACATTGTATTTCATGGATCCGACCCATTTTTTACTTGTCCGACCTTGCCCCCCCCTCGGCCAATTCCTGGCTCCGCCCCTGGGTATTGGTAGAGAATTTAGCTGCAAAGAACACGGAACTACTATTTTCTCATGTTTTTTCCAATACCAAAGGCTTTCTAGACAGCCATGAAAGAGATCTTCTTACTGTTTTTTTGGATTTTCTTTTGTCACTTCAGTTATAAGCAGTGAATAAACTCATCTTACAGACCTGTAGTGGTTGTAAATCTGTAAATTTTGACTTGTTTACAAGATGCACTACATTAAGTCCATGTGGGTCCGACCTTCCCTGGACCGCATAGTGGGAGTTCTCGTGGCACCAGGTTTCCCATTCAAAGATTATAATAGAAGTGAACATCTAGCTTCTACTTCGAAGTAAGATCATAACTTAGAAGAATGGTAGGTCATGGGTTCGTTGAACTTATGTTATGACATCTTTTTACAGAGAATGATTTATTACATTCGTCACATTATTTCTACCTTTGGCTTCCATTTTTATAAGGTTTATGTTATTCTCGCATTCAAATCAGCTGCTCTTTGTAAAAAGTCACTGTATTTACAGTGAATTATTGGCTTTTGTTCATCAAATATTATGGTTATACAGATGGGCCTGCTGAGGATCTTTATGGTATCTTTATCAACCGAGTCCGCCGTGAACGCCCACCAGAACTACTGGAAAATATAAGAGGGTTAGTGGCATGTGGTCTTGTTTTCTTTCAAGTTGGTATTTTCCCATCTGCCTTTGGTTTTGAAATTTCCATGCACCAAAGCAGAAGGAAGAGAGAGGCAGAGAGAGAGAGAGAGAAAAGAAATCAAATATTCTTCTAAAAATGTCTTTTCTTGTGCCATTGTAAAACTTAAAGTGATTTTTTTTAAAAAAAATTGTGTTATAACATGCACAAGTCTCAGACCTATTTGATGTATTGAAGAGCTAATCAACTTCTTATCTGAAAATGCAGTCTTACCAAGTGGGTGCCACCACCAGTTAAGATGACAGGTAGCTATGTCCGGCAGAACATTGATATTTCAAGAAAGCGAATGGATGTTGCATCCTTGGATATGCTTCAATTTCATTGGTAACGAGTTTTTTGTCATTTTCTATTATGAAGCATTGGGCTATTATTTTACACACAGTATTTTTTACATTATATGGCAGCCTTTTGCAATTGATAATATCACTTCCCTAACTGGTATATTAACTTTTTTGCATTATGGGTGCAAATCATCATTAGGATTTTTTTTCCTACCTTAATTATGAGTTCATTCTGAAGTTTGTCTTTCTAGTTTTACCATCTATCCATCTTACAATTCTCATTTTGACTGCACTCATTCTAAAATTGTGATCCTTAGTTGCCTATCATTCCATCATGTTGAAGAAAGCTAAGCTGGTCTAGCAGCTATCGTTGATTATTGCCTTTTCATGTTATGACTGTACACCAAAATAAAACTCTCATTTAGTTTGCCATTGCCCAACCTGAATTCATTATGTTACAACATCATTTTTGCTATTCCTCTCAATAATCAAATGAGCCTAGACAGCGTATTAGCTCTTTATGGGTATCTCTTAGTTGTGTATCTTGGTTGCTCCTCAAAGATAGTGAATTTCGATGGGAGCTTCTCTTGCAGCAATAACACGTTGATCTATTCGCCACCAGAGCCACAAAGGACTCTTCATAAGAAAATATGTTTCTTTGATTGTTCATTTAAGTACACCTCTTGGTTAAACTTAATTTTTTTTGCATGTCTTTATATAAAAGAAATCTCCCTAGTATTCGTAATCCTTCTATAGGCAAGTTATTATCTTATATTATGTTCTAGTCATACTAATTTAAACCCTCATAAACTATGAGCCGTTTTTCATCAATTAGTAATGCAAAAGCAGGACTTAATGCTGATTCTTGACGTTGTTTTATCATAATTGAGACCTTTATCTTGCTGCCGTTCTAATGGTAGTCATAGGCTCATAGCTCTGTCGTTGTGTCCATCCGCGACGACAATTATTTTCTTTCTAATTCCGTCAGATTATTTTTTGGGCAGTTCTTCTGCCTGTTCTGACTGGCAGTAAAGCAAATGTAATAAAAATTCAGTCTTGTTTACCCATTCAATAAAGCTGTTGAAAATGTATAGTTTCCTTATATTTCTTTTACTTCTTGAACCAGGTGGGACTACGCGAATTCTGGCTACCTTGATGCACTAAAACACCTTACTGATCTGAAAGAAGAAGGTTAGCTTTGTGGCAGTCGCCTTCCTGCCATCTCTTTGCAAGCCATGATTTCGCTATTATGCTGGAGTGGTTTGATAAATTTCTTGATTAGACCCGATTACTTCAGCTTGTGATATGCAGGTAAGATAAAAACAGTTGCTTTGACCAACTTCGATACGGAGAGGCTACGAATTATATTGGAGAATGGCATTCCAGTTGTTAGTAATCAGGTGACAAGAAACTCCAACTTTGTCTTTTCTTGATTTTTCTTTTGCTTTAGCACAGTAACCATATTCTTCGTTTTAACTTCTTTAACTGGTATTTTGCACTTCTTCAGGTCCAGCATTCAATTGTTGACATGCGCCCTCAACAGAGAATGGCAGAACTTTGTCAGCTTACAGGAGTTAAACTTATAACGTCTCTCTCTCTCTCTCTCTCCCCCACCATCTCCTTATTTCCCTTTTGATCCGTCCCATAACAAGTGAGACTACCCAAAATAGCCAACTTTTATTAGTTCTTTATTCAATGGGTTCCACTTAGTCGTACAAGTCACAACAGCAAACCACTTACTAAATACTACCCCACTCTCTCCTCTTTATTTTCATACTCACAACACCTCCTCCACTATCAATATTATACTACTTGTTTTTATCCCCTCATTTAATTTTGGTCTCACTTGTTATGGAACGGAGGGAGTATATGCTAATATACATGCATATATCTCTCTGAGAGCTTCATTACTCAACCGCCTCAGTGAGCTTGTCCCATTATAAGCAACCGAAGCAAGTTCCTAGAGCTGTCGTCTACTTTTCTTGAAGGAAATCTCTTAAAATTCTTTAATCTCATGTGGACCTAGGAAGATAAACTAATGGTAGGATGTGCAACATCTAGCCAAAAAACCTATAGGGATCAGGGAACTTTTGATCTGGAATGAGTTGTAAAAAAGGTACTTACTAGAGCCTTTTTCTAACTAAATTGTTCTTCATGCAGGTATGGAACAGTGATGGGTGGGCTTTTATCTGAGAAGTTCTTGGATACAAACTTATCGATTCCTTTTGCCGGCCCGCCACTCAACACTCCTTCCCTTCAGAAGTACAAAAGGGTATTATACTCAACTTTCAACACACCAACATATTCATTTTAAGGTTTATTAAGTTTGTGATCTGTCCAGAAATTTACCAGCAATCAACATGAACTATTTAAAGAAAATATTCGGGTGCTCATTACCGCTTACATTTAAGAGGACATTAGTGAGGTATAGGGTGTGTGATGGGATAGATAAACTTAACATTTTGTGTAGGTGATAATGCAATAATATGAGTCTTTGAATTTTAGTTTTTGAATCATTCAAAAGTTATGAATAATTCAATTATTAACTTGAGCTAGGATAGAGAAACAGTGGCAGATCCAGAGAAATCAAAGTAGGTGCAAATTAGTATGGATGAAATTAGTATGAAAAAAAGATCACTAATGAGAATTGAACCATGGTCACTTGCTGATAAAGGCGACCACATACCACCACACCAACTTCAGACACTGGGTGCCCATGCAACCGTCTATCCTGTGTGTCCACCACTGTAGAGAAATGGAAATCAACACACCATTATTCATAGTTGCAAACTTAATGGCAAAAACAAGGATATTTATTGCACTTGTAATACATATGTCAGATGGTTGATGCTTGGGGAGGATGGGGTCAATTCCAAGTTCTACTTCAAACCCTGAAAAGAGTAGCATCTAAGCATGGTGTCTCAATTCCAGCCGTTGCTGTGAGATACGTACTAGATCAGGTAATGTTAAAGATTGTTTTTTTCCTTTTCCCCGAAGAAAAAAATCATATTTGCTGAACATTTTGCCTCACACCCCCCATGTTGCAGCCAGCAGTGGCAGGATCAATGGTTGGAGTTAGGTTTGGTCTGTCAGAACATATCAAAGACACCTCCTCCATATTCTCGCTTGTTCTTGATGAAGAAGATATGAGCAGCATTCAAGAGGTTTCCAAGAAAGGAAAAGACCTACAAAAAATAATTGGCGACTGTGGGGATGAATATAGACGTTGATTGATCCATCAATGAAATGGTATTATAGAAATTTTGTTCCTGATGTTGTGAATGTGTATGGTTGATACGTAATTGCATAACCCGAGAATATTTTCCTACTTTTATTTGCACCTCATGTACAATCCCCTGTATTTTTTTGGTCAAATGTTATGGAGTCATTTGGCTTCTCCATTGTTTCCCAGGCTTTTAATCTAAGCAACATATCTGATCTGTGCTTCATATGTTTATGAGCTGTACATGCTCTACAAATCATGACTCAACCCAGGGTTCCACATCTTGAGGCTACTTTACAAAGTTGTTTGTGGACAAGGGTTATTTTCATTATTCACCCAACAAAATAAAAATAAAACCGACGACAAATACTATTTCCTCAAAATGGTTCCAATGAAACAAACAAACAAGAATTTCATTTATCACAAGTCAGTCGCAACAGGATATCGGTCAATAAAACCTGACATGAAAGTATCCTTAAATCCAGGGAATTCGCAAGGAAATGTGGCCACAACCACAGAAATTGAACTAAACTTGCAGCACCCGAGATAAAATTAATTGATAGATGATAAATTTGTCATTACCAGTCTCAAATCTGCATCTAAAATCTAATGTAACGGGAGAAAACAAGAAAACAAAAAATTATCACACTACTAATGAAAGGGTAACATAACCAGTCTGCAAAATTTTACAAGGCACCCACCCAGTTTCTAGACATACCTCCTGTCAGTTTGGTCTTGATAAATCGGCATCAGGGTGTCATATTTCCATTTTCCAAGTCTTAATCTTCAGATTTCTTCTTCTTTTTCTTCTCTTTCTTCTTGCTTGGTGTCTCTGTTTCTTCTTCTTCTGGTTTGGCATGTTTTCTCTTCTTTTTCTTCTTCTCTCCTGCTTCCACATTCTCTTCGGCAGCGTCCTCAGTTGCTTCCTTCCTTTTCTTTTTCTTCTTATCTTTCTTGCCCGCGTCTTCATTTTCTAACCCATCATTTTTCTCCTCTACAGGAGCAGTTTCTTTCTTTTCCTTCTTTTCTTTCTTCTTCTTTTTGTCTTTCTTCTCATCCACAACAGGTTCTTGTGGTGTCATTTCTTCATCTTTTTCAGCCTCCGCTTCAATACGTCCAAGAACAGAATCGGCTGAAGGATTATAGGTCTGCACAGAGAAAAGTGAATTACTATTAACAAGAACAAGAAAAATAAAGATCAAGCAGAGATTTGTAATATAATTTTCTCCTCATCATCATGGGTGCCAAGCCAAAGAAATGTTTTGTAAAACTTCACTGAGCCAATTCCCAAACAATTGAACCAAGTTGGGGAGTTAACCAAAGATGCACGTGGAAGGATAACACAAGCCCAAAAATATCCAACACAGGTGATATTTGATTACAGTTAAAAAGATGAAAATCATGAGACCAAAAAAGAGCAAATTTGAAATTTTTTAGGACATTCATTCGGGACAGAGGGAGTATGAACTGTGGAGTAGTAAGTCACTAAGTACCAAAAACAAAATAATTGTGTTTAGATCAAGTGTAAACAAAAAATGTAAAATAACAAACCAAAGAATATGAAATGCACACCTTGGCAGCGGTTATTAATGCCCCCGCTCCCTTCTTGTGGTCCTTGTTGTAGCTCTCTATCTGAGGTTTGCCTTTAGCTGTCCCAGCAGATCGACCTAGTTCTCTACCTTCAAGATTCCTTAAGCGAGCTTCAAGCTACAAGTATATAGCAGAAAAGAACATCATAAGTGGAACGGCGAGGGAAGAAAAGAAAAATAAGTTAACATCACATAACCCTCCAAAAAATAATCAAATACCTTCAGTCTGTTCTCTAACCCCATAGAATTATCTTGGCCATCTCCAAGAGCATCATATCGAATTGCTAATGCAGTTTTGGCAGCAAGAGAACGTGATATTTTTCCTTTATGCTTTGGTGCTGCCTGACCAATCAAAGACGCATGGTAGATAAGCCCATACTTCGGTGTTGCATGCTTTGTCTTCAGAGCCCTGAAAAGAGCCTTTTCTGCACCAAGAATCTGAACAGTACTCCCAGGCTGTTTTGCAAGATTCACCAAGCTGCCTCCATGAGCAATCAGGCGTGCACCGACAAGTTCTCCAACGAGAGCAGTAAGATTTGGGGCAATTGTGTTCATCCTGCTCTTTAGATAATCATACAGCTGAGCCCTGTACTCTGCGAGAGACAAGACTTGATCGCACAAGTCCTTGATATTCATCAGATCAAGATCACTAACTTCAGTTCCCATGGAGATCATGCATGCCTCTTTTAGTTCCGTCTCGACCTCCTCTGTCAATATCTGTACACATTTAGAGGATTAAAACAGATTAGTCATCAACAGGCAAAAAAATCCCAGGTTAGAAACTCGAAAACTAATCAAAACAAATGTAGCAGCTGAATTCAAAGGAGGTTGGAAAAATAAGCCACAAGGCAGTGTTCAGGATTCAAAATGACAGTAAACTTTTGAGCTATCTAGATTGACAGTCACCATGAAAAATGAGATCAGTAGTTACCTCAGAGAAATCAATCTTTGCAGCATTTGTACGGTCACCCATGAGCTTAACTGCCTTGGCATAAAGAATGTTATCCTGCACAATCTTTGCAAGCTCTGGAAAATGCCAACCATACCATTCTCTTACCCTCATTGCATATGTGTTAAGCTCTTTATCAAGATCATCCAACAAGCCAATTGCCTGAATGATCATAGTATCTACCTGGTATAAATTTAAAACACCAAATAAGTACAGCAACGTAAACCATTCCGGTGAAAACCCCATGACAACAAGAACAACAACAAAGCCTTAATCTAAAAACGATTTGGGGTAAAAATAATATTAAATATACCAAATATTATGATCATTTGAGCCAATCAAAGATATTATTCGTCAGAAACTTAACTGATGTATTGATATACTTTAAGAATGGCGATAAAGGACAACCAAAACATAACAAGAACAGCAATAACAACATCATACACCTCACCTTATCAGGACTGAACTTAAGCTTGTATCTGGACAGGCTATGAGATAAACCCAGGCTCATTGGAGCGAGATCTTGGGCACCAAGACCAGTAATGAGCTCAGTCAAATTACTCCTCAATCCCCTCATCAATTCCATGACAGCATTGTTGTGGAGACAATCAATTTTCTGTCAAAAGATTGGTTCGTCTTAATTTAAAAGCAGATTAAAGTTGCATGAAGATAGTTCTACAAAACACAAGGAATGAACATAAGGTCAGAGAGATTTTGCTGACCAGCTTCTCCTTGATTGCATTTCCAAGTTTAGAATCTGCTACAGCTAAGGTTTCACCCTCGCAATGAGCACGCAAGAACTTGCGGAGACCTTTGCTGGGCTTGCTCTCGATTAAACAAGTGACTTCTGATAACGCCTCTGATGTATTCTCAAATTTCATGAAAGCTTTTAGCTTTACAGCCTGTTGTTAAATACATACCAACCATTAACTATGTTCACACAAAACATGTCAGCGGCATAACTACAAAATGAAGCAGATACAACAGCAAGCTATGCTTCAAGGAAGCATTTGAATAACTATAGCATTTACGACATTTATAGGCATTTTAAAGCTTAATTATTCACTAGGTTCAAAAAATATTATCAGATTAACAAAGAGAGTGATGGAACATCGAAAGGGATAAGACTGAACAGAGGATTAGAACATCAATCAATACATAAATCATTAACATGAACACAGAAAATACCTGTCTAGCTGTCTCAGCTGAGGAAAAATCTTTCCATAAGTTCTGCAAAAACACAAAAACCGAACAAACCCATCAAGAAACTCAAACCCACAAAAGCAAATAAGATAATACATTAAAAAGAACGGGAAAAATTAAACAATCGTCATTGAAATGTGAGTGTAATTACCTCAACTTTATCAAGCTTGGATTCATCTTTGACTTTGAAGAGGGCGAAACCCGCGGGAGTCTCAAACAACACAATCATCTTTCTTCTTCTGTGTGGGCTTGTGTGGGAGAAGGGTTTAGCAGGGAGGAGAGAAGAATGTAGGGTTTCTAAAGTTTTTAGGGTTTAAGAAAGGGAATTAAGAAGACGGGGATGAGCACCTCCCCCTCTATGATGACCAATTTTCCGGCTCAGACCTAAAAATTAAAATTACCACTAGGGTTTCGGGCCCAACATAATCATGGGAAGTTGGCGCTTCGGCCCTTTGGGCCTCACTTCCCCCTTTCCTTGGGTTTGAGTTTGCCTTCTTTTAGGCCCTCAGGCCCTTATTCCGGCCTTACTTGTTATCTCCCGTCCATCTTAAAACGATTTGACTTGACCCTCACGGAGAGCTCATGTTAAAAGAGATAGTACGAGAGGTTCTGTGTTCGAGTGATGGAAGGATCAACTGGTAACAAATGTTGAAATTTCTGTTGAACACTCGTATGAAGCCAATTACCAATTTCGTGTCTGAGATTAGGTCGGATTATGAGAGCGCAAGCACAACACCTAGGTTATAATATATAAAACTGATTTAATAGCTCTTTTGTCGCTGAAAGATTCTTTTTTATTAAGTCATTATCTCGTATGTATTTCATGTACCATGTGATCTTATCATAATTTGGCCATCAATTTTCGCGTTAAAAATATTGAATTTCGCATAGTGACTCAAATAAAAATTCTTGCATGGAATCATTCATAAGGAATGTTCGCTAATGTGAACATTTGAAGGGTAAAGGGATTAAATCAAAAAAGTTTCAACCCTTTCATAGTTTTAAATATTAATGAAAAATATAGAAATATACTCTCGTACTTAAGTTAAGAATACAAATATACTATTATATAAGTTAATTGCTATATATGCCCCTTTATTTAAGAAAAATGTGGTGATATTTGGATACCATTAAATTTCCGTCCAAAACATAACGGAATGGCTGACTAAGCTGCTTATTTGGCATGTAAAATTTTCTACGTGGAAAAAAATTGCCCAAGTGGAATTTGTTGAGTATGATAGGCTCAAAACTACGTCGATTCACATTTATTAGGGCTAAACTACGTCAATTTAATTGAAGAGTGTAGAATGTAAAATATTCTCTGAAAAATCTACAATTAACTAAACATCTAAATCTTATATTTATTTTAAAAAAGTATAATAAACAATAATAAACTATTCTTTTAATATTACTTTTGCAATGAATAATTCCGTTAATATTGCTTTAGAAATATTAATTGGTTTTAAAAACAGAAAAATTATTCATATCACAAGTTTATTTACTATTTGATTTAATATTACAGCTTCCAACTCCATCTCATCACCTCCACAACACCGCCACCACCACCGCCATCAACAACAAAACACCACCATCAACAACAAAATCATCACCACAACCCAATTTTTCAATTCAGAAAGCACAAACACCACACACAGACGCAAACATGCACACACACATAAAATGCACACACAAAAATCAAACATAACACACACACACACACAATGCACAAAATCAAATTACTGAGCTTCTATAGAATAGTGGTGTTGAAACATCATTTTTCGGCATCAATTTCAACATCAACCCACGTTTCGTGACGGAGCTGAATTCATACGCCGCCGCTTATCGAGTTGACGTTGACTTACAGCCCTCTGACACCACCCTCCAAGCTCGAGCTCCCTCATTCGATTACTTGAAGGAAGTCATTAGATGTTTACTGGAAATGAATCAGGTTGTTAATTGTGGAAGTCGGGGTTTTGATTTTGTTTATTCTTGTGTTGATTCTTGGGAGATTTTGTTAAATTTTTGCTGTGAATTTGGTGGTGGTGTTGATTTTGGTGGTTGTGGTGGTGATGGACGATGGTAAACAATGGTGGGGGTGGTGATTGTTGTGCAGGAGTGGGGTGGAGGAAGAAGGGGGTGGGCAGCTGTGTGGATAGGAAGAAGTAAAGTTGTCTTATGCTTTTCTTTATGTTATTTATTTTTTTCTTATTAACAAACAGCGTCATTTGTTTCAAATCAGCGAGTCCATTTGGAAATTATTTTTCACGTGTACTCATCAAATAGCCAAATAAGCAGCTTAGTCAGCCATTCCGTTAAGTTTTGGACGAAAACTTAACGATGTTCAAATATCCGCACATTTTTCTTAAATACAGGTGCATATATAGCAATTAACTTGTATAAGGGTACATCTGCATCCTTAAACTAAGTACGGGGATATATTTTTATATTTTCCCTAAATATTATTTTTGGCTCTGCATCAATTTTGTTACTAAAACAGAACGTATCGGTATTGAAATGCGCTGTTTTGACCATTTTAAATCACAATTTTCTAATATTATGTTACATTAGATGGATCCCAAATATTTCACAACAAAACCACATCTTGTTGTTTTTTCAATAAACGTCAACATGGCTAAAACTTAGTTTCTTAAAAATGATTTAAAATATTTCCATACTTCAAAATGCGTTTGGTAGTGCTCGTTTAGACATACACCAAAACCTTTACTAAAAATAGTTTTTATAAATTAGTTCATCAATTGTATATCTATTCATCAATACCCTTCATTTCAAATGGGTTCAAAATGTCTCTTTGTCCATCAAGAATGAAACTTCACCCCCTTCATTTCAAATGGGTTCAAAATAGGGGTGTTTACGGTTCGAATTGATTTGATTTTTATCAAAATTTTAAAATATTAGGACCGGATCAAAATTTCAAATGAGTATTTGCCAGCCCCGTCAATTTGTACTAGTTACGCATTTACTCACTCATCTCGACTTGTTAATTTTTCGATCCGATTCAGCTCATTAATATAGACGGGTTGTTGAATCGATCCTCCTAATTCGTTAAGTCCACGGGTCGACATGTAGCCATACCAGACCCGTTTAACCCCCGATAAAAAATTATGATGAAATCATAACAATAATCACTTGTGAATGAAAGTAAAATTAACAAGTTTACCAACTTGGATCTTGATGCCCTACTTTCAATTTAAAAACGGAGAGAAAGAGAAAGAAAGGAAAGCTTGCTTTCAAGTTTTTTTTTTTTGGGAGGAAGTGAAAAGAAAGGAAAGAATTTATTTTAGAGTTTTCGTCTCAAAAATTTCCTTCCAAAATTGACAAAAATAAAAAGGAAAGAAATTGAAAGATTGACAATTTTTTTTATTATCCCACGTTTACCTATTCATATTTTTCATAATCTCATTGCTAACCTCCGACTCCGACTCCGACTCTCATTTTCTACTCCTCAAAGCGCCAATCCCCCTCCCGGCGTTACAAATCTTCCTCTCTCCGGCTGTTAATTTTAGAGAATTGTTATTCACCCCCGCAGTTTTACTCAACACCCCCGCATTACTAAGTTTAACTCTAAAACTTAAATCTACACCCCTATTATTACTATTATACCCTTTTTAAACCCTCAATAAACACCCCCTAAATTAACAAAAATATACCCATACCCACCCCACCTCACCACACCCATCCACTTACGGGTAAACGCACAAGGAAAAAAACCAAAAAATCAAAGAAACAAAATCACAGCTTGGGAGGGAGAGCGCTTGAACCCTAGAATATCCCTCTTTTTCTCTTCAATTTTAGTGAGTGAATCCTTGTCATTTGGGTGTAATATTAAAGGAGGAGTCAACATCTTGGATCTCCAATCTCCAAGAGCAAGAAACAACTGTTACTTAATCAATGTCCGGCGGTAAGTTTCTCTTATAAAATTAAAATTCAAAATTGAAGTTATATTACTTTGCTGTGAAGAGCAATCTTCTGGGTTTTGGGTTCAAAATGGCCGTTTGATTTGGCTAGTGTCGGCTCTGGTTGGCCGTGCAACATCTCCATTGGCGGCCGACATTGGCCGAACAAACTGCCTTGGTTCGGTTGACAGAGGCCGAACATTTATTCAATTGGCGGTAAGCACTGGCCGAACAGTCTATTTATTGGCGGCCTGTACCTGCCGAACAGAACCAAACTTAGTTTTTTCAATTTTTTCAATGTTTTTTTTTAAATTTGCTCAATATTTTCACTATTAATGTTATTCTTTTTTTTCTCATTTGCTTTTGTAGTTTTGTCATACATGAGGAGGAGGGGAAAACGACCAACCGCTTCCTCCAGAAAAGAAAGGGAAGAATCGCGTATCCAAGTACACCGTGAAGAGGAAGCTGATCGTGGGAATGAAGAGGAAGCTAATCGTGGGAATGAAGAGGAAGCTAATCGTGGGAATGGAGAGGAAGCTAATTGAATTTCTTAGTGATTAGCTTTGCGTTAAATTTGAATACTTTTTAAGTTATGTAATGTTTAATATGTTTTAGGCCTAAACATCATCCTTATCATAGCTATGGTTTGTCCTAATTACCTGTAATAGGCCTACAGTTTTTCATGACTTTGTTTAGTGCAATGCAATTTTTTCATGACTTTGTTTAACTGTAGGAGTAAATATTTTTCAACTGCAGGTGTTAACCAAAAGTGTTCTGGCGGTATGCACTGGCCGAACATTGCATTAAATAGCGGCCAGTGCTTGCCGAACATTGTCTTATGTAGCGGCTGTTGTTGGCCGAACATTGTCTTATGAAGCGGCAAACGTTGGCCGAACATTGGTTCTGGCGGCCACCACTAGCCGAACATTGGCTTATGAAGCGGCAATAGTTGGCCGAACAATGGTTCAACTTGCTAAACATTGCTGAACATTGCTGAACAGACCAACTTGCATCAACAACTTAATGTTCAACTTCTTAATGTTAATGACCAATAACAATTAATCCAATAAACCAAAATATCAAATTTATCCAATACATACATCTAAACTTAATGTTAATGACCAAATAACAATTAATCCAATAAACCAAAATATCAAATTTATCCAATACATACATCTAAAAAACACTCTCAAAATTACATCAATTCTCTACAATCCTCCCGCTATAGTATTGTAGCCATCCTGTTGCACATAAATAACGACTTGAGTGCCATTTGTAGGCTACAGGTGGTAATGGACATCCTTCCTTCAAATGAACCTACATGATATCAACGCTATAATAATGAATCCAAAATAAACATATACGGTCCGAATCGTGGACTTGTTATCTGGGAATCTCTCTTTTAAGCTAAAAAGAATATCCTTTGGACGGCTATTCGCGTGTGATATATCTACCACATGCTCCTTCTCCGGTTTCACCATTCTACCTGCAAAAGAGTGACCCACCATAGAATCTGCAATAGGATGATTGTGAACCCCACATCCTACTTCCAATTGCCATTCACCTTCATTATTGACTTTCTTTGACTCACGATAAATGCCGCTACGTTCACAAGTTAAAGCCATTCGAGGTTTCGTATTACGACACCCATTGTCAGACTTACCAATCACAATAACAAAACCATTCTCCATTCCTTTAGCACGCACCCATTCACATAATTTTTCCCGAGAAATGAAGTACAATGGCATTGTGAACACATCCGTGAAGTCTGGAAGCGCATCTTCAAATTCAACAATTTCATGATCATCTGAATATACGTTTGTATACTGCAAATAGATTTTCAAATAAAAATTAATAAAGTTTAATATGTTCGGCCAACACTGTCTGAACATTGTTCAACTGTTCGGCCACATCTGTCTGAACATCGATCAATTGTTCGGCCATGATTGTCTGAACAGTGATAAATTGTTCGGCCATATGTGTCTGAACATTGGATGATTGTTCGGCCATGATTGTCTGAACATTGTTAAATTGTTCGGCCATGGTTGTCTGAACAGTGATAAACTGTTCGGCCATCAATGTCTGAACATTGGATGATTGTTCGGCAACGGATGGCCGAACTGTATTTTTTTTTAAACAAACGAAAAACGTAGCAAAAACAATACGTAAGTAATGAAAAAATACTTACATTTAAGTCTTGATCATCGTCATGGGTTGTTCCGTCCATAATTGAACTTTAACGATACAGTAAAATAGAGTAAAAGGAACGAGGGAGATAAACTTTGTTGGATTTTTCACTTACTGTAGAACTGTATGAACTGTATGAGCGTAGAAGAGAAGAAGTCTATGGAATATTAAGAGCCGTTTAAAAAGAATGGTAAGTTTTTAGTTTTACAGTGGAGTTAAATTTGCGGGTGCGTTGAGTAGAAAGTAAATAATATTGAACAAACTCAATTGCGGGGGTATAACATATTAATTAGGGTAATAAAGTAATTTCAATTGATGACATTTTTTTGTAAATACTAATGCGGGGGTATTGAGTAAAATCGCGGGGGTGAATAACAATTCTCTAATTTTATTTATCGACAAACTCTCCTTACTGCGCACAAATCACGCACGGATCGCAGCGCTTCCGTCGTTGTAATTTAGTTTCGGTAAGTTCATCTTTATCAAATTGATGGGGTGTATATCCTACCCCTTATCAAATCCAATTTGAGTAGATCAACTTAAATATTGGGGCCGCTATATGGCAAATTAACGGCCGACAGTTTCTTTACTGCAGCATTCATCTCTCAGTCTCAGCTGGTACAACTCTTTCTTTTATCTTCTGTTTGTGTGTGTGAAATGGGTTTTCATTATTTAGGGTTTTAGTCTAAGTTTTCAATTTCATTTCCTATTGCTTTGATTTGCAGAGAAAAAAGTTGTGTGCGATAACCAGTTGAAGCAATCATGGATGGTATGTGTTTGTATTTCTTAATCATCTCTTGAACTTACACATATTTAATGAATGATTTGTTATATATCTATTTCCGCCTTTTGCTCTTGAAATAATATACATATACTCTGGAGATTTCTTCCTAATCGATAAAGCATGAATTACAATGTGAACAAATTCCCCACCCCCCTCTCTCCGCGCACACACACACAAAAATCTGGACTAGATTTTTATTGTTCTTAGAAAATCAAATTTTTGTTATTGTTTCCTCCATTTTGGATTTTGGGATTTTCCCTTCTTTTTTTTTTTTTTTTTTTTCTGTTGAGATTCTTTGTTCTCCCTCCCAATCCCAATATAGCTATTTTTAAACTGTGGGTGTTGGCCTCTCAATAGAAATGGCTTTCTAGCTTTTCATTGCAATCACTCGGTATGATTAATTCATATTTTAGTGTTTATGCATTGTAATTAATGATTACCAAGAACAATGGCCATGTTTGGACTCCAGTTGTTTTTCTCATAACCTCCAATCCCTCTAAATCAATCACCGTATTTTATACACAATTCTTTCAGGCTTACTTGTTTGAGAGTCAGTAGCAGCTTTAGCAAATTACATGTAGCAATATTCACGGGACTAGTTGACTAGAGCACACAAAATATTTAGAAGTTTGTTGGCTTTAGCTAGTTTTATCGGAAAATGCACAGGTTCGGGCAACCTCGTCTAGATTGTTTCTGTAGGATGTGTGTCCCGCATCCCTGACCGCACGTGAGATCATCACCCCCGCACTTGTGTAAATGCACATGCGGAACGGTTCAAAGACTCCCCTTACAAGTAGTTATACTTCATTAGGATGTATTATCCTCTTCCGCAGTAATATGTAGCGGAATCCGTTATAAGGTTTCTCATGATTGAACAAGGTCAAGAGAAATACCATCTACCGAATTAATGGGAATCATCAAGGAGTTATGGATTGTAGGCTAGAATAGTGGAGTTAGCCACGTGGTCCAATTGAGGGATCGTACGTGGCCTAGATAGGGTAAAAAGGAGAATTGCGGGATTGGTCCCCACAGGGGACACGCGGCATCCTTCCACGGATTCGTACAGTCTAACCTATAGGAGGTCGCCATCATGCGGTACGGACTACACGCGATCTATCATGTGCACCGTACGGAACCGCCAAGCTCAGACCCCTATAAATACCTGGCTCACTTGTCTAGGTCAGCTACAGTAACTCACATGCTAAGTTGCTCCCGCAATACCTAGCTTGTCCCTATTCTCGCTCCTCCTTCTCATTCCTCTTTGGTGATTCATGTGTGACGCCAACCACAAACCCTTCATAATAATTCATGGAGGGCTACCCTCCTACAGTTTCATAATTTAAAAAGAGCTAATTTTCCTTGATATACTGCCCGTATTTAGAACTTTGTTGGCTAAGACATATTTTCATAGACTTACAGTCTAATTTTTTTAAGAATATGCATATCTATTCAAAGTTCAAAGTAAATGAACAAATGTATATTTTAATTCTAAAGAACGAGAATAATAGATAGACATTTTTTTTGCAATCTCTTCAATTGATCTAATGAGTGTTACACGGGTGGATTGTAGTCGATTCGCAGCCAACAATGGAAGAAACTATTTTAGTTGGTGACGACCTAATGATGGGACCACCGTCACCGATCATTCCTCCAGAAATTGCCTCTCATGTGCTTGAAGGTGTCGATTTATGTGATGGGATTTTGAGGAATCTCTTTCTGTGTAAGTGTTCTCTTCCCCTTGCCTTTCTTGATTTCCTTGTTGAGTATTGGGTCTTGGTTGGTGACATTTGCTTTTGGGGTGTTATGTTACAGGTTTGCAAATCAACGATATTGAGCCCTTTTGTCAAGATGAGATTGCTTTATATCGGCAATGTGCAGAGAAAAGGGTAATAATACAATAAGAAATTTCGCTTTGGCTTTCCTTGTATGTTTTCGTTCAAGTATGTTGTAAGTGGTTATTCTTTTTGCTAATCCAAGGATGCATTTGTAGGACAAAGAACTAAGACAGAGACTTCAAGATAGTGAGCATAAACTAGGATTATCAATGCCTTTGGAGGAAGCAAAAGAAAGAGCATCTCAGCTAGAGAAAGAAGCCACGTCGTTGGAGAGGTATTTTCAACCACACGTGAATATTATAATAGATCGAACGGCAGTACATCTGTGTCGTAATTTGATAGTATGTCATCTGAACTTTGCTGTGTCACGTATCAGAGAATTAGTGAACCTTATAATCTACACGTTCTGATTAAAATTAATTTTATACTGGATTTACAAATTCTTGATTTGTCTGATATACTATGCATGTATATTTGCCTAGAAGTAAAATTGATTATGCATTTTAAAGATAGAATCACACAATTTAATACGTCTGTCTGTCCCAAAATAAGTGCCACATTTCTAAGTAAGGATTTAATCTTAATGCAATTTTACCTAGGTACAAACAAGTAAAACATAAGCCTTAAATAGATTGACAAGTCAATTACAACATTTATTGTGGGACATAGGGAGTAAAGTTTCTCTTTAGTTGTCTGGCATTCAGAGCGTTCCTAGTCAATGTGGTTCTGCTAGTGCTAATGTTGAAAGAACATCCATTCTATTATTTAGTTTGTTCTACTAGTCGAATCTACCATTTTTTATTTCTATGTACCATTAGGAAAATCATTAGCTACCATTATGTACCATTTTAATTTCTATGTACCATTATGAATAATTAGTCTATGAACCCCCCCCCCCCACACCCCCCCACACACAAAGTCCATGGTATTGGGCTTATTAACACGTCTCTTTATAAGGCTATTTCAGCATTTTCTATTAAACCTGCCCTGTAGGCGCTTGATTCTTGCAAGTGGAGTTGAAGGCATGGAAGGATTTCGTCAAAGATGGAGTTTACATGGCCGCCTTACTGATACCAAGTAACTTTCATACACACCTTTCATTTTCATGGAGCAGGCATGGAAGACATTCTTGCTGGTTCTTCTAATCTTCAAGGTGGCTTACTTTTAGGATGTCCAATTCATAAAGCATAAGCCACTGGTTGAATAAATCCAGCGAATTTAGAGTGAAAAGTAACAGCAGTATACCATGATATACATGCCTGTCTTCAAACTTTACATTCCCTATAAAATAGTATTTGCAAATGGAAGAACCATGCCAGGTCAAAACCTTTATTCTTTCTTTCTTCTTTATTTTTTATTTTAATGGGGGAAACTTTCAAATTGTGACAATAAATGGTGAGGACCAAGGAGAAGGAAAATCCATTGCAAGTGCTACAATAAAGTGCCCTATTAGCACATTACTATCTTAAAGCATACTAAGCATTTATACATTGAAGTTATAATTTTTCTTCTTTTGCACTTGAAGATAAATTGGGTAAATTGGGTTTCCGTAGCAAAGAATTATCTTCACCCTTGCTTATGCTTTCTCTTACTCTGTAATAGTTTGTCTAGAGGCGTCAAAGCTGAATCTTTTTATTTCCTTTGATGTTTGTTTATTGCTGCCCAGGAAGAGGATCGAGGCCTTGAAGAATGGATTAGAGAAGAGGGAAAAGGAGCCAGCTAAGAGTTCACCCACAAAAAGATGGTTCTTTTGGTGAAAGATGGCTCCCTTTGCCCCCATAGCAAGAAGCAACAATCACGAGGATTTTTAAATTGAATTTATGTGGTAGTTGATTTCCTTCTATTTGGCTATTCTAGCTAGGAGTCAATTAAACCCTTATTCATAGTCAACCATAGAGGTAAACAGTAAAGGTATATTTATGATTCGATAGTAGCAGTAGCAGTTCCAAACACCTGAACAACGTAGGCAAATTGTCTAGTTTCTTAAGCCGGAGAGATATTGATTGATTTGCATCAACCAATATTGTTTAATTTGTTCTGTTGATATTAAGTGTTGAAATCTGAATACATTAGTTGTTTAATTCTTAAGCCGGAGAGATTTTGATTGATTGTGGTTGCACAGTCCAACATTTTCCTTTATTAACACATTATTTTGAACTGGGAGAACTTGTTCCAGGTACTTTTGAATTGTTATTATTTGATATCAAGTGTTGAAATCTGAATATGTATGATATGCTATGTATTATCATAAATACTCCCTCCGTCCCATAATTGGTATAGTATGTATTTACATATTTTTGGGTAAATCATGATATTTTGACCCAGAATTTTGAATTTATTTGTCACTTAAAATTTGTACTCTTCAGTCTTGATTAATAGCCATATTGGACCACGGCCTAGAGTTTGTACTCTTCAGTCTTGATTAATAGCCGTATTGTACAAGCTTCTTTATTTTTATTTTTCACTCTATTATGCCTTCACTTAGGGACCAATGGGGTATAATTTTTTGCTCCTCGAAATAAAAAGAAATTACTCCCTCCGTCCCAAAGAAAAATGGATGACCAAAAAAATTTCAAATATGCTTCGAATCAAAGAGCAAATTTGACCAAAAACTAAGCAAATTTGAAATATTTTTTGCCATTCATTTTCGGATAACAAGTAACAAGACAATGATACAATACCTGCTAGTGATACACATATATTAACTTTCTCAATTTATATCCTCTTCTAATGGTCATACAAGTCCATGCCTTGTAATATCAAACACATGAACAAGTAATTCAGGACAAATAAAGCTACTCTATAGTGATACATTATAAGAGAAAAACAGTAACAAATACCCTCTTTCTTACTTCCTCCCACCATCTAAAATATATACAAAAAAAAAAAAAAAACTGTAGTGAGTGAAACAGTGTCACACTTGTGGATGCCATGATGCGATCAAATATCAGATCCCGTAGAGAAAAACCCGATCATCTGTGGAGGTTTGGTCTTCCCTCTTACAAGTGTAGGGATGACCAAAAGTCAACTTATCTGACTTCTAAAATCCACGAGGTACACTCTTGAAGTAATTGGAACTTTTGATGTATAGCTATGTTCAAGAACACCTGCATTTTGTTTCGAAACTCCGTTGCATCTTCTTTGCACCTAAATGAACCAGCACAAGCACAATGCTCTGACAAATGTGCAGCCTTAACTTGGTTGCATTTTAGGCACACCAGGTCTTGAAGATGGTAAAGT
The DNA here is from genome assembly GCA_022495995.1 of Adenophora triphylla var. japonica. Lineage (NCBI taxonomy): Eukaryota > Viridiplantae > Streptophyta > Magnoliopsida > Asterales > Campanulaceae > Adenophora > Adenophora triphylla. The sequence continues at coordinate 402,643 of JAFEMH010000123.1, read as the reverse complement.
CTTTCTCTCTGTCTTACAATTTGAAGAAGAGAATTTTCCATAACTTCACGATTGTATGGTTGACCACATTGTGGAACAGCACAACGCCACTCCTGAGCTAGTAAAGCTCTGTCACGACATAAGTCCAAGTCTCTACAGTCGTTGCAGTAGCTGTCACCATAAGAATTGGAATTAGAGATAGTTTCCTACATAGAAGCCGCTTCATTTATTTATTTTATTTTTTGTGAAAAGATAAATGTGTTTCCAGTGCCCCATAGGGGCCTAAGTTGTATTCTAGTCTGTTTGTAATAGACTAGGTAGTATCCTGGTTTGTTTGTAATAGACCCAAGTAGTATCATATTCTGTAATAGGCTCCAATAGTAGTGAAACTCGGGGTTTGTAATGGATAGGGAAATAGATCAGTAATAGATTCCATATGAATTTGTAATATGATGACAATTGCCTTAAATTAAATGATACCAATTTCCCCAAAAAAAAAAAAAAGAAACACAAAATGAGCATAAACTAAATAGATGAGAGAAGAAATCAACCAAATACTCCTTCTGTTCCTAAATAAGGGCCCTTTTTCAAAGAATTTTGTGTTAAAACGAGTGTCCATTTTCTGGTGAACTTACTAATTTCACCTACATCAGCTATCATGTTCTAACTAGCACTTTTGCACCCATATGGTGTTAAGGATATTTTTGTACATGTACTAGTAAAAGTGCTTATAAGTCGTTTTCCTCTATTTGCTTCACAATCTAAGAAACTCTTTTAGGGACATAGGGAGTAAAAAAAAAAGACACCTCCAGGAAATTTTTATGTGACGAAACACAAATGTGTTCCCAGGCACAAAGGGAAAATAAGAAAACAACAAGATAGATAAAAAGGAGAATTTGAGAGAAACGGTAAAAAGACAATAGCAGATAGGTAATATAAATTTCAAAATGAGCTCATACTCATCGGAAAGTAAGAGATAAACACATTTGTAAAATTTGGTGTTGATCACATAAAAAATGAGAAGAAACTGTGGTTATTTCCCGCCTCTTTTCTGATTTTTCCGTGTGAGAATACTTCTTTTACAATATAGACATGTGAAAACCAAACCTGCACCAGTGTCCACCACCTACAGCTAAAGCAAGGGGGAAGTCCTTGGGGTTTGTTCGTTCATGTTTTACTCCCCAAAATATCATGAACTCCTGTTAGTGTACATCAGTATATGGTGGCATGTTTACTTTTCAAACTAAATTCTAAGAGCTAAAATAGCTCATCTTCTCTTTTTCATCAAAAATCACACCTCATAAACTTCTCAATTAACTCTTGAGCAACCAAATCAGATCACAAAACACATGGTCAAGAAGGTTGAAGGAAATTTATAACTACAATGTTCTATGGAAAATATATCTGAAAACACTAACAAGCATGGACCACTAATAGCACCTTGGTCAATGTCTCCACTAGTCCAGCCTTCTCTCTCTCTCTCTCTCTCTCTCTCTCTCTCTCTTTGTTTTCATCTTTCCTAATAAACAAGTACTCCATCCACAAATGAGTGTTCATTTCCTAAAAAAAACTATCCCGGAATAAATATCAATTTGTCCTTAATTGAATTTTTAGCTTTACATATAATAAGATTAGAAAGTGAACAATAAGGATATTTATGCATCTTTGTTGTGAAATTTCCAAACAAGTCAATTTTTCCAGAATGTCCCTTCAATTAAAATGGACATTGTATAAGGGATGGAAGGAGTAATAGAATCGAATTGCAGATGGCACCACAGAATAGCACTCAGCCTCATGCTCATAAATATAGAAGTCCACTCGCATGTTATAACACTCGTGGCTAGACAATGTATAGAATTCTAATGATTACATTTTACCTGCAGATGACATTTGGTAAAGCAAAGTACAGCGAACAATCACGAAACTCTGCCTCTGGAGCAAATTCCCTCACTCGCACATATTTTAAGAGATTCTTCCTCATTATCTGTGTACAAGGGGTTAAGATCAATCAGGTGATGAAAAGATAATACTGAAATAAGACAGAATTATTAAGAAAATCATTTGGTTGGACAAAATGAAGTTGGGGGGGGGGGGTAACTTACTGAAATATTTTAGGAAACAAGATAAAAAGATTTCAGACAAGAACATAAATTTTATCAACTAAAAGTATCACCCCTGACTTCTGTTTCATTAACAAGCATCAGTACCATTATAGGCATGATAAAAGCCTGTCAAGGGCCATATAAAGCTGAAACTTATGATTTCAAGTAACATTGAACCCCAGTCTATAATAAGCTTGTGCATTCATTGGTGTATGAAGTTCTAAAACTGTTTCCGTCTAGTGACACTGATATTTTCTTAAATATGAAAATGACAATACTAAATCCCTAAAAGAAGCAAAACAAGAAAATACAAGTGAATATATAATATGGGTGAGCCCGCTATGATATGCAACAAAGAATGGTGTCCGCAGTTACATATGCAGTGCAGAAAATTTATTCCTGGTATGAACCCGGAATACTTTATGTGCCCAAACAATCATGCCTGAATTAGCTAATAAAGGTATATGACAATGTCCCTCCTCACTTGAATCACCCAAATAACAACTGCTGGCTATTATAGAAAAATGTGTTACCAGAATATCATGCTGAACACTTTGGTCAAGAGCCAAGACAGCGCAGACATGCTTAATGAACTCAAGTGCAGGATCCCCCACATGGTTATTACTGGCAAGTTGTGAGTTCCCATCTGAGAGATTTTGGGCCGTCTGAGATTTGCCACTTCCTTTCATATGGAGACCAGTATCTCGAACAATTTTTAGAAGTTTGCCTGTGAAATAAGAGTTGATCTGTAGGAGCATCCACAATATTAGGCTACAATCTGAGCAGAAGGGAAGATTAACAGATGAATTCTGTATCATACCTGCTCCCGAAGATAGTCAGACATGCGTGACTCGAAAATTTCGGCTGTGGCAGCGGTGATCGATGGAGTGCACAAGTTTCCCTCCCTCATAGATCCTCTTATTGCAGCTTGTTCTTGTGAAAATTTCCAAGGGAGATACATGAACTCAGATACTATCAAAATGAAGTGATCCTATGGAAAGAACAGAAGGTGGAATCAATCCTCACTCGGAACATGGGTGAAAATATCAGATATGAGGAAGAACGGCAATTTATGCAAGTCTATCACCAAAGAGAAAACACAAACTTTGGGGTCTTCATGCATGCTAGCGCAAATTGCTTGAAATGCTGCTATATATCACAAATGAGACTTACCTGAGTTTCCTTACGTAGGTTTTCTGCAATATTCCAGCTTGACACAATTTCCACTTGCGGGTCATCATTAATTGGATTAGAGGTACTTTCTACGGACCCTCCATGAACTTTTGCTTGAATTCCACCATAATTGTACTATCACAGAAAAAAGAAATGAAAATCTTGTATCAAATAGGCAGAACTCCAATAGAGTTGACAGTTTCTAAGTGCATTAATATTAGTACAATTAATGGTAGACGATAGTACTCTGGCTTGGCTTCCTGATACACTTTAATACAATGAGAAAGAAAACCTTCTTGGGAAAAGAATGCATACTCCCTCCGTCACACGAAAACTTACACTTTTGTTTTGGACACGGGGATTAAGAAAAAGTGTAAGTGTTGTATGAAAAGTAAGGTAGGAGAGAGAAAGTGGGGGTAGGGAATAGTAAGTGGATAGTTGTTGTGACGGAGGGAGGGAGTATATAAGCATCTCACATTGATTCACTAGATCAATCACGATGAAAATAGGAATGCCAATTCTTGTGAGAAAAGAATATATTGATCAAAATCTCTTAAACTTCCATAAGGAAAGGCAACAAGACTATTACAAGATCTTTCTCATAACATTTCAAGGGTCTTAATAAAAACCAAGAAAAATAGAAATTTTGACGTATCAAATCTGCACAATCCAACAAAATAATGCTTGGAATCTAAAAAAGAGGAAGTCTTTTTTTCTTTTTCCAATTTCATCCCAAGCTCCTTAATTTTCTTCCTACGAAACACCTTTATCCCAAGAAAGAGTTCCAACTGTTGCTTCTTGTCACCCTGCAACCAACAGACACTCTATTGCTTCTCCACATGAGTTAATTCAGCATGAAAATCTCCATTCAGAGATAGCACACCACAATCGTAACTGTTAGCATGATAGGACCTGATTTCAGCATTGGCAGACCCCAGGAGTCTTTCTAAGTTGGTGCCAAATTACACTCCAACGCTTCAAATTATTGGGTGGACTTGCACCCAATATGCATGGCATAGATTCGCCTCTGGCTTTTTCGTTTAAACGGGGAAGAAAATTATTTACTCGTAAGACCATCATAAGATGCTTTCAACAACTGGGTACCACTCTTTGCGCAACTCGGTATCAGCATGTGCAGCATATTAAAATACTATTACAATCCCCTAAATTTGACATATACGTAGAACTGTTATTCTTCCTAAGACACAAAATTGCAATAGATGAGCGCATGTTAAAATTTGTTAATTCCACATACATTAAACATTTCAATTCTTGACCACAAAGTGCCAATTATCTACATAGAAGACACAAAATGACACCTTCTCCATTAGCCTCCTTACGGAAAGAATGACCCGACTTTCAGAAAAGAAGGTTTTCACAGACTCAATGAGAGTCAAATCGATGGAATTTATTAGGATTAATATATGAAGTGTTAAGAAAAGAGCTAAAGTTCAGTTACTTAGCATTATATCCCGCTCAACTACTGCTATGAGAGCTTCCAAGAGGACGACCTAGGATGAACACCACATCTTTAGACTTCAAAAAAATAAATGCTGCATCAACCCGACCTTGAGAGTCAAGTCCACTACGCATGCACCACGCAGAAGTCCACTAAGCACCAGGGTCAACTAGGGCCACCAAAAAGTCCATGGAAGATGTTACCAAGAATTGGGTACTTTTAACTCAACTCCAACATCTATCGATGTGGGATCAGGTACAGTCAACTCCCCCCACATCTATTTGATGTCGGATTGGGTATTACAACTTTTCACTTCAATCCTTGCCATCACCATCAAAGCCAACTAGGTTCGGCACCCCATGCAATGGAGGTTCAAGAGGTGGCTCCCACCACTTCTCGAGTTATGTAGCACTTTGTTCCCACACTTCTAGTCAGGACCTATACTTTTTGTAACGACTTGAGTCAGAAAGCTAGGTCTGCAACGTATGTACCACCTACTAGCCTACTAATTTATCATTTACATAGTTTCAGTGACTTCTAACAACGAGATATGAAAAATCCACATAAAGTACATTTCTATCGCCAAATTAAATAAAAGATTAAGGCAAGATGGAACTTATTAGCAAATCCTTTTAAATAAAGCATCATTTGCCACTAAAATTCAAGATAAAGCTTAAAGCATACTAAAGAAAAGCAAGATTTTGATGTTTTATGCACATGCAACTAGGCCAACATTTCATGGTTGGTGATAGTATTAACTTCACCACCCTGTGGCTCAAAATACCTTGCACTTTTGCTCTTAGTTTCACTTCCTGGGGGAGGTTTTTATGAGTTAAGCTGTGTTATACTTAGAAGCTTTAAGTAAATAAAAAAAAAATCCCTCTAAAACCAAGACAAAAAAATTGGGAGAACAAATGCTAGGATACTTGTTTGTATATAGGCAAAAAGATAATGCAAGTGAATGATATGTGATGATCAAGCTAACCTGATCCATAAATAGCAAGGAATGCCAGAACTGCTGAGGTTCAAGCTCAATCCACTCAAATAAGTCTCTACAAACCAGCCATAACAGATTAGAGAAGAAAAGAACCAGAATCTACCTTGCTTACAATTAGATAAAAACTGAAACAAGACAAACCTAGTTTGTAGAGCTTTCAGTAAACTATCACAGTAAGCTTGGGCAGCTGACAAATCTTGTTTTCCTGTGTCGATAATAATTTTAGAAAAGTTGGCAAATATGATGGTGGCACCCAATTTCCGGAATTCAGCCAACAGTAACGCGAACACTTTTTGCATAACCTGTTAACACATAGTTTAGGAAAATATCATTCTTAGGGTGACATATAATTACTAGGAATGCAGTTTAATTATGAGAAATTATTTCCTGATAGACTGTGCACATATAAACTTACGGAGAGATACACATATAACATCAAAACAAGCAATGCGTGGAAAGAAAAAAAACAATGACGGCAATAGAACCAGAATAAGATCAATTCTTATATTGATATATGTGAGTGTGCCTGCGTGAAAGCTAGTGTCAAATACTCGTAAGAAAAAACAAGGAAAGCTGCAATAATTTAAATGGAGAAACTCTTTTCTTTCCTTTTGTAATCTTCTTTTTGGTACTCCATCCAAAATTACTCGCACCTTCGCCCATTTGATGATAAGAAGCAATGATAGGCTAAAGAATAGTGACTAGCCTTCTGCATTCTCAAATCTCCCCTCAACCCTGATAAAGTACTAACCATTTCATTTGCTAACACTTAACCTCTCAGTCTCCAACTCAAGTGCAAAGGAGGATAATGGAGTGCTTTAAGATATTTTGCCTGAAGTTACATCTTAACCCCCTTTATTTTTTTATTTGGTGGATAACTTATCAAATATCTGAACAAAGGGTGCCAGAAACTAGTTAACACTAAGGCCTGCTTCCCAAAGTCGACAAAATTATGGGATATCTCAATACAGATAGGACACAAAAATTTGTGGACTTGGGGTATCATTCAATTACCTTGTGAAGCATCCGATGCAGAGCTGGGTCGTGAAGTTTTGATCGTGGACTGGCACAACATATATAAAGTATTATTAAGGAAGATAAACAAGATATATATATCTAGCAAGGGATCTCATTAGTAACCTGCATAGCCAACGGTATAAATGTTGCAGTATTGCATCAGCAAATACATTTCCCGATGTCACTGCATCTGTAAGGCATCTTTGAATCAATTGTTTGAGGACGCGAAATGCAGGTGCACAAGACGTGGCCTCGTCAAAGCCACTCTGCTCATCAAGAACATGTGACCCAGGGTTCAAGTCGTGGTCAAATCCAAATAAAGCACCTCCCTCCATCTCATTTATTTGGTTGCTCTTCAGAAGAGCATTGACAGCAAGGTGATGAATCTACATAAGCTTAAATAAATAAGTCAACCTGTAGAGACCCAGATTGAACTACAAAATTGCAACAAGAAGAGAGGAAATTCCTGACCTTCAGATCCACTGAAACTTTTCTATATGCTCCAGGATAAGTAAGAACAGGTTGATTAACCTATTTCGGGGAAATGACAGATTAGTTCATTGAAAGAGTACAACCAAAACGGGTATTTTTTCTCAACGATAAATGCAAAAAGTGGGAGCATCAAATTGAAACCAAGCTCTCTTTTGCGTAGTTCTGACACTAACCTCATCAGTGTAACAAGACTCTTCTTCATTATTTCCCCCTAGGTCTGGAATGCCATTATCTGATATCCAAAGTATCTGCAAATCAAAATTCGGTTTAGCAAATTCAAGCACGTTAACAACAAAACACAAGCTACCTAAGTTGTTAACAAAGCATAAAGAGCATAGAACTTTTCAACCCTGAATATTCACCAAACTCTCTAAAACAAACTCAGTGGTTAAGAAAAAGCACAAATCAAACATATTTACTGCAAAATCCTGAAAAAAAGCAAAGCTTATCACTTAGCTTAAGAATTAAAAAAAAAAAGTGGAATGATCATCTTATACTCCCTCCATCCCATGATAATAGTCCCCTATTCCTTTTTGAGACGTTCCACTTTCAATAATTAAGCTACAAATATCTTATTTTTTGTCATTTTTCTACTTCATGTTCAAAATATGATAATTTCCTTGCATATTGCTAAAAAAAGAATTAAAGCTTTAATATAAATCATAAGAAATACGACTGCATCAAGGTACAAAATTAACAAGTGAAACTTTCAAACGTGGACTCTTAACGTGGAAATAGGGGAGTAGCAACTATTGGAAAACAGTGGTCCAGTCAACCTGTTGCTGATCACGTAATGCTCTTGCGAAGAAGATGTCTGCAGTGTGTAGAAGCCAATCAAGTTCGAAATTCCCCAATGGCACCTGATACAATAGAGATTATAGTTATGCACAAATGAAGGAACTCACTGATTTACATAAATCAAAGCGGGAAGAAACAAATATTACATGGGAATATCTCGAAAGTGAAATTCTCTCATTCAACCACTGAGATGATGCAGCACATCGTTGCATCCCAATTTTTGCAGCCACAATCTGCCAACCAAGAGCCTACATAGAGAAGAAGAGTGAACTCGAGTGTGTTTGACCAGTTCCTCACAAGTACCAATAATTACGCAATAACCATTTTCGAAGCAGAATGTGTCACTGGTGAACTACCTGATACTGGCTATCCCTAGCATTTGAAGGGATGCTCACACACGGGAAATCATCCAGAGCTCGTATACCAAGCTTCACTGAATGTAGATTTGGACACTCAATAACAGCAACTGCGGGTCCATGATGCCGATTTCTGTTGAGCAATGAAAGGTAATCAGGCAACAAAACTTAAAGCACGTAAAATGAAGAGAAAGTAGACAGTAACATGGAGAAAAGCATATACTTATCCAAGCTGTTGAAGAAGCTAGGCACATACTTAAGCCCTCAAAGGTATAGATATAAACAACAATAGGCCAACTATCAAAGATAATTGAAGCTGAAATGCTTGTGCAGACTGTATGTAAACATGAACATTAGCAAGTCATGCTGGGTTTTTTATGCTTCCTACATTGTGTGCAATTGAGAGTAATTATGAACATTTTAACTTAGGGTCTTGGCTGGATGCAGCACAACAGCATAAACATGGAACTCTGAAGTAATTTTGGACCTTTTTTCAGATGCCCCTTACAAATGTTCAAACAAAATCTAGCTTGGCCAAGAGCTCACTGCAGAGGCATATATTAGAACACAATCTTGCTTATTCGCTTATGCATAGATTTAGTATTGGCATCTCAAAATGGCTTGGAGTTGGTCCGCTAAAAAAACAATCAGCTTACATTAAAAAGTATACATCTATCAGAAGTTAATGAACTGTAGTGCAATCTCCGGCAGTGCTCTTCTAATATTGGAGGAATAGGCCTCGAGGATTTAATCATTTAAGCCACTGGGTGTAAGCGGTTTAAGACCAAATTGAACCAAACCATGCAGTCTGGTTTGGTTTCCAAACATGAGTAGTTTGGTTCGGTCTAAAAAAAATTAGCAAATCACAAGGTTCGGTTTGGTTTGTGGTCTGATCCTCCAGACCCGACCGAACCAAATTGTTTAGACTGAACCGCGGTCTGAGACCACAAGACCGAAATATCATACTGCTTATATTAACCATTTAAGCCGACCCCAAATCATTTTAAGACTAAGGCTTTGTTGTTGTTGTTGTATCCACCATTGGATCATTAAAAAAAATACACGAAACCATATTAACCCTAACCCTCGCTTCACATCAAATTTGATATTCATTTCATCCTTTTTTATCTTCATTGTGGCGCAGAGTTAACCAAGTTCTCTACACAGTCGACACTCTTAAGTACGTTCTCTTCCTCCGGCCCTCCCTCTCAGTCTCTTCCTCCGGCACCCTCTCTCTTCCTACATGGTCACTGATCTGATAATGAATCTAAATTGCAGCTCAAACCACGGATTGAATTGTGGTCTGAACAACATAACTGAACTGAAATGCAGTCTGAACCAAACCGAACCATCGGTTCTGTTTGAAATGTTTCATGCTTTAGTTCGGTCAGGAATTTCATTTTCCCAGACCGGTGACTAGTGGTTCAGTCTGTACATTTCAAGACCGAACCATTTACACCCCCAACCATGCTATATGACCCTCTAGTACCGCGTTATTCATGAGCTTGAAGAAAGCCATTACTTAGTGTTGTTATATTAAGATTATAAAAGTAAAAATGTACATTATTTAAGAGACATTTGAAGAAATAAACGTATACCCATCCCTTATGGAAATCAGGTGGTGCGGCATGCATACAGTAAAAGTATACCTAGTTAGAAGGAACCTAAAATAAAGCACAGCTTCCGTACTGCCATAATTATCAAATCAAATACCATCAACTCCTAACAGAAAAGAAATGATGTACGAAGCAAGGGATCCTTAACCTATGTATAGTTTCCTAATTTTCAAAACAACTATGATCTCTTTCTTCTAAATCGTCCTAAATAAAGATAGTGTTGAACTCTGCATTTCAAAGACTCAAATTATTCTACCACCAGCAGTGAATGAAATTTATATTTGTTTGATTTTGTGAAATCAAAGCAAATAGCCAATCTTGATTCTATACAATTACATGAAAGAAAATAGAAAATATACGTCTTAATATCTCATCATCCTATACTATCACCATATCAATATGCTTTGACTCAAGACTCAGAACCTGATAGCTTTACACGAGCTTTGACTCAAAACTCAAAACCTGTTCGTATTAAACTGGATCGACTTTGTGATCTCCTAAGGAAAAACAAAATCAGTAAGTGATCTTCATTTTATATGTTTTATATTCTTCTCAACCACAACAACGCCCTCCAGAACCCCCATCGTCAAGTACCAAGAGAAAGTAATCATCAGCAGTCCACTAAGTTTCTTCACATAATAATGAATCACATTGCACTTTATGCCTGTGTGCGTGTGTTTGCGCATGTGTGTCTGCTTGCGTGTTTCTGTGTGTGTGTTTGCATGCGTGTGTGTCTGCGTGTGTGAGTATTTCATTATAACAAGTGTGAAGAAGGGAATAAACAGAAACTTCATTCTCTTCAATTCAAATTTGTCCAATCCAGTCGATTCATTAGCAATACAATTCACTTTCTTCAGCTTACGTAATAACTCACTTTCGAACTTTCCTCCTCAGTTTATGGGAAATATAATGTTTCCGTAGAACAGCAATCTGGGGAAATAAAGCTCGTTTTCATATGCATGATAATAACCATGGAATAAGTAGTTAAATTAAACGGTTTTCTCTAAGTATGACTCGAGAAGTAACTTATAGTAGGCAGTAGCACCACAGTCCTTGCCATACACAATTACACTATGAGTTTTAATGCATATGCAATGCATGTTGAATAAAGAAAGCAAATAAAAAAGAGACGGAATAAATAACCTAAATTATTGAGAAGAAATTCTTGAAGGTTTATTTGCATTTCAGGGTCCAAACACTCCATAAGCAAGTTATTTATGGCCCATTGTTTCAATTTTGTCATTTTTGGGTCTAATATTCTAATTTTATATAGGAAGAAGGGTCTGCGATAGAATTTAGCTGTTAAGTTGGTTGTATCGAATAAGACTTCATACCCAAAGTCGTCATATGTAAATTTTTATTTATTTTACGGCGATAAAGTGTTGTTAGAAAACGTTTGCGTCAGTACGACTCCAAGAAATCCATAATCACCACCTACCACACCACCTTTCTATTCAAACCCTAACTTTATGGACATTGGATTCACCCGTGAGGATAAGAATGAGGCAGATTGGCAGCATGATCGCGATTAAGCTGATGAAAGATATGAGCTTTCTGGAAAGCCTGTGGTTTGTGCAAGAAACCACTCACGGACCGGATGAACCTTTACATGTATGGGGAGTTTCAGTTGTTATGAGTTATAAAGGTGGTTTAGGGGTTAGGTAGTGGTTATGGGCTATGTGGTATTTTTGAAGTAGGTAATGAGAAAAATTGTTTCTTACAGTGCTTCTAGGCGCATAATTTTTTATTTTTTTTTAAATACTCCTTTCGTTCCACATTAAGTGTGGCAGTTGACATGTTAAACTTTTTTTAGAAATGTGTTTTACTTGTTTGTACATTGCGTGTACCATGGTAAAAATGCACCAAGACTGATTCCTTATTTAGAACCGTGACACTTACTTTGGGACTAAAAAGGAAAGTGTGGCAATTGTTATGGGACGGAGGGGTAAAATCATAATATATTAGGCACTTTGGGTACCAAAAGTATTTTGAAATGACCGACTTAATGCATAAATTCTAACTTAGCCATAATTCTAATGCAAAATTGGAATACTGGACCCAAAATCACCAAATGTGAAATAGTGACCCCTAAATTACTAGCTCACGATGGGTTTAGAACCTAAAATGCATTAACTCATTCTTGAATGATATTGGATACGTAAATCTATTTTTTTTTTGGGTGAGAAAAGAAAATAACTTTTGGGTGCCAAAATTTTACAAGGCAGCTTGCATACAAGTGATATAGAAGAAGCTTGCTGAGAGCTAAGGAGTTCCCAGGGGCATAACAAAGAAGATAAAAATGAAGAAAACCTGTATTCATTGATTGTTCTTTGCAAAATCTTTTCAGCATCTTTCACATGTCCAACATAGTCCACCTGAAAATGGTCATGCATGATACATATAAAGATAGGAGTTACTTGATGTCTAAACAAAGAGAAAGCAGTTATACCAACAAGGTGGAATTTACCATAAAACTGAAGCCATCTTTAGCCAAGGGAGGGTCAATTGACAATGCTTGGCAAGCTTCACGAAATTGTTTCTCTAGAATATGTGGTGTTAACTCCTTATTCTGGAAAGGATTAACAACCACCACAATAATTGTAGTAGATGAAGGAAAATATCCAAGATATATTGCTCTTGCCTCAGATATGCTGAAAAGGAAAATCAGCAACAGAACTTAACGAATTATGCAACCTTCCTTAACTTTTTATAAGAACATCAAAATAAACTGCAATACTAAGCATTAATTGAATATCATTCCAGGATATCTAGATTGAAAGTTATTTCAATTGTATGATTATTATTTTAGTAACATATGTAATGAAAAGGAAGAAAATTGTGTTCCAACCTTCAAGAAAAGAATGATATTTTTGGAGATCGAGCATCCCATGTCAGCATGGCTGATGATGTGGCAAATCACATCAGCTCTAGCGCTAAATAACTTAAAGGTTGTAAGTTTTGCTACTGGAATAGAAACAGAAATCATATGATGATGGTTTTAATAAGAAGAATGAAGTGTAATGGTAAGTCTGGCTATAATTAACGAAATTTCAAAACACCTTACAGCATTTGACCAATGTATTATGTGCTTAAATTAAAATTAACATATTGTTACACAGTGGTAGTACCAAGATATTCACAATATGAACCATGCATAATTTTTATGGCCACTTCCCCACTTGTATAGTTTGTTTCATCTACCTACACTATCATTTGTGACACATCATAATCCAGCAAAAGAGGAAAAGCAACCCACTCGTACTATAATGGCAAGTCTGGCTATAATTAACCAAGAAGATATTATCCTACACTAATCCAAGAAAAACAACAAGTAACAACTAGCTCTGCTACTTACCTATGATACAAGTAGAAGAAAGAGATTGACTGTTCCAGGTATGAGCATTCTGTTGTTGTCTTCATATGCAACTCACTCAGGCTCCAACCATTTTGAGCATTTCGTTTCTTAGCTGTTTTCTCCACTTTACAGACACATCCAATCTGGAGGACAGAATTAAACTCCAATCCCACTTTTGTTTCATATATCCCCTGATCAATGATTTCATAGTTAGATAAAACCACTATAGATGGACTATAAGAAACCACACTTGTTAGTCCTGCGGAAACATATCAATGAAAGGCTTCAAAAACACTAAGAATTAAGGATATATCACTCTGTACTAACATGTTTTTCGAAAGCACAACTCTATCCTGGTGTATATAACTCAATAACCAAAACTGCAGTTATATATTGTGTGAAACATCATAACATACACACATATGCAATAAATGATACAAAAACTACTATACTATAAAGGAACGTGCTACTTTGTTCATCAATGTTAGAGTCGCTTTCTAGGATGTCCGAGGAGCATGTATATATCATAGCCTACATATCCACAATGCAAAACAAACATAATCATTTTACATGATAACAGGGTATATTCCTAAATGAGCTGCAGAAGAAACTCATAGTCAAATAACCAAATGTGAATATTTAAGCTAAAGCAGCATCTAAAAGACCTCCAAGGAACACGGTACAATAAACACTATGGAGATGAAGTTGCAGGGTATTATATCTCATCAATAGAAAAAGATAAGAAGATATCTATCAGCTTGACACTAAATACTCTCTCCTTTACAAAATAAGAGTCCTGATACTTTTTGCACGTAGTTTGATGCAAAGCAAATCTTGTGGACCCAATTAAATTGGAGGTGGGTCCAGATTAAATTGTGGACCCAATTCATCTTTTCTTTCCCAAAAAGGAATACAGGACTCTTATTTTGTCATAGAAGGGTATAAGCTTTACTGTGCAAGTGAGAAGTATGAAAAAGTATCTGCTTCTGCAAACGCTAATGTCCACCGGGATGGATATACCGACCTCGACTTCAGGATCTGCCAGGTGAGCTGCAAGCTTCTTGCTTTCCGCCCTAAATTGATCTTCATTAATTATGACCTAGAAGCCCATGCAAACAAAGATAATTTTCTTTTTAAGAACTGGCACTAAGTGACATTCAGATAAGAATTCCTTTTACCTCCAAACTCCAATCCCAATAGTAATATAAGTACCTCAATTAAGTTGAAGCTATTGCGCCCATGAGGAAGTGTCTTGGTGACACGTCTTCCCGGAAACTCTTCTGTTACAGGAGCTTTGGAATTGAGGTAAAAGACTCTTGGCACATTTATTGGGATCTTACACATGGCTCCTTCTACAACCACCCAAGCAAAAAACTGGCCGTACTGTGAACTTGGTACAAGCTGAATTATCTGAGTAAAGAAAAATCAACACACTTGTTAAGGTTTATGCCAGAGATCTAAGTGAATATATATGCATAAAACTACATCACCTGCCAGTGACAGCGTGTAAGGGCTAGGTCATGCTTTTCAAAATAGGAATTGACCCCAGTTCTCCCCGGAGCTTGTCTTCCATTGCCTGGCATCTCCGCAACACCAGTCCTTTGATTCAACTTCTTCAAATTGTCCAACCTAATAACTCACATGTTTTTAAAAAAGACTCTCAACATCAACTAGACATGCACATTCACACTTGAATGTGTTAAGACGTGCAAATATGAAACAACCAACAAAAAGAACAATGCTATCTTCAACTTTCATCTTTATGTGAGCTTCTCTTTCTTAGTCTTTTAACTTTATTTGTTGTCCCAGATTAACTATACATACTTAACTCTATAAGATTTTAAATAAAGAAAATGACAGGCATATCAAGAAAGAGTTATTTAAGAGCTCAAATAAACGATCGGCTCTGGAATCCCGTGTCACATGGACTATCATATAATCGATTACATGTCTGTTGAATATTTAACATGTCAGGGGTATGGGATATATTTCTGATCAAACTAACAGTAAGAAGCTTGTATTCTAAGAGGGCTTTAAGTTCTATGCATTTAGGGAGATGAATTTTCATGGAAGCAAACCCCTATAAGAGTTCATCATTTCAAGCAATCCCTCAATAATCTACTAACATATCGAGTACGCATGCATGCCTTCATATTCAGAAGCTGTATACATATCCTAAGAGTTTTAAGTCTATGGACATCCAGCACCAAGAAACATAACCATACATGAAATGAAGGATCATTGATGTTGAATGGATGTTCACTCAAACAGAAGCTTAGACTGTCATTGTGGGCATCACCAGTCAAAAAAAAAAAAAAAGAGTCCTAGGACCAATCTTAGGTACTTATTTCCCTCTAAACTGCATTTGCCCCATACTGCAGTGACTAATCTCAAAGAGAAGCCACAGATAGCTATAGAAACCAACAGGTTCTGAAACATTGCTTAAGTTGTCAGATATTCTTTTGACTGAAGAAAGGCTGATTGCAGCTTTGTTTCAAATCCTCAGAAAGTGTAATCCATTTTTTTTAAAGAAATCAAGCAAAATCATTGTCACTCTTTGTCATGCTCTGTAGAAATTTCCACTCGCATATATGAATGACATGGTGTTGATACATAGTGTTACTTCGTAGAAGTCAAAGAAGAAAGTACCTTTGACGCTTCCTTTTGTCACGAATCTCTTTCCACTTTCTCTTCCGCAAAGCAAGCCATCCTTCATAATCTAGATGCTTGTCTATGTCTTCAGCAAAGGTAGCAGCCGCTTGAAGTGGATGTTCAACTTGGTCATGATTAGTTTGTTTCTTTAAAGAATTTGCTTCGCAAGCTGTATTAAGTGAAGGTCGTTGATTATTGACTTCATAACAGCGAACAATAGGCCTAGGTCCAAGACCAGAAGTTTTTCCTTTGTTCCCGAAGTCTTCTAAGTCTTCAACATTGGGTTCATCTACTACAACATGGTTAGTGGTTGTATCATTTCTCAGTTTTACTCCGTTCTCCTTGTTCAATGAACTGAAGATGTCAACTAATTTCCGCTGCCGTAATTTATCCTCCTTCTCACGGACCTTCTTATGCAACCAATCAGGATGAAGCACTCTAGGAACAGGGTTTGAAACCTAAAATAGATTCTCAAGGTCAGAAGTCAAAATGAAAAGTTACTTCAGGTTCTGTTGATAAAAAAATTGGCACCTTCTGCATTGCAGCAGGAATGGTAATGATCTTTTGAATAGTTGAGCTAAGACGTTGTTTGTAATATGACCAATCAATAATGGCTCGAATGCCAATATCTGATGAAATCTTGCACCACTTCTTCACATAATATCTCAATATTTCTGCAAGCAAAAAATATGTATGCACTTGATTCCTTTCAATGCAAAAGTTTGGAGAATGTAGTTTCATAAAAATATTTCATGGAGAACGTTACCGGTTTCGGTTTCAAATATTGCAACGGGAACAGCACGCTCGCTTACAGGGGCTCCCTGCACTCAGTAAAGATAGAACAACCTTCAGAAGCCAACAGGTAAAAGTAAAACTTGACCAAAAAATGATCTATTCCTTAACACTCTCACCCCCCCCCCCCTCAAAACCAAAGAAACAAAAGAAAAAGTACAGGACAAAGCCTAGTGACAAGAACATGGTGATATATAACAGCCTGAGTCACACAACCACACTAAATATGAAAACCTACGAGCACCACTGCAATGTAGGCGCTGTTCGGCATTCCCACTGAATTATTTTTAAGCAACAAAAGATAAGAAGAATGGCTGCTCTTTCATACTGACTTAGTGGCATTTATTCATGCTACATATAATTAATATGAAAGGAGAAGAGGCAAAGAAGAGAATTGATCCCATTGCAAAGTACCATATGAAATTGAGTCATCCATACAGACAAGGTATTCAAATTTTAATTAATTTAGATTAACTCTTCCAAAATTGTATAAAGTACATATGCCACTGGCAAAATGCTGCACCGAAGCATATAACATACAGTCAAATGATGGAGTGATTTTGCTGCTCAGTCTTAATTAAATTAAATTAACTCTTCCAAAATTGTATAAAGTACATATGCCACTGACAAAATGCTGCACCGAAGCATATAACATACAGTCAAATACTGGTGTGATTTTTCTGCTCTAAAACTTTGTTTAACCTTCACATCGAACCTTGCTATATTATATCTGTTGATCAGCTTTACTGTCCACTTTCTAGCTAAACCATGAAAGAGTTACATGGCCATTTTATCATGAGTTATACTTGGTCCAATGAACAATAACAAAAGACAAAGAAAAGGTGGTTGGGAGGAGAGGGAGTGCAACTAGGTCAATTTCAACAAATCGAAGTAAACAGCAAAATAGATTTTCAGTGTTCATGGTAAGCTGTAGGTCAAAATTCCTTGAGTACAGAGATATAGTGATCCTAATGCCCTCTAGTGAACATGCTCCAACTTGTATACAAGTAAGAATGAGACCTTGAATCTGATTCTTGTACGGCATTGGATCCTTAGTTCTATAGATTAATTAGAATAGATACATTAGAAAGAAGGTTTAAGTCATTTGATCTGAAGATGATTGTCATGTTTGAGGTAGTCGAAACTTCATTTGAGGCTTTATCTGTGACTGTTTTTATGTTGTTATAAAATCTTGGGTTAATTATCCTTGCCAATCATGAGTAGTTGATATTTCTTCTGTTAGTTCGATTTGTTAAATTATTTTCACATTGTGTATGAACCTTTTGTTTATATAAAAATTAACTTGCTCAATGCAGACCTCCAAGAATAAAGTTCCCAACATATAAGTATCAAATCAATTGGACTACACAGTGAAAAGAAGCAAATATCAGCAAAGCTAAAACAGAGACATACCCTCGGTTCACATGCAACAACATACTGGCAATGAAGTCCTTTGTCTTTAACCATTGTATCTCCAAGAAAATCAGCAAGACGTTTTGCAGTGGTAACCGCACATGACTTTTGCTCACCATAGTCTGCTAATGACTTGCTCATAGTGCTTGATTCAGAAATGTAATCAAGCAACTCACTGTCTGCAATATCCTTCCCTTGATTCTGAAAATTGGACAAATGTTTCCATTTTAAGCCTTAATCAGCTATCCCACAATGGAGACCCTTTTCTCTAAGTTTTTGATAAGCAACCATAAGATCATGAATTCATGATAACGAAGAAGGAATTTGTGTCAATTGAATGAGGGATAATCTACATATGCAAACAAAGGAATAAATACATACATCAAGAAGATCAAGCCAACGATTTGCAACAGAAGCAACCACTGAATAGCATTCCTCCAATGTTGACCCATGAAGAAATTTATCAAAGAGCTCGGCCTGTATTAAGAGAATATATCAAGATAGAAATATGACTTCATGAGGACTTAAGTAACTTCTCAACCAGATAAGAGAACAGGAGATAACAGATTCACAAGTGAGCATTGTATGGCAGTATCATAATCTACAGGCAATGCATTTACAGACTACCACAAACAGTCAAATAAAGAAATAAATAACTGTGAGCACTAAAGTTTTACTACTTTCGTATTCTTTCTATTCAAAAAGTCAGAATAAACAGCAAAAAGAGATACTATAATAAGAAAAGCTACACAAATAATGCGGGAGAAGAATGTTAACTCAGCATTTATTAACTTTGATAGCATTCACTATTTACTTTTTGAGGTCCTATTTATCCAAGTAGTGTATAGTTATCTATAAATAGATAACCAAACGATAGTCTCAGTTTCTCCCAATAAAGTAGTCATTCATCTGTGTCATTCTTCTGAAAGTAAGTACATTAAGAAAATCCAGCTCTCATACAGCACTCGAGCAAGAGCTCTAAAGTTTAAGGAATCATTCTTCTATGTCCATTGCTTCATTGCACTCGAGCTTTATCGCTTTTATTCTTCAGAGATCTGCCAACTTTCATAGGATTTAATAAAGCATATTTTGCAGTATTTCTTTTAGAGAATTTAAGCAATATCATGCCAGTTCATCCAAGAGAAGGTTAAGATAATGAAATTTATTAATTATTCTTTCACATCTCACCATCATCTTTACCATTGTAATTTCTTTCAGTTTTCCATGTCCAAAACCATGTGCCACTGCACAACGCCAACTCTCTTCTTTGTATCAGCATCCTCGCCCAGATAAAATAGAAAAAATAAGAAAACCCAGCACACTATGGATCAAAACTAATTTATTGGTGGTTGAGATTGAGCAAATCCACTGTGAAGAAGGAAGTATTTAGCTCCATCACGGTTGTATCAGGGAGGGTGGCGAGGCGTGAAGAGAGACTACAAGGCAATATTAGCATTCCAAAATTCAAATAATCATGATTGAGTCACACCATGGTCTTGCTATAAACTTAATCCAAATCGATGATGCATTAAATTACAATTGATGAATGTCAAGATAGTAACATCTATATGACATATGGAATGCACTTATTCACATAAATGAAGTACAAAAATTTGCATGCCTCATATTAAATAAGTACACTTTAATCATACACCAGAAGTATAAAAACCTTAGATTTGGGGAAAGCTGAAAGCTACAGAGTCCAACATTTTTACATGAGTAGAGTACCTGGAAAACTTTGATGAGCTTTAGTTCACCTCTCCTTTTGATCTCAAAACCTTTTAACTCGGCAAGGGTCCCATCGTCATTGAAAACTGCATAACGTTTCTTTATCAATATTCCTTCTTCCTTGGAAGCAGGAATAATCATTGCCTACATTCAGAAACAGTATCCAAGAGTAGAAGTGAATATCAGAAGACAACAGCCACATGCCATTTGACACAATTTAGCATTGAGACTAAGGCCTAATTCATAAGTTTGAGCCTCATGGGGATGGGGAACGTTGGAAGGAGGAAGGCTACTCAAATCGTTTAGCTGATCAACTTCAAAAATTATAAATACATACAGGTACAAGTTATTAAAATGATATGATTGGCAACAGTGCTATGCTTACCTTATATGGCCCGTCCACTTCAAATTCGATTGAGCATTCACTATGTGTCGTATATGTTCTAGTGACAGGATCATCGAGTGTCTGATGGATAAACAGAAATTAGGTGTGCAGAAAAGTGATTTGACTGAGAAATCCAGCCTCAAGTGTAAAGTAAAGCAGATAATCAGAAATGAGGAGAATTAGAACAGAAAAGATAGAGGATGTCATCCAACCTGGTACTGATCATTTGTATTGTTTCTCGCCACATCAACATTAAGCATAACACAAGGATATGAGATCGTTAGCTTCTTCTTTACATCTCTGGCATGTATCGCAGCACAGAAGTCAGAATTTTGAACATATACGATTCAGAGTAGGGAGGCACTAAATAGTATAAAACCAGCTGAGCCGCAAGTGCTCACTATCATTTTGCCTACCAATAATATGCCTAGAAAGACCTAGTTGCATATATTATGGCATGCATATATCAAGCAAAGAAAGAGCATACTTTGTTTTGAAGGTAAAATTCTCTGGGAATGACCCTGGCAAACAGCACCAGATACCATCTGTGTCTAATTCCAGTGGTCTTCCAATCTTTTCAACGAGTAAGCGTGCATTTTGGATAATTTTTGCTCCAGTGTATGTAACAACTCCTGCCATTTCCATGGAGTACCATCTTGCCCCTCTGGAAAAAAAAGTTATATTGTACAACTAAAGATAGTATATTGTATATCCAAAGATTAACAAAGAATAGGGGAACAATTAACATAAAATCTACATGCAAGAGACCAAATAGGAGAGAAAAACATACTTGCGCATAACATATCCATAAAATGAATTAAGAATACACTTATGAGCCAGCTGTAGTGAATCGTAGACAACCACCATATCCTGTAGGAAATAGACTCTTGCAGTCATAAGTGATTCCCTAACTTAAAATATCACAAGTCCACACAGATAGATTACAAACACATAAGTGACATACTTGTGCTTCCTGAATCTTCAAAGGATTCCCGCTGGCCTTTGCTTCTGTTAACTTCCCCTTCCAAACTTTATTAAGTCCTTTATACTCGTACCTTCTATCTCGAAAACTTTAAACAGACAGACATATTGTCAGAGATTAAGTAAATCTCTAATAGACTTTACCCTAGTTCTCATAGCACATTTGTCATATGTACATGTCTCCAGGGGAATAAAGTAATTTTCAGCTGTCAGTTTAAATTATGAAATTAAACCAAGTGATAAAAAACAAAAACTGCTTACCTACGGACAGTATCAACGTAGAAAGAGTTTTCCCGCATGCATATCCCTGCCTCTCGTACCTCAGTAACTGGCTTATTAAGTACTCGCTTATAAGCCTGAGGAAGACAAAAAAAGCACATCCAAGGTATTATTAAGGCACATGCTATAGTTAGAAAGGCAAGTGATATACCTTTTGGCAGTACTTCTTTAGACGGTCTTTGAGCTTCAATTGTTGCTCTACTTTAGGCAAGTCGAGGAAAGATTTTGATAAGTTACCGTCTGTTCTATCAACAAACTCTGATTCAATTTGCCTCTTCAAATGATAGTAATCGCTGGTTCCAAATTGGCATCCATGAACGATCGTCAGTACTCTTGAATGATAAATTCCTAAATGTAAAAAAAGGAACAACACATTACCTTCTCTTTGCCGTATATGTCTCCCCACGCCAAACCCATTCAAGCTTCCGGAGACAATTTTTTCCTGGGCGATTGAAATCACATGCAGTGCAGACCTCATCTGAAACTATTGATGGTGGCTGAGATTGGACACAATGTCTTGTTATTTAGTTTCAAGAACAAACATAATTTTTAAGGTAACAAGAAATGAAGCAAATGGAAGTTCAAAATAATGACAGATGAAACTGGCACATAAATCCACGGAAATGAAACAGGTACTTTTCAATCATTGAGAAGTCAGAACGAGTAACGAGGCAAAACTGAAACGTAATGGCAACACATCAAATGCATTGGAAATTGTAAGTGCTACAATGCAACTACATGGTTGATTTATCATTATCATGAATATACCTGAATTCAAAGGAGAACTGTACCAATTAAGAAGATGATAACAACTGAACCTCACTTTATAACGGAAAAATCTGTTTTAAGTATACATAAAGAAATAAAATTACATTAAGCTTGCTGTAAATTTCCACACTTTTTCTCTTAACCAGATATCTACATAGACCTTAGTCACTTGAAGGTGAGGCTGACTTCCACTCATGGAAAGTCTACAAACTCTGGTAAGTCATGTGTAATGGCATTATTGCCCACATTGCCTAGCTACCACCATTACATTAGAATTCTGCTCTGTTTTTTGAGATCACAATTATTCAAAAGAGCAAAAACAGAACTTATCCATGTATGAAGACACCTCCTTCTCTTAATACTGAGACGGTCTATATGACCTGATATGCACAAATGTACTCCCTCCGTCCATAAATGGAAGTCCAAAATTTCAAAACTTGTGTCCCAAAATGAATGTCCATTTTTTGGGGAAATTACTACATCCTCCCTCATCATACAAGTTCTACTTCAAACTTAGACTTGCGATGCAATATGGTGAGATCATCAAGGGTTTTTAGGTACTTATGTTACAAAAAATGCTAAAGTTTAACATTTCTGCAAATGTTTCTCAAAGTGAAATTTGGATTTAGGGACGGAGGGAGTATAAAACAATGATCTCACCCAAAAAATCTGCTACAGGGGGGTAACAAAATAGAAGATATAAACAAGAAGGCAGTTATGAAGTCTGAAGTTGAAATTTATCTGAATAAAGCATATTTGAAAACTGAGCATCAGGCTACAATATTTAGATTCACACCTTATTTATCATCAAGTCAATGTTCAGAATATTCATTTTACTAATAAATATTTCAACACTCAGAAACCTCATCATCCATCAAATTCATTAGTTCCTAATAGAAATCAGCATCATCATGCATCCAAGTCGCATGTGTTTTCCTTAAGTGTGCCGAGATGATCCACCTTTTATTGAATCTTCAAACTCATCCCAACCACGCATCATAAATAAAATCATATCAATCAGTCAATTTCTTATTGGTGATTAAGTAACTAGTGGAAATCATCTCGGAAAGTACAACCTTCACATCTGAAGTCTCGAACATCGAGATGGTAAAGCACACCCAACATCTCTTTCAGAATAAAGTGGGGGTGCTCGAAATTGTAAGACCTGACACACTTTTTCAAATTTCCATAAATAACTCTTCTTTTAAATTAAGATTACAAAACTCTCACAGTTGCATTTCCAAGACTTGAACTCGAGACCTTTAATTAAACTAAAACAAATATATACCAACTAATCTAAACACTTGGTGATATCCATTGTCCTAACAATGATAACTATTTACTAAATTGAACTATATATATAATCACTCTTGAAATTATAAAATTATAAGAGAAAGAGAAAGATGCAGACACATATGTGCATGTATTTATACTGTTGGCAATTAAATCTCAAATCTAACACCCAAGAACCACTCAAACAAGTGTCAAACAGCAGTGGAATGAGAAATTCGAGACAGGAAATACAAAGGACAGGTGTCAGCAAACATAGTAGTACGTGCCAAAAAACAAATTCTGCTGATGCATCCACACATACGTTTGTGATTTACAAGTTACATCAAGGTCCCTCAGATTTTATAGATATACTAGCAAATCCTTAAAATGTACAACAATATGCTAACACAACTAAATGGAAGGTTGGTGTAAGAGTTCTTCGTTTTTTCTTGTGAGCTACTGTACGAGGTGCATTATATCGTAATTAGGGTTTGTTGATGCTGCATACTTTTAGGGGGTAACAATATGTGCTGAGACAGAATAAACGTCATGGCTCATGTTACATGGCTCCGTGGCTTCATTGCTTCCTGATCCAATGCATATCCAGTTATGGTGTGAAAGCCATGTGGCTATTTGTTGCCTAAACCTAGTGTTTCATTAATGAAGAAAACATATGGAAGTTGACTGTCATCTTGCTCGTGAGAAGCATCAGGAGAAGACCAGAGTAGAATTGGTTTCTTTGCTACAAGTTGGCCTTGCAAGACTTTTGTGCTCAAGCTTGAGGGTGAGTGGAGTAAATATGGTTACGTGTTCGGAGGATGTGGTGTTAGTTTGCGAATTCTCAAACTTGTATATATTGTAGGGCCAAACAAGTTTAGCTTACGGCTTTTAATTTCCTTCCTCTTCTTCTCGTTTTTTGCTATTCTCAAACAGTGTTCACAATATTGTACCAAACGTAACCCATTTTCATTAAACATAGGGATCAATGACTATTTAACTAAAACAAACTATTCCGGGCACTACTTGACAGTCGAAATGTATCAAACTGCTACACAAAGGGAGTCCCTTCTCTCATAATACAGTTAATTGCCTTACAGCTACCAGGGAGGACCTTAGTTAGGATAATAAGAATTTGGCTTTGATGTTGTTCTAATGGAGATGTAGCAGGAGTTCATTAACTTAACCCTGACGAATATTCTAAAAGCCTTTATTGTGTAACTCATATGAGTGGATAACATGCAACCAATTAACGACAACAAACGTTGGTTATTTAATACACTTCTTTCTATAAGTCAAGAGTTATTTACTATACCTGAAGTCTGTTTGTCAATATGATGTTTGGATACATCGCAGCCACATCTAGATGGTAGATAAGGGGACATTCTTCAAGGATAGGTTCATCTCGCAATCTCATGAGCTGCAAGTTGAAAGTAAGAAACAAAAGATGGAGTAAACATGACTGATAATCAATGAGAAAGGTTGTTTTACTAATATTGATAGCATTGGAAGAAAAAGTCGGTGCAGAAAGGTATTTGATGAATATAGAAGTAAAGAAAAGCAGGACATGTCTATTACAAAAAGTCTGATGTTAATTTTCAGTTTTCAAACTACAAAGGTTTTGTTCTCAGCACTCATTAATTGACCAGCATATAATGTAAGTTGGTTAACACCCAAAACCAACTGGCTGAAATGTTATGATGAGTGGAACTTTGTGATATCCAAGTCACCACCTTCAGTTTGAATAACACCTTGCATATAGATGAAGGATGTGCGTGTGTGTGTATACATATATATATGTATGTATATATGTATATTTTTTTGGTACATATGTATATGTATGTATATAAATATGTATTTATATATGTATATATCTGTGAGTGTATCCCCTAACCTTTTTGCACATTGAACGGTCAAGAGATTAGGTTGCTGTAATGTTTTTCTTTCGGAATAACACACACACGGAATGCAAGTATAACTCTGATCAAAGTAACTGAAACAAACCTTCCACTAAGAATTTAGCTTGCACCATATAAGTGAAGCAGTTGAAAATAATAATAATAAGAGAATGCACTAGTCGTGCATCCGTCTGTATACAGAGCATGATGGTATATAAGGGTAGTGATATTATGAAGATAGAGTGGGAGCGAGAATTGGTTTGTTCAGTAAGGTGATTGCACCTAATACAAAGAAATAGTGGCAGTAAGGCTGCAGATCAACATAGTGATCATAATATAATAGAATGGGAAGAAAAGAAATGTATTGAATTTTGGGAGATTATAAATCAGGAAACCTGATTTTAAAAGGCCAAAAGGGTGAGTCAGCAATATTATGTGAAATGGTAATCAGGCAATGATTTTAAGAAGTTTGACATCTAATGTTCTATTACAGGGTTTAATTAACAGCATAGTATCTAACGATGTGAACTTTAAATATCGGGTCAGAAAAGATAACCAAGCTTTAGGGTTTTCTAACAAGAATCAGCATAAACATCTGTCTTGATCAATAAAATGGATAGAGGCAGCACCTTTTCCATGATGGCATTCTTCACTTCGTCGTAGTTCGAAACTGTTTCAAGGTCCATCTTGCCCTCCACTTTAATTGCATATTGCAGATCACGATCAAGATTGTTGATTAGTTGCTAAGAGGTAAGACATTATCAAAATCAGTCAAATTATACCAGTCAGAATGCATACAATGTAAAGATCATACACAACTGTATTCCGTGTGCAGCTAATTAAGGCTTAAGAAAACACCCAGCGGGAAACTTCCAAAGTTTAAATTTGAAAAAGTTTGTTATTTACAAACAACATTAAAAAGATGTAGTACAAGATGTGAAATGTGGTTGATAACTCCATCTTAAGCTAATATTACTCTTGTGCTACAATATTTTTTTTAAGGCTATCAAATACTCCCTCCGTCCCACTTCACTTGGCACTAATTTCCATTTTGGTCCATCCCACTTCACTTGGCACTACCCAAAATGGCAAACTTTTTATAATTTTATATTCACTCTACCCCACCAATCATTCTCTCTCTTCATTTTCCACCACTCAATTTATTCAACCAACACTACTATTTACCCCACTCATTCTCTCTCTTCATTTTCTACCACACATTTCTTTTATTTTATTCTTTTTTCTTAGTTATTGTGCCATTCATTTTGGTGCCAAGTGAACCGGGACGGAGGGAGTATATCATAATCAAGAACTAAAAGCAATTATACACACACAATATTGTGTAAGCCATCTTTGATTTCTTTTCCAAATTTTGGCCTCTATAAACATTTTAGTAACAAAATTTGGGTGTAGTTTTTGCAGAATAACAAACTCTCGGCTGTTGAGCATTTAAAGGAATACAGAACTGCAAAAACAAATAAAAAAAGATAAAAATCTGAATTCAAGTAGATAGGTGTTTTAGACTAAGCAAGACATTCAGCTCTACATTTGGCAACTACATAAGCTGAAAGGGAGAAGAACCAAATACTATGACACAAAACGGATTGGGATGACAAAACTCTTTTAGATCATTACAGGCAATTGAAAACTTGAAGGTCCTACACTCATGTACTCACAGACAAAAAGGAAGAATATACGTCAAAACATAGTTGGGCAAATAATTTTAGCAACAAAGAGTTTGCATCATCTAAAATAAATTATGCTCCCTCCGTCCCAAACCAAACTTCCTAATTTCCTTTTTGGATGTCCCAAAATAAATGTCTTCTTTTAAATGTAAGGAAAAATAGCATTAAAAGTACCCCAACTATTGGGGTTGTGTGGATTTCATATCTAAACTTATTTTTGTTGCATAATTGCACCTGAACTTATTTTTGGTTGAATCCAAGGTACCTGGGGCTAACGACATCTATTTTTTAAGTTAAATAGGCATGTGACGTGCATGTGACCTATTTTTAAGGGTAAAATAAGAAAATTATGCAAATTAAAATATACAGAGAGTAAAGGTTTTAAGTGTTAAATTCAAAGTAAAGGTGTGATAAACTAATTTAAAAAGTATTACAATGTAAAATTTAATTTACAAATTACCCCCCCCCCTTATCCTCTTCTCCCTTCACCAACCCCAGTCACCCACCCACCTTTTACCTGAGCCGTCTTCCCTATAATCTCCTCCCCCTCGCTTTTTCCGGCCAACTTTGTCATCTTAATATAAGATGAATTAATCCCTAATACTATAATTTTATTCCCAACACCCATAATATTATCAAACCTACCAAAGCACCACCACAAACAAAAACGGCCGTCCCATCCATCTCCATTCATTTATTGACTAGATATTGTGACCGAGAGAGCTTAAGCCCACTTCACCAACTCTCCATTCATGGTGGTCCGGCGACAGTGACCATAACAAAATCCCAATTCAAATTATTGATCGCCTTAAATGGGATCTGGGTTTTCCTCAAATGAGATTAATTTACACCTTGATAAAAGGATTGAAATTGAATCTTAGGTTTTTAAAAATTTATGGGTAAGAAATCAAAGGATGGCCAGATTTGGGGATAAGGGAAATCTGGAAGGGAAGTTGTTGGGGTGGGGTTGGCAGAGGAGGGTGGCAGCTGGTGGCAGCAGAAGTGGTGGTGATGGGTGGGGTTGGATGGTTCAATTTGTGGAAGGACGTCTGTAATTGTAATTGGGGAGAGGGGAGGGACGAGACACGACCTGGGACAAAATTTGAGGAGGGACAAAATTATCTTGTGTCACCCATTTTATTTTATTTTTTATTTATTTTTTACAAAATTATCTCCAAATTTGATTGGTTAAGCTAGAGGTTAAAATTGATCAATAGATTGTCATGTAAGAACATTACCTGGCTAGTGTGTTTCTTAATACCTACCAAGGCTGATAAAATCACTCCAAGCTAAGGGGAGCTAAGGAAACTTTGATTACTTCTATTTTATTTAAAGAAATGATTGAAGGACAAATCTTATCTTTTTACACAATAGAGGAACAACATAAGTCAATATTTATATGGCTTCATGCACAAGGGGTTGCTATATGGATCTCCATCTAAAGACAACGATCGTATCAAATCACTTCCACTACAAGCCGATTAAAATAAGTTGTGACACAAAAAGACCAGTTAGTCCACTGCATTTGGGTTGCAACTCGATTTTTTTTTTTTATTTTATTATTTTTTTTTATTTTATTTTTTTTTTCACGATAACATATGATGATTCATGTTAGCCGACCCCAAATTATTTTGGGACTAAGGCTTTGTTGTTGTTGTTGTAATAGTACATTTCTAAGAAGTATTTAACAAAACAACACAAATGGAAAAGTATTACCCAAAATCACCTATTTTCTTGAATTCGGTATTGCCCGTAGCAAATATAGGCTTTCCCAACTTGAAATGACATTGAGGAAATTAGATTTTCCATTGGCAATAGCGAATTCAAGCTTAAATTCGCTACTGCCAGTAGCGAATATGGACATACCATTTGGGGCAATATTTTTTTCAAGTGTGTAAATATGACACTAGAAGGAGCAAAATACACCAGGACTACTGTGAGAATAAGGACATACTATTCTAGTGATTTGTTTTGGACGGTAATGATAGTTGTTGACATACATGAAGCTTACCTCATAGGCGGATGGATCAAGCTTGAAACTAGTTGGAAGATCAGATCTGAAAACACCACTTTCTAGGCATTCCACATGGCCACCAATATATGTCTCGCTTTCAAGAAGTTGGCTATTGTGAAATTTCTCGGGTTCAGATTGATGCTTATTAGGACATATAACATTTGCCTGGTATGCCTGCAAGTACGCAGAAAGAAATATTAATGATTGTTAGTTTTTAACCGTTCCCCAGGCATTGCAAGAAACCAAAAGTCTTGAAAATGAACAAGACAAGTTGATAACGGACTTCACAAGGCTAAACATATTTTCTGAAACTACCCACCTGCACCATGAGAAGCATTTCACACAAAGTCCCACTTCCTTTGCGCAAAACTTCATCTGGCGGCATAGGTATTATAGTTGCAAGAGAGAAGATGAAAGGATGAACATATGTCATATACAAGTAGTACGTTGAGACAGCGTCTGATACAGAATAGGATGCCATCATCTGAAAGAACATAATCGGAAAAAATGTCAAAAAAATATTCTTAGAGCTGATCTTGCTACCTGCAAATGTCTAGACAAGTTAGCAATAAAGCTATCAAGAAAAGAATGGAACTGCAAATCATTAGCCAACAAAAATGTGAAGAGGGTGTAGGGTCCGTGTTTTCTAACAGGGTTATACTGCTTCAAAAATCTGTATCCAGAATTGGACCTGGATACCTCTCGTTGACGCTAATACTCCTGACTAGCACCAAATTTTGAATCTTGAGATGATAAGTTAACATAACTCTTGATAAAGAATACCCAAGTCCGTTGAAAGTTAATGCCGAAGCCCAAGTACCCACATGACTCTTTGTTGTAGTGGGTCCACAATTTGCCCAAAATTCTACTGCCCCTGCTATTGTGCAGTAATCTACTACAGCCGCATAAAGCTGTTACCTCTTCCCAATACCTTTGACACTTCACAATCATCTTCACCAAACCCATAAAGCTCAATCTTTTCATCACGTCCATTATTCTTCCACTGTGGGCCTGTGGTACACAAATCACCTCCCATCTCACCCCTGTCATGTCTGGATGTGGGATCAGTCTCACAGAAGGTAACAACGGTACCCAATGGGTATGACATGCTTATTTAATGGAATAAACTTGCTATGAGCTAGACTCTTTACAATAAGCATAAGACTTACAAGGGCAGGGCAAGAAACAGTCACGACTGTAAACTGATGGGCTGTTAGTCCTCCCTATTACTAAGTAAAACTCATAAAATAAACTGCACTATGAGGCACTAAAATCAATCGCTTGAACTTGATAGTTGTCACTTCACTGCGTTTGAAGACTTAAACTGGAGTGCCAATCCTTAAAACTATTTTCTGATCAGTTCTCTTTAGCCTATAAGAGTAACCTAGTAAGGACTAAACTACTGAGATTGAGTTTCTGCAATGGAATGTCACTACGCATGCTTTAATGAACTTCCTTTTAGCTTTTATTATTACAGTGCACAGACAAAAATCTAGAAACGCTCACCTGGGGTCTTTCCTTGGCAAAACGAACCATATCCTCGGGATTTACCTCCAGTGGATCATAACCCAATTTGGCTTTAGTAACAGCCTGAAACATGAATGATAAGCATAAACTCTCTGATATTGTAACCAGATTAATATGTCAACAAGAATGTTCATGATTGTTAGTTTGAAGAACTCAGAGATAAAAAGGACAAAAAATAAAAACAAGGAAATTCTCACCATAAAGAATGAGAATGGTTCCTGAGTCAACAACTAACAAGGGACAATAACAGTTAATGCTTAAATGTATTAGGTACACTGCAAAAAAGAAAACAAAAGAACGTACTCATATCTATATGAGGTAAAGCAGACAGCTCAAATTACCCCTACCATGCCCAATATAACACCAGATACTCCTAAATTGCACAAATTGATCCCATGGTGAAATTTTACTTTCAATGCCCATGGATGCGGCTTTAATGATCTCTTTCTGTTACTTTCCAGAACTTATACCCCCCCCCCACTTGTAGAAATTAAATGAAAACAAAATCACATGGTTCATTTTGAACATCTTCCGACATGCAATGGTTATCCAACAATCAGTCGCCTGACAAATAACTGAATAGTGCAACTTAACTCAAGTTGACCTTTGTCCCAGTTACTTGGTTGGCTGAGTTCGGTTTACTTGCAAGGACATCTCATAAGCTACACTCATGCATAACACTGTGTATTGTAGATATCCATGTTAATGAAGGTTCTCGCCTACCTCCAGCCATTACTGATATGGATACTTTGATACTTCCTGCTGGATGTGTCAGAAACGGTCCCATGTGAATTTCTCTCAATTTATTAGTTATTTGGGTTACTTTTACTGATCACAAATCTCTTCATTACAAATTCTCTTTTATAGGTTTTTCATTTATCCCTCTTAACATTCTCATCTACACTAATTTTGTTAAAAATGTCTTCCTTAGTTTCCCAAGATTCCATCCCATGAACGGCGCGTGCCCAATAGTTGTCCCATAAGAATTTGCTTTCAACATAACTGGTACACTCTACTATATCATACTCTGGATTCACTTCTACATTTTGCCCAACCTGATTATACTCTATGACTAACATCATCTCCTATCTACCCATCAACTCATAATTTAGCCCTAAATAATCAAAGAACTAAAAAAATATAAGAACGCTTGCATATGTTCTCAAGTGGTAAGGCCTAGCTGAAGCAACCAACAACTTGAGGATTTGCACGAACATGGTTATATCATATTCCTATTCCAGAAAGGACACTGTAAATCAAAATTCAAGGGATGCACCTTTAATCCATGGCTCCCTTGGGGTAGATAACTATCACGTTTGACCCATGCAAAACAATCAAGATGGCAAGCAAACTTAGCACGGCATTCTCCTTGGATTTTGTCACACTGGAATCCTAGCTCCTGCAATTCAAAAAATTATACAATAATAAAATAAATTAGATAGTACTTTTTGTTTACCAGTAAACAAGTGATCCAATTTGGATGTTTCAGTTTCACTTCCATCAAGCACTTCCGATTTTGGTACTATTTTGCAACTTTCAACTACATGATGTTTGGATGAATACTTACTCTTTACTTCGTAATGATTAGGAAAAAGAGTAAGATAGATGGTGAGGTCAAGTAATGGTAAAGTTAAGATTAAAAATGATATATGAAGAAAGCAGTATAAAGATTGCAAAATGACACAAGTGAATGGGGGGAGCATGTTTTTCAAAGTCGCGTGGATCTGATAAACAAGTGGATGTTGAACAAGGGACTGAAAACATAACTACAAGCCCAAAGTTCAACATTACCTTAAATCTAAGATTCTCTTGAAGTAATTGCAGAATGGTCGATCATTAACAACAACCTTTACTGTGTCTAGAATATCCTAGTGTATTTTTCTATCCCATATAACAAACACACACACATACACACACAAAAAAAAAGTCATACAGCTGAGGATTCCGATAAGTCCAATTTTTGCACACTGCATAGCACTTCATTCATCACAAAATTTATGTAACCATCACAGAGGGAACAACAATTAACTTAATAGACCAGACTAGCAGGTAGAGAGAACTATGACATGATTATAATTTATGTATTAAGTTTTATGTTGCAGAATGGGTACACTCTAAACAATCTAGCAGAGAGTTAGAAAGCACATGAGGCTAGTCATTCCAGAACATGCGACAAAGTGAGACCAGCAAGAAGTTCAATCTGCAGCACAGCAGACTATATTGACAAATAAAAATGTACTACATACATCACTCATTTTTAATCCGTGATGAGCTGCTCTCTTTTCCAGGAATGGCCAGTCAAAAAAGTCACCATTGTATGTGACATAGATACCAGGCTTCACCTCTCTCATATGGCTAAGCCATCGTCTAAGAAGCTCTTCCTGCAAAATGATACAAACCAAGTCATAAAATACTTAAGAATTACGCATATATAACTTCCGCCCCACATGAAATAATAAACTCAATCCACAGAAATATAGAAGAATTATAACCTCGTTTTTCACATTTGTCACTTCAAAGTGTCCTTCATATTCGGGTTTCGGAGTGTACTCCAAATCCTCAATATCTTCACCAACGCACTGAAGAAATTCGGAAAGGAAATCAAATTTGATTAATCTTGTTAAAGCGTACGAATGCCATTTGAAGACGTATTTAGGATGAAAACACATATCCAAACTGGGAAAAATACCAAAACAATTTACTCCACACTAGATAATACTCGTTCCGTCCCAAAATTAAGTGTCCATTTTGTTCAATGGATGTAATAGTATTAAAGTCATATAAAGTACAACTAAGCTTGTTAATGAAGTAAACAGTTGGACAAAGCATAATAGCAATAACAACTAGTTACAGAAAACGATGCCAGAATACTATAACATCATTGAGTACATTTCAACCTTTGTGATGGTAATCATAAAGTTTGATTGATTAATTACTGTCCCAAAAGTCAATATCTAAATATGGGAAGGTTTCTACAAAGATTATGCTCCCTCCATACTCAGGTATGTTCAATGTGTCATCATCCAGAATATGCTTACATCCTCCTTCATGCATAAAATAAGCATATGCTTGCTACCCTGCATCTGTCTATATTGAGATATCCTTTGTCATCTACACCAAGCTATAAATTTATTCACATAAGCTGGAAGTAGAAGTCGTAAAGGGACAAACAAGGAAATGACTATTGCATCAACCCGTTGCTGGAGAAAAAAAATTGTTCGAAAAGGGAGTTTTCCGCTCACCGACAAATTCATTGTCATAATTTCCTTAACTAGGTAAGAATACCTCCCCAAACTAATCCACTGAAATAAATTGTTGATGGAAGGAAAGCGTCTGGAGCTGCGACAGTTGGTGGCGGGGGTTGAAGTAGTACAAGGCCCTACAAGACTGAAGTTTAATATTTTTATTCAGCTGTTTCACGCAGAGGTGCCCTTCTGTGAAGGTTGTTAGAGTTTTCCTGAAACTGTGGGATGGATTACTACAGCCCCGTGGGACGTTGTACTACGTGTTGTAGCACCTTGTACTACTTCAACCCCGTAGGGCCTTGTGCTCTTCAGCGCTGTACCATGCGGCCCACACCAAAACAGTGCTTTACCCTTAGATGTCCAGTCAACTGCTGCGCCTCAACCCATTTCGAGAAGAACCGGGCACAAGCTCCTCCTCGGGTGAGTTAAGACCATTCCAGTGCCACCTTTCGTCATGACCTCACCGTTTAAGAAGTAACCATAGAAACGTCGGAATCCATTATTTCTCAAAAATGATACGTTGAAAGAAGCCATTGTGTCTTCCCATATCAATTTTTCCAATTTGAATATCCCAATGTATCCTTCATTAGGTGGTGAATTGTTGGGCCAAGCTGGATTCTAAATGCATGCTTATAAGGGTGCACCAATAAAAAAATTCCTATCTTTCAGCTATATACCAGAAAATCCTAGCAAAATTATCTCATTGGAAAGTCAAATCATTGCTTCACAGTCTTGGGACTTGTAAGGCTGTAATAAGTGATGAATTTCAGCTCTCTTGCAGTATAAAAAGGCAACCTATGCTAGTAGGACTCACATTTTCCTTATTTTACGATTTAATCATATGAGCAATGAGCCGCTGTGTACTTTACGGTTACCATGGCCACCATGAGAAATAACTTTCTACAAGGTTAAGTAGTATCTTAAGTAATATACCTATAATGATTTTGGATACAGAAAAAGAAAATGGTAATAAATGAACTCCGATTATAGATTCTTCTAACTGCAATACTTTTCTCCCTTCGAGACATCAGCTAACTTCCAACAGCAACTCATATTGCAGCCCGAAAACAAGGAAGAACTATAGTTTCCTTGCCCAAGTAATTCAAAGTATCCACACAAATGGCAGGTAGTTTAAAAAAAAAAAAAAAGTGAAGCAAAAACCATATGCCAAATGCAAAAGTTGTGTTACGAAGTCAAGATATTTGTTTGCGGACAAAATAGAAATGTAGAGATAGCATTCTAGAACACTTGAGGATAAAATAAAGATAAAGGTGCTGATGTACTATATGCACCTCTCTGTTAATAATCAGGTAACCTCGTCCATCAACCATGTATGAGATCATCATTACAGAATCGTACTCAGCATCTGGAAATTTCAAAGGAAGCTTGGTGGTCTCAATATCAAAGGCACAAACATGAACTTCAGCCCGTTGCAAGAGATCAGTTCTTCTTTCTAGCACGATTCCCTCACTGGATACACTAACATCATACCACTGCCCAGATCTCACATCTGAAATACAATAATCTGGAAATGAGATTAATGGCCTATTAAAGATATTATAAAATTTTAATATTAACTAACAATAATCAGCAAGGAAGTTGTCACCGTTATCAATGGCAAATCGAACATGGTAAGGGACATCATACTCGCGGAGATCAGTAATACAGTCTATAAAATCTTGTGTTCGTTCTTTGCTGTGGACCAAACAACAAACATTAGCATTGGTAGGTTTAATGGTTAAAATGAAATGCATGCCATAATGGAAATTGGATTTACAAGGCATTTCTACCCTCCACTTCACCAGAGTGAGTGATAGACTACTGGCACTAGTCAACATAAAAAACAGCTATAAGAACTTCTCCATCTGCATAGAATTCGCATTATCAAGCACCTACCTTTTGCCTGATAGTATGTACTCATATGCTTCTGTGGCATCAAATTTTGCCTGGTTTCTTTCAACAATGTGCAGCAGATCATTCTTCACATGCATCAGTTGTTGAACAGTCTCAAAAGATATCTTTAAGTATGTTTTACGCAATCCAGAGAGATGGTTTTTCTGCCATCAGAATATACGCTTAGATAAATAAGAAGGTGATTCAGCATAACAAATGATAGAAAACAAGTCATGAAAAGAAAAGAAGAATCGCACGCCATCTTCCAAGAGTCGAATTTGGTATGTTACTATTATAGAGCTTAAGCTGGTCACAATTTTGTTTAGTCTGAGCACCACCTTTTAGGCATCTTAGGTTAGATAAAAGCACAAATGTGCAGCTCGCTTATAACAACTTTTATATAATCCTTCTCATTACTGCTAAAACGCTTTTTCCTTAAAATAAGAGAAGAAACTAAACTCTATTGATCCAGAGACAAAAGGAAGGTAGAAGGTAAAGAAGAAGTCCAGTACAAGAACAACTTAAAAAGCAAGAGATGAAATAAATAGTACGATAAATCTCCGAATTATCTACAACCCAATTGGCCCCTAACTTCCATAAGTCAGATTAAAAGAAGTCAAATAAAAGCAATTTCCTTTGACAAATGCAGCGGCAAAGTCTGCTCTCAAACAAGTCCAAGCTTTCTCCAATTGCAACAGAGAACCACAAACATGTTACACAAAATGAAGTGTTCAAACAAACCAATGCTTCTAGCAATGGAGAATGACATCTCAAACCGAAGAGGAGAAGACCCATAATTCCCCAATACACCAAAAAGCCCATAAGATATCTATCAGGGAAAGCAGCATATAAACAAGTGAATGTGTGATATGACATGATGCCCATGAACAACAACAACAACAACAACAAC
The DNA here is from genome assembly GCA_022495995.1 of Adenophora triphylla var. japonica. NCBI lineage: Eukaryota > Viridiplantae > Streptophyta > Magnoliopsida > Asterales > Campanulaceae > Adenophora > Adenophora triphylla. Next base: position 365,860 of record JAFEMH010000123.1, on the reverse strand, counting down.
AAAGCCTTAGTCCCAAAATACTTTGGGGTCGGCTAACATGAATCCTTATATGTCATCGTGAAAGAACAAAAAATGTGAGGGAAAAAAGGGGGAGAGAGAGAGAGAAGAAAGAAAAAAAATTGGTGGAAAAAAAAAATCTTTGCATGTAATATAAAATTGAAGTAAGGGGTGCACATTAGCTATATGAAGGGACATGTGGAGCCAATAGCATGCCCCCTATCATGTGAATGAAAGGCCTAAGTGAATACTTCTCGCCTAACACACATATCATGGCTACTATTTGACACCATTTGCCATTGTTAGAACTCGGCCAGCTCACATGTGACCTTAGCATATGAGCCATGTGTTCAACTAAAACTTTCTCACAAGTCTGAACTACCACTTCAAATTACATTACCTCTTAGCAATAATAACTCTTTAAAAGCAAACACTAGATTCTCCTGTGACTGATGGCATGAGTCAGTTCGGGACTGATCACTAAGACTCTAGGTGCCAATGTTTTCACGTGGTCCATCAAACACATCACTCTACCACATTTGCAGTGGCCTAAATTTTCCTCCTGTATCTCCAACAATTTGTGATATGTGAAGCCAATAATGAAGGTCTTATTCCAAAGTCCAAAATTAACTTGAACTTGACCCGAAAGCTTAAGTCCCATTTTCGTCTTTAACCATGATCTTGACAGTGATAATACTTGATCATGACCCACCTATTTTTAACTGGCTTCAAGGTAATAGGTCATGAGAACAACCAAATTTTGAGCCTTCGAGTTGAAACTGGTTTTTTAATGTCAGACATGGCTGTGGTACATGGCATGTCACCATTAGCCAGCTTGTTATGATAGCTCAAGCAGTATCCACAGTTACCTATCACACTTCTTATCGATCTAGGAACTGTAACGCTCGCTTTACCCGTCTACAAACTCTTACAATGTTCCACCAGCCAATGAAGTTGGGCCACCAAGTATCGTCAAAAAAAAAAAAAAAAAAAAAAAAACAGCTTTGACAATCTCAAATGCTTTAACCATGACCGCCAAAACCCCAACTAAATATTTGAAGGATCAACATAACATTTCTCGTCCAGAGGAAATAAACAAGTATATTATGATGTTTCAATATTGAAGATGATCTCCACATAAACAGAAATAAGCCCATGATTTAAGTTAAAACACTGATATTTGAATAGCTGACAAAATAAAACACATTTCTATAACATTCATAATTATTGGTGCAATACAAAGAATAGGAAACAGCTAAATGGCTGGAGAGGTTAATGCTTGTTCATGTGCACATTTTCTCGATGGGTGTATACTTGAAACATAGTCCAAATCATGGGGAACACGAGGCACAAGAGACTCTTTCTGGTGTCTGAAAGGTCAAACAACTTGGTCTCCCTTGCAAGTTTTTGTGTCTCTATCCAATTATTTTATCTAAAGAATATAGCAAACTGGTTTCAACTTTGATATATTTGTCTAACTATGATGTGCAAGATGATTGTATCATTCATTATTATCGTTGATGATGTATGTAAGCTATTAAGCAACCCTCTCACTGTTGCTGGTTCTGGGCAGTTGTCAGGCAACCATACTCTCCAAACACGCTAGGACACATCTTCTATCGAAACCCTAAATTCAATTCTATTGTAAATAACCGTGATCTGAACGACCACAACTCGAATAAATGATGCTTGAATATTTGTTTTCTACTCGACGTTCAATGGATGGTCATCCATACATGCGTAAATAATGACCAAATTTGTGGTGCATTTCTTTCTTCAAGCCCCTCAAGGTTCATCTATCACTAGCATGGCAAGAAAACTCTGAAGGTTGTCACAGCTAACTCTAACCAAACATGGTTGGTACTCTAGTTTAAATATCAACTAAAGATGTATGATCTTTGAGCCATGAAATAGGTTTAGCACATCAAAGTTATCTCATCCCAATCTGGATTTGGAGCTAAGAGAACAACAATTAGTGGAGAAGTGTTCAGCACTTTTCCTCTTTAATTTGAAGTTTTCCAACCAAGATATTTAATACCCCACCAATCTTAAGCCAGTAACTCTAGCATATTCTCGAGAAGGATGTTTCTTTCTCAGCTACTACCTCCGTCCCATTTATATTGGCAATATTTGACTTTTTCGGTCAACACAAGTGAACTTTGACCAGACATTAATGTCAAAGTAATCATCCTAATGAAATTCTAAAAAAAATAATATTGAAAATTATTTAGTGATTAATCAATAACAATTTTAAAATTTCATTAGGATGATTAGATTGACATTAATGTTTAGTCAAAGTTCACTCGTGTTAACCAAAAGAGTCAAATGTGGCCAATATAAATGGGACGGATGGAGTAATTATCAAAACAAGTGCACTTGCATGTGTTTGCAAGTGCATCAAACCACCAATAAGCAGGTTGCAGAACCTTTTTGAATTCGAGTTGCATTTGCAGCTGTACTACTGATGTGACTGTTTGACCTGACCAGAGGCACAAGACCAAGAAATGTTCATTCTAGGTTTCATATGACAAAAGAAGATTTTATTCATAGAAAAGACAGGAATACAGATTGTAGGAGAGGCAAGGAGTGCTCCAGAAGAACAATGAAGTTTTCCAATTACAGCCATTAAGTAACTAAGCAACCGTATTTGAGAATCAAAAGCATGTGTACAACCTAGGTCTTTTAAGTGTGAGAATGATACAATAATAGAGAAGCCTAACGTAGTGACGTATTATGATATAAATCTGAATTATGTTGTCTGACAAAATAATTGTCCAAAAAAAGACATCCCAAATGTTAAGAACTGAATTTTGCAATGACATTGTTATCATTGGAGAAAAAGGGGCGTAACCACAAGTAGTGTCTTACAAGATCAAGGTCCTCTTTCTCTACTATCTCAGTATCAGCAATTTCTCCTTCATAGCGCCGTCTCAAATATGCCTCAACATCCAATTCCATCTTGTGCTACAGTATTATTCAGCATTTGCTATTAGTTGAAACTTAAGAAAAGATGTTAACATGATGAATTAGAGAAAATTAAGTAGATAACAACTACTAACCTTTGTAGTGACATAGAAATATGGGCGGAACTTGTACTTTGACTTAAAAGATGAACCATCCTTCAAACAATTTTATTTTTTAGGAAAATGGAAAGAGGAAAAATTAGTAAATCTGTAAAAATAAGAAAATAAAGGGTAGTAAAAAGAAGGAATAATACAAATGCGTACCTGACAAACAAAGTAAAGATCGACACAACTATACACTTTCTGAGTGTCTTGATCTTCCCAAGAGGACTACAAAATATTAATTGCGATTCAATTTTGCGAAATTGAATTGACGAAAACGAGCTAATAGTTTGGGGGAAAATTATTTTCACTTACGGATGAAAATGTGAGGAGCCAGCCGAGGCGTTTTTCGCCTTCAGTGAAGAGACCAAATCCGAGATTGGACTCAAGCTTCTCCTCGGCTGTGAGGATTAGCTTTTGCTTCTTGGAAATTCTCGTGTCACGGCGGAAATCTCGCCGCCGATTGTTATTGTCGCCGCCGTTCATTGTTCGCTCAGTAAGTAAGGAAAAATTAACCAATTGAAGTTTGTGGATTCGTATGAACTTTGAGGCGGTTTGTTTCAATTTCTCTTGGGAGGGAAAGGAGAGGGGGGCGGGAGATAATGGAGCTTCTGAACCTGAGGGTTATGAAGGTTTTCCCGCGCTTTTACATAGGATTTATTTCCCTAATGGCCCCCATTATATTACCCAGATCTTGATTGGGATAGGTAATTTCTACTCCACTCAAATCCAGGAATAGGGTTAAATCTTTCACTTTTAGGGCGTCTGAGGCAAAGAGTTCATTTCCAAAAAAAGCAAGTTTTTGAATATATTAATACCCTTATCATCTTCATATATTTACAAAAAAACCATTCATTATATCCTTATACATTCTCTCTCATATTTCCTACCACACATTTTGTAAAGAAGTTGGCAAAAGATAATAATTTCCATTGAATAATGAGATATATATACAAAGAAACAAGGCTGTTCTAATTCTAAGAATACATTGAAATAAATATAAACATGAACTGAAGTGGAACATATTCACGGGCGAAGAGGAAGAGGTGGAGGCGGGCGGCGATGAAGACCAGGCGAGGCGGGCGCATGGAGGGAGCGAGGCGGGCGCCTCGTGCTGTGAAAGATCGAGACATGAGCCTCGGCTCATGAGGCGGGCGCATGAGTAGGTGAGGCGGGCGCCTCATATTGCGAAAGAGGGAGGATTCTTTACACGCCCCGCAAGATGGACGGTCCTTGTGTTAGTCCAATCTTGGATATGAGGAAACAAAACGAGCCCGAGAGAGGGGTTTTGTTAGAGCATCAGCAAGTTGCTCATTTCCGGAGATGTGTTGCACTCGAAGGTTTCCAAGCTGGACCTGTTCACGGACGAAATGGAAGGCAAGTGCGAGGTGCTTCATGCGTGAGTGGAAAATTGGATTAGGCGAATAATTAGGCTGCTCCCGAGGTTGTCGCGATAAATGGCCGGAGGCTGTGGAGGATGTGATTCCAAGTTCGAGACGAAGGTTGTTTATCCGGGAGTTCGGCGGTGGTTGCGGCAGCGAGCGAAACTGCGCCTCGGTTGAAGAGCGAGAAAGGGCACGTTGCTTTTAGAAGACAAGCAATGGGGTTGCGGCCGAGGTAGACAACAAATCCTGTAGTTGAGATGAAGTCATCTTTATCGCCTGCCCAATCTGCATCACAGAAGGCATGTAGAGTGGGTGGCGAATGTTTAAAAATTTGAATTCCAGCATGAATTGTGCCCTTGAGATAGCGGAGAAGTCTTTTTAAAGCGGACGATGGGACTCACGAGGTGGTGAAGAAATTGTGCGAGCTTGTTAGCTGGGAAGGCAATGTCGGTCGGGTGAGGAGAGATATTGCAAACTTCCAATGATAGCTCGGTATTCAGAGGGATTGCAGATGGGAGTTCTTGGGTGAGCTGAGAGAGGGGGGTAGGTTGACATTGGTGTGGGAGAAGGTTTGGAGTGTTGCATGTCATGCCTTGAGAGAAGGTCACTAATATATTTAGACTGTGAGAGAAGAATGCCATGAGAGTTAGGTGTCACTTCAATGCCAAGAAAGTAAGAAAGTGGGCCGAGGTCTTTTAAAGAGAATTGGGAAGAAAGACTAGAGATGAATGTTTCAAGAAAGGTGGTGGAGGGTCCTGTGATGACAATGTCGTCAACGTAGACAAGTAATAGAAGGTGGTGAGAGTTTTTGTGATATGTAAATAGGGATGGATCGGCAATAGAGGTTGTGAAGCCGAAGGAGATAAGAAATTGTTTAAGGGCAGTGTACCAAGCGCGAGGGGCTTGTTTTAGCCCATAAATTGCCTTGGAGAGGCGACAAACATGGGATGGATTGGTGGGGTCTTGAAACCCGGGGGGTTGAGACATGAACACGGTTTCGGAGAGCTTACCTTGAAGGAAGGCATTGTTGATGTCTAGTTGGCGAAGAGACCAACCTTGAGTGATGGCAAGAGAGAGAATTAAGCGGATTGTGGTGGTTTGACAACCGGGCTAAAAGTTTCGATATAATCGAGGCCAGGGACGTTGGTGGAAGCCTTTGGCAACTAGACGGGCTTTGTATTTATAAATGGTATTGTCGGGGTTGTACTTAATGCGAAAAACCCACTTGCGGCCAGACAATATTCGGAGCTTCATGAGAGGGCACTAGGGACCGAGGTTTGGTTACGCATGAGAGCATTGTATTCTTCACACATAGCGGCATGCCGATGAGGGATGGAAAGGGCACTGCTTGGAGGTGGTGGGAAGGGCGATGAGGGAAGTAATGCGGCGGTATGTACATATTTTGGATTGGGTTTGCGTATGCCGTGGGAGAGGCGAGTTTCAATGGTTCGAATGGGTGGTGGAATTGGTTGTTTGTTGGGTTTAGGGAGGAGCGGTTGGTGGGGATAAAGTGGCTGGAGCTTGATCGGGTTGTGGTGTATGGATGGGTGTGGGTTTGTATGGGTTTGGAGAGTTGTTTAGAGGAATAGGTTCATTAGTTGTTGGTGTGAGGCTTTCTGTGGGAACAGGATTTTGGGGCATAGTAGTTGGGTTGGTTTGGATAATAGGGATAGATAAAGAGCACCATTCTGAGGGTGTCATGGTGGAGGTAGGGATGGAGGAAGATGTGAGAGCTTGGTAAGGAAACTTCTGTTTCAACAAAGCGAACATGACGAGAAGTATAAATTTTATGTGAGGTTGGGTCGAGACGGTGGTAGGCACTTTGTGAGGAAGAATAGCCAATGAATATGCGAGGAGGGACTTTGGAGCTAATTTGTGTGGGGTGTACGGTTTTAACCATGGATAGCAGAGACACCCAAAGCTACGAAGTTTGGTGTAGTTGGGTGGTTTTTGAAAGAGACGGAGATAGGGTGAATCATTTTGGAGAGTGGGTGTTGGAAGCCTATTTATAAGGTAGGCTGCGGTAGTGAGAGCATGAGACGAAGGGAGAGCGGAAGCTTAGCATGAGATAAAAGGGCGAGGCCGGTTTCAACAAGATGCCGATGTCGGCGTTGTGAAAACCATTGTGTTCGGGTGTATGTGGGGGAGGTGAGATGAGAGACACCATTATTGAGAAGAGATGGTGTGAGTTTTAAATATTCGCCTCCGTTGTCGGAGAAAAGTTGAATAATAGGACGAGAAAAGAATTTTTCCACAAGTGCTTTAAGCTAGGTTGAAGGTGGCAAGTGTATCGGATTTTTGTTTTAGAGGATATAGCCGTGTGTATTTTGTGAAATGATCGACAAAAATAACGTAGTATTTATAGTTGTCGTGAGAGTAGATGGGAGATGTCCAAACATCGGAAAATATAAGTTCAAGAGGTGCGTTGGTTTGAAGAGTAGACGTAGAGAAAGGAAGCTTATGACTTTTATTGATGTTGCAAGGATTACAATAAGAAAAAGAGTTGCAAGAAGGAATACGCAATGTAAATTGTTTATTTAAAAGGGACATAATGGTAGGGGAGGGATGTCCTAGTGCATTTGTGCCAAGATTGAAGGGTGGTGGTTGTGCCAACATAAGCTTGAGAAGAATCGGGAGTCCAAGATAGATACCACAGTCAATTGTTAGTGGATTAGAATGCGGCGAGTCGAGATTTCCTTGAAAACAAAAGAAAGAGTGTGAGAATTGCACGATGGCATGATTATCTTTGCAGAATTGTGATACGGAGAGAATATTTCGAGAGATTAATGGTACATGTAAAACATTATTGAAAAGGAGACGAGAGTGAGTTGTAGGAATAGAAAATGAACCTATGTTCGAGATTGGGAGAGCAGAGCCATCACCAATCAACACATCATCCATTCCGTCATAGGGGTTGTGAAGGGATAGATTGGAAAGATCATTGGTTATATGAGTTGTTGCACCAGCTTGTCTACCAACCAGGTGGGTTTTGGAGTGGGGTGGGGTAGTGATGCGGTGTGGACTTGAGGTGGATTAGGTGTAGTGGTGCGATGTGAGCGGGTTTGGAGGATGGAGGAGAAGGAAAAACTACGGAAGGGTAGTCACGTTTGAACGCGCGACATTGGGAGATGACATGCCCCACATAACGACAATATTGGCATTTTCCTTTGAATGGGTTGGGGGAAGAGTTGCGGTTTTGTGTGGGTGTGGGAAGGATGGGATGGTTGGGGGAGGTGCGGGCAGGAGGGTTGTAGGTGCGGGCTGGAGGGTTGTAGGTGTGAGTTTGGGCGACATGAAATTTGAGAGAGGGAAGGTTGAGGGAGCGGAGTGTTTCTTTGTTTTAGGGAGAGCTCATGGTGGATTAACTTTTCATGAAGCGCTTCAAAGGAGATGGGGTTATCCCTTGCGCGGATGGAGTCAACTATGGGTTTGTAGGCATCATAATCAAGCCCTTTTAGGACTTTTGCAATCACATCTTCAGAGTCTAGGGGTTTACCGAGGATGGCAAGCTTGTCGGTACAGGATTTGATGGATTGCATGTACTCAGTTATGGAGAGGGAAGATTTTGTGATGGAGTCGAGGTGGTCTTTGATTTGGAGGATATGGCCACGGGAAGGGTTGGCGTAAGTGTTCTTGAGAATAGTCCAAGCTTCATTGGAGGTTTTTGCTTGGTAAACGGGTGCTACATTTGTGTCTAAGGTTCCAAGGAGGGCACTAAGGATAAGACGATCTTGTCTTTCCCAGGTGGTAAGAGCCGGGTTTGGGGAGTCTTTTCCATCTATCTTGATGGAGCTTCTTTGGTGGTGGGTGGTTGCCATCAACATAGCCTAGAAGATCTAGGCCGAAAAGGTGGAGGTGACTTGGGAGGACCACCCTAGATAAGTGAGGGGTGTCGAGGTTTTGCATTGGGAGAGATTGACCAAAAGGATGGGGGTGTTTGGTTCGGCGTGGTTTGGGATGGTGGAGGAGGATTGTCAGGCCATTGAAGGAGAAGAAGAGAGGCGGCGGTGAGGTGATGAGAGTTTTGTTGTTTAAAGATCACAAATGCTGCCGATACCATGTAAAGAAGTTGGCAAAAGATAATAATTTCCATTGAATAATGAGATATATATACAAAGAAACAAGGCTGTTCTAATTCTAAGAATACATTGAAATAAATATAAACATGAGCGAAGTGGAACATATTCACGAGCGAAGAGGAAGAGGTGGAGGCGGGCGGCGATGAAGACCAACTGAGGCGGGCGCATGGAGGGAGCGAGGCGGGCGCCTCGTGCTATTGAAGATCAGACATGAGCCTCGGCTCATGAGGCGGGCGCATGAGAGTAGGTGAGGCGGGCGCCTCATATTGCTGAGAAGAGGGAGGATTCTTTACACATTTAACTACTATTCCTCCCACTCATTCTCTCTCCTATTAAATATTTTTAACTTTTACATTCTCTTTCCTATTCCCTACCACACATTTAACTTTTACATTATCTCTCATATTTCCTACCACACATTTAATTACTATTCCCTATCTCACATTTAACTTTTATTCATTTTTTAAAAAATTTCTTAAGAAGCGTGAAATTCCTCCCATATACCCTTGGTCTGGGACGGAGGGAGTATTATTTAAGTCGACTCCACTCGAGGGAATATATATATTCTCCAAATGACACTCATTTGCTATTATAAAAATCTAAAATCCCCAAAAGATCCCTGTCATTCCAATAAAACAAAACAAAACAAAACAAATGAATCAATTCAAACCAACTATGAGAGAAAGCAATCGAAAGGTTTTGAGGGAGAATGTCAAATTTATAATTGTGGACAGATCTGAAATAGAGATGAGGCGAGTCGAGGGTGCATAGAGGAGAGAGTGTATGTAGTGGCGTATCTAGGATTTAGAGTGAGGGGGTGAAAAAAAAAAAGGGTGCAAACTGTTTATAAGTATAATTAAAAAAAACATAAGAACAAAATGATAAAACTAACAATATTACTAAAATATTTATAAGTATAATAGTTTATTGTAATATTTTTAAATAATGGGCATTTAGTATTTTTTCTTAAATCTATTACTTTTCTTGGGCTTTTTTCTTATTTCATTTTTATGTGAAAGTCTCATGAAATTTTTGGAGGCAAATGAAATTTTGTTTTTCCCACCATCTCTAAATTCAAATATTTTTAGTGTTTCCCACATAAATGCATCCTACCTTTTTCTAATCTTTCTTCTACTATAAATAGGTGATTCATTTTCATTATTTTTCAAGTTCCTTTGGGACCTCTCTTAGTGAGAGGACCCTTAAGGGGACTTCCTCTTTCTAATTTAGTATTTTTTATATATATAAATTATATATATATATATATATATATATATATATATATATATATATATATAATATATAATATATATAGAAATAAAGAAGGAAGAGAAGAGAAGAATTAGCAAAGAGTAGTAATATGTTTTTTTCACATATTTACACTTTGCATTCCTCTTCTTTCGAAAATTACAATTTGCATTTTATATATATAATTTTATTTTTTTTATATAAATACTCGGTAATTTTTTTTCAAAATGTCAGGGGCGTCGCTTGCACTTCCTGGAGCTATACTAGATCTGCCCCTGAGTGTATGTTTCTTTAGGGTGTTAATGAAACCAACTACGAGAGAACGCGAAGACAAAGAAGAAGAGGGTGTCGGAGAAGAAAGTTTCACCATATTTGGGAGAAAGGAAGAGGGAAGGAGACGCCAGAGATCTGATGGCGGTGATGGCCCTCAAACAACGTTGGAGTTGAAGAGACGTGCCAGAGAAGATGAAAGGGGTCAGTGAATATTGAAGGCGTCGAAGATGGAGAGATTGAAAGGGAGATAGCGTATGTGTGTGTTGTGGCATAAATGAGGTGAGGTAAGGAGTATTGTTTAGAGTGGGGCAATGTAGGCATTTAAAAGATTAATTAAAGCAGCAAAACAGAGCTCATGGGCGTATGTAGAATTTTGATTTAAACAAAATATGTTCATGACGTATAGCAAATGTCTAGTCCTTTTTAAGCAAATTAATTTGGTTGAAGGAGCCTTGTGGAATGAAGTTATTCTTATACTATTATTGTGCATTTTACTCACTCAAATTAAACTTTTTTTTTTTTTTTTTTTTTTTAATTTGTGTCCACATGCCCACATTGTCACTACCATGAAAATCCCAATGGGAGAGGAGGGTAAAATTGGAAATGAAAAAAACTGTAGGGCCGAGATCAATTCCAAACGACACCTTAAAACCCTAGCAATTAGCCACTTTTGATCGCCTCCTCCTCAAACCCTAGCAGTGCCGCGCTCGAGGACATCTATTGAGCTTCTTCTCAATTCAATTCAAGTTTCCAGGTAACCAAATCTCACTAGCATATAAACCCTAGCTATACAGATTAGATTCTCTCAGAATCTTGGAAAATTTCTTACTTATACTTGAGTTCTCTTGCTCAGAATGAAGGTGATAGCTGCGTATTTGTTGGCCGTCTTGGGAGGTAACCCCAATCCATCGGCTGACGATTTGACGAAAATTCTTGGTTCAGGTATGATTTGATTGTTTTTGTTTGTGATTAACTAATTATCTACCTCCAGACGTTGATTTCTATATGTTTTTATAATTAGTATGTGTGTTTATGAGCACGGAAATCTAGATGTGTATACATGTGATTTGATAAATTTTTGGTGTATTTTTGTTTGGTTTGATTTGATTTTAGGAGTCACTGTATCATGTGAATGATTTTATGGTGAAAAGAAGGATTTCAGTTTTCAACAATTCCATGATAGCTGGCATGAGATCTAGCTGGGTTTGAGAGAATGAGACGACAGTCTTTTTAATAGAGCTTGGCCTCTAATATTTTTGGAATGTGTTAGCTTATTGTAGTTAAGCTAGGTTTTATTTAGATGAAATAAGGCTGTCTTGCAAATTTCTGTTTTGGATGATTGGCGTTTGGCCTCTGCTACATGATAAAGGACAATCTTGTTCTGTTTCTATTTGCTGCCACGTTTTTCTACGCTCGAGCTATTACTTGTGGATATGTTTTATTAAACACGCGAATAGTTCCTTGTTTCCCCTTTCTCTAAGATTTTTTTTTGTAAGAATGGATAGAAGAATAAGTAGACTTTTGCCCATGGATGTGGGATTATGTGCCAACAGTTGATGTTAACCAAATGGTGCTCTTTCAGTGGAGGAAGTTTTCCTTGTTTCACCTCGACTCAGTTGATGCACGTGTTTTGCTTATGTTTGTCTGACTTTTGTGTTTTACACATCTTCACTGTAAACAGATTTGATTTCCATAAGTGTTCCATATTTCAATTTTGTTACATATATTAGCAGTTAGGTCTATAAGGGTTCTTTATATTCTACAGTTGGCATTGAGGCTGATGAAGAAAGGATTGAGTTACTCTTGTCTGAGGTGAAGGGGAAAGATATTACTGAACTGATTGCAGCTGGAAGGGAAAAGTTGGCTTCAGTTCCTTCAGGTGGTGGTGGTGTTGCAGTATCTGCCGTTACATCTGGAGGTGGTGGTGGGGCTGCTGCACCTGCTGCAGAGGCAAAGAAAGAGGAGAAAGTGGAAGAGAAAGAGGAGTCTGACGATGTAAGCCTTATTACAAACTTATATTCTCTTGGATTTGTATTTTAGATTTGGAACACCTGTTAAACTAGCAGCAACATGTAATATTGTTTTTCTTTTGGGTGGTTAATTCTGGTTTAAACTTGTTTCAGGATATGGGATTCAGTCTCTTTGACTAGAACGATGGCCTGCGTTGAAGCATTCTCTTACCAGCTCATTTTCCTTATATTACTGTAGAACTTATCTTCCTGTTCTTATTTTGATTGTTGTATTGTAGTCTCGTATTTTGGACTTATGGGATGTTTTGCAACTGTCTATCAAGCTTGACGCCGAAGGATTGGAGATATGGATGTTGGTTTTTACAATCAAGTGTTCCATATGTGTTTTATTGCACATTCACAGTAGTGGTTTGAAGTACGAATTCATGCTGAATCATAATCAGTTTATTTGCCGTGTTCATCTGTACTTGATGTATTCTCTCTTTTTTTTTTTTTTGGAAAGTGCTGCTGAATGGGGATATATACAAGTCAATAGGGCTGTAAATGGTTTGGTTCGGTTTTGGGCAATTTACGGATCGAACTACTAGATCGGTTTAGAAAAATCTCAAACCAAATCGAATCATGAAAAAATTCAAACCGAACCAAACCAAACCGCCATGTTTTGGTTCGAACCTTTGGTTCGAACCGCGGTTTGATTTTACGATTCAAATCGCGGTTTAAACCACGATTCAACCATGGTTCAAATCATGAAATAAAATATTGCTTAAACCATTAATTTGAACATGATTTCAAACTACACAATTTATTGTCATGTTTGTTTGAATTTTTCAGACATAACATACATAAGAGATTTAGTATTTAAACACAATTTGAAATTCTGCTTCAATGTTTATGATAACAACATGTCATTTGAGTACTTGTAATGGTATGTGTTAAAGAGTGAATTAATATTATTGCAAGAAGATTAATCAAAAAAAAAAAGGGTTATGGGCTAAAACTCATGAATAGAATTAGAGGTTTTCAACATAAATGTTAGGTGAAGATGAAAAATATGCATATTTACAGTTAATATTGAACGGTTTGGTGGTTTGGTTTATCGGTTCGGTTTGGTGGTTCGATCTTGCGGTCTTGAACCGTGGTTTGGGGGTTCAGACCGCAGACCAAACCGAACCACACGATTTGACAATTTTTGAAACCGAACAAAACCACTATTGCTTGAAAATCGAACTAAACCGCGTGATTTGATTTGGTTCAGTTCCGAACCGTGGTTTGAACAAGTCAATGTCTAAGTTACTATTGTGCATGCATTTCATGTTCTTTCTTTGATTTTACTACCTCAGTGTTAGCTTGTAGTAATAAATATTTTTCATGAAAAAAGTGGCCTTTTATTTATTATTATTTTTTGTAAAATTGAGTTGTGAATAAATTAGAAAAGATTTAGATACGAGAAGACATGAGGTATTGATAAAGGAAGTGTAGATTAGGAATATTGACAAGATTGAACCATAGAAATCTTTCTCTCCTCCCCCTTCTTAAGGAAACAAAGTGAGGAAAGTTTCCAAAATTCTCTCGCTTTCCTTTTGTTCCTTAAAAACTTAAGGTGCAAGAGCGAAAACTACGGATTTCATCGAATTCAGTACAACCAACAAACGATGGGGATTCAATAGAGTCAAAACATTATTCTAACCTCGAAAAGTGAGCAACACAAAACAATTGAGGTAATAGCAGTCTCTAAAGCTGTCCAAAACAGTTTTTGGCCGAGCATAAGACCATGTCACATTTCCTACTGAAAATAGTATGGAGTACAATTTTGAAAGAAAAAGAGTAAGAAAGAGAAAGTGGCCCCCAATTTGTGTGCCAATTGCCCTAGATCATTGGATGGAAGGAAATGACCCGATGAACTCGTTTTAACAGACTACTTGGGGACTTTCTTCAAGAGAAAACGCAATGAAAATATGCCAAGTGCAAATGTCTGCCAAAACCAGCGTCTAGAATTTGCTGGATCCACTCTTTTTGCAAGTCGCCACGCGTATATAGCTTCACCAACATGAGCTGCTGAAGCAGCAATGAAAAGTGCCTTTAACACCCACATAGAGCGAAGGAGGGAAAGACTGAAAGCTCTAAGAGGTTTCACGGGTCCAGTATCAGGCAAAAATGCAGCAGCAAAAAGGGCAACCATCCCACCAATGACCAATATCCAGGTGTATACTGAGGGCCCTTCCATGCTCCTCCTTTTCCTCGCCTGCTTGTATGAGACTCTTGCAGCCATACCCTTTTGAGGACTCACCAAGGGGTTGAAGCCAAGACCCTCCGCTTTAAGACTGAGAAGTGATGGGTAACACTTACCTGCCAAAATAAAGGGGAAACTAAACTAAGCACCTATAGATTAATGCAATAATAACAAACAAGCAATTATGGCACATAGATTGTACGCGCAAGTAAATACATATACTCCCTCAATCCCGGAATAAATGACACAGTTGACAAGTCAACAATATTCTGCAGTGTATCCTAATCAAGGTTGTCCATCAGTTGCATTTCAAGAACCTTCATACATATGCATACATTTAATGTCCATGTATCAAGTGCTTGCCTTAACATTTTAGACCTTAAAACACCACATAACTGGAATACCAACTAAGAGTTTCACACAAGGCATTTGTAACAACAACTGGGTTTTACCAACAATTTTAAGCTTTCTATAAGAAAAGGGAGGAATATATTCAGCGTGGGAGAAATGGCATTTTGGGGAGATCACCATATTTTATATCCTATTTTTCGTAATGCGACATTCATTTTGGGACAAACAAAAATGGAAAGTGCGACATTTGTTCGGGGACGGAGGGAGAATAATTTTTACGGTTCACGATTTAGAAAACTGAAGGTAATTTGTCTTTGCAATAAGTATGTTCACAGTGAAGCTTGGTCCGTGTCATCGAGATCAGAGTTCAAATAAATCTCCATATCAACGATACTAAAGATTAAGAATCAAGATCTATTCGTAGCTTGGAACAATAGCTTTTTTCATAGTAGGTCTAGATGCATCTAAAAACAATAATTAGTTAAAAGGCTTACTTAATAGCTTAATTGGGCAACAGAAATTCATTTAGCTACGTTCAATATCAAGAATATACAAATTCCTCAACCCTCAGCAGTGACCCAGACAATATTCGAACTCAAATCTAGGTCACCCAAATTAGAAAGATCGCCGAGTTGGGGGTATCAAAAAAAAAAAAGCTTACTTAATAGAAAGATTCAGATCACAGATTAACAAATTTCCCAAACCAAAAGGAATAGCACCAACAATAATAAAACAAGAACAAAGATCAAGCACTCGGAGTGCACTAATCAGCTGCCCTAACCAACAACAGGGAAACAAGAAACAGGAATCAGATCAGGCAACAACAGGCTAGAGGCATTAAAATTGAGGGTTTTGACTATCAATGAAAAATTGAGGGTTTTCACAACCAAATCAGGTTCCTAGAAACCCAGTAACATAGAAGAAGGCAAAACATGGAATTTAAATCCAGAAAAAAAGAGAAAGTGATATTCATACCTCGAAATAGACAAGGCTAATTAAACGCCGCTAGAGAAATAAAAAGAGAATTGTTATATAAACCCGTAAAATTGTTGAGTAAACCCGTAATGCACAAATTACAATTATGCCATCAAATGAAATTACTTTTCCACCCCTAATTCATACCCCCATTATCTCACCTTTCCCCTAATCAATTTTTCACCCATCTTCCCCACCTTTCCCATTTTTCACCATTAATCTCACCCTCTTCATTTTTTTTTGCATAAAAAAATTACCTCCCTCCCTTTTCTCCTACTCTCATTTCTCAAACATCAAAAAATCACTACCTCCCTTTTCTCCTACATATAAATTTGTTAAACTTTTGGTTTTTTTCCGTTTTGCAAAAATTCGGTCAGTAGTGACCGAAATTCGGTCAGTTCGGCCACCCCCGTAGAAAATATTGAAAAAGTTCGGCCACACCCTACCGAAATTTTTAAAAATTAGTCTATTTTGAAAAAGTTCGGCCACCCCCGGCCGAAAATATTGAAAAGTTCGGCCACACCCGACCGAAATTTTTAAAAAGTTCGGCTCTGGTTTGCCGAAATTTTTAAAAAGTTCGGTTGGTAGCGGCCGAACCACCCAAATCCAGAATTTTAAATGCAATCGAACCGAAAATCGAAATTTCTCACACTCTTTCTCTAAAAATTAGTTGATTTATTCTTTTTTTCTTTCTCTCAAACTGATTCTCTCTCTTTCTCTCTCTAAAAATGGTGGTGGGTGGTGTGGGTGAGAGAGAGTAAATGAAAGGGTTAATGGGAGTGGGTGTGGGTGTGTGAGTGAGTGGGGGTATAAAGGGAAAAGTGAGGGGTTTGTTTTAATTTTTTGGGGTGTTTTTAGCTTTACGGGTTTACTCAACAATTTTACGGGTTTATATAACAATTCTCAAATAAAAAAGAGTGATATCCAACACAACCAATAAATATAATATTACTAGCCTAAGCCCGTGTCCAAGGTCACGTTTTTTTATTTTGTTTTTTTAAAAAAAAAAAAAAAATTTAAAAAAAAGAAAATTAAATTAAAAAAAAAAATTTTTTTTTTTGGGCAAAATGTGAGGGACCAAATAGTTCCTCAATTTTGAAAATCAAACTGAATGAAGAGAGAGAGAGAGAAGGGGGTATGTGTGTGTTTTTAAAAAAAAAAAAATTTTTTTTTTAAAGGGAGGGCAAAATGGGAAAGTGACAAAATAATGGGGGCAAAACGATAAAGTTGACGGATGGAACTGTTCATGGAACAGTGCCAACCTTCCCTCATTTATACTATAGATTATTAGTTTTTCTCCACATATTCAATCTACAATCTAAACTCAATCTTTGTTTTTCATCTCTTATCGACAACGAGAAAAGTATTTTTTTCATACATCAACTGGTTTAAGTTTTACCTTTTCATTCTTAAACTATAATTTTTTTACTTAATAGTCATTAACTTATTGTTTTGAGGATTATATCATCCTTTCGTTTTCGTTTGTCTACCGTCTAAATCCCCGTTAAATTCATCTTAGCTGGCGTCAAATTGTCATCTTTTGTCTCACGTGGAGTTGATTAAGCATTAAAAGTTAAAACAATGGTGTGTATGTTTCAAATAAATAAGAAGGGAAGTGTAAATTTTGAGTAAATTAGTTAAATTAATTATAAATACTTTCTCTCACTAATAATTAAATATAAATTTAATTTTAATATTTTGAATTATATTTTTCTCTCACAAATTTTTTAACCACTCTCACTAATATCATTTTATCACAAAATAATTAATTTTTAATTTATTCAAAAACATGTTTTTTCTTCTAATTTCCATTATGCAATTACACAAAGAGAATTATTATTCACCCCCGCAAATTTACTTAATACCCCCGCATTATTATTTTCAAAAAAATATTATTAATTGAAATGACTATATTATCCTTCTTTATATTATTTACCTATCTATTAAATACATCCCCTCATTAAATTTTGTAAACCATCCACCACTGCCACCAAAATCATCGCCACCGGCACTGAAACCACCAAGCCACCAAACCCTCTCACCTCCTGACCTCCGGTCATTCCTTTCCCACATCCGACCATCATAAATCTACCTTCCTCTAAATTTCTCTCTCTCTAAATTCAATTGACCACCTCTCCTCTTCCCCACTCTGGTCACCCCCTTCCCATCTCAACGTTTTCAAGATTTGTCGAACCAAATCTGTTTAGGCCAGATCTGGGAAACATAACCAGAGTCGACAATTTCCTCTGTCCTCATTTTGTCTCCTCCAGCGATTGCACTTTCTCTCTGTCGTTCGCCGGAAAAAAGAGATGGAGTTGGAGCGGTGCCGTCAAGATCGACAGAAGCTTCTGGATTCATGCTTAATAAAAAAAAATCTGAAATCTGACTGGTCCCACCTCCTCTCTTTCCAACATTGATTTTGACCATCTTAGTACCAGTTTTGACCTCAAATCAATTAGGTCTGGCGATATGATAAAATTGGAGTTTTATTGATGGATCGAGTATTTGATTAGTAGCCTTTGAGAAGACATTGCTTTCCCGGGTGAGAAATGCTTTTAAGATAGTGAAGATCTGAGAACATGATAG
Source organism: Adenophora triphylla var. japonica (assembly GCA_022495995.1). Classification (NCBI taxonomy): domain Eukaryota; kingdom Viridiplantae; phylum Streptophyta; class Magnoliopsida; order Asterales; family Campanulaceae; genus Adenophora; species Adenophora triphylla. The sequence goes on along the minus strand of JAFEMH010000123.1, from coordinate 347,701 downwards.
GGATTTGGGGAAATTGCTTAAGAAAGTGCTTACTGGCATCAATGTTTTAGTTCAATCCGGCTATGATTCACAGGATTGATGGTTTGGTGGCGACAGTGCCGGTGGCAGTGGTTTTGGTGGCAGTGGTGGATGGTGCCAAAGTTGGTAAATAATATGAAGAAGGGTAATATAGGCATTCAATTAATGACATTTTTTGAAAATAATAACGCGGGGGTATTAAGTAAACTTGCGGGGGGCGAATAACAATTCTCTTACACAAAGCTTCTTCTTGCTCCTTCATCGTCAACTATGGTGCCTCCACTTTCCAAGTTCATAACGTTCACTTTCGTCCCACCCTTTAAGCCATATGTGAATTATGCGTCCCTCTCTTCGTCTCTCTTTTTCTTTAATGAAGAGAAGGGTCAAAATGTCGACCGCAAACGAAATCGTTAGGATATCCAGGTCTTAAAATTTCAGGCAAAATCAAATCAAGTTTTAACCTTCACCATTTCATCACCCCCACCCCTCTCACACACACAAAGGATTCCTAAGATAAATAAAAAATTCAGTGAATTTAAAATGTTTTTTAGTTCATTTTTCAGTCCAGATCAAGAAATTGGTGGAAGGGAGAGACAGAGGGGCATATGTTTAATTTCTGATACGATTGGAGCAGAGAAAAGGGGATCAGCGGGTGCACAGAGAATGATATGTGCGAGAGAGAGTTGGATCTATAAATTGGGGGTCGTGGGGTACCCGAAGACATCGTCGATGATGATGGTGGGAAGAGGCAGAGGCGAGACCAAATCTCATGTACCACTTTTGTATACCACATTGTGTACCACAAGTGATTCAACGGATATGCATTATTCATGACATCATGATGATGCTGACCCTAATACATCATATACATTGGATCACTTGCGGTACACAGTCTGATACAGAAAAGTGGTACAGAAGATTTGGGCTCGGCAGAGGCGATGGCGCCAGTGAACTTGTGATTTGGGCGGAGGTAGGTTGGGTGACGGGGTGGGGGAAGACTTCGGGAAGAGAGAGGACTTTGAGTAAGGTTGTAAAAGAGGAAGTGAGGAGTGGAGGTGGGGTAGTAGAAAGGGAGTACTATTTGAATAAAAAAATATATACTCCCTCTGTGTCAATAAAAACTTCATCAATTATTCAAAAGGGCGTCCCGTTAGAAGCTTCACTTTTCCTTTTTTGGCAAATACTCCCTCCGTCCCACAATAATATCGAAAAATTTCCCTTTTGGGCGTCCCACAATAATCAATAATTTCTCAAAATGGAAATGAGACCCACTTCTCTCTACTCACAACACTTTTTAAATTTACTATTCTCTCCACTCATTCTCTCTCCTATTTTACTTTTACACTCACAACACATTACCTTTATCACTTTTTACCTTAATCTCCGTGCCGGACCAAAAATTATACATAATTGTGGGACGGAGGGAGTAATCTTTACTATTCAACCCACTCATTCTCTCTCCTATTTCACTATTATACTCACAACATTTTTCAAATTTACTATTTCCTCCACTCATTCTCTCTCCTATTTTACTATTACACTCACAACATTTTTGAAACCCTTAATTTGCATGCCGAAAAAAAATGGTGAAGCAATTACCGAGACGAATGGAGTATTGTTTATATTATAATTGTGTATCAATAACACATTCTGAATTTTATTGAAATTATTTTTTTTATTCTTAAATATTTCATTATAATTGGTTTGGAAAAATAAATAAAATTTTGCCATTATAATTTAAACAAATTAACTACTATAATAACAACTCCGAGATATTATCCCCGGGGGGACAGAGAGCAAACTACTATTTTCGCCTCAAGAAGAGTGATGTCTGAGTGAATTATTATTTTTCTAAAGTGTTAGATGATAATATTACATCAATATTCAAAACATAGGTGACTTATATTAAGGATGTACTCCCTCCATCCTACTCCATCCTACGCTAGCGTGAACTTATTTTCTTTTTGGTCTGTCTTATATTAGTGTGGACTGTCCAAAATGGCAACGAATTTTTATTATTCCACTCACTCATTCTCTCTCCTATTTTACTTTTACACTCACAATATTCGCTCTCTTAACTATTCCTCCCACTCATTATCTCTTCTATTTAATTTTTTCATACTCACAAACACCTCCTCCACCTATTTTTTTTCTTAATTTTCGTGCCCAAAAAATGATTCGCACTAGTGTGAGACGGAGGGAGTACTTATTTGCGCTTGTTAGACGATGAAGGTCCCTGAATCCATAGTTGGTCGGCAAATGAATCCATTAAGTGTGTTTGATTCGAAGTGTTGCCTAATGAGATCAAATCTCCTGTACCATTTTTGTATATCACATTGTGTATCACAAGTGATCCAACGAATATGCATCATTCATGACATCATGATGATGCAGACCCTAATACCTCATATCCATTGAATTATTTGTGGTACACAATGTGATATACAAAAGTGATATATGAGATTTTGTCTCTTGACTAATCTTAGCTAACAACGTTTAATTGATAGGCGTCAATTTGGAAGATCACTCGATAAGATAAGTCTATAAAAAGGATGCTCGATGAAATTGAAGTAATTTTGGAAAGGTAAATGAAAAGTTGTCTCATTGAAATAAAGGAGGTTGAAACGTGAAAGATGGAGAGCCATGATTTAGTGACTTTCTTTATGTTTCCAAAAGTTAAAACATTTTTTATTAGGGGTCTATTTTATTTAAAATTTGCTAATTAAAAATAATAAATTAGATGATAATGCCATTCTGTGACTGTTCAAAATGTCTTGTTTGTATGGTTTTTTATTTTTTACTACTTCGTCCCAAAAATAATCTCTTTGTTATAAAATAAATGATTATTTTGAATTGAAGGGTTATTTTGTTTTGGTCCAAAAGGTACTATTTTGAATTTCAAAGTCATTTTAAATGATTGATTTTAGTAGCAAAAAGCTTATAAATATTTTTATTATTTACTTTTAAACTTTTAATTTTGAAAATATATACTCCATTAATCCAAGAAAGTTGTCACGTTTGACTTTTTAGTTGAAATTGACAACAAATACTTCTTCGATACAACCTCAAATTATACTAACTGTTTGGGCATGGTGATTGAAAAAAAGTGCAGTAAAAGAGAGGTGTTATGAGTATGAAAAATAAAATAACAGAGAGAATGAGTGAGATAAAAGTCAATTGAAAAAAAAAAGATTATGATTAGTAGTAATTCTGATTATTGAATTAAACATGAGCCTTACAAAGTTATTTATAAATATACTCAATTTTCAGTTAATCAAGAACAATCAATTTCTTATACTCCTCACCAGCAATTGCAGCTTCCATCACAGCCTCTGGATTCAACTTTCCATTATCTTCCAAAAATAACTTCATCAAATTCTTTGAAAACCCACTGACAAGTGCCACCCCCGGCTTGTTCCCAGGCACCGGTGTTGCCCTAGAATCCCTCAAGTTCCAAAACACAATCTCCGGCACCGACGATCCATACCCTTTCTCCTTAAACTTCCTCACTATAGCCTCGTAATCCGTTTCCCACTCTCCCCCCTTTAACTTGCTCGATTTGCCCTCATACATATAGCCTTCGTCATCAGACTCATTATCGTTAGACTCGGGGGAGGATCTAGTATGTAATTGACGGGTTCCAAAATACTGGATCCGCCCCTGGTTAGACTCATAGTATCGAGCATTCTTTGAGGCTTGATCAAATTCCATATCGCTAAAAACAAACACCCTTTTGATCATTTGTTCTTCACTCAAATTCCCATTCACAGCTACTTGAAGTATCAGATCAAAAACCTTCTGAAAATCAGTGTTCATTCCCCACTCCATTCTTCTCACAAACTCAACCTTGGACTTCAAATCATCTCCCACAACCATCTGCAGCTCCGGATTCTCACTAAACGTAATCAATTTCCCTTTCCATGGCTCCTCACTGAGCTCCGATACCAAAACCCCAAGGGCAACCGAAACCTCCATAGGAATCCCACTCATACTCCCCGACACATCGGATATCGCTAAGCAATTCTTTAATTTTCCCTTTGCCGCCATATCTCCCACCATCCTCTTCCACTGCAATTCCGCCACTTGTCCATTATCATCACCATCATCTAATGAAGCTATGATCTTGTGAGGCATCAATGCACCTGCTGCAATAGTTGCCTTCCCATCTTTAACCTTCTCCAAGTACTCCTCAAACCTCGATTTATCGTGCTTCAAGAATTTCTCCTTGTAGAAATTCATTGCTACAGAAGCAACTCTATTATACGGAATCGAACCCCAATCGTTAGCACCAATGTAAACCTCAGGTAGCTCAAGAGCTTTCCTTAAAGGGACCAACACTTCTTTCCTCAATCGATCTCGTACCCGATAAGCATAATGAGCCTCCTCAACATCTTCATATTCAGGGAACGACTTTTTGTCAAACACCTTGCGTGCAATGCCCTCGCACAACAATGTTGATTTATCGAAGGAAGAATCAATTGAGGGACACCATTTAGCAGCCAAGCTGATATTCCTCAGATTGCCTTCTCTCAAATACTTCAAATCAGCCTTGAGAAGCTCCGAGAAGAGATCAGAAACCTGTTCATATAAGAATCTGTAGTCCGGGTCAGACCTATATCTCTCAACAGCCTTCTTAGCCGTGTCAATTTTCTTTGACTCCCTATTTTCCCGGGCTTTTTCCTTTTCTAATTCAGCCCTTTTCTTCTCCGCCATAATCCGACCAGCTTCTCTAGGAGCCTTCTCCTTATTCTTGTTATCTCTGTTCTTCGTTTTTGTAATTATCCGGCCACCATAAAAATTAAAGCCGCCTCTGCCTCTGCCTCTGCCTCTGCCGTGAAAACCTCCTCTTCCTCTGCATATCCTTCCAAGCCGACTCAAGCGCTCATCTTTCGCCTTTTGCCGGACTTCAGGACCTTCAAGAAGACGATACAAAATCTCCGGCAAGTCCTTGAAATAACCAAAATCAGCCAAAGGACCCACATTGCAGGCAAGCGTTTTCGGGTGATGCTTGTGGAGCCACATCGCCGCCGTGTAATACCCTTCCTTATCGGATTTCCCGGTGCCACGGACTCCACGAAGGTTGCAGATTAACTTGAGAGTTGTCAACGCGTCATGGTCCCAAGCAAGGCGGAGGCGTTCAGTTAAGGCGGCTGCCGGAGTGTTGGGAACGACGTGGAAAAAGAAGTCAAGACAGGGGTTTCCGGTGGAGAGGAACGTAGGTGAATGATTTTCGGTGTAACCCATTGGCGGGTTTTGATTCCATTTTGTTGAGTTGAATTTTGAAACCATTAGATCCATGAAAGGATCGGAAATGGAGGGAGTTGGTTTAGGACGGTGGATCTCCGGTGGGCCGAGGAGGGTAGTCTGAGCCATATTGGTGTTGTTGATATTAGGGTTTCGAAAATATAGGCAGAAGGAGAGGTTTTTGAGATTTTGATTTGTTTATGTTTAGAGAGGGGAATCTGTGATCTATTTATACATAAATTTTGCGTGGGGAATACGTTTATTACTTGGGGTACAAACAAAGACGCTTTCTCCATTTTTCTTTCTTTCTCATTATAATTCCTCTAACTCCAAATACTTCTTCTATCCCGTAATAAAATTTATAATACCCTTTTGGTACCCAAAAATATACTCCCCCGTCTCATAAAACTTTACCCACTTTGTCAATTAAGGCGTCCCACTTATAAGTCTCACTTTCTTAAAAAAGAAACTTTATAACACTTCTTTATTAATGAGACTCACTTGTAATACTCACAACAACTATCCACTTACTATTCTCTACCTCACTTTCTCTCTTCTACCGACTCACAACTTCTACTTTAATAACATTATTTCTTATTTTTTGCGCGAAACAGTAAGTGAGTAACCGTTTATGAGACGGAGGATATTTCATTTTTAAACTAGACAATAATCTTAATACTTACTACTCCGTCGCATTCGAAAATTTAAAATTTACCAAAACAAAAGGTTGTTCCACTAGAAGTTTAAAATTTCAAAATGAGAAATTTTTATTACTTCTTTATTTGTGAGTTTCACATGTCATGTCATGTCATCATGCTCACAACAAATATCCTAACTATTTCCTTTCTCGCTTTCTCTCTCCTACCCATTTATCTTTCTATACTTACGATACATCATCTTTTTACATTTTCTTTAATTCTTGAACTCACTCATCTTTGAACTTTCGGATGAATAGTAATTTTGGTAGAACAACATTGTTCAAATAAATACTCCCTCCGTCCCACTCGAAGTGTCACTTTTTATCCAAAAGGGTGTCCCGTTTATATTGTCACCTTTCCTAAAAAGGAAATATTTTATTAATATTCTATTATCCCATCCACTATTCCCTCCACTAATTCTCTCTCCTCTACACTCACAACACTTTTTAAATTCACTATTTCCTCCACTAATTCTCTCTTCTATTTTCAAATTACACTCACAACATTTTTTATTCCCACACTTTTCCTTAATTTGCGTGCCACCCCTAAAAGGGTGACACTCTTGGCGGGACGGAGGGAGTAAAACATATTTTTAAAATTTTTTTGGCAAAATACGATCTTAACTATATACGTGTAAATATATACACGAGTAAATAGTACTTAAAACACTATTTAATTTAATATTGAATTTTTTGTGTAAGAGTAAATTTAATTTTTTTTGAGCATTCGTTTTGAGACGAATGCATCGAGTGATGCACCGGTTAGGAGGCCGGAACAGTGGAGAAATGATAAAATGGCGAGGGGTAGGGGAAGACCCAAACAAACTTGGATTAGAGTGATTGAAAATGATATGAATTTACTTGGAGTGGATGAAAGTATGGTGTTGAAGAGGCCGGAGTGAAGGGCAAAAATTCATGTGGGAGATTGATTATTTATTTATTTATTATTATTTATATATATATATTTTTTATTATTATTATTTTTTTTCCAACAACCTTTTTACACGATGACATATGAGAATTCATGTTAGCCGAATCTAAATTATTTTGGGATTAAGGCTTTGTTGTTGTTGTTGTATTATTTGTTTTGAGACTGAGGGAGCATATAAAGATTTACAATCTCCTAAATTGTTGAAAACACTTTATCATTATTCCTAGGGCTTTTGTGAGCTCATCATCAATACACTTAATTCATAACAATAACAATATGTCACATCTAATATCCGATAACATTCGATTAACTAGAGAGCCAGTTTACAACAATTGACTTATAATATTTCTATGCATCGACACATTTTTGCTCATTTAGGCTCCGTTTGTTTGGGAGAAAATATTTTTCGGAAAACATTTTCCTCATTTTCCGGTGTTTGTTTCGCACCAGAAAAAAGAAAAAACTTCATTTTTATCTTATTTTTCGGAAAACATTTTCATTTTTCGAAAAACATTTTGCCGAAAATCATTTATTGAAAAATGTTCTACGCTAGCAATTGTTATTGTTGTTCTGCAGATTTGTTCACATTTATTTTTTGTGATATAATGGAGAAAATAACTTTTCGCTTATCCAAAAAGATTGTTCTACTTTCTTTAGCCGAAAAGAGACTTAGGCTCCGTTTGTTTCGCGTAAAACATTTTTCGAAAAATGTTTTCATGTAAAATGATTTCATGTAAAAGGGTTTCCTTGTAAAATGTTTTCATGTAAAAAGATTTCCATGTAAAATATTTTCTTGTAAAATATCATGGTCTTGTTTTCAGTTGTTTGGCAAATTTGACGAAAATGTTTTTCGGAAATGTCACTTTTTTTTATTAATTTATATCAACTTTGGAAACCGCTCCACCCACCCCCTGCCTACCCCTCCCCAATTTTTTTTTTTTTAATTTTTTAATAAAAAATAAAAAAAAAAAATTTTGGGGGGTGGGTAGGGGGTGTAAAATAAAAAAAAAATTGGGGGTACAATTAAACGTCTGTTGAAGACACCAAATAACTTTACTTTTTTTGAACCAACACCAAATAAAATTACGAAACATGACAAATCAGCTCAAAAATCCTGGTACAAAGTTCAGCTAAAAGGTTACTGCAGGAATGTACATCAGATTGGTTAAAATCCCATTCCTAGGGATTAGACATGAAGGATCACCTGGAGAAGGACTATAAATAAGATGTAATATAACAGGGTGTGGCACATACTCAGTGAAAACAGTCTACGATACAACAAAGTTCTCAGGAACCCCTTTGAAGAAACGAACAAGAGAAGCTTCAGCTTTCACAGGATTACCTTTGCATAGATTGCATATATGGAGACGGAAACAGATGTCTCCCGTGCAATGCAAGTTTAAATGTGACTGAAAAAAAAAGTAGTGTGTTAAAAGGAAGATGATATCATCCACAAAGTGAAAAAAAAATGATGCCTCTTTACTAGCATTTGAATCCTAAACACAAGTTGGCTTATAGGCCTGGCAACAACAACAACAACAAAAAAAGCCATAACGGAAACCCAAGTACTCCATGAGAATTGTCTTCGACATCCTCAGTTATCGTTTTGTTCCATTCAAACTGAAGAGAAAATGCTCACTGATAATTCACCTCTCGGTTTAGAAGAAACTCAGGGAAGACAAAACCATAACTAGTCGACATGTGACATGTGTGCAAAATTTATATTTATTAATTTATACTTAGTAATTTTTTTTCCTTTTATGCATTTATTTCTTAATTTAAGTTCTGTAATACCTAAGGCATTGTTGTTGTTGTTGTAATTTCTGTAATACCTAGATCTGCTCTCTCCGTAATTTCCAATTGGAGTACTAATATTTTCTCTCCCATCCCTAATTTTTCTCTCTAGATATCAGATCTCCCTCATGTTTCTTTCTCTTTATTTCCGTCTCAGCAATTTTTTTTCCACATTTCGTATGCTATCAGCAGTAATCTTGAGATCGGAAGAAAGCTTTTCATTCTATCAAAGGTGCTCAATCTTCTTATCCTCCCATGCTCTCCACTTATACAATCGTAGCCACTTAATGTTGTGATCATCCTTTTAACTCTGTGTTTCTTTGCTTTTCTAGTAAGGAAAAGTACAGTAGGATATTCGAAAGAGCAGCATTCCCAAATTTAAAAGCCATTTATGAATGAAACACCCAAACAACTTGGAGAGATAAAAGAAAGAAGACAAGAATGTCAAGTATATATTTGATACGTACCTGAAGTCAAAAACTCTAGCAAATGAATGCGTTAGCATCAAGCGGATTACTGTTTGTAACTTAAGATAGCCATTACTCAAGACTTTGGCACAGTCACGTTTAGGATTTTTACATCCTGGTATGGTTTGTCTCCCTTGTCAGTCTTGACTTTCTCTATTGCCTGCAACCATAAGCTAGTTTCAGCAAAGTGAAGCCAGGTAGATAGACTGAAATAAGAACATCGAAATATGCAGCCTGTGTACTGAAAAATCCCTAGTCCCGACCGTAGTCTTCCAATTATGGAGCTCAAGGAATGAACAGAATTTTGGAACTTTGAATTAAAAACCAAGACTTAGAAGCTCCCCTTTGTAACTAGGATTTAATGGTGCAAACAAGTGGAGCTGATGTTCCCTTCTTTCCATACAAATTACTCTCCCCATCCCCAAAAAGGTCCTACTTTCCTTTTTTGGTCTATTCTTGAAAAAAGTTTGGTTTCTAAAGAAGGCTACCATTAAAGTGTAATTTCAAGAATGTGCAAATAACTAAAACATCAACCATAAAATGTTTGTAATGTCAAATGAGACAGTACTTTTTTGGGACGGAGGAAGTATTAGGAAATTTCATGCATCACATGGAGTGTCCTAACAGAAAAATTGGAAGGAAATAAATGGAGAAAAATATAGTTGAAAGCTTATGTAGTAATCACTATACAATTTAGCTTATACCTGAATGACATCCATTCCCTTTACAACTCTACCGAAAACTGTGTGCTTATTATCCAACCATGGAGTGGCCACTGTCGTGATAAAAAACTGAGAGCCATTGGTGTTTGGACCCGCATTAGCCATCGACACAGTGAAAGGCCTGTCATGCCGCAAACTGCAAAGACCAGTACGCGATTGTAATGTACTCCGTAACCAAAATCACTTAGTAGACCATTAAACAAACAACATGCATAGAGGGGGAGAAGGAGAGAGAGAGAGAGAGAGAGAGAGAGACCAGAAAGCGCATAAAGCTCATGATTGAAGTTTTAAATATAAATCATTAGATGGTAAGTCAACCCTTTACCAGTAGAAAATATTACTAACTGAAGAAAGCAATATTGAAAACCTCTATTATTCCTGAGAGACATCAGTATATAGTACTAGTGAGTTGCTTTTCTTTTCTCATCAAGGAGATACTTCTCCGAAACCAAAACCACAAAAGGATTCACATCATGTTGACTGAAAACTTGAAACTTTCAACATATAATATCACTTGTATTATTACTGCTCAAGCATTAGGAGCGACTATGACTGCCTCTGGGCTGAGGACAAGTGTACAAAATGCTTCTAGGCACTAGGGATAACATGCTTCTATATTTAATGAAAAATTCAACATAGACCTGATCATGACCGAACTATGTAACTAGACCTCAAAGCTTAAATACTACATCACCAAATTAGCAGATGATTTTCCATGAAAGATTCAAGCAGGTTTGAATCCAGCATTTGTCCCCTTTTTTTTTTTTTTTTTTTTTGAAATGAAGATATATTAGATGGAGAAAAGAGTACAATTTGACAAACCACACGGTCAATTCACGGGAAGTAAGAAATGCATAGTCTCTGAATCCTTCTGTCCCCATTTGGCAAAACAGTTCTCACCAATTGAAACTTTAACCACATGTTAAAGGCAATGCTAGCCGAAAGAATAGCATTTGATGCATTTTCACAAACTACTATAAAATTGTATAATATTGGCTCATAACATCAACACAAATATGTAATTACCTTTTGTGAAATTCATCTTCAAACTCCCTCCCCCAAATAGATTGCCCACCTGTACCATCTCCCAATGGATCTCCAGTTTGTATCATAAATCCTTTGATGACCCGGTGGAAAATCAGATTATCATAGTAGCCATTTCTGCAATGTGTTGTGAAGTTTTCCACAGTTTTTGGACACTCTTCTGGGTACAGTTTCATGTGGACGTCACCCAGTGTTGTGTGCATGATCTGGTAAATGACAGTAAAAGGGGTAAAAATCACAACTCATTCATTATTAATGACAAACATAGCATAAGATTTAAGTGAAAGGATTCTGGTAAATTGTCACATTTTCAGTAAACATGTCAGAAAGATAAAAAGACATAAATGAGCCCACTGGAGGCATAAAGCAGTAATGCTTTTAATATTAGAAAATTTATATACACATGTAGCCAAGTTGCAGTTCCTTTCTTGCCCAATATTTGTAAGTACTCCAAAGTAATTCCAAGGGCAGTTGAACAGGCAGAAACTTATTGGCCTTTCTTTGCTAAAGTCATCACAACAAAACTCAAACTTATTGTAAGACTTCCTAAGACCCAACCCAAGGTGTTAGTAAAGCCACCTAACCTAGCTAATGTCAAGGGTTAAAAGAATAAATAATATGCTCCAAGTAAATTTCATCATCTAATCAAATGGGAACACATGGTGCAATCAAAGAAACAACAACTCACCACATTTTCAGGAAGGGATGTGGTAACAGATTTTCCTATATCTGACGCAGACATGAGTTCATCAGCAGGGGGCTTTTCATTGAAGACGTCCCTTCCCTTGGTTGGATCTTCAGGTTCCTCCGGTTCTCTACGGCTATTAAACAACAAAAAAGAAAGTAAAGTGCTTGCTACATAGAGACAACATGAAAATGGTTCATGATACTTCAACCTTAATTACCACATTAAGATGCATCACTAACCATAGCTTATCATAGCCAGAAGAGCTAGAAAAGCAACTACATGATTCTCTTAAGGGACATAGAATGATAGACAAGCTAAACTAGAGGCTATTTTGGTGAGGAACCATTTTAAATTGGAAGAATCTAGTGGCTCATTTGAAGTTCTCTGAAACTGCAACACTTGTGAACATCCACTAGGGGAACAACAAATTTTCTTTAAAGAGTTTACTCGTAACTATGTAGTAAACCACCTAAGTCTGGCTCATCTCACTCTATGCATCTACATATAGAACAAATCACTCCTCGGTCAGAGTGGCTATAGCTTATCGATTGTAATCTATCTCTAAATGCGTTAAATTTCATTCTTTGGAAGAGAACTCCAAATCTGGACAGATGCTACAATAATTCTATAGTATTATTAATATGTTCAAACCGTGTCATGGATAAATACCTGAATAAATAGATTCTGTGTTTCTTAAATGCACAACATAAGAGCGTAGGATCAGTAAGAGGTTCTTTGCTTTCATTGACATTAGCAGCGGCGGCAGGAATTTTTCGTACTTTTTTGCTGCTTCGGTCACCTTGATACAAGGCAATTCTTAAGAATCTATCATTATTCTCCACCTTGCCTAGAATTCGTGCAACTTTGTTTGTGTGCAAATTTATAACCTGTCAACACCAGGATTAATAAGTCCAAGAAGGGTTGCAGAGACACACATACATGTACAAATAAAGTTATCAGTCTCACTTTGATACCAAGGAGGGTTGCATATATGATGAAGTTGGAGCTTTCATCAAATACGGCATTGGGTTGTGGGGCATTTTCTGTTTTCTCTATTTCCTTCTCCACAGCCATTCTTCGTCCAAAATCAATAGCTTCTAACCGGTATAAGGGAGCATCACTTCTTTGAAGATCTTGAGCTTCCTAAATGTGGCAGATTTGATTACACCGATTGTAACATATATTTTGGGATCAATTTTGAACTTAATTATGGATACTAAATTACCTCAAGAGATTCATCATAAACACGCCTTAATTTTCCCGTTCTAAACCAAAATATACGTATCCTGCGATCAGGCGCAGTGATGGAAAATTGCTTACCATCCGGGCTCACCTGCCCAAACATACAAGGTTATCATAAGAGAACAGAATCAAGGAGAATGAACAAAAGAATACAGTTTAATCAAGAATCTCTTTCAAATATAAATTCAAAGGGTATGTCTGGCACCTCGATTCCAAGCCTCGAATTAGGAATTGTAAGAGCAATTTGAATCTAGGAATTCATTTTGTTCTTCCAATTCCAAATTCAAGGCTTGCTTTGAGTTGCCAAACATACCATAAAAGTAAGCAAATTGAGTGCAGAGATGTTGTGTGCTATTCCTTTCTGATTGTGTTTTAGCCTTAAGATATTCATATTCCATGCAAGTGTGATTTTGTTTCTAAAGATACTGAAATCATGCTAATAATAACAAAAAATAAACATCTTACCTCAATAGCAGAAACAGTCGTTTTACACTTCACAATTTCGAAAAGATTAGTGTCACTCTTCAATTTGAAATTTACCCTGCATGAATCATATAAAAGAAACAATAAATTAAAAGACAAGAATACTGCATAGGCTACTCTTGAGGCATATAGCAGATATTATCTTAAACACATAGACACTACAATTGCAATCTAGCAGCAGTGGTAGAGCTATGAAACTATAAAGCAGGATAACTATAGGATACAGTGATAAAAGTGCAATCGTCAAATGTCTCGTTATTCAGTTTGCATGGGAAAAATATAATAAATAAAAAGAACAAAAGAGAGCATTTTGTCATGGGAAACAGAGTAAAAGGATCCGCTTAAGCAACGTTGCTGTAAACTTGGTGAAAACAACATGTTCAATCATTTTATGCCTAAGGGCTAAAAGTTCTCCAAAGGCCAAAAATATTAATATCATGAATAACACTTTGGGGCCGTGATCTTTTGTTTACTCCTGTTCCTACATCTTCTTATATTACTCCCTTTCGGGTTTTGTCTATTACTCATCAAACAAACTATTCTATAGTATTTGCTGTGTACCAATGCATTCAAGAACAAGGAAATGATTTTCTTTCCACCCTGCTGTATCCATCACGTGTCCAAGAAACAAACTAAATAATCCCTTCATCTCAAGAGTCCCTTATTCCTTTTTGGGTTGTCCCAAACAATGTGTCCTCTTCCAAAAGTTTCCATTTTAGTCGTAGCAAGTTTACATTCTTACCCTTTGATAAATACTCCTCCACAGTGTGCCAACCTTTTAGCATAGAAAGTTTGACATTTTTTACCCTTGGTGAATGCTCCTTTATTGTAGGCCCAAACTTTTAATTATGGAGTCAAATGTTCCGATTAAAGTTGTATGCCGGTCAACAAGGGACTCTTATTTTGGGGCGGAGGGAGTAATATACTGTATATTGCTTCAGACATGTGTCGCACGCCCAATAATAATATCCCGTGCACCCAATACGGTTTCAATACTGTTACGGAGTTCATTTTGAAGAACCGTGCTATGGTTGAGATTGAGGAGAGCCCAATATTGAGAAACCCACATATTGGTCCAGCCAACCTCCAAAAGAGACGTGTGAATAATTAAAGGAGATCTTTAAATGCTTATGTTGTTTGTAGTACCTCCCTATGTCCCAGAATAAACGTCGCACTTTTTCTTATGTCAGTACGAAGAAACTTTGAGCAATAATTTTAGGTTAATTTAATTATCCTATTAAAAATATAAAACTTGTTATTAAATTAACCTAAAATTATTGCTCAAAGTTCCTTCGTACTAACAAAAGAAAAAGTGTGGCATTTATTCAGGGACAGAGGGAGTAATGACACAAGTAGCAACTCTTAGATCAGTCCCACAGACTCGTCTTATAATTACAAAAATGAATTCCATCATATATGATACAAGTGTCATGTCAACTTCGTCCATTGTATTATTAACATACCAAGGTGATCTCTGAGTCCATTTAACCATGAAGGTATACTTGCACAAAGAAAATTAACTTCAAGTCAAACTCCTTGCTTTAGTTTTGGAGTGTGAACTAGATCACTGATCACCCTCTAGCAAATACCTTGATAATAGGTTTCTATGCTGTATTAATGAACAACGAGAACATAGGACATACAAAAGAAAGAAGAAAAATGAAAAATGAGAGAAGAACAAGCTAGGGCATACCCAGTCTCTGGGAACTGTAAAGTACCAGGGTTCCAGTACTCGATGATTCCCATTGTATCAGCAGATATAACAGTGTCGAACTCATGATTATACTTCATTACTGTGACTGGCTTCAGGTGGATCTGAAAGAAAATTAAGAAAAGTGATTAATAAGTTAATATTGATGCTACATGGACAAACCAATGAAGGTAACAACTCAAAGTTAGAAATTCAAGTAAATCACTGAGTCAAGATACCTCTCTAGAGATGATGGGTTCATTTGATCCCGCCCGAGCATCATATATATGCACGAATGTGGAGTTACGATCACTAATAGCAAGCTTAGCCTTGACACCCCCTAGCTTGTAAACCCATTCAATCGCACCAGGTACATATGGAAGACGTAACATGTTCATCATGTCGTAGTTGTGCACATCATATATTTTGACAGAACGATCACTTGAAATTGTACAACAAAGCAAACCATCCACACTAACCTGTGTAATTCAACCAAATCAAGGTTATTATTGCACCCGCGAATCAAAATTGAACTCCAGGGAAACAAAGAACATGACCTCCTATAAGAATAAAGGTATACTACCTCCACCGCAGCCCATTGTGCACATTTACTATTGAGCATGGGAATTAAGAAGGGAGTATAAATATTTAAAAGTATTGTGAGCGGGAAAGGTGTTGTGAATAAGATAGGTGGGATTTGTAAGTGGGTCCCACAATTTAGGTGCAGGTATGACAAGTGGGGTTTAGTTAATATAATAATAACAATAAAAGGTTTCCTTTTTTCGAAGTGGGACTTATCAATGACACCCCCAAAATGGATAAGTGTGCACATTGAGTAGGACGGAGGTAGTACGTAACAAGCTACCTTACAATTTTTTTTCCTTTCACATTACACCAATGCATGCAAGCATTGAGACAACCAAAACCACTTGTATGAGGTCATGGTACAGCTTCAAGTGGTGAAAAGTAGCCGGCCTACTCTTTTTCCCACCGTAGCAACACGGAGCGCATGAATTACATCCAGCAATTGCAACTCATTACACGTTGATAAATGTTTGACAAAAGTATTATCATCAAAGGAAACTATCTTTCCGTTCTCCTTTCTTTTTTTGGTAAATCACTCAGATACACAAATGGAAGATACTATTTTGATCCAGTACGACACATATAGGAAGCTGGGTTTCAGAAGTCTTACTGAATTTGAAAATGAGATAAAGGAATGAAGGATGGTACAATGGTACAGCCTAAAACTTTACTTTCCTGTGCCAGTCAACTTGAAAAAAAAATGCTATCTAAAAGACAGCAGGCTGTTAAGCTTAACATATAGGAACAAAGAACCATTTAGTGAGTGTCTATATGCCATATATTTTACCCCTAGCACACAAACCTTGATCATACATGGAGTCTCCAAAATGCATCAGTGCTTGGGGCTTATATGCTAACAGTTAGAAGAAGAGCTGTAATAGGGATACAATGCTTCCAATGAGATTTACTGCCAGAAATAGCATCCAAACATTCCCAGTCAACTTGGCATTCTTAATGCTTTCCAAATGGCACAAGTGAAACTTGAGGTGACAGTACAACTGTTGAAAAAGACTCCTAATAAGGGAACATCAACTGTTACTAAGAGTGATGCTTTTCTATACATGTGATTTCTTTATGTTTGTTGACCAGTAACAAGTAATTTTGATACTTCGTGACAATAATCTCTTTCCTCCATCCAAATTTGAATGTCCAGTTTCATTCAAGGGGCATTCTGAAAAGGATGACTTTTAAGATAGTATAGTAGCAAAGATGCATAAATATCCTTACTATCCACTTTATAATTTATTCTTTTAGTTTTACAGGTATGCATTGTGATATGGTACTCGTATTTTTTTAGGCGAAGACTCATTTATGGACAATGCATTAGAAAATGGACATTCATTTAGGGACATGGGGAGTAGTAGACTATTTCCCAAATTATATAGCATAGACAATTATTTAGCTGTACAGACCATACTCCGTCTTGATCAATATATATATTCAATTTCAGCAGTCTCGGAATTAATAGTCTTGTAAATAACTCACACTAGTACACTTTACACATGCAATGCTAATATGCACTCACAGCCAATCCTTCAATAGGGCCTAGGTGGGATCTGAAATGCTTTGCAAACTCAATGCCAAGACCTTTTTTCTTCCAGAACTTCAAGTGACCTGGAAGAGAAGCACCGATAAGAAAGAAATTGGAGAAGGACCACAGCACAAGTCTATAATATTATTTCTGTGATATGCATATGAATAAGTATATAATTTTACGTTATTGATTATTTCTGCATGGTATACTCATGATATTTTAAAAAATATTATCCAGGTAATCATACCATCTTGACTACCAGTTATGAAAAATTCTGCAGCTGACACAGCAACATGAGTGACCACATCCCGGTGCATATAACTTTTCTCATACCTGTATAACAAAGATTTACCATCAAGCTACACACTTTTCAAGATTTGTTAAACGTAAAGCGCCTATCAAAACTCTTTCTGAAAGCTAGAGAACAATACAGCACTAGGTCAGATTCAAAGTTCATAACAAGGCAGCACATAAACATTAAGGGGATTTTTATGTTGGAATGAGAGTCTACAGGGAAAAAAATGGAGGGATGCGAGTAACTGTTTACAGGAAGAAGTGGAGTAATAAGCATTGCAAAGCTCTTCTTCCAAAAAGAAGAGTAATAATTACAGGAGTAAAATGCAAACCCTGCATCACTATGGCAAAATGGGTGCAAACTCATCATCCACTCCTCCTTAAAAAACAAGACAGGATGAAGAAGGCAACCCTATTGCATGTCTAATGGAAAAATAGAAACTAAAGAAATGTTAATACAAATTCTGGAACTAAATAACAACTGCAAAATCAATGCAATCATAATTATAGTATGGGTAGCAGATGACTGTTGCCAAGGCAAAGTAAGATATAGGTGTAAGCATACAAGTAAATCATAAACTTGCTCAAGACATTAAGGTGACAGACTGATAGTTACTTGATCAAGAATCAAGATCACATTTTAGGCCATTAAACAATATTTTTAATTCTCAAGTACAATAAGGCATATAAAGCCACATGTATTCAGGACATATACCATGAATCTTTTGCACAATCCAGATATTCTTAAACCGTGGATTTATGAAACCTCGCGAATTAGTTTAGCGGTGCGGTTTTGGCTGTCCCATATGGACAATTACAAGATATTTTCTTGTAGTATCCGAGATTCCTAAAGGTATGACATCAAATGTATTTATATGGAAACAGAATTAAGAACATCCTGCCCAGCCATCCAACAATTTATGTGTCCCGTCTGCTGATATCTGCTGGGTTATTCCAGGTACTGAATAAGATCTGTCAAGCTCTTCTAGGGACAGAAAAAAGGAGGGTTTAAAATAAACCTTCAAGGTATGGAGTGATATACAGGAAGTCATTACAAAGAGTAGGCAAATTTAACAAGATTATTAAGTTCGCAAAAAAAATAAAAAATTATACCACTTTTTGTAGGAGATCACTATGAACAGGATGCAGGGCTATTGGACATTTATGGAATTCATTATTCAGGACTGAGACCTCAAAAGTACTATTGCTATAATTAGGTAATATGAAATGGCTATACTAGGAGGTGGAGAAGAAGACTTGAAGTAAGACAATCGGCATAATAAGAATCTCCGTGAAATTCTCGCAACGTTTTATCAGATCAAAGTTGAAAGCTGAACTTCCGCGTAATAGAATGTGCGGCTGAAGATGGAAACATTCCCTTGAATGTCAGCTGGAGGAGCTACCCTTCCCTGCGATAAGCTAAGGCGGTTAGGAATAGTTGGTGCAAGTTGCTGGTGCTACACGTGTAAAAAGAACAGTCACATTTTTCTTCTTCTTTTGCAGTATAACATAGGCGCAGGGTTATTAGAGATAGTATAGACACTGCCTGGGATTGCTTGGACTTGGACAATGCCCATATGAGTTGAAGCTTTCTTCTCAGCAGGGATGTGAACTTACATAAGTGCAGAGACCAGGAAGAGATGGCTGAATGCCCCATTTTGCCTCTATATTTTTGAGTTTTCCAGAAACCCTCCTTTCTTTTTTAACAAATTTGTTGGCAGAGTTTGAAGGAGCTTAGTTGGAAGTACTTAGTGAAGTTCCTCTTGTTAAGGAGGGGGAGCATTGTCCCTTTTGGTACTTTACCCTGTAAACTCATAAAGGACATGGGTAATTATCAAAGGATAAAAATGAGTTAGCCCAAGTTCTGTCTCTTTTTAACAGATCTTCTAAACAGATTCATTGCCAACAGAATCTGAGTAGCCATGCAATACAAGAACCGGATCTCTCTCAAGGTTAGCACTTCAGAGTATTTTGTACCGCTAGAAAAATATGGCAATAAAAACATTATGTTTAACAATGGGAAAATTCTCTTCTTTCTTAGGTCTGCTTGCTCGCGTCTGTTCCCAAAAAAACATGCCTGGAAGGCTGGAACTCTCAATAATTATCTGTCTCTTATAGGTTCATTTGCTTTTTCCCCTCAATGGGATTCTTTCTTTACCACTCCACTGCCTATTTACCATGATCTCCACTTCTTTGATTTTAAGTCCTTATTAATCCCTTCAATTTCCAGAAGTTCTATTTTTTTTTTTTAACTTACATAGTCACTTAAGTAGTCAGCATGCATAAACACTAAGAAAGATTGCACTCACCCTCTCACTTAAGCAGACAAAGCACCACACAAACTTGCATCATATGAACAATTCATACCCGTAAAAGCATATCAATTAACATGAATAAACTCCATCGAGGTTTAACCTAATCTAACATACGGAATTACAATCTGATTTAAGTTCAGCAAAACCCTAAGGCACAATTGAGAGGAATAGTGGATTGAAATTGAAAGGACTAAGACATACATGTTGGCGGAGGGGAGAGAATCGAGATAGGCCTGCTCGAATTGAAGAGGTCGTTTGGGACGACGGACAGGAGCAGGGCCTGGTCCCACAATCGGCTCTTCCTCCTCCTCCTTCTCCACCACCATTGTTGCGGAGCTTCCATAATCATTCTGTGGTTCTTCCTCCATCTTCTTCTCCTACCTTTCTTCAGAAACTTCAAATTCAAGGCGCGCGCGGGAGAGACAAAGAACAATCCGTACAATTAATCGCCGTTGGTTCAAGCAGCAGAGACTAACCGGAGGTGCTTGGCTGCTTGCCCTGAAGCTCTATAAATAGCTGTTTCCCACGGGGTAAAACTAATATTTGGACCACTCAACTTTGATAAATTATTCATTTGAGTCACCTAACTTTCAAAATATTCAACTTTGACATCCAACTATGACAATTGACACACTAGTAACCTAAGCCATCAAAGTCGCAAAATATTTTACCTAAACACTCAACTCGCTAAAAGTACTTAAATTACCACCGAATAGATTTTAGTTAAGTTTTATTTTTGCCAAAATCTCATAAAAATACATTTTTTCTTAACAATTGAAAAAATGGGATTTGACGTTGAAAGGAAATAGGGGTACTATTTATCTCCTCCCTTTCCCACATCGGCGAAGCTCGTACTTGAGCGACAACGCAAAGGCAAAATACGATGAAGAAGACGACAATATGCATTGATCTTTTGGCCACCGTCTTTCTCCCTACCATTGCCCTCCACATTGTTTCTTGCCTTGTCTATGATGATTGATCAATTCAATTGAATCTACCTCACCCTAGTTTGATAATATTTTGAATCTATATTGTGCAAATTTTTTGGTTCTCTCTTCGTCTCTTTTTCTTAGTGGCGTGGGTAAGGAATTTGGTTTGTGTGTATTAGGGATTTGATATCCCTTTCCAAAAAAAAAAAAATCCAGTTAACTCTATCAGTCAATTAGTATAAATGTGTTAGGCACATTTTAAAATGTATCGGGGGAGTATACTAGTGCATATAATATGTGTATGATGTTAATGTTAGGAAAAAATAATGTCAGTGCTAGTATTATCGAGTGTCAGTGTATGTGTAAAAAGTGTCAATGCACGTTTAAAAAAGTGTTTGTGTAAAAAAGTGAGTGTTAGAGTAAAAAAATGTCAGTTTTAGTGTATAAAAGTGTCGGTATAAAAAAGTGTCAGTACAGACTGTACAGTTCATGTATTATAGTGTCAGAGTAAAAGAGTGTCAGTGTTGGGATAAAAAAAGTGTCAGTTTAAAAGAGTGTCATTACATGTATTATTAAGTGTTAGTCTAAAAATAGTGACAACGTCATTGTAAAACATTGTCAGTATTACTGTGGAGAAAGCACTGAGGGAGGGAAGTCATTGTATTTTTTATGTTTGTTTAAATGTCAGCGACACAAAAATGACTTTTCCTTAAGTTTATAAAAAAACTAGTTTTTTTATAAGATCAACCCTTTCTTTTTATGTTAATTGGTTCTAAAATTCCATTTATTAATAATTATAATTTATTTTTATGCAAATATATTTATATTTATTAAAAAAACAAATTATATTAATGTGTATTATTTAAAATTTTGATTGCAACTTAGAACTTTAAAATTTTAAATTACCATTTAAGGTTGCATTTTGAAATTTCAAATAATATCCCTAATTTTTTATAAATAAAAACATGTCATAAAAATTGAAAAATAAATTTATAATTTAAAATTGATGGGTATTAAATAAGATTTTTTGTTGACTTTAAGATTAAAAAAAATCAAAACTGAGTCAAAATTTGAAATTGCAATTATAATTTCTCTTCTTTTTTTTTTTTGGAATTTTTGTTGAATCCACAATTATTAATATTTTCAAATTTAATGAACATGTTTATATTATAAATTAATATTTCAAAGGTATTATTTAAAATATTGATTTACTACACACAGAGACAATTTATTGGTATTCACCAAGTTGTAACCTTGATGCAGGGGTTGGTCTAAGTACATAAACACTTGTATCAATCCAAACACCAAATTATGATGATGGGGCATGTCAAAATGATCCTGTTAATGACGATAATTCTGAATATGATGAAGAAGACACTGATGTAGACACAATGATAAACGATGATGAAGATGAATATCAGGAGGGTAGTAGTGATTCTAATGTCGATTTAGGAGAGCGTGATGATGGGCCGATTGATGATAATGTGAAAACACATTTGGTTCATTATGAAGCGCCGAAAAATCGAAGGTATATTAGATAGCAGATTATCCTTTTTACAGTGATATTGGTTGTTCTGCTCGACAAGAAGAAGGCTTCATTGATTACCATAATGCACCTAGTTTTCCAGTTTGGGATCTAGAGAAACATGAAATTGCTAAAGGGATACACTTTTTCTAGCAAGAGTGAAGCGCAATTTGATATAAAAAGGTATCATAATCGCACCAATCGCCGGTTCAGGGTAAGAAACATCACAACTCACACATGGGTAATTGAATGTCTATTGAAAAAATTTACATGCAATTTTTATGTTCGTGTGAGTAGGAGGAAGTTTAGTTATTGGGAAGTGACCAATTATAAGGCTCCTCATTGCTGCTTATATTCTGGAGAAAATCGAGATCGCCCCAACCTAGATTCGAAGTTTATTGGTCGGCAATTAGTTAGTCTTATTAAGGTTGATTCAGATGTCAAGGTTGGAGTTATTATTGCACACATCAGTGGTATGTTTGGAAAGGAAATTAGGTATAAGAAGGCATGGTGTGGAAAGCAGAAGGGCATTGCAGAGGTTTTTGGAGATTGGGAGGAATCTTATATAAGGTTACCCCGCATCCTAACAGTCATCCAAAAATACTTCCCCAGAACAATTGTAGAGTATACTCATCATCCTCCTCATGTCGGTGAATTACACATGTTTCAACGGGTGTTCTGGGCATTTGGGCCTTACATTGAAGCTTTCTCTCATTGTTGGTCTGTCATTTCTGTTGATGGAACATCCCTTCATGGTAGATATAAAGGGGTAATACAGATTGCCATGGGTGTTGACGCCCAAGACAGTATACTCCCTCTTGCATTTGATGTTGTTGAGAAAGAGGACTGGACGAACTGGCGTTGGTTCTTATATCTTCTTTGCAGACATATTATAAAGAGTCGTGAAGTATGCTTGATATCTGACCGTCATCACGGCATTCTTAAGACTATAGCGGAAGATACGTGGTGGCCAAATGTGCATCATCGATATTGCTTGAGACATATGCGAGCAAATTTCTTGGATAAGCATAGAGGGGAAGGTTTGAAGTATCTGTTTTGGAGAGCGGGTAAAGCAAGTCAAGATAGAAAATTGAAATCTACCTTAGAGAGTATCCGTTCAATTAACCCCGAGGCAATTGCATGGTTTCTGAATTTAGATGCCAGAAAATGGACATTGGCACACGATGGTGGTTACAGATATGGCATTATGACTACTAACATGTCTGAGGTTTTCAATGGTGTCATGAAGGGAGCCCGTGGGATGCCAATAACAGCAATTGTTGAAACTGCCTTCTACCGTTGTGTGGAGTACTTTCAAGTAAGGCATGAGTTTTCACTTAATGCCTTAGGAGGTAATCCTGATAACCCTAACATCAATCCCCTACACCAATTCAGCCAGAAAGTTCATTACCGATACTTGAAGAATAGCGAGAAAGGTATGACACATCAGGTAAGGAGGTTCAACACTCATGAGATGGGGGTGTATCAAGTGACAACCGCACATCAGGGTGATAAAGGTGGAAATATCCAAATTGTCTGATTTAATGAGCGTACCTGCACATGTGGTAAATGGGTTGCCTATCACATGCCATATTCCCATCTTCTTGCATGTTTCCATGCACAACATCTTGATGGTCGTTCTTTCGTTTCTCCATTTTACACCATTAGCGAGTACTACAAGACATGGAAGGGAACATTTGAACCAATCCACCATGAGTACTATTGAGATGTGGATGGTTTGGTGCCACGTTTTTTCCCTAATCCCCACCTTCGATGTTATGCGAAGTCCGGACGGCCTAGATCAAGACGCTTCCGAAATTGTATGGAATTTCAAGCAGATAAACGAAAAACTCAGTGTTCATCATACAAACACGAAGGCTACAATCGTCGTAGATGCCCAAACATTACGGAGTAGAAGAATGTTTTCCATGTAATATTGTTTGAGTTGTTGGATTTACTTTGTATTTCATTTGTATTTCATTTGAGTATGTTTTGGATGTTATTTTGATTGTTTAAACAGTTTGTGTTGTTTTTTGTTTGAATATGACTTTGTTTTTCATTTGAATTTAGTTTGAATTGGATTTAGTTTCAATTTCAGTTTCTTTGTGCAGGTGTGATTACAGTAGTTTGTTGCTGCTGTATGAGTCACTGCAAGTGAACTCGCTACACGGTGTAGCGATTTCATTGAACTCGCTACACCGTGTAGCGAGTTCACTTGCACTGACTACTACATCAGCAGCAAACTGTTGTAATCCCATCTGCACACAGAAAATCCATATATCCAAGTTTACAACCAATACAATATATCAAACTGTAAAACCTGTATAATATACCATAAAACACACCTGCACACATGTACTAAAGTCTCAAAATAATATACTAAACTGTACAAAAACTTAAAAAACCATACAACAAACATCCAAATAAAAACTTAAAAAAAACATACAGAAAATCTATAAATGAATTCTTACAACTAATACCACAAAGTTTTATTACATCTAAATAAAAAAAATAGTTTCACTTATTTCTCCTCTCATAATTTCTGTCATAGGCAGCCGGGGTGAAATAAATACATATATAAATATAGAGACTTTGAAACATCAATATCAAATACTTTTAAATGAAATAACAAACATACTAACAATTGAGTTCAAAAAGGCCCATAAATTGAGTTCAATACCCCAAAATTTCAAATATACGACAATTGAGTTCAAATATACCAACAATTGAGTTTAAATATACATACAACTGAGTTCAATAACAACACTAATTGAATTCAATATCAACATTTACAACAACTCAAATCAAAGTATACTAACAATTGAGTTCAAAATATACCAAAAATTGAATTGAATAAACCTAATTTTCAAATAAACAAATACTCAAATCAAAGCAAAATCAACACACAATGAAGTAAAAAACTTGAATGTAAACTAACAATAACGAAATTTTGGGGATGAAAAGCTTGGATTTGATGAAAATAACAATGACAATATTTCTCCTTCTTCTCTCTTCATCTACTAGGCGGCGGCAACACTTAGTTTTTTTTTTTTTTTTTCTGTAAACAGACTGTAAGACGCTAAGGAGGAAATGTGATTTTTGAAGACTTGCTACACACCATCTAGCGAGTTCTTTGTATGCGTGAACTCGCTAAATGGTGTGACGAGTTTGACTAACTGTGTTAATTTAATTAGTCAAACGCTTTAACCCTAATTTAACTAAACTCGATAGTAGCGAGTTTCAACGGTCAAACGTTGAACTCGCTACACCATGTAGCGAGTTATAAAAATATGATTATTTTGGAAAATAATCACTTTTATATATATATATATATATATATATATATATATATATATATATATATATATATATATATATATATATATATATATATATAAATACTTTGAATTTTATTTGAATTTTAAACAAAAATAAATAAATACTTTGACAATTTGTTTCTTATTAATTCATTTATTATACCAAACAAGGAGAGGGGAAAATTCACTTATATATATATATATATATATATATATATATATATATATATATATATATATATATATATATATACATATAATTTTTTTTATACTTTGCAATATAATAGTCCTATTTAACTACTCAAACATTCTAAAAATCTATTTATTTTCATCACTAATTTTAATGATGTTGATTTATTATTCTATTACTTCCTTTTCTTCATTGTTGTTTCTCATCCTTTTCTGTTTCCCTCTTTTACGTAGGTAATATTAGAATGAATGAGGGTTAGACGAAGTCAATCAAAACAGGAAAGAGAGAAAATTGAATTGAATGACTCAAGTGATTATGATGCTAGAGATACATATTTATAGGATTACAATGAGGAATCTCCTAGAAGGAGAAGGTTTCTAAGATTGTGTTTCCTAATTTAATACAAGGATTATGTTTTCTAATCTATTTATTACAATATATACTTGAATATAATATAATGATATTATATTCCTAATCTGCCCCCGCAAGATGGACGATCTTTGGATAAGTTCAAGCTTGGAGAGTGATGAGATGAACCGGGTTTGATGACGAGTTGAGGACGTGTTCCCGGACATGTGTGTCGTTTCTGAAGAGATGTGGTTCCTCACATCCGAGGTGGTGATAGGTTGGTGCATGACTACGTCGGAGACGGTGGGGTTGTGGAGAGGGGTTTTTGATTTTGCCGAGGGGGTTTTGAAGTAGGGGGAATTGGTTTCGGCTAGGCCGAGGGGTTTTTGAAGTAGGGGTTATGTACGTGAAGTCACCTTATACAAGTAGAGGTTTTACCCCTCGCGCGTGAGACGACCACGTGGAGTCACCTTGTACAAGTAGGGGTTTCACCCCTCACGTATTGGTCAAAGGGTTTTGTAAAAAAAAATCTGAGGTTTCGGTCAAAAGGGTTTTTGAACCGAGGGGGTTGAATACCAAATTTTTTTTTGGGGTTTCGGTCAAAAGGGTTTTTGAGCCGAGGGGGTTGAATACCAAAAAAAAAAAAAATTTGGGGTTTCGATCAAAAGGGTTTTTGAGCCGAGGGGGTTGAATACCAATTTTTTTTTTTGGGGTTTCAGTCAAAAGGGTTTTTGAGTAGAGGGAGTTAAATAAAAAAAAAAGGTTTTAGGGTTTCGGTCAAGAGGGTGGTTTGAGCCGATTGGGTTATGGTGATTTAAGAGGGGGGGGGGGGTTTAGCTTTGCCGAGATTGGTGGTTGAAGGGGGGGGGGTTCGGCCTTGGGGTTTTGGTGTATAAGGTTTGTTTTTGGGTGGGGCGGTTTTGATGATGGTTTAGCGGAAGTTTTGGTGGTGAGGTTTGACGCAAGCTTCGGTTGGTAAGGGTTTAACCGCGGGTTGTGGTGGAAGGCGAAAGCAATGTGGTGAGGGTGGGGCAGCTTTAGGGTTTTGCCGCTAGGGTTTTGCGGAAAAGTCCTTCTATGGATCTTAATGCTCTGATACCATATTAGAATAAATGAGGGTTAGACGAAGTCAATCAAAACAGGAAAGAAAGAAAATTGAATTGAATGACTCAATTGATTATGATGTTAGGGATACATATTTATAGGATTACAATGAGGAATCTCCTAGAAGGAGAAGGTTTCTAAGATTGTGTTTCCTAATCTAATACAAGTATTATGTTTCATAATCTATTTATTACAATATATACTTGAATATAATATAATGATATTATATTCCTAATAGGTAATATTGAAAAGTTGAATTGTGTTTTTGAAACAGAAAAAAAGTAAATGAGAATATTTTTATGGGACGAAGGAACTGCACGCGTGTGTATGTTGACACTCACACCTTAATCTGCACCCCACCAGCTCCAAATACACCCACCTAAACTCACACCTTAATCTGCACCCCACCAGCTCCAAATACACCCACCTAAACCACCCCCGCAACCATGGGAATAAAACCCTCAATGGCTTGAAGAGTTCAGGAACAGTTTGGCTTAAAAGGACCTCCAAGGTCTCTTCCACTAATATTTGATGGTAATAAAACCCTCAATGGCTTGAAGAAAACATAAACCTATATACCACAAATTCAACTCGAGGCTAAGTTTTCTTCAACCAGAGGTGATTATCCCGGGAGATATTGAATAATCCAGACGAAAAGAATCAATTGCAATGGTAAAACGACATATTTCGACATAGCGGAACTCACCATAAACATACAGCCATGTTGTAATTGCCCCATTCTAGGACCCATCCCACCAAAATAATCATATACTATAGAAATATACCTTCACATTTCGTGACAAACTTTTAGCATTACTACATGTTAATAACTTTCTTAACTTTCCTTATTACGTGTACATATATGTTGCTACTATATAATCATCAGTACTACAATAAGAAGAAATGAAGTTAAAAACATTTCTTACCCTAAATAATATCTGCTTTTCTAAAAAATCTCAAAGAACGAATTCTGACCTGTACACGTGAGCTCTTTCTCACATTTGACACCTTCTGACTGTAGTGAAGCCATCTCTGTTGTAGTTTTTCTCAAATCATATGTTCTGGGCAACTCAGGGGGTGTGGCACATCGTATCAAAGCCCAATTCATGCCTTCAAAGAAAGGATGTTGCTTGATCTCAGCCGCTCCTTTCACTGACCCCAGTCTAATCTCAGGCTGTTTTATTAATAGCCCTTTGATCAAATCCTTAGCATGAGAACTTATAGAAGGTCTTTCAGGGAATTTAAGACACTGTGATACCACATTGACTAATGTTTCCTCGTTTTCAGCCCCTTTGAATGGTGTCCTGCCATATAAAAGCTCGTATAGTAAGATTCCAAACGTCCACCAATCCACTGGACTACCATGGCCTTCTCCTTTGATGATTTCTGGAGCCAGGTACTCGTGGGTACCCACATAGGAGTTTGACCTGGCACTGGTGGGTTCCACAACCAGTTCGGGCAGAGGGTTGACTTGGGCAGCTAGGTCAGCTTTTAGCTTCTGGGATTTTGATGTAGTAGATATAAGCCTTGGGGTGAAGCACCGGGCTTGCCAGGATGGTTGGAGGCAGAAAGGGCTTATGCAACTTGAGTTGGTGCAGAGATAAGAACCCTTTTTTGGGACCTTGAAAATAGGTGGCGATGGCTTTAGAAGTGTTTGGTTTGGAGCACATCTGAGTGATAAGTCGAAATCCGTTAGCATTATGTGACCATCTTCTCGAACTAGAACATTTTCTGGTTTTAGGTCTCGGTAGACAACTCCTAGCATGTGTAGGTACTCCAAAGCAAGGAGAATTTCAGCAACATAAAACCTGTATTTGGAACCACGAGCCACATTTTAGCTCAATGCATACGCAATTATGTATGCATGTGTGTAGTGGTGAAAGCAGAAATGTTTCCTAAGGGGGTCAAGATTGGTCAGGGATAAAACTTACACTTAAATCGGATTAAAAATTGGCATAAAAGGGCTCAAAATGATATCATAGTACTCCCTCCGTCCCAAATGAGTGTCCAAATAAATTTCAATTTATTCTTGATAAAGAGCAAAGTTGTAAATTTGTTGAAAATTCATTTTGGGCTGGAGGGAGTACATTTTTTTTTCCAAACTCAAAAGGGGGTCAAAATTGACAAAAATGTTATTTTAGTGCACTTTTTAAAAACTTAAGGTACTATATTGACAATTCCCACAAATTAAAGGGGTCAAGTGACTCCATTCCACATAGTGTGGCTTCGCCATCGTGACTGTGCATACATTATTCTTCCTCCAGCAGCCATAGACAACATGCTAATTAACAATCAGAATTTATCCTTATATGTGTATGAATAGCAATAAAATATATCCCATGCTGGTGGAGAAAATAAAGTATGTATTAGCAAAATTTATCACGGGACAGACTATTTTAGGGGACAATTAATAGCAATAAAATCTAACCGAGAAAGCCTACCTGGCTGCTTGCTCAGAGAAGTGTTTGTTCAGTTGCTTTTGCCGGAGCACATGCAAATCTCCACCGGGGCAATATTCCATAACCAAGCATGTATGCTTACCATTTGTAAAATGCCCAAATAACGTGGGAAGAAAAGGGTGATCGAGTAACTGCAATACCTCTCGTTCTGTTTCGGCTCTTGAAATCTTTTCCCGCAGACCCAAAAACTCATTATCCATAACTTTCAACCCAAATTGACACTTTGAACCAGTAAGCTCAGCAAGATAAACCGTCCCAATGTCCCCACCACCAAGTTTCTTGAGAAGCTTGAAGTGTCTCAAACCTAAGCTTCCATCCTTCTTCTGAACACATCGAACAGCTTCCCATCTCAAGTCCCTTGACATGTGGGGCCTACATCCACTTCGGTTAGAACAACTTAGACTGCTTTCATCGCTGAAGCTCATAGTACTACTGCTACACTCCGCTATGCTACTTTTTGAGCTTTGAGAAAACTCTCCTTTTCTCTTGCTCTTGATTTCTCATCAGCTTTGGCAACAATTGTTTTAGGTCTTTTACTACAATCAACCGGACCTGGCTTACTGGTGCTAGAATCCACAGAACTCAGACGGACCCCAATGTTGGTATTTGTACTGCTTGATGCAGCAGGAGATGTTTTCTTGAAAGAAAGGTCAAACGGACCCAAATCATTACTACCTATTTCATTGTTTTGTCTGATACCAACTGTAACAGAAGTCAAAGCTAGCTTACTTTTCTTCTTCGCAAGATTCTTGCTTCTGAAAATAGGCTTGAGTAGTTTGGAACCAGTGCTTTCCGATTTGATAATCTTTGCGCCAGGGTTAAAGGTGGAGAGATAAGCAGCAGAATGAAAATCAGATTCTTGCTGTATCTCTTGACTCACTGAGTCAACTCTTTCTTGAATCACCGAGTCTGTTGGAACGAACTCATCAACCACTGGGAGTTTTTCTTTTTTATCAAATACCTTCACTTTCATATTTCCACGCAGTCCCAACTCCATCTTTGAAGCTTTTCTATCATCATGTACGGGAAGAAAATGACATTCGGTCAGTTGTAGAGTTTCCACCATTTTAACTTTCTCTACTGAAGCATTTTCTGGAACAAGGGAAACTTCCACCAAATTACCATCATGAATCGGACGGCCAGGATTGCCAGATTCATTTTCCTCTACTACCACTGCTTTATACAACCTCTTTATAGTAACTGCTTCTGAGATCCTTCCTGATAAAGCTGGTGGTTTTGATAACCGCTTCATAGCTGCCATCTCTGATGCTTGAGAGATACACAATCCCCTCAATGCTTGCTTCAAGCTTGTCGATTCTGTAATTCCAATTCTTGATGCTTGACATGAATCAACTCTAACTGGCTTTTTCATGGCTTTCTTCCGTAAATTTTCCCTTGCAGAAGTCCTGATGTCTATTGACTCAAATAGACGATTAATATCATCTTCTATAGAAAATCGTTGTCCGGGCCTCACAAGATTATGCTTTCCAGAAGTTAAATTATTATCTTCCACCAGTTCAATTATTTCACTATTACCATGATGGGTGCCCATTATTCTTATATTATAGTCTAGTTTTATAAAATCCGGCTTGATAATCACACACTAACCTACTTCTGATGAAGCACTTTGGAGACAAGGAGGGCTATAGACCAATAAGGATACTCCATATCCTCTAAGCTTCACTTTGATCATACCGAAGATCAACCCCTTTCCCTTTAAAAAAACAAAATTCAAAATTCTGCAAACAACGTCAAAACTTCAATATAGAAACCAGTATGGATCTCTTAAGAAAGAAAGAAGAAAAGTTCATCATCATAATGTAAGAATGGGGAGATAACCCTTGCTTGGGTTATTGAAATCTAAATGTTCATCAAAACCATGATTAGGGATCGATTGTTGCATGGTTATTAATATATTATTTTAATCTAATGCAGATACAATAAACATTTGTTTGATTCATACATTGAATGATTGTAGTCCAACGGGAAAAGGGTAAACTTAAAAATAAAAAAGACTTGAAGTGGCACTCATACTGTGTTTGACAACTCAACTGAATTCATAACCCACAAACATTATCACAAGTCCAGCCCTACTGATTATAGAAATAGAAATAATTCAGTTCCATATAAATTCCTTAACTGGAGCAATTCAAGAAAGAACAAGTCAATATTGAAATGGACCACTGTAACTGTACTTGCAAGTTTCAATTTAGTATGCAATTTGTGCTAGAGATGTTATCTCACATCGGGAAAGCCCGGCACCAATTGGTTTTAAGGTGAAACCTCAGACTTTAAAATGATATCAGAACAAGCCCGTTACACGTGCAGGCCCAACGGACCACGATGTTGCTCCGCGCTACCCGATTAATAAGTCCATGTTGTAAGCCTTTGACAAAGTCCGGCTACACATGAGGGGGCGTGCTAGAGATATTATCCCACATTGGGAATTGACAAACCTTGCCTATAGCATATAAAGATACTGGGCCACTCTCCTTAGGCCAATTGGTTTTAAGGTGAACCTTAGTCTTTTAAGAATTTGAAGTATATAAAAAGAAGATACTCCCTTTGTAACACCTCAAATTGCAAAATTGCCGGTTTTGATGTTCCATTAGAAATTGCAAAATCCAAAAGTGAAAAGTTTTTAATACTTTTTAATTAGTGAAATACATTTTTCATACTCAAATCAAAAGTTTTTAATACTTTTTAATTAGTGAAATACATTTTTCATACTCAAATCAACTAGCTTATTTATTACTTCCTACCCCACTAATCATCCCTGCCCAATATCAGCTTAATATTATATACATCTACTTATCTCCTTGATTCGAAGTGAGATAAAGAGATTATTCATCAACAAATTAAAATCACAAAAAACAAACAAGAACAACAACAACCTGTTTAGGGTAGGGAAAAAACACATCAGCATGAATTTCAAGCACAATAAATAGTGAAGAGAAAGAGGGACATGAGATCAACTTTAATAAAGTAAACAAGAACAAATTAAACCAGATGATTAAATAATAAACATAATAAAAAGGGCAGAGAGAGAGAGAGAGAAAGACTGACCAGGAACAGGAACAGGAGATGAAGATGAAGATTAGAAGCCAAGAAAAGAGAGGTTGTGGGTGTTTTTGGGTAGGAATAGAGAAATAGAGAAATGGGTTTGATGAAAAAAATAAAGAGTAGGGATTGGAATTGAATGAGAAGGGGGGAAAGTTGTGAAGGAGCTGAGAAAAGAGAGTGTTTTTATGGGAATCACGAGAAATATCTTGTGTTTTTCTTTCTTGCCTTCAGTAATGGCGGAAAATCAAAAGTTAAAGTACAAAAACCCAAGTCAATTGTGTCCGCGCTTTAGAGTATCGGAGCCGGACATTGTGGGCTTCAACACTTATCACTTCCTATGAAAAGGTAAATTCTATATACAAAGCGGCTTACATACAAGGCATCAATAATGGTCAAACTATCTTTTGTGTGTCGTGTGCGAAAGGACGACAGGAAGCCTTTATATCGTGTACTTTTACACGACATCAACTAATTGTGTAAAATATTAGGTCGTATGAAATTATACGAAATTTAAATTTACTCTGCCATTAATGTCGTACACAACAACACGATATGATGTCCTAATATCGTGTATATCCATACGACATATCAAAATGAAGGTGTTCTTCGATGATTTGCAACACGATGTTAATGATACGCATATGCTATGTTATATTATTGAATTGTGTTGTTAATTGAGCAAAATTTATACACTTATAAATGACAAGGAACAAACGTCATATTGGATCATACAATATCATATAACCTATCACATTTAAGTGATACCACTTTATTTATAATCACCTAACAAATGATTATAAATAAAGTCATAGAGATGAAAAACACTTTAAATGCCATTTAGAATGGAGAAAAAAATAAATGAGGTAGCCGTATACCATTTTTCACAAGATCGTGACACATAAAACCCTAAAAACCTTATTTAATGGCACATATTTGTAACTCAATTTCCATTTGGAATTGGAGGAAACTCATAGAGATGAAAAACACTTTAAATGTCATTTAGAATGTAGAAAAAAATTAAAAAAAAATAAACGAGGTAGCCGTATACCATTTTTCACAAGATCGGGACACATAAAACCCTAAAAAACCCTAAATAATGGCACATATTTGTAACTCAATTTCCATTTGGATTTGGAGGAAACTCATGTAGATGAAAAACACTTTAAATGTCATTTAGAATCTAGAAAAAAATAAAAAAAAAATAAACGAGGTAGCCGTATACCATTTTTCACAAGATCGGGACACATAAAACCCTAAAAACCCTAAATAATGGCACATATTTGTAACTCAATTTTCATTTGGATTTGGAGGAAACTCATGTAGATGAAAAACACTTTAAATGTCATCTAGAATCTAGAAAAAAATTAAAAAAAAATAAACGAGGTAGCCGTATACCATTTTTCACAAGATCGGGACACATAAAACCCTAAAACCCTAAATAATGGCACATATTTGTAACTCAATTTCCATTTGGATTTGGAGGAAACTCATGTAGATGAAAAACACTTTAAATGCCATCTAGAATCTAGAAAAAAATTAAAAAAAAATAAACGAGGTTAATGATAAGTTGTACATTAGAGGAATACCAACTACTCAAGATTATATATTTGAAATTATCATATTTGTTAATCAAGATTATATGTTTCTTGTTATAATAAGTTGGAAAACAAACAGTGATTACATATAAGATTGAACCAACATCATACAATATCATATAACCTACCACATTTATTTATAATTAATTTTTATTTTATTATATGATGTGTCGTGTTTAAATACACGACATTTACTAATACATTTCGTATGAACAATACACGAAATGAATCAGGGTGTATCTCGTGTATTGTTCATACGAGATAATTACCAGAAACAAAGACTATATCGTGTGTGTATACACGATATGTACCATAGTATCTCGTGTATATACACACGAGATACACCCTGAAGCCCTACATAAAACACGATATACACGCAGACAACGGCCCAACAGAGAACTGTACACCCATGCAACTGCGACACCATTGTCCAAGTCTTACCGCCCATAAATTTATACCCATTATTTTCATTAATTCTCAAATCATCTAACACCATAGTATGGATTCTCCACAATATTCTCCAAGTTTTTATGATCATATTGATCTTGAGCTTGTGGAATATATTTTTGAAGAAGAAGGTTTGCCACCAAATTCTCCACATCAAAAATCAAAATCCAAGCAAAGAATGAAGTAAGTTTTTAAAGTTATATTTGGTGTTTTGATCAAAATCGCAATAAAAATCCAATGTTGAAACGAAATTGTTTTTCAAGATTGGATTTTTAAATTCTGATATTACTCTATTTCGTGTGATATTATACGAGTTTTATGCTGTTTGTCGTGTTTTTCTACACGAGTGATGGTGTATTACCTCGTATTATGTTACACGAGATAAATGCGTTTAAGTCGTGTAAAGTTACACGAGATGTTCCAGGAACATCTCGTATAATGTTACACGAAATGTCATACAGCCTGTTGTTTATTGTGAAATTTTCTAATTGATGGTAATACAATTTGTAGGGACCAGATGTCAGTGATCAATTCGATGCATCCCTATTATTTTCAAATAGGGATGATCTTGTTAAACACGTACGGGATATCGCGGCCCGTCAAAATACAACCCTTTCTATAGGAGATTCCAGGAAGACAAGTGGCAAGATCCTAGGCTACGCGAAGATTGTATGCCATTTTGGTGGCAAGTACAGGTCCGAAAAAACTAAAGATGTGAGGTTGACTAGTACGAAGAAGATTGGGTGCAATTTTGAAATCCGAGCCAAGGGGTGATGGGGTATGGGGTTACGTTGTGAAGCATGGTTCTCATAATCACGACTTTCCAACGTATCTCGAAGGTCATCCGTTGGGTAAATTGACTAGTTCTGAATATGAGGAGGTGTGTAGCGCAAGTCGCCTTTCGGTGCGTCCAAATAACATTCTAACAATGTTAAAGAGGAAGGATGAGAAGAACGTGAGTACTCCGAAACACGTCCACAATGCCCTCACAAAATGCAAGTCACAAGAACGACAAGGGAGATCCTCGCTTCAACAGTTCATAAAAGCACTCGAGGATAAGCAATATACCTTCTTCATGAGGAAAGCTAACGAGAGTGACATGATCGGTGACATATTCTTCTCTCACCCACGAGCATCGGATATGCTTAACTGTTTTCCATATGTAGTACAAGGTAAATTTTTGATTTTTTTGAATCTGTTTTCCACAAGTCATATGCATTTTTTTTTTAATTGCAATTTTATTCATTTCTAACTTTATTTCTCTTTAAATGATACAAGGTGACTGCACTTACAACACCAACCGCTATGGAATGGCATTACTTGAGATTATAGGATTTACTTCAACGGGAAGAATTTCACAATTGCATATGCGTTCCTCCAAAATGAGAAGACCGAGAATTACACGTGGGCACTCAAGAATTTGCAAAGTCTTTTTCATACTCCCCACATGCCAACCATTTTCTTAATCGATCGTGACTTGGCTTTCATTAATCTTTGTCCAAATGGTATTTCCCGAGACCGCACACCATTCGTGTCGAAGGCATATCGAAGTCAATGTTAAAAAGAGAGCGTTGGCTAAGCTGGTAGCAATGAGTTTGCACTATCATTCATGAGGAGATTTAATAAAGCAATATCGCCGCTACTCGCGAAGAGCTGGGACACCCGTTGGCAATTGTTTTGCGATCATTACGAGATCTTATCCCGATTTATTGACCTACCTCCGCGAGACTTGGATTGCTCCATACTCTACGAATATTTTGTCGATGCACACAGATCGATTATCGCACTTCGGAACCCACACCACGAACAGGGCCGAGAGTGAGCATAACAGGTTGAAGAAGGCCTTGGGGAGTGCTTCTTCTACTTTTGACACATTATTCAAAAAGGCTCATGAGATTATGGAAATCCAAATAACAACAATCAAAGCTACTATGGAGCAATCAAAAAGTAGAATTCCAAATGATATGAAGACATGTGATCTGTATCACGACATATTGGGGCGAGTGTCAAAGGCAGCTTTGGACATCATCAAAGAAGAGCGGAGTCGTTGTGGGGATAATGTCATGGATCCTTCAGGCTGTGGGTGTTACCTGAGGCGAACACATGGACTTCCATGTATTCACGAGATTGCATGCATACAAAACTCTGGGGGCCGGATTGAGTTGTCCTCGATTCATGATTTTTGGAAGAAGTTAGACAACAAACAAGAATATACCTAGGATATGAGTGACGTCATACATAGTGATCGTCATCTCCCCCCACGGCATGTGGAAGGTATTAGTCTCGGAGACCATAGTTCCTGGCTTAGTTAGGAGAGCGCCATGCTAGGCTAGGTGAATGGTAGCATCATGTAGGTAATGGAGGCCGGTACCGAACACGAGCCCACCAAGCTCTATCATCCTCCCAGAAAGAAGCATGCGAGAACCTGTTGATTCCAAACAAAACATGATAATTAATACTCCCTCTGTTTCAAGAACCAGATGACATTTCGTGTGGAAATACCCGAAATGTTGGTGATAATTTCGTGTATAAAGACACGAGAAACCTCACCACATATCGTGTATTAGAGCACGAAATGCAAACTGATGAATCAATTTACATTTCGTGTCCTAATATACGAAATGTGGAAAGTATCTCGTGTACTACAACACGAAATGGTCTCCAACATTTCGTGTATTGGCACACGAAATGTCAACTGATTCTTGAAATGTTTTGCAATTGGCTATTTAATAAACAAATCATATACTTACTTATCTAGAATCTGCTGCCTCGTTTGGCGCTTCAACACCGGCTCACAAGTGGCGTTCTCCCATATCTTACGGGCTCGATGATGACCAAACCCGTACAACAAATCAACCTCCTCCGGGCCGCCATCGGGGTTACTCTTAAGCTGCCACTCGTCATCCTTAGCCCCTTTCCCCTTTCTGGCCCGTGCCTCCCGCCTCTTGTGAGGCCTCACAGATACACTCTCCTCCACCTCCTCCTCCTCCTCCTCCTCATCATCATCATCATCATCATCATCATCATCATCATCATCATCACTAGATAACTGTGCCTCACGCACAGATGCACCTCGAGAACGAGTGCGAGAAGATGAATCCTCACTAGAATATGTACCCTCACTATCCGTCTCTTCATCCACAAGCTGCTCAATCACGACATTCTTGTCGTGAATCTTTTTGTTCCGTTTATCTGCCTTAGCTGCAGTTGCCTCCTCGGCCTTCCTCTTTCTATTAGAGGCCGTCGCAGGTTTACGTCCCTATAAAAAATTAAATAAGAGACGATTAATTTTCAAGAACCAGTTGACATTTCATGTGGAAATACCCGAAATGCTGGTGATCATTTTGTGTATAAAGACACGAGAAACCTCACCACATATCGTGTATTAGAGCACGAAATGCAAACTGATGAATCAATTTACATTTCGTGTCCTAATATACGAATTGTGGAAAGTATCTCGTGTACTACAACACGAAATGGTCACCAACATTTCGTGTATTGGCACACGAAATGTAAACTGATGAATCAGTTTACATTTCGTGCGCCATTACACGAAATGTTGGTGACCATTCGTATGTGTTCATACGAAACACACGCCGACAATTTCAAATTTTAGGCACACGAATTCGTATCCGATTCAAACAAAAAACCCAAATTTATGTTACGAAATCGCAATTAGAACCATTTAGGATAGGTTTAAACAACATTAAGCATTATATAATCCATTTTAGGCATAAAATTAATGTTGGGTTTTCAAATTGAAATTTTAGGTTAAAAATAATTACTTTTGGAGGGAGCGGCGGAAGAAGAGACGGACTTTCCACCGATTTTAGGGAGGTTTGTCTTCATTTTTTCCGGCGGTGGTGGTCGGCGGCGTTCGTCAAGTGAGAGAGAGAAGAGAGAGCGCCGTTGGTTTCTTAGGTTTTGAGAGAGAGAGAGAGAGAGAACATCGCTAGGAATAGAACGGTCCGACGTTTGAAATGGGGGAGGGAAGGGATTTTTTTTTAAGTATATATATGAGGGTATTTTGGTCATTTGCACATGCCTTGTAAATTCCATGCCTTGTATATAGTACTACCCCTATGAAAATGAGAGAAATGTAATGAACTGTGTGAGCTAGAGCTAATTGGTTGCATAATTGTTACGGGTTTATTACAAAAAACTCACTAAAAGGATGGCATTTACAAACAAAAAAATATGTAAGATAAGAAATTACAAAAAATTACTTTTTTTTTTCTTTTTTTTTACAAAAAACTTTTTTTTTTGGTTTTTTTTTTTATCAGTTTTGTTCAAACAAGTGATAATTTCAGTTATCAGTTGTAAACAAGTGATAACTGAAATTATCAGTTGTTTGAACAACTGAAATTATCAATTGTTTGACCAAAACTGATAAAAAAAAAAAACAAATTTTTTTTTTGTAATTTCGAACTTATGTGTTTTTTTTTTTTTTGTAATTTTCATCTTTCTAAAGTAGTTTTTTGTAAATGCCTCAATTGTTAAATAATTATTTATTGGAGTAATGCATAATATCAGTTGTAACTTTGTTTTTTTATAAGTGCTAGTATACCTATTTAATTAAATAATTTTTTAATTAAATATCTATTTGGAATAAAAGTTCTGAAAATTTAGACATTTATTTAGAATTTAGAGATGGAGTGAGTACGATAATACATAATAATGTCCAAATTATGAGACAAGAAGATGATAAAAATCTAGTGCCTAAGGGCAACTCCAATGGTGTATCAAAATCAAATTTTGATACCTATAAGCATTATTTATATGGTATCAAAAAATCATCTCCAATCATAGGAATCGAAATTTTGATATTAAAATAATTTTTAATAGGTATTGACTTTATTAATATTAACATGATGAATAATTTCAAAATATGATTATTATTTTAATTAATTATATTTTTAATTAAAATAATAATTTTGTAAATAATTATATAAAAATCCAAATAAATTAAAAATAATTTTATTAATTATTAATTTTGTTAAATAATATTTTTAATATGATAAATAATTTTATATTATATTTAACAATTACTTAAAGCTTTAACAATGGATACCAAAATTTTGTGTGGTACCAAGCAAGGTAGCAAATTTGCTACTTTTCTTAGTACCATACCAAATTTTGGTACCCATTATTTTTCCAGTCGAAGATGCTAGTACAGAGATGCTGGTACGTGGACATAGGTATCAAAATTTGCATTTGATACCTATTGTTGGAGTTGTCTTAATATGATCACACATCATCATAAATCCATTGCAATGTTCCACAATATTCTTCTATATATATATAATGGCTCAAGTGCAAGCCACTTTTGACTTCAAAACTTTCTCCTAGCCAAAATATTGTCGAGAAACATTTTCCTCAATAATCCAACTCATGCTAAATAAATGCAATATTAATTATGTAATTATATTTTTTGAACATGCTGAGCATTTATAAACAGATAATAAAAGTCATTTAATTTAAGCATTCAACGCAATAAATGATTATTACTCTTGCATTTAAAAAAGTTTAGGATTAGAGTTGGTCTTATAAAAAACTAGTTTTTTTTTTAAGATAAGGAAAAACGTGTTTTCAAAACAAACGGTGGCATTTTTGTAATTACACAAATTCGTGCCATCCCAAGCTCCGATCATCTTCTCTGGCCATCCCAAGCTCCGATTGTTCTCCGGCGTTCACTCAGTTTGAGTATTTAGTAACCTACAATTCGTGCCCTAGTTCCGCCATTAATGTCCATTGTCAACTCTGCTTCGTTACATAATTGATTGGTACTTTATTGATTGGTACATAATTAATTGGAGATAACTGTGTGATTTGATTCCATAGCTCTTCGTTTTTTCGTTGGATAAACAGAATGTCCTTCAATGGTGTGGAAAAAGGGTTTAATTTCTTGAAGTTTGGGTCAATTCAACGAAGCGGTGCATGTGTAACAAAGTGCCGGTGCCGAGTGTAAAAGTGTCAGTGTTAGTGTAATAAAGTGCTAGTGTTAGTGTATCAAAGTACTGGTGTTAGTGTAAAACAAGTGCCAGTGTTAGTTTAATAAAGTGTCAGTGTTAGTGTAACAAAGTGCCAGTGTTAGTGTAATCAAGTGCCAGTGTTAGTTTATAAAGTCACTTAATATATATGCACTAGCACTTTTTTACACTGGCATTCAAAAATACATGGACTCCGGCATTTGAAAACACATTTACCGGCACTCAAAAATGCATATACCGGCACTAAAAACACCGATAATTATTTTTGCCGATATTCAAAAAAACATGAACCGGCATTCAAAAAACATGGATTGGCATTCAAAATTACATGAATCGGCATTCAAAAATACATTGACACTCGATTACACACTTACCGGCACTCTATTATACACTAACGGCACTCAATTATACACCAACGGGCACTCGATTATACACTAACGGGCACTTGATTATACACTAACGGGCACTCAATTATACACCAACGGGCACTTGATTATACACTAACGGGCACTCTATTATACACTAACGGGCACTTGATTAATCACCAACCCGGCATTACTTGATTAATCGTTATAAAACAACAGTGCTTCAAATATATCCAAATCCTCACCATTTTCCCCATTCGGAAATCCCCAATCAAACTTCGCAATAAATTCGCAAGTGCCGACCCAATCGTCACCGCCGCAAACGCAATCCCAGTGACACCCTCCGTCCCGATCCGAACGTTATCAATTCAAAATCAAATCCTTTGTAATGGTAATGGAGTGTGTAAATGGAAGGTTTCTTTGATTACGGCTCTCAAATAGTTCATCTTCTCCAAGTCATCGTCGGTTATGTGTTGCCGCCGTAGGTTGGTTTCAGGGATCGGAGAGGGATTGGTGTTCTGGAGAAGGAGAAGACGGTGAGGGCGATTGCAGTGGGGTTGCCGGGAGACGAAGAAGAAGACGCGATCTTTCCCTTTGCGTATAGAGAGAGAGAGGAGAGAGAGAGAGGTTACGTAACTGTGTGTTGTTATTAGAAAGACGGTAAAACACGTTTTTTGTTAAGTTAACAAAAAACGCGTTTTTTATAAGTTTTTGGCTTAGGATTATAACAATTAATAATGTGGCTTAAAAAATACTAAGCACATACTCCCTCCGTCCCGTTGATTAGTTCATCATTTTGGGCTTGACACGCAAATTAAGGAAAATAGGAGAGAAGAGAAAGTGTTGTGAGTATAAAAGTAAAATAGGAGAGAGAATGAGTGGAGGAAATAGTAAATTTGAAAAGTATTGTGAGTGTAAAAATAAAGTAGGAGAGAGAATTAGTGGGTGAAATAGTAAAGATTCTTTGCCATTTTAGAAAAGGTGAAGCTTTTAACGGAACACCCGTTTTGGCAAAAAGTGAAGTTATTAATGGGACGGAGGGAGTATACATTTAGATAAAAAGAAATGAATATGATTAATGAAATTTCCATAACCAAAATCACCGATGTAGAACAAAATCAAACCAAACTTAAAATCAAACCAAAATCGAATATAATAGACAGAAAAACAGCATAAATGTAATTTAAAAAATTGTAACCTAAAAGTGTAAAAATTGATATATACATCAGGTTCTTCAAAATTTTAGGAGAAATCAAAAATCTTAATTTGGACTCGAAATATACATACAACTTCAATAAATGAGTTAATTAAAAAAAACAATCATAATTCATGAAATAAGTGTTGAAACTTAAAAGTTTCCAAATAAAATAAAATTAATTCAAAAAAATAAATGATTTCGATAATACCTAAATTGAAGGCTTGGAAGAATGACATAGAAATTGTTATTGATTGATTTCAATAACCTTAGCTAAAATTCCACAACAAGAATATTTCCTTAGAAACCAATGATTGTTTACGGTCATTTGATTTGGTCATTTAAAATTGTTTCCCATGTATGTAGAGGGTTTTATGATACTAATAGGAACAAGTGTATAGCATTTGAGATTGGTGATTTAGGCGGTGAAACTTACGAAAGAGAGAGAAAACGGGGGACAAAAACTTCAGAATATACGCTAGAGAGAGCGACAAATAGCTTTAGCTCAAACGGCATCCGATCCGATATCTCTTTCCATATGAGAGATCAGGAGTTCAAGCCTCACTAAATGCCTTTCTAACACTTTCAAGTGTCACTCTAGTAATAGATTAAGTCATCCGTTTATAAAAACTCATTAAAAAAATGAGAGAGAGACACTGAGGATGATTTAAGATTAGGGTTATGATATGTAGTTTTTATAGCCTCATCATATATAGAACTCACATATTACTTATCGAGTCTCTTAATATTTCTAAGGTTTGCAATTTACTTGGGATAGCATTAATACATAATCAATTTTTTCAAAAAAAAATTGTAATATTTTTACAAAAATATTAAATTTGTAATTAATAATTAATTATTAAATCCATTTATTTAACCTAAAATAATTCCTTAATTATAATAGTCCTTGTAAATTTTAAAAATAAATAAATTTATTTATATATATTTAACCTTTTTCTAAATATTTATTGTATTAGATTTGTAAGATTTTTTATATTTTTTTAGTAATAGTACTCTATTATTTTAATCTTTCACCTATAATTTTTTACATAGATAGTTGCTTAAAATTTTAACTTTATTTGAAATAGTTTTATGCACGATACTTTTAACGCACATGGGTAGCACTAGTTAGATATAATTTCATAATGGCCCTTCGTTTAACAACAAATCAAATAAAGTTCTTTATGCATTTAGAAATTTGAACACGCATATCAGCCTATTTCATATGTTTTGAATCGGTAGTAACTGTAATGGTGGTGCTACGACAATAAGGGTGGCGATTATAGTGATGATACAATGGTGCAGTGAAAACAAGTGGCGGGGATGATGGTGGTGGTGGTAATACTGTAGTAGTAATAGTGGTGGTGTGGTGACAGTAGAGGTGTATTGACAACAGTGATTATGAAATGT
Organism: Adenophora triphylla var. japonica; assembly: GCA_022495995.1. Lineage (NCBI taxonomy): Eukaryota > Viridiplantae > Streptophyta > Magnoliopsida > Asterales > Campanulaceae > Adenophora > Adenophora triphylla. The sequence continues at coordinate 304,016 of JAFEMH010000123.1, read as the reverse complement.
AGCGATTATGAAATGTGGCGGGTGGCACATGAAAATGGTGGTAGCACCTAATGGTGGCAAAAAAAAAAAAATTATTTAGAGTGTTTGGAATTCAGTATAAATATTTTCTAAGCTTATTTACTAATGTATATACTAAAGTTGTTTCATTTGAATGAATAGCACTTTTTTCATTTTGAAATTAGGGTATAAAAAATATTCAAATTTATAAATAAATTTGATTATTTTGAACATTTATTTTTAACGGAAAATATAGCCTATTTTATAAAGCAACATCACATTTCTTGATAAAAAAAAATCAAAATTATCTTAAATTTGTTAAAACAAAGCATAGTTTTACTTTCCCAAAATTATGGAGGAATAAATTATATAATATTAATAAAAAGTGTATGTTTTATCCCATGACCAAAAAAGTGTTATTAATAAAAGAAGTACCTAAGAACCAATAAATGGTTAAAATTAAAATAAAAGAACCAATAAAAATAATAAAAATAATAATTGAGAAATGAATTCAATATTATTACTTGGAAAGTTGGAGGGTTCTTCCTCCAACCAAACAGGAAATGATGAGAACACTATACACCAGCAGCATACCACAATTACGTATTTGCCATTCCTCCTCCCTCCTACCTCCCAAACCAAAACCTCAATTTCCAATCAATCCCCATCTTTTTCAAGCAAAATTCCACCATTCCACTCTACTAATTTCATACCCACGTCCAATTCATATTCAAATTCCCATACCCAATTCGTCAATGGCCGATTCTGCTTCAACTCAGGCGGAGAAAGATACTACAAAGAATCCCCCATTTTCGGTTCTCTTTGTTTGCCTTGGAAACATCTGTAGAAGCCCTGCTGCTGAGGGTGTTTTCACTGATTTGGTTAAGAAGAGGGGGCTTTCCTCGAAATTCCGCATTGATTCTGCTGGCACCATCAATTATCATGAGGTTTATTTACTACCCACATTCCAATTTGGCAATTATTTCTGTTAATAATTACTCCGTATAAGAGTTCTCGATTCACATAACCATCAGCTCTGTGGCTCTGGGTAGTTAACTAGTTATTGGGCTTAATTTAGCTAAAATGGGAAAATTTTGGTTTGTTTATCAAATGTCATCAAGTATACTTGTCCTTTAGACTCATCAATGCCTTGTGCTAGCTTATTTTGGGGAATAATACAAATAAATTTCTGACTTTCAAGTCCAAATTTCCGGTACCACTTCATTTGCGGCAGTGTACCATGAGTTATTCAACGACTCTCAATTGGTGACATCATGATAAGGTTGTCCAAATCTCTTAAAGCCGTTGGATTGCTAGTGGTACACAATGTGTGTGGTAATGTGATATGGACACCCGACTTTGGGTATCCAATTTGGATGGGAAGGCATAACAATAATTTATTATGTGGTTTTGATTTGTTAGTGGATATACTTGAGCAAGATCGGGTAGTCAAATGGTATACTCCTAGCACTATCTTGAGTTTATATAATAAATGTATCCCTTTTAGTTGTTATTTTGGATTGGGGGACTAAATTAGTGGTCACTTTCTTCTTCCTATTCTTTTCCCGGTTTAGGGGTTGCCTTAAATTTTTAGTTGACTTGGGATTTTCTTTGAATTGTTATTGTGTCTTGTTCTGAAGGGCGGTCCAGCAGACTCTAGAATGAGGGCTGCCTCGAAAAAGCGTGGCATTGAGATAACGTCCATATCAAGGCCTTTAAAGCCATCTGATTTTAAGGAGTTTGATCTCATTCTGGCAATGGACAAGCAAAACAAAGGTGAGTTGATGCACAAAAGCTGAAATTTAATTGTTAATCCTCTCAGTTGTTTAATGTCTATGGTTATACCTGTTTATGCAGAGGACATACTTACAGCTTTAGAAAGATGGAGCTTTAAAGAGTCCTTACCTGCTGATGCACACAAGAAGGTTTTAGTTTTATTCTTGGCTATTTAATGTCACTGATTGCTTAATCACATATATGAAATTGTCATACAGGTTCGCTTAATGTGCTCTTATTGTAAAAAGCATGATGAAACTGAAGTACCTGATCCTTACTATGGTGGAGCACAAGGTTTCGAGAAGGTACATCCAATTTCTTTCATGTTGACCATGTATAAAGCATGGAATCTGACATCTCTAACCATTTCTATTTTATGTTCTGTGTGTAGTGTATGGTGTGTGTGTGTGGGGGGGGGGGACGGAGACGGCAGGAGTGTGGGTGTGTGGTGTGGTGGCATGGGTTTGAAACCAGTGAATTCTGTTGTTGATTAATATTCCATCATTACTTTTGCAAATTAGTACTCCCTTCGATCCTAAATGTATGTCCAGTTTTGACTTTAAGTGAACTTTGGGAAAGCTGACTTACAAGCAATTTTAGTAGTATGTTTACATAAGTATCCTTAATGATACCACCATATGACATTATGTTTGCAAAGTGTAAACTACAACATGATGATGGACAAGTATGGATTTAGAAATTTTACCGAAAATGCACACTTAGTTAGTGACAATTTTTTCCTATAAATAGACATTTATTTTGGGGCAGAGGGAGTAGCATTTGTTGCTATTATCTGTGGGTAATGTATTAATGAAATTTTGAGGGGTCATATGCCTAGGAGCTTCTTGGAGATTGTTGTATCTTGTGGCGAAGCCAAATTTTTTATTGAAGGTGATCAAAATTACTTTAGAGATAAAATAAGTTGTGAATATATTAAACTTTTCTTCAAAGGGGGTCAAAATTATGGGCTATGGTTTCTAGGATCCCTGGGCAACATAACAAACCCATAAAAGCCCATCTGATTTGCAAAATTCCACAGAAACCCACGCTTACACATTACCCATGCCCTTCACTCTTATACCCAAAGATATAAAATTGAAATTACTTTTATACCTAGGTATAAAAGTATTTTTTTTCCAAAATTTTCACCTTTTCTTAAAAATAATAAAAAAGTATCATATTTTATTAAGCAATCTGTTTCTATACCCAAGGTATGAGTATGAGACTAAAATTACTCTTATACCTAGATTTTGGATTTTTATGTTATTTTGATCTAAGCCTCTATGTGAGTGTGGACTTTTAAATCTCGCCTAGACTTTTATGGAGAATGATTTGAGGTGAGGGAGCCTAATTTAATTATTCCCAAAATTATCAGGTGGTGCGATTTTTTCCTAAAATGAATGGGGTCAAATTTGAGAGTTTTTAACTTCTCAAAATCCATTCATCATATTACATATTAGTATATTACATCCCACCTAATCAATTATCACCATCACCTTACTCTTGTATCATTTTCACCAGCACCACTTCCATCTCAGCCACCAACAATACCACCACCCCTACATCTTCTTTGATTGCTTCATCAAACAAAACCCAAAAAGCAAATTACCCGAATTCCAACTATAAATATTCGAATTCAGATTGAAGAGAAAGAAAAAGGAGTGTGGATCTGAGTTCAAACTCAGATCCGTGGAGACAAGATGAGAGGGAGAAGTAGTGAGTGAAATTTGAAAGACAAGGAAAAATTTGGTTGAAATAGTGTGATATAAAGAATCACTGGAATTAATGGGGGAGGTTGGACCGTGGGCAGGAGTGGGGTGAGGTTGATCGTGGCTGTGGGGTGGGGGGAAAGAAAATTTTGTGTTGATAAAATCGATTCCAGATCTGATGATAAGGTGACGAGTGCTACAATAACGATGAACAATGGAACCACCACCAGGGGAGGAGAGGGGAGGAAGTAGTAGGCGAGGTTCCAGAGGGGGAGAGGAGCGGCGGCGGAGGGTGGCAGCCTATTGGGGGGGTGCAGCATGGGAGAAAGAACTTAGGTTTTTTTTTTCTTTTCAGCCCGATGATGAACTATTAGGGTTTAGCAATTTTAGATTTCACCCCTTCATATTATATAGGATGATTTTTAAGCTTAATAGTTCAATTTTCATTACTTCCTTGTGCTTACACACCAGCAAATTTTTAGCATATCCAGTGCCAAATGTAAAATTGTTAAATTTTAGGGGTGATCAATGCTATTTTCAAAGAGGCTCATTAGATTTTTCATTTGTTACATTATCTTCCATCCATGGCCATCCAAACAACGCAGAAATAAAAACGATGGATTTATTCAATTGCGAAAATTCTAAGCCTTAATGGCAATATCTCGAAGATCGGTAACGAATCAAATAGATGAATTTATTCAATTGTGAACATTCTAAGCCCTAACACAACCCAACCAAGATCTCCTGTGGTACATGTCTTTTAACGCTCCTTCACACCCCAATGGCAATATCGAAGATCGACCGACCGACATTTTAGATCTATGAGAGGGGGAACGAAATGGGGCTGCCGGCGTTGTTGGGGAAGGGAGGTGGGGTGAGATTGTCAATGGGGAATGGGTTGGACCGTCAAAATGGGTGAGATGATAAGAGAAAATTGGCAAAGGGGAATAGGTTACCGGTTGTGGAAAGAGTGGAGTGGGACTGTCGAAGCAAAAAGGAGGAGTGGGAAGGTGAAGGGGTGGGGTGGGTGCAGATGGAGGGTGGAGGGGATTGCTACAGATCTGGGGATGGGGATGAAGAATGGAGAATGGGAATTTGGTTAGAATTGGGGAATTGTGTGTGAAAATGGGGGGGGGGGAGGGTGATTCGTTTGAGTTGGGGTAAATTAATTGGGCAGGGTAGTTAAAAATGTTAACCTTTTTATGAGTTTTACAAATATAATTAACGAAATTGTAATAAATGAAAATTTGTTGAATTTAGGGGTGTCCATCGCAAATTTCACAGAAGCTTGTTAACGTTTCTGAATTAACAATTTTTAACAGCCGTCCATTATCTTTAACAAACATTCAAAATTGTTGTGGATTGCAACTTTGTGTGAACATGGTGGCCTAAATTATAACTTTTGATACATTATGTCCCACATTACAAAAGTGCAATTTGCCCTCGTATTTGATGCCGTAAAAGTGGAGAAGATATCGGAGGTAACACAAGTGAACACTCTTTAGGGTAAACAACTCAATATTTCAAGGAATTCACCAAGGAATAAGAGCTAAAGTCACCACCTAAAGGAACCCTACCTAAGGGATAAGTTAAAATAGAAGAATCCATCTTCTAAAACCAAAGTCAAAAGACTCAATAATTTTATATAAACTCAAATCTCTATTCTATTACAATTGCATAAGTAATGTATTTATAGATGCCTTGGAACATCCCTCCAAGTTAGGATAAACTAGGAATTAATTATAAGTGGATTAAAAGGCTTAGAAACTGATCTTTCCAATATTTTCTTATTATAGTCTAAAATAAGAAAATATTGTCAGGGGAAGGCTCTAGCAAATGGTTCCCTCTCCCAACCCCCGCTTGGCGGGGAGCGCTTGGCGCACCGGGGTTTGCCCTTTGCCCTTTAGTCTAAAATAATAAACACTAGAATTTTGGGTCTACTTCAAAGGAAATCTGGTAATTAAATATATATTTCCAGCATGAGTTATTATATATCATTGGAAAGATAACCGAGTCTACTTTCATACGCAAGAAACGGATCATCATTCTGAGTTTTCTACATCAAGTTATGATCATTTTACTAAGTGTTATGCGTATGAACATCTACATCAAGTTATGATCATTTTACCAAGTGTAGAGTCTAGTTTCATACGCAGGAACGGATCATTATTCCGAGTTTCCTACATCAAGTTATGATCATTAAACCTATAAGAAAAACTTGCCTATAAAGTTTTCATATGAACAAGATCAAACTGTCATGATTAAGGTTATTCACTCATTTTCCGAATCCTTTACCATTAATTGCAGATTGCAGTCGTTGGTAGTGGAAGTTTCATTGAAGGGGTCAAGATTACTTTAATAAATAGAAAATTATATGAAAAATTAAAATTCTCTTCTGAGGGTGTCAAAATTATTATCGTACTCCCTGTCCCTAAATGAATGTTAAAAAAAAAAAAACAAATTTGCTCTTTGATCAAGAGCAAATTTGGAAAATTTTTTCGAAATTGATTTAGGGACATAGGGAGTACAATTTTTCCCTAAAATAAAGGAGGTCCTATTTGAGAAAACTTTCGTACCTAGTGGTGAAAAGTTATAACCTTGAAAATCTTAAGGCGTTAAAATGATATATTTCCATAGTTGAAGGGTGGTATCTAACCCCATCCCATGTATGTGGCTTCTACACGAGTGTACCCAGTGTAACTTGTGTCCCCCCCCCCCCCCAAATCCTCTTTTTTATTTTAGAAAATAATTTAAATTTTCTATGTATCTTATGATATGATTTGACAACTATTCTTCTCCGGTACTGTCATGGTATTGTTGTTTATGATGGCCTCATCTAAAGATATATGTTTGAAATGGCTAACAGGTTCTTGATTTACTTGAAGATGGATGTGATTCCCTACTGGAAAGCATTCTGGCAGAGATCAGCTAGCCGCCTAGCCCCATTTCCGATTCTTAACTCTCTTCATTTCCATCCGCTTAGTATTTCAATCTAAGTCCGATGATTTTCTGATGGTTAGAAGAAGAACGTTATTTTACCTATGCCGTTTCAGTATTTCCCGGTAGACATGACTTTGGAAGGGCAATGTTTCTTGTACTTGTAACTTGAAAATCCCTATTTACGTACTCCCTCGGTACCAGAAATAAAATGGTGGGAGTATCCGTTATGTCTTACAGCCTTAGCATTTACTTTTAACGGTAGGCTTGTCCTTTAAGAGAAGGGCTAGAGGTCATGTAGAAGTTGCCATAAGCTAAAGAAAGGATATGAGATTTGGGACCGCTACTCCTGTTGCTAGTTGCTACAATGGCCTAGATTAGAACACAACCTCGGGCTTTACACAAAATTAACATCCCGGATTCATTTCACCCACCTGGGACCCGTCAAAGGCCCGATCGATCCCAAACCCAGAATGAGATAGATCTTCGACTACCTCTCATTCTTTGGGAAATTTGACTAAACCGAAATCAAATCATTCTCAACCAAGGAAGCCCAGAAACAGATCAAATCCTCAATTGAGCGATCACCCACCTCCAACAAGTCCGAAACAGAGAGCAAGAGGAAAGGCACAACAAAAAAATACAGGGATCTCAACCATTTAAATCGCAATGAGAACAAACAAGTTGCAAATAAGAGTCTAGATTCTTTGAATGGCAAGAATCTTGAAGAATACATCAAAAAAATTGGAACAAACAACTCTCAAGTTCTTATCACAGATGGTGCGTGGAAGAAAGATGCAAAATGGACAAGCCTTGGACGGGAACTCTGGGACGATCAAAATGGCAAAATAGCTATAGGCAGCAAATCAACAAAAACGAACCATGGATTTCGAAAGATAACGGTTCTAACTGATGCTGAGACTGCGGTTAAAAGTATCAAAAAAACTGTGACTCCCCATTACTCATTATTGTGTTTGATATTCTCTAGCATCTTGGTTGGAATTATCAAAGGGAAGTGCTCGTGAAAAACATCCGTGATCAACCCCTGTTGATCTAAACCTATTTCCGTTGCATCACTTAAGGTAGATCTTTAAAATATTTTCACCTCAAAGTCCCGAAATTAAATATTCAAAAAGTAAAAGCTACTATAAGTAATATAAGTAATGACAATTATAATGCTTCTTTCATCCCGATTTAATATTTTTAGTTTAACTATGCACGCTTATTAAGAAATCAATGCAAAATTGAGTCAAGAATAGTAGAGGGTGGAAGATATAATTGTCCATTTATAAAGCGAGAGGCTAAATAGTAGATAGGTAAGTAATGTTTTTTTTTTTTTTTTTTTTGTAATATATGAACTTTATGAAGACAAGATTGTCCAAAACTTTATTCATATTTTATTATTTAAGGAATAACACAACTAACTAACTAAGAAACTTAAACTGTCCTAGCATTGCTCTAATAGTTAATAAATTATCTACTTCAAATTGAAAGAGCAGACACTTAACTTGAGTCTTGAGGTCACATAAGCAAAATTCTTTTCTGTAACCCTTTTTTTTTTTTCAAGTCCTCATTTTTGTTTATAGACCATCTTGCCGCCAAATGCAGATCAGTGCTTCCCCCTCCATTGTTAAATATGTCAGTATTAGTATTATAAAGTGTCAATAATAATGTTTCAATGTGTCTAACACTTAATAATACTAACGCTAATGATGATACTTTGTAACATTATTACTGACACTTAATAATATTAGCACTAATGCACTTTGTAATAGAGGTGGAGCTACACGAAGACAAAGAGGGGTAACTGTCCCCCTTTAGTTTTGAAAAGTATCAATTTGCTCTCTTATAAATTGAGAATATGTGATATTTTACCCTTAAAATCAAGGTGTTTTTTTTTTTTTTATCAATTTTGCCCAGTTTCTCTTTAAAAAAAAAAAAAATTGCACTGCATAATATTTTTGTCAAATTAATACTCCACAACACCATGTAATATTTTACCCTTGTATAATTTTTGCCCCCCATTGTTCAAAATCCTAACTCCCCCTGCTTTGTAACATTATCACTTGCACTTAATAATACTAACGCCTAATATTACTAGCACCGACACTCGTGAGAAACTAATTTTTCTATTGCTAAAAAAAACTAATAATTCATAAATCCAATTTAAATTGCATAGGGTAGAGCCTTCAACAAGGCTAACACTGGCAGAAAATAAGAAACAAGAAATACATCAACTTGATAATTACTTCCTTTGCCCGAAATGAGTCCATTATTTTCCTTGATTAGAAACACTCATTTTCGGTCTAAAATAATGTCGTTTTTTATCAAATTTTTGGTCAAAAATAATTCACTTTTAGATTGATATCATTCAATCTCCAAATCTACCTCTCATTGAAACTTGAATCGTTGTATTAATCATAGTGTTTCAATCAGTATGCAGAAGAGATGGTATATCCCATACAAATACGATTTACGCAGATACACAGGATGTTCAGATACGCATAATTTAATTAATTAAAATCTATACCCTATCATTTCTTTAAAATAGAAATAATTTAATCAAATCTATACCCTACATTGCCTTAAAAATACAATTGTTAGCATACCCTTCAGAGTCACGCATCGTCCATATGATCGTTGTCATTATCACCTTCATAATATTCATCATCACGTTGGACCAGCTTGTCTTGTGTATGCTCTATAGGATAATTTGAGCAGAAATTAAACATAAAAAAATTGGAAAATGAATGCAAACATACACATGGAAAGAAACTCCTCAAGACTATGTGTGTGTGTGTGGGGGGGCTCCAAAATGAACATGTTGGTGTTGTATTGGGACTTTCACTTACGGTTCAATCGTTCATCAGGGTTCTGCTGATCTTCATCAAAATCTGGAATATAGAAATCAGGTGGCACCTACAATATAGGATATAAATCGTTAATTCTAATATAGTTAAAACTTCAATAACGAAAAAAAAAAAACGAAATAATTAAAGAATCTCATTTTATTTCATTTTGAAATAGCGAAATCGCAACCAGCCAAAGAATGCTAAAGCCAGCTGAAGAAGCATCAGTTAAGGAACCAAGGGTTCCTCAGCGCATTCAAAAGAGCTGTGCTTCTGTTTCTGGATGACCAAATTGTAAATAGCCGACTCCATTGCAATTTTTGCATAGCATATTATTTTTAGCATGTTGTAATTTGATTGTTTTTCTTACATTTTAAGACAGGTCATACTTCCCTCTACCCAGAATAGACCGTCAAATTTGAGTTTTTGCAGAGATTAAGAAAGACCATTAATATGATTTAATTTTAAGTAGTGGTTGGTCATCTGTTTGTTGGTTCATGGTTATTTTCCTGGCTTACGCTCCCTAATCCTATGGTCGGTGGGCCCACCTTTTATCTAACTATCCCTCTTATTTTTTTCATGCAATCATTAAAAACCACAAAAAATATGAAGGAAAAAAATTGACAAGCATTTTGGGACATATATAAAAAGTAACCAAATCAGTCTTCCTTTTTTTTTGGACGGATGGAGAGAAACAGTCAGGAAAGAGCTTTTCTGAACACTGTTGCTTAGTACATGCCAAACTAGACATTATTTTTCACTCACCTCTTGCATTTGTACACTAGGGGCATGTTGGATGCAACGAAGATTTTCGAAAACTTGTTGTTTTATAGTGCCAATATATGATTTGCTATTCAAATTCTCCTGCTCAACAAAGAAAATGTATACAATGATTTAGTAGGAAATCATTTACAATACATACATTTGTAATAGAATTATAAGAGAAGCATTATGATCCTTCAATGAAAAATTCATCCATGTGCTGCACAAATCTAGCTTGTAAAAGTAACTTACAATGTGACCACTTGGAATCTTCAATGAATAATCTGGACCAAAATACGGTGAGTACAAATTTTCTGGGATCTCTGGAAAACAAAGGGGCCAAAAATGGTTTTAGTTGGTATACCAAATTAAAGAACATTGGTCACCTGCAAAGGTAAGATATTCAACTACCAGTATTTTACAATAGTATCTAGTAGAGCAACTAAATTAATGTGAATAGACAAAGGTAAAAGAAGGACCTAGATCATGCAACACGAACAAAAAATAAAGAAAAGACACCCAGAGCAGTTAAAGTTTGGTACAAGCAAGAGCCATAGTTGATGACATAAGCAATTAAAAGAAAATGACAGCAAAGGTATACCATGAAAGAACAGTGGGCAGACCTTGCAGACATATTTATCTAACATGTCCTACACAACAAGATACTCCTTCGGTTCCTATCAAAGGGTCCACGTCCAAAAAACTAATTACTAAGCATTAGAAGTTGGTAATATTTACAAAAAGTATTTGAGCCTACACAATAAGTTCATATGCGTGGAATGGAAAGGTGAAAGGTTACTGAAATTGAAGATAAAATTTTCAAAAGTGGAATCTTTTAAGTGGAACATCCCACAATAGAATAGTGGTCTCCCTAATATAATTGTATGAATGATGGGATTAAGCACCAAGATGCTCAGACTCATAATCCACTCAATACATTCTCAATTTCTGAATGAATGTATGTGAAACAATTAAGGTCAATGATGCAAATGTGCCTCTGAATAACAAAGATTAATTAGACCTTCTCAGACAGGAGATTTAAAATGCTGAAAATAACATACTCCCTCCGTCCCAAAATGATTTTCCTACTTTTTTGTTGTTGATACGAAGGTACTTTGAGCAACAAATTTAGATTAATTTAATTATCCTAATGAACATCTAATAATTGCCAATGATAGTATTTATAATGGTATATCAATAAATGTTTTAAAATTATCATTATGATAATTAAATTAACCTAAATTAATTGCTCAAACTACCTTCATGTTAACAACAAAAAAAAAAGTGAGAAGATCATTTTGGGACAGCGGGAGTACAAAATACTTCCACAAACTGGACTAGAGAAATCCATAATGCCAAATCCAAAGAGACCAACATAATTCTAGCAGAATCTCACATGCAAAGATGGCATTACGAGATAAAAGAAACTATTCCCTGTCCCAAATGAAGAGGCAGACTTTTGACTTGTGGCACAAACTAGGAAATGTTGGAAAACTGTTAACTATTTCGATATGGCTATTCTCCCCAACAAACTAAGAGGATAGAGAAGTGATTATGCCAAAAAAGCTTTCCCCATAAGGAAATGGTTGGAAAGCTGTTAACTATTTTTATTTGACTCAAAGTGGTAATTTATCTACGAGTAAAACTAAGTTATATACCATTGGGAAGCTCTGTATTCAAAAGTACTCCTGTTTCAACAGTCCAACATCGAGCAACATTTTCTTTTGTGTACCCTCCACCTCCAGTTACCTACAGCAAACAATCCCCATAAACATATATGTAAATTTTGGCAAAAGGAACACTCAGAAAAAGGACATTGAAGTTTCCAATGAAACTTACTAGCAGCGGCAAATTCAAGCTCTTCACGTACCTGACGCATTCAGCATGTCCTGTAAGAGGTAGTTCATCATTACCAACAAGTTCTTTGGTAAAAGCCGGTCATCAGGTCAAGGAGTATTAAAGATCCACAATTCAGAAAATGAAAATGTTCCATTAACTGACAGGGCGCAATCAAAGCATCAAACGGGTGCTCTACGGCGTGGACCTTGCATGCAAGGTACAACACCGCCAAAGCAACCGATTAATAGCTTGAATGCTCCCAGTCATTTGATGTAGCACCCATCTTAAGAATATTTTGAAAACTAGAAATACTTGAAAATGATATTAAAAAATGAAGTATTGAGCAAGTGTTTCAATTACAAGAAGACTAGCACCATCAATGGAGAGATTAAAGCAGCCCAAGCGGTCACCAGCAAGTGAATCTGCCCCACATTGAAGAACTATGGCACCGGGCAAATATGTTTCTACAACTTTTGCAATAATCTACAGAACCAACAAGTTTTTGCAAGGAGACATTTAGCTTGCAAATCAAAATATGAATATTTTAAGAGAAACCAAAACTCAAAACTTCAAACTTTAAGACTTACTGTTTTAAACAATCGAGTAAAACTGATATCATCTATTCCATCTTTCAAAGGGACATTTATGGCATAATATTTTCCTTCTTTTTCTCCTGTTTCCTTCAGAACGAATGAAATCCATTACCAAATACTCAAACTTCTTAATCGGATTAAACATTGACGAACCATTCAAAGCATATTCAAGATGTAAGTAATAGAAGCTATACGCTGCATAACAAGGACTCAGGTTAAGGATGGGGTGCGGATACGCGTCCAGATGCCGGATCCGAGGACTCGGCTAAAAAGTGTGTCCAAAATTTGGACACAAAGGCATGGACATGGGACATCATAAGTGATTATACCTCCTCATATACATAAATGTCTAAGGTCTGTGCATTATTGAATCATTTGAGAGACATTTTTAAGGAGATAAATCAGGAAAATTAAAAAAGAGCTGTATAAAAGTATTTATTTATTTTAATGAAAGAAATCCAAAGCAAATTGTAGATGAAAAAAAATCTAATTAATAATATCAAGTCAATAACATAAATAAAATATCCAAACCTACAATTTTTAAGTAAAACTAGAAGGCAGTGGACCGTATAAGTCAATAGTCAATAGTGGACAGACTCAACACAACACAAATAACGAGAGTAAAAAATGAAACTGAAAGACAAAGGCAACGAAGAGAAATAGAAAGATGCATCCAACAAATGTCGAGTCGAGATGGGTTACGAGTTCTGGCAGCCGGCGTAGTCGTCGTGACTACAACTGTTGCCAAAGGCTAATGTGCTCGCTGCAGCTTCTCCCTGAGCCGGTCACACGTATTTCTCGCACTAACAAAGGGTTTTTGGTTCGCATTCCAACTTTTGGTAGGGTTTTTTTTCTTTTTCGTTTGACCTTCAGATAGGGTTTACAATGTATTTGGTTTGAACGTGGACCTCCCGTCCATCCTCACAAGTAAGGAGTCAGACGCAGAACCCATACCAGTGTCGGTGGTGACTTATGTCAACATGGGCATGCCCTCTGTTTTGCCAATTCATTCTATCAACATGCAAATCTCATGCTCACATTTTTCTACATTTTTGTTCTGCACAGTGTGGCATGGCTTATTTGGGGTCTTTGATGAATCTCGGGTTTCTGGCTTTTGGCCCCATTGATTGCAGATGAGCTTATTGACTCCTATAGAGATTTTGATTATGATATAGAGCAGAAGATTTATGGATGTATGGTCTTTTGGGAAAATTTCAAGGTTTATCAAAGAACAGCAGAACTCACAAAATGATAAAATTGTTTGCTTGGTTTACTTGTGGAGTTAGGCTATGGGACTATTTTTTTCTGGACACATGAAAAATATCATGTTCTGAGAAGAAATTATTAACTTGAAAAATGGGAGAGGGAACTTATAGGTCATAGTTTGCAAATGAGACTATTTTTTTTTTGGGCACATAAAAAACAAAGTACAGCTTCTTTATTCATGGGTGTGGAGAGTTCTGTGATCCATGATTTTGTAGAGCACAGCCTAAAAACCAAGATATAAACTTTCATATGTTTATAAAGGCTTCCATAGAAAAAGTTCCATCCATTCCAAATCCACCCCACAACTCGAAGGAAAGAGGCTTCAAAAATAAATTTTGTATATCAGAAGACCAAGGCCATACAAAGATATATAGAGTATTCTGCTTTGAACATCTCCCTTTCTCAGTAACAACCAATGTCTTATACACATTATAGCTTAATAACACCCCTAGGAAGCCACAAAGAAGTGTGCAAGGACTGGTTCACAGCCAAAGATCCTGCAAGTTTATGTTAGTGTCTCCTCTTTTGTAACCCTCTTTGGAGAGATCCTACTCATTGTAATTTATGACCAAAATAGCAACTGATCAAGACATGATTAGTCCTTTTTTTCACCACCATGCAAGCAGTCAAATATAAGATGGGGAGAGCATGCAGAAGAAGGCACCTAAGGCATAGTTTAATACGAAGTAATGAAATATAACCATGAATAGTAACTAATATATCACTCAGGTAAACAAGTCTTAAATGACTTCGAGATAAAGTTGAGAATTCGTAGTTATGAAACACTGTTAATTCATATACAGAAGCAGATGCAACCTAGAGACGGAAACATCCGCCACTTATTTATTCCTGAGAATACCGACCCTTACTGTGAGAAGTTTCAACTATCACTTTCAAGTTTCAAGTAGGAGCTTCTAAAGGATTACCTGTAATGACTGCTACCACTACAAATGAAACTTAAAAAATGGTAAGAGAGGAATACCTTCATATCACCTGTTCCAGGGAAAAATAAATCTCCGTACTTGTGAAAACTAACAGTCATTACCCTGTCATTTTAAGCATCAACCGTTGTTAGTTTAGTTCTAAAAAGACACACCTCGATAAATTAATCTTTAACAGCAGATAATAGCGGATAACAAGTTGCCCTTGTCATATTTAGAAAATTTTACACAGGCCTTTCTCTAATGGCCTTTAATAACCATCATAATAGAAGCATAAAACTAAAGTTGAAACCAAATGCAACAAAAAAAAAAAAACTTGTAGCTGGAAACAATATCTTCCTGTTTTACTTCAAATCAGCAAACGGTTTTATTTAACAGATAAATGGAAGATGGGAGCTACCATATAAACTTCTTAACAACCGCTTCAGCTTCCAATTGAAGAATCTGAAACACTAGTATAGAGCCTTGCAAGTAAAATACTCTTCTTCTTTAATTGTTTCTTTCTTTTTCTTTTGTTCATTTTACATTATTTTTGTAGTGTGGGGGACCACAGATATGTAAATGTGATCTGAAGAGTACAGAAAGGCCCTACATAGATGCTCATAAGCTAGAAAATGAGCCCAAAGGGATGTGGCATCAAAGACAAGACCGCAATGGGTGATTATGTTAATAAACGCCAAAAATGTTGAGCTTGAAGCCTCTATAGTTTTAAACCGTCGGAGTGTTCCAGTCTGTAAGACTTCAAAACTATCCTTACTGATCAAATGTCTTAATTCCTACAGATTTATACCAGTTATTTAGTCTGTGACAACCCTCTGGAAAACACAGCCCTTTTCATTACTAAAGACATACGACTCTGCACTATAGTTAGCTCAGCAAAAGGGCTACCTTAGCCCAACGGAACCGCGCCTCAAAAAACGGTTTCTGTCTCTATTTTGATTGGTGGGTGGCTCGATTGGGGCGCATTGGTAATGACATTAGAGTCTATAATGATAAGAGAACGGGGGGAATACCTATCGGTGAAATAGAAGGCTTCTTCGACCCCATCACCATGATGTACGTCTATATCAATGTATAGCACCCGTGCATGATACTTTAGAAGCTCTATTATACCCAAAACCAAGTCATTGATGTAACAAAATCCAGATGCCTCGCACTTTTTCGCATGGTGTAATCCACCAGCCCAATTTATCGCAATGTCACATAGCTGATTGTTTAATCTTCGTGCAGCATCTGCAAATAAGCATATACATAAACCAATATAATGTCGAGATAAAAATTAATGAAGAAACAAATGTGAAATAAGCTTTCGACAGGACTAGTTTTACCTATAGTTCCGCCAGCATAAATTTGACAGAACTCGAACAGGTTTTCAAATACAGGGCAATCTTCTCCAAGTTTATCTGACGAGCAAACAAACGGATAGTCAAAGTTAGATTTAAGTGAAATGGTGCAGCAGTGAACTAGATTTTAGTATTGATGGCTATGTCAGTTATCCACTTCAAAATACAAAACCATGTCCAGAATTCTCAAATAAGTAGGCAACTAAGCTTACATCATCAAACCTGTCAACAAAATAAATATAGAAATGCTAATAAACATAATAAATATGTTATAGGACAATAGTTTTATCGATGAAGAGTGTCAATAGCAGTTGAAAATGCTACTCGTCTTCATTTGAAATGAATAAAAATATCTCTAAAAGAATATTTTGGAAATTTTATTAATCTAGACCTGACCCTACTCAATCATTTAGATCGCCAAAATTTTTCTTAACTATATTAATTCAGCTCACGTACAGGTATCCAAAGTACCCTGCTTACAGTCCAATCATAAGAATAAATCGAACGAGCACTTACATTTTTCCATCTCATTTGGAAACAAGTGTATCGTTTCAGGGTTTATACGGTGCAAAAACTCCACATAATCTGCAGAATGGAACTGAGCAAGCTCCACAGGATAAGCCTTGTGAGGTCTCTACAAAGCAAAACACACATACACAAAAGGTCAGCATCAACATGGGTGACTATACAGTCAAAACAATAGTGGCTAGTGGCTACAGCCTACAGCCTACAGCCTACAGCAAAACACCGAATGCTTTTGTAAATGCAGAAGATACGCTTTCTTTGAACATCAATTACTTTCGCAAAATGTGATGATTAGTCCTAGGTGGGTCACAAGTAATCACCTAAGTTTTGACTTCCAATTGATGTGCTATGAAATAGATTGTTTATAAATATTATGCCCCACAAGTAACAAGGCTTGATATACGGCGCACCAACAACAAAAGTTGGATGCTTTTTTGGGTCTCAGCCAAAACTAACAAAATATTTACATGTTTAAAACCAAAAAAAATAAACAATAAAAAATAAGGAAGAGAAGTATATAGCGGTACGAACATAAACTTCCATCTTCTTGTGGAGATCGTAAGAGAGGACCAAATGATGAGTCATACATAGCCGGTGCGGCTTCATTGGATGGTTTGGTCCGAAATAAACATTTCCAACCTCCCCTGCACATCACCCAATTTCTAACATTAATCCCAAAAAAAAAAAGAGAAAAAATGAAAAATTGCATAACTGCAGCTTCAATTTTCCTATTTGCTTTCTTTTCAGTGTATAGATAAAAGATAGGATAGCATCCAAAAATACTACCTTCATACATAGCCTGTGCGGCTTCATTGAATTGCTAAAAACAGATAGTTTCACATTTTTTATGATTTTTTTATTATTTTACAAACAAAAGGGGGACTTGTTAATAAACCCTAGTCTTTAAATTCATGAAAATAAAAGAATCCTAGGGTTTGATAAGGAAATTAGAGTTAACGAATAGATAAGAAGAGATTAAATAAAACAATCAAATACTTAACTACAATTAGTGCTCGAAATTTTGGAAAGAGAAAAAAGAACAAACAAAAGGAATTCGAACAAAAATACCGTCGTAGAAGTAGGAGATCTTGTCCTTTGAACGCATTACTGAAGTTTAAGGTCGGAGATGAAGAGGAACAAGAAGATGACGAAATATATGAAGTTTTTCCCCTTTGACGAGGATTTGGCCGCCAAAACTCTAGCTCAAGCTCAAGCTGGAGTTGCCAGTTCCCGGGTTCTATCGTTGGTTTTCAGTCTAAACGACACAGGATTGGCGAGTTTTGGAGGGGGGGGTGTTTATAAAAGTGCTGCTATTAGGGGTAGGGGTAAATGGTCCGGTCTCGGTCAATTTTCCGAACTACTAGTAATTGGTTTTAAAAAAAATCAGACTTAATCGAACTATGAAAAGGTTTTAACTGAATTGAATCAAATCGTCATAGTTTGATCTGGTTTTGTTTAAACCATGTTTCAATTATTTGGTTCAAATTGTGATTCAAACCGCGGTCTAAACTGTGATTCGCACCGCAATTCAGATCATGGTTTAGACTACGGTTTAAACCGTGATTCAAATCGTGATTTGAATCATGCTTCATACCGCAACTCATAATCAAATTTGTTTAAATTTTTCGTGATTACGAAGGAAGAGCAAGGGATGCGGGAGTTAAAGAAAAAAATCGAAAGAAGAGAAAGACTAAAGGAAGAGAGAAGACAAAGGAAGAAAACACGTTATATAATGTCGATCGTGCAAAAAACTTGATTAGTTATGCATCACAGTAAAGATAATAAATTATGAAATTAATATTGAATAAGATATAAAACGGGGGTTAATATTAGTATGATGAAACGTGAGTTATTTTATTAATCTAATGTAGGTTAATATATGCGATATGGTGGTTCGACCTAGTTGTTTGATTTGATGGCTTGGTCTGCTGGTTTGATTTGATGGTTCGGTCCAGTGGTTTGGTTTGGTTTGGCGGTCTCCAACCGCGGTTTGGTTTGGTTTGATTCGGCTTGGTTCGGTCTGAGAAGTCAGACCACAAACTAAATCGAACCATGTGTTTTGACGATTTTTGAGACTGAATCAAACCCTTTGTGATTAAAACTAAACCAAACCGAATGATTTGATTTGATTCGATCTCAAACTGCGATTTGAACCGAACCGCTTACCCCCTAGCCGTTATACACACTATTACACCCACACCCACTTTTACACCCCTAATTAAAAAACTAAAAGCATCCCTAATTTTTCCATTATACCCTTTACTCAAAAAAAAAAAAAAAAACTTCACTCCTCCATCCTACTATTTGTCTTAGACACGAAAATTAAGAAAAGTGTAATCAGTGCAAGTGTAAGGTTTGTAAGCATGAAAAGTAAGTACGAGAAAGATAGTAGGGATAGCGATAGGGATAGTGAAAGAATAGATAAGTTACATTTTATAATGATGTGAATTATATACTCTTATACTCCCTCCGTCCTAGATCAAGGGTTTTGAGGTTGGATTTCACGCTTCTTAAGATTTTTTTTTTTAAACTGAATAAAAAATTGTAAGTGGATAGAAGATTAGAGGAAAGAGAATGTAAAAGTTAAATGTGGGGTAGAGAATAGTAGTTAATGATTGGTTTTTTTGTAAGTGAGTAGAAAATTAGAGGAGAGAGAATGTAAAATTTAAATGTGGAGTAGGGAATAGTAATTAATGATTGATTTTTTTGTAAATATGTTAACATTATAAGAGTATAATGAATTATTTTTTTTTGTAAATATATTTAAATTATAAGGGTATAAATGTTTGAAACACTATTCAAAACTCGTCATTTATTTATGAAAGGGACCCTTGAAGTGGGCGAACTAAAAGGAAAAGTAGGACCCTTAAAGTGAGACGAATGGAGTAGTATTTATTTTCTAGCTAAGCTAAAATTGTCTATTTAAATTAAGATTATTTATTCTAAATCAATAAATCAATGGAGTATCTTACAAAAAAGAAAATAAAAAAAATGAAGTATTAGTTTAAGAAAGAAAAAAAAAATGGGGCCCTCTTCAAATTTGGTGCAAGAACGGAAGCCTCCCCCTCAAGACCCGGGCCTGGAACTGTCCTCCATTGATAAACCCAATGAGACCAAGGCACGCAATTGCGAGGAATCAGACGACAACTGGTAGCGAGACTCAAAGGGTACTACTATTCACACTACCGGATTTGAAAAAGGTAGTGAAAAAAACCTAGGTATCATAAAAGTCAACATAACATTCACCTTAAAATTTGATTTAATAACTGAACATATATTTGCTATTAAATCCCTATATTTGCTATTAGACCCCTTACAACTTTGAGATATTAATGCAATGCAACCCCCCCCCTCTCTCCTTCCCATTTTTACTTTTTTCTTAACAATTAACAAGTCATTAATAATTATAAATTGTGTTCTTAGTGAGTATGTATGTTTTCTCATTAATATGTAATCTCAAATAAAAAAAATTAATTTGTTAATGATTGTATTCAACAATTTTTTTTAATAAATATTGTTGAATTCTTAACATATAAATATTAATATCTCTTAATATGATAAAAACATTAATCAATAGATTCTTAATATGTACTTTACTCATATAGCCTATGTAATTTAATGTTTTGCCATTTTGTCTTATCCAATTTTTGATTTTATTCCTTTTAACCAAGAATAAAAAATAAGTACATTAGGTGGAATTATAAATAAAATTATTATACTAAAAAAGAGATTTAACAAGTTATAACATTAAATATAAAATACAAAATAATTTAATTCATTTCATGTCTTCTCAATCCAATACAACAAATTTGCTAGTACAACTAGAGCGCACACGCAAATATTCATTATAAATGTTAATTCGATCAAAATATGGAGTACCCCATTCAGCTGCTCAATTATGTCTGAAATGAATCCACTGTGGCGTGATTGTCGGCACTGGGTACCCTCCTGTCAATGTTACTTTGACGTAATGATTATTATTAACATGCCCGATTGCAATAGCAACATGTTGATGCCACAGTGGAGGATTAGATCGGAGCGGTAAGTGCGTTATGCTACCTGATATGCTTAGAACATGTAATATCACATTGTACTTCGAAGCAACCAGGACTCCCATATCAGGCATGGTCATCCAATGCTCAGGAGGTGCACTTCTATTTGACTCGAAGAAATTCAAGGAGTTGTAAGCATTAAACCATCCTCCAACGCCAAACATCTCGACATATTCTTCTTTGAACTTGTTTAACTCTTTTATCAACTCATAACGAATAGTGGGCCATGCATCTTCATGAAGACCAAGACAGACAGCTATTGCTCGAAATCCACAATTTCCATCAGATCTTACATCGTGCACCTGCGTGATGTAAGGATGAAAAATAGTCGAAAACTGAAAAATAAATGGATGGAAAGAGTATTGTTGGTCAAAAGAGTAACTATGTCTTGTTGGTTCCGTATACTGAGTATTTTTAAGATCAACGAATCTTGCTGAAGAGCAACTATGTCTACTGGGTTTTTGAGCTGGCACAGGCGGATCAACACCAACAAATCTTGCTGGAAAAAAAACCCATGTCTACTAGGTTTTTTAGAAGGCAAATGCGGATCAGTATGACTTTTTTTGAATATTTTATCTTTTAATGAGGGACGACCGCAAGTCTTGTGAACAACTGGTTCACGAACTAAAGTTGTTGATGGCGCGATTATCTCCCTTAACTTTCTCAATAAACTGAACTTACCAGATCTCCATTTTTTCTTGAATTGTGCCTTAAACATTTGTAACTCCGGTTCACAATCAAAATCATCATCTTCTAAGGATGTGCACGGTAATAAATCAAGCTTCCTCCAAAACATATCTATTGCGTCAAGTGGAATAGAACGACCTCCTTTGAAGTGTACTACTTGTTCATGCGCACACGGCAACCCATGACTCGTGCGTAATTGACATTCACATTTCTTGGAAAAAAATCCTTTAACTTTGGACCGCTCAAATTCCTTGGACATTATGTCAGTGCATAAGTTGAAATGAAACCATGCAATTCTCGGAACAGTGGTGTGTTGAATCGATGTTGAATGATAATTTTGTTCTGTTCAAGACTTCCTTGGATCGATATGACTTGTGACTGGACGACCTGGTGAATATACGACAATGACCTTTCTAAATCCGATCGTGGGGATTCCAAGTATTTTTTTAACTTATAATGCTGACTCTCCACTCTATTAGTTGTGTGATTTCCAAAGTTTAGAAATTTATCTGTCCAAGCAGCTACAAACATTTTCTTAGAAGGTTTCAACCAATTTGCATTTACATAACTAAGAACACATGAAAAGTCAAAAAACAAAAATCAATTTTATGAATATTTATTTATAAACATAATTTTTTTGAATATTTAATTTAAGAATACCTGAAAAATCAAGCAGTATTGCTTCAAATTGTTTCAAATTGAACAAGTATGCTTCCTCGGTTTCAGATTCAACCAACGTATTCCATGCTTGATAAAATGAATTCCAAGATTCCTTTGATTTTAATTATGGCCTGCACTTTTTCAAAATATTTTGGTAGATGTGCTATCTACAAAGTAGTCCTTTAGCTTCCGAAAACACATTGTTGCATGCTTTCATCAAAGCCAATGCCCTGTCTGTGACAATAACACGGGGAGCAGTGCATCCATACATTGTTGTCCTAAGACAACGTAATGCCCAAGTATAGCCCGACTCCGTTTCACTATGCATAAATACAAATGCAATGCAAAAGGTCATATTTGTCGAAGTTACACCAACAATTTCAAGAAGAGGCATCTTGTACCTGTTGGTGTTATATGTTGCATCTATCAATAAAACATGTGAAAATGCACGCCATATCTCCAAAGATTTTGGATGAGCAAAAAATAAATCTTCTAATTCGCTAGTTGAATCATTTGTACGAAACTCAAAAACATATTCGTTTTTTTGTAAAAAATCCATGACAACTTGCATTTGAGTTTTACCAGCTTCTTCCATGGTTCGAAGCTTATGGCGTGCATTGTATATGTTTTTGACAATACACATTATCCGGATTTTGTTGCTTTACTATTGACAAGATATCACGTGGTTTCACGTTATTTCTTGACAAATCTTTCACTAATCTATATTCATCTCCGGACAACCTTCTTGAATATGGATGACCTTCCATATGTAACGCAACGTCATGATTATGTAATTCATATATAACATTCAAACTCCAGCAATCATCAATTCGTAAAAAATTTCCTTCTAATTCGAATGGACAACCAATTTTTTTTGTGCCGGTACGTCTTGTGGAGATATTATTACTTTTGTAGATGCCACCTCGATCACATTGAAATACAATTCTAGAAATTTTTCCGGATGAACTTTTCACTGATCTTTTTATAATAATAGTATACCCAAGAGAAAATCCCACACTTTGCACCCAATTAATCAATTCTTCTCGAGAATGAAACACCTAAATTCATACTAATTTATTAGAAATTGATAATACTATTTTTAATGAGAGTGTACAGATTAATATTTATGCAATAGATTATTTATTTCAAAGCATGTGTATCAAATAAAAATCACCGGTATGTAGTTTCACCAAAATTAATTTAAAGAGTAATATTTTTAGAAAAGAGGTAGAATCATTCACGCCTCAAAAGTCAAAAAATGGTCAACGTTGTTATTTTATAGTACTTCATTATTAACATTTATTTACAGATTTCAAAACAAGGGCATAAGATGCATTTGATTTGCAAAGGATGCTATTTATGTAAAGAAATGATCTTTATGCAAAGGATGCATTTTTATGAAGAAATTGATATTTAATATGCAAAGGATGCACTTTTATGTAAAGACATGATTTTTATATACAAATGATGCATTTTGGATGTGGGAAAATAGTATTTAATATGCAAAGGATGCATAAAGATTGTATTTTGAAAGCAAAGGATGCTAACTTTGATGATAAAGCAATGGCTTTTAATGCAAATGATGCATGAAAATGGATTTTATGTGCAAATGATGCATTTTGAACATAAAGATTGCATTTTTATGGACAAAGGATGCATAAAGATGATATTTTTATTGTAATTTCGATTTAGGTATAAAATATAATTATTTTGAGCAAAGAGGTCAAATATATATACACACAATAAGTTATATCGCCTAAGGACACGTGGTAGAGTTTGTATGCACATATGTGACAAGTGTATAATTTTCTGTTTATTTTTTTTTTCGTTTTTGTTTGAAATTCTTTTAATTTTTTATTTTTTTGAGTTTTAAAAGAAAAGTTTTATTTTGGCATCTTAAACAAATGTTTTATTTCATGTGTTTCTTTGACAAGTTTTATTTTAAAAATTCTATTTCAGAAAGTGGACAAAAAAAAACAAATTAATCATATCACTATTTTGTATGTATGTAAAAATTACAGAAAACTAATAAAATTATTTTATATAATTTTTTTAATCACACATTTTTATTATTAAATATAAATATTATTTAAAAAAACACTTTAATTGCATATAATATGACATGAAAAAAAAAAGCCAAAAAAGGAAAATAAAAAAATAACTCGCTATATTACCTTATTTGTAGAAAATTTGCATGTGTCATCGCCATCCATTTCATTCACGTCTTCATTATTATCATCTTGAGCTAGTTTATCATCTTCCTAAAAAAGTGAAAATATATAAGAAATAACTTAATAATTAATAAAATATATTGCACTATTTCAAAATAAATTATAAAAATGTAAGTTAAAATTACCTCATCACTTGATTCATCTAACCATTGACCTTCTCTCCAATATTCCATTTTCTCAAAAAGATTATATTATATTTCTAACAAATAAAACAACACTTTGATAATATATTTATCATGAAGTTGAAATGAAAATTTAACTTGAAAGGTAGACAGTGATCTTTGAAATGAAATGGAGATTTATAAAAAAGTTAATGGAATATTGGAGAGAATGTCAAACTGTACTTTTTTAAAAAGAAGCAAATTTTTACTTGAAAAAATAAGCCAACACGATCTTCAAAAATCAATGAACAGATTTTTATGTGATTTTTATGTTTGTATTTGACTTTTGGTAGGAGTGTGTCAATAAGGAAAGAGTAATTAATAAATTGAACTTTTAAAAGTTGACTTTTTAAATGAAGAGTATTACTGTATTATATTTTTATGAATTTTCGGTTTGAACACATACAACAAAAAAAGCAAAGTACCTCAATTATCAAAAAAAAAAAAACATTCTCAACATCCAGTGGGCAGTGGCGGTTCTATGGGCCACTGACTTTCTCTCTCTTTTATTGAAAATTAGTTTTGTGGGTCATAACTTTGGTTAGTGTGTTGGTGTAAAAGGAAAAAAAAGTAGTGCGTATAGAAAATCCCAGACTCAAACCCTCCTCCCTCTCTCTCTCACTCTAAGTGTATGGATATGTGGAGTTTGTGTGTGGTTGGTTGGCGTGTATTGTGTATGTGTGTGTGTGTGTTTGGGTGGACAACCGGAGTGGTGGAAGTGTGTAGCAATGGTGTTTAGGAGAGGGGAGGAGGGGTTGCCCACTGGCAAAGGTCGATTTATTAACATGTGGATCCCAATCAACCCGAAAAAATTCTATCGGTCGAACTCAAAAAGAGGGTGTTGTGGGCTGATAAGCACCATCCGTTGCAGCGCGTAAGAGCAAATCTCCGCAGGAACAGTGCCAAATTCAAAATAAAAATAAAAATAAGTAGACGGCACAATAATATATTTTCAAGCAATGGCTTTTCTTTTTTCTTTCCATTTTTCAAAAGGAGGTGAACATAGCAAATTGCAACAAACTCATGCACAACAAGATAATGTAATATTGCATGTTTTCGTTGCAAGTACAGGCAAAAATAATTCAATATCAATGATTCCTACAACTTAAACATGCTCTGATTATAGCCAATCAGCCAAACAACCAAGCAAATTACTGAGAGCCCACAACACAACCAGTCCATTGTTCAATGCAACTAAGGGGTCGTTTGTTTTTTCATTTTGCCTCTTATTAAGAGGCAAAGCTCTGATCCAATAAGAGGTTGAGCCATTCAGCCCTTTTGTTTTTTTTTTTGTTTTAAGCCTTAAAGCCTCTTAATGCCTCTGAATTTTTAAGTGGTAAAATTGCCTCTTAATGCCTCTGATTTGCCGGCTTCCCAATTTTTTTATTTTTTTTTTTTTAGTTTATGGGTGAGGAATAATATGTTTTGCATTTACGGTTTTTTTTTATTTTTTTTTTTTATTTTTTTAAATTTTTTTTAACTGTTTCGTATAATGAATTCGTATACAAAATCAAACAACTTATCCAATTCGTAATCTGGCCATTGTCGCCTCTTAATCATTCAGCCATTTTCAGAACTGAAATCAGATTTCAGCACTTATCACTTAAAAAAAACAAAAACCCCCTAAGTACTTATTCAAAAGTTCATGAAACAAAAGGCGGAACAAGATTTAAAGGCAAATGGTTTTGGAACTGCACTGCTTTTGGTGTCCCCATTCATTAGATAACCTTGTCATTCTTTCTTTCCAATCCCATGAGACATATTGTAGATTCCACGACCCTGGATTTATAAAATTAAAAATTAAAAATGAACACACGATCAGATAAGAGACGTGAAAAATTATTGAGTGAAAATATGGGAGACTAATGTGGAAACGAACTCACAATGCAAAACAATGCAGAGCCGGCCAAAGCAAGAGGAATGGCAACAGAGGTGATCTTGTCATAACGTCCTTTCAAATAAGTATGTTTGTGGATGCTTTGAAACAGTTTTTGCTTCTCAAGAAGCTCTTCTCTTGGCCTGAAAGGTGTCTCTGTCGACATTCTGCATTGTGAAATAAACCACGAGTAATTAACAAACGCACTTGTTTCGATGAATGTGTCTAAACATGTGAAAATGTTTGCTCATTTACAGCTTCAAAACTTTTTGCATGAGAACTATGCAATGGAGTTTTTGTTTCAATAATGGAGGGCCGAACAGAAGTAAAGCACAGTGACAGAACTCACTCACATACTGGACATTCTCATATGATTTCTTTTATATCACTTCAAGACGATCAATAATTACATTTACATAATTGGTCATATCGATCAAGCTTTCCCTGACAAAGCAGGGAATAATTACCTGTAGTGGCTTAAAACCAGTAAAACACGTGACTACAATACATGGGGGAAGTTGTTCATGCTTTACACATTAAGGCTTCGCACACTTTAATTTGTTTTTGTGGTTAGAAGCACTGATTCCAGTTGACAGGCAGAACATTCCACCTTCTGAATGGAAAAAGAAAAGATTAAAATCTAATAATTACAGTGCCTCAGAAACTTTTTTTGCCATGTCAGGGAAAAACATGAAAAGGCTTAAGAATCATGACTCCCTTCCGCGCTAAAGATTACTAAGTGAAATAAAGATATAAGTATTGCAGGAACAAATACATGAACTCAACTAGGGTATGAACACTCATTGTGTCCCGTGTCAACACGTGACACCCCGACCTGTGAGGAGTGTTCGTGCTTCCTAGGGACGACTTAGGAGTAGCGTCCATGCTTCCTAGGGTATGATCATTTAAGGTGTCCCGTGTACATAATTTGGACACATTTTAGACGACTCCGCGGATGAATCATGAAACTAAGGATTTTGTCAAATTTGTCCTCTAGGCACCTACCCGCGCCCAACCATTTACCCGGGTCCTTGTTACATAGATATGAAGAGTTGCCTCCACTTGCAATTTAAGAATAAGCTTCTGATCAAGAACAGTTCCAAAATTAATCTTTCTTGCTTATTTCCGATCATGATACATCCAGTACCTACAATAGCCTCAATTTCATGCATAAATACTACTCTAGAAAAGCAATTATCACCCAATAAAATGTGCCATTCGGTCAAAGTAACCATCCTTAACAATCTATTCCAAATGCAAGGTTCTAACAGGAAAAGAGAATGAGGCAAGTATCATAAAGACGAAATATCAGATCAAAATGATTACTACAATCTTCTTATTACAGCAAAGCATCACTTTTTATGAGTTTCCACGTCTTCCTGAACCAACCACTGTTTTGTAACAGAGGTGTCTAAAGCAGATTTCGCAAATATGATGATGATTGTTGCTCCCTTGGTTCTAATTGAGTGTCCATTTTTCACCTCGAGGGAAATTTAAGAAAGTTGACTATTGAGCACTAGTTGTAGCATACTATGTCCGCCCCATAGCAATGTGCACAAACTTCCCTTTTGGTTGTCCCATTGATAAGTCTCCATTTCCTAAAATGGACAACAATTATTATTATTATATTTACCCTACCCCACTTGTCATACTCATAAACTTAATTATGTGTCCCACTAGAAAATCCTACCACACTTTTCATACTAACAACAATTTTCCACTCACAATACTTTTGATTGTATATAATTTCTCCTTAATTCCAGTGCACCCCTAATTTTGTGCACATTGTTATGGGACGGAGGGAGGGAGTATATACATAAATACCCCTTAACAATCTTATGATATGACATCATGATTCCTAATAAAAGCTGGATAATGATAATTGACCAGAGAGGATTTTGTAACTTCATCGACACTCATTAGGGTTTTGAAAAAATGGACACTCATTTAATGACAAGGTTTTCTGAAAATTGGATACTCATTTAGGGACAAGATTCTTTGAAAAATGGACACTCATTTAGGGAAGGAGGGAGTAGTTCTTACGGTAAGATGCTGATTGTAGAACATCTTACTTACCAAATAAGAAAGTACACATTGCAAAAATATGAATTAAAATGGTATACAAATTCAATCTCACGATAACACTATACTTAAAAACAATTAGTATGCACATTTAAAAATACTGAGTTAAGTCATGATACAGCTTTACAAATGATGATGGAGAACATTGACAATGCACCAGATTTGCCTTTGCAGAATCCAAAGGGATTACAGCATACACGCACACTAAAATATCTGACCAATACAGAATGAACCAACCTAGCACATCATGGCTTACCCTTGATGAGCCCGGATCTGCTGGACCGGGCCCACGCTCGGTCTGGTCCAAGGAACTAGTGACGTGGCAGTTCCTAGACCGCTGGGAGGGAAGACCGCGGACAGATAGGCCCTTGAGGTCACGACCGCGTCCCTCCCCGCCTTATCCCTATCAAAGACCGGAGGGATCCTGATCGCTGGATTGGTGCCCGCATGATGTATGACCGCTCCATCCGTGCCCGCGTCAAGTACCTTTGACCGCGCCCAAGATGTTGACCGCGGGCTCATGCCTGCCTCCCGGTTATCTCACCAGCCTCCCGGTTAATGTCAAGCCTTACTGAGCAAGTTAGCTTACTGGCTCTGACATGCAAGTTGCCGGCTCCCCCATCACGCATTTAATGCGGCTCAGTCAGGCGCCTACTATTTCATTTAATGCCCCAAGCCATATACACGGCTCATGTCCCTTTCAGCCATGTCCCCTCTGCAGTCAATGTTCCCTTCCTGACAGGACCAATTAGCTGCGGACACGTGTAGCTGGTCAAATACCAAAGTGCCCCCTAGGGCTGATCTCATTGCTTACATCAACAAGCACCACTACATTGCCTATAAATAGAAGACCTTTGTCCCCTTGGGCAAGGTAAGTTCCAAATATATTGAGTAAGCCATATTACTCTAAACCCTAAACACACACACTCCAAGGTATTCCAAGCCTTATTTACTCAGTATTCTTACTCTCACACCCGAGGGCCTGAGTTGGAGTAACATCCAACTTTGACCTTAGCGGTGCTTTTCTGTATTGTGTTCTAGGTACAACTAATCCACCAAATATATCAAGCCAGATATCCTTGAACCGCTCCCGACCCTGAAAAGCTTGGCGTCATCAGTGGTTCCATTGCCGGGAACAGACTTTCATTTGTTTTCTCGTTAAAAAAATCTTTGTTTTCAAGACACCTCTCGTGTCCTAAACAAATCCAGTGCCGAAAGGCTCCTCTTTTTCCCATCATCTTCTTTACAGAATATGTCTAGAATTTTGGAAAACGCCGGTCATTTGACCCTAGAGGAGGATAACCAGGCCTCACCCTCCACTATTAATAAAGATAAGCAAACCAACTCGTTCAATGTAACGGGGGCCCATTCTCACCAAAATCCCCACCAACGAGTTATACACCTAGCTAACCGAGGAGGCGCGAGCCGAGAAAGCCCAAGCCCTACTAAACAAAAGCCCAAAAACTCCCCAAGCTCCTATAAAAAACACCACCTTAACTACTCCACTCTCCCCGAGCAAATCCTGAGAAGGCAAGAAATTCTGGCCTCCAAATCCAAGCTGATCGCTGAGGCCATGGCCGTCGCTGATGCTCAAATGGAGATGTTTGAGATAGAGGCCAACGGAGGGCTCCAGTTCCCCCAAGGGTCACAAAGGTTCACCCAACTAGCTCCCGCCAAATCGCTTGCTAGTCAAGCTAAGGGGGCAAACCGGGTTAAACCAACCCTTGAACGCGGACAGCCAGCCAAACGCAGTGTGGTGCATGTGGAAGACAGCGAGGAGGTGGGAGAAGAAGCCCAATCAAATCGCCGTGCGAAATCCCACGCCAGACCCTTGGCCCCGGCCAAGGAGAAAGCCGTGATTCCAAGTGCCAAAAAACAGAAGGTTGATAATCAGAGCCCGAAATTTATCAAGTTTATGAACGAGATGTGGGAGACCCACCAAAAGGCCGTCCAGAGGTGTGGTCGCACCATGGATGCTTTCAATGATAAGATTGCCCGGGCACCTATTCAGAAAGGCAAGCCACCCCAGATGGACACCTATGATGGCTTCAAGAATGCCAAGAGCCATATGGGACGATTCGAGGGACAAATGGCTTTATTCTCCTCAGATGAGTCCGTGATGTGCAAGGCATTGGCTGCAACTTTCACGGGCAAGGCCTTATCTTGGATGTTAGCCATCAAGCCCCGGACCATCCAATCATTCAGTCAGTTTAGAAGCATCTTCCTTAATGCCTTTGCTAGGGCAGGGGTGCCCGCTAGACCAAAGACAGATCTTGTCCGTGTCAAGCAGGCCCCAAACGAGCCTACAAAGGATTACATATCTCGATTTAGGAAGGTGAACGAGGAGATTGTGAACCTGGAGGAAGGAGACATCAGACTCTGCTTTGAGGGCGGCCTCAGCTCCTCCTTCCTCAAAATGAACTTTGCTTCCAAACTCTACTAAAACAAATGGGAAGAGATTTACGAAAGGGCTTCCGCCATTGCATCCGCTGAGGAGCCCAGTGTGCCCGCTCCCCGAGCTTCAGCCAAGGAAAGAATAAGCCAAGTTCAGGAAACCACTCCAGAGCCTGCCCGTACCAACAACCAGGGCTAAAATAGAGGCTGCGGGTCGCATAAACTCCGAAAGACAATAGAAGAAACAGTTTATACCGAGCTCACCGAGTCAAGAGTGGTAATCATGAGAGCCTTAGACTTTCCTCCTCCTCCCCCAATGCTCCGAAAACCAAACGAAAGGAGTAGGGCTAAGTTCTGTGAGTATCACAACGATCACGGGCACGGAACTGAGGACTGCTTCCAGCTGAAGCGAATAATCCAGCAAAAAATCAACGACGGGGAGCTAACCAAGTGGGTTAAAGGAAACAACAATGCCCCCAATAATAATAATCAGCAGCGGTCACGAGGCACGCGTGGTCCGGAGAGGAATGAGAGAGACCACTATGATGATGATTTGGGGGATTATGACATTAATTTCATTGGCGAGGAGCCTCCCACCAACAAACAGCTCTCCCTGCAGATTCGAACCTTGGAGAAGGTTTTCCTAATTCCCTCAATGGCTCCCGAGGAAGAGCAGGAAATAGGGTTCAAAAAGAGTGAACTTGCCTCCTCCCTATTCCACTCTACTCAACCCCTGACTCTTCCAATGAAAATTAATCGAGCCAACATACACCGGGTTTTGCTGATACAGCGCGCCAGGATATTCTCTACTATCACACGTCTGCGTAGGCATGAGAATGACCGAGGCTAACCTGACTCCTTATGCGGGCATGCTCGAGGGGTTCACAACCACGCCATGGGGTAAAGGGGACGATTGTGTTTGAAGTAACTATTGGGAAAAGCCCATGCGTAAGACGGCCAAAATTACATTCACGGTGGTCGATCTTCCTTCCCAATACAATGCCATTCTCTACAGAATCGCCAGCCGAATCGGGAATAGTTGCTGTCCCCCACCAAAGGGTGAAATTTAACACCCCGGGGTTGCTACCATCAAGAACCACCCTGGGAGATTCCTCCGAGCACTCGAGGAAAAGAGAAAAGCTAATAAAGGCCGTACATCCCGCCCGCAGATAGAGAGGGCGAGGACAAATTGAAGAAAGGAAAGGCCCTAACACTTCGTGCCGCCACCCATTCCAATTGGCATGCTTTCTTTCCATACCACTAAGGTGGAGCTCAAGACGAGCGTAAAATCAAAACAGCTGACCCCACTGAGGGAGGTTACATAGATCGAGGCGTTGAAGGGACACCGACTCGTGAGATCATATATTCCATGGCCACGCCGACCTGAGCTCAGGTCAACCCCCCAACTATTATCATCGACTCCGCACAATCGTGAGATCGCCGACCTTCAACCTAACGACGAGCTCGAGGAGGTGGTAATCAACGCCCACTTCCCGAGCAAACCGTTAAGGTCAATGGGAAATTCACCGCGAGGAGAGAAGGATACTCATCGAGTTACTTAGAGCAAATCGTGATGTGTTCGGCATTTAAGGGGCGGAGGATATGCAAGGAATCAGCGAGGACGTGATCCTCCATAAAATCAACGATGACCCATCATTCAAGAACATTCATCAAAAGTCAAGATATTTCTCCCCGGAGAAAGAGATCGCGATCAAGGAAGAGGTGAAAAAATTGCTCAAAGCAGGGATAATACAGGAAATTACCTACCCCAAATGGCTAACAAATGTGGTCATGGTTAAAAAGTCCAATGACAAGTGGAGGATGTGTGTTGATTTCACCGATCTCAACAAGGCATGCCCCAAAGACTGTTTCCCTCTTCCTCGCATAGACAGATCGGTGGATTCAATAGCCGGCCACAGAGTATTGAGCTTCATCGGATGCAGATTCCGGCTACCATCGCATCCAGATGGCTCTCGAAGACGTCCGCTCCGTAGCCTTCATCGTCGCGGCAAGACTTACTATTACACAAATGATGCCCTTCTGCTAAAAAATGCAGGAGCCACCTATCAAAGAATGGTCAACTCGGTCTTCAAAACCAACTAGGCAGAAACCTTGAGGCCTACATTGATGACATGGTTATAAAGACCAAGGAAAACTCCCACGAGCTCGACGTGGAGGAAACCTTCAAAAACTTGCGCTGCAACATGAACCGAATCCCCTAAAATGTGCCTTTGGGGTAAAGGCGGGCAAGTTCCTTGGATTCATGGTCAACCAGCGAGGAATAGAGGCTAACCCCGAAAAAATCCAAGCGTTGTTGGACATGAAACCTCCTGCTTGCGTGAAAGACGTACAGAAACTCAACGGTCGCATCACCGCACTTGGGCCAAGCTTTCATCTCGCTGGCCGCCAGAGAGATGCCCCCTTCTTCAAAACTCTAAAAGGGGGAAGAGAGCTGATGAATTTGCATGGAGTCAAGAGTGCCATCAAGCTTTCAAGAAGTCAAGACATACCTCTGGGCAAACCCACCTCTATTTCAGCAGTTTCTATGTCTCTGGGAAGAGCTTTTTCTCGTTTTTAGCAAGCATCGATCCGCAAGAGTCGCCGTTTTTGTAAGGGAGGAGAATAACTCCCAAAACCAGCTTTATTATGTATCTAAGGCACCGTCCGCCGTAGAAGGGCGTTATCTTAATATAGAGAAGTTAGCTTACGCCTTGCTTGTATCCGCTCGAAAATTAAGAGCCTACTTTTCCGCACATCCTATAACCGTACTAACCGAGGCTCCGCTTAGAAAGGTTTTACACAAACCAGAGTCCCTGGGAGAATGCTAGCTTGGTCTATCGAGCTCACCGAGTTCCGCATCACCTACTCCCCGAGAAAGACAATCAAAGCGCAGGCCTTAGTTGATTTTGTGGTGGAATCATCATTCAAATTGCTTTATCACAATGACCTTGGAAAAAGAAAGCTGCGTAATCGTAAGAAGCCCCAAGTAGCTCGAACACCGAAATTATACAGCATGGAGCGCCCGATTGAAATACGGACTTTGTTCATGGACGGCTCGCGAGCAAGTTAACCAGTGGAGCGGGCATACTTCTGATCGCACCCTGCGGGGAGAAATTCAAAAGGGCCTTGAGATTCAAGTTCGAGGCATCAAACAATCAGGCTAAGTATGAAGCGATTATAGCGGGCATGGAACTGGCAAGAGACTTGGGAGTTCAGAATATTGAGATCAACAGTGACTCTCAGTTCATAGTAAATCAAATTAGGGGGGAGTATGACACTATCAACCCAGTGCTAACTCAGTACTGCGGTCTTGCAAAAACCCTCATCAAAAGTTTCACCTACTATGAGCTGAATCAAGTCATGAGAGAGGATAATGTGGAAGCAGACCTCCTCTCCAGAATAACCGATCAAGAGATTGTTGATTTAGAGACAGATTGCCAGATAGAGTTCACGGAGAGACTGCTATAGATCGGATTCAGATAAACAATATTGAGGATCAAGTAAGGGACTGGGTAGATGAGATCAAGAATTACATCGAGAAGCAAACCCTCCCCGAGGATCCAGCAAGGGCTAGAACCATTAGAACGATGTCCGCGAAATACCTCGTCCTCGATGGGGTACTTTTTCGACGATCATTCACCAAGCCTTTGCTAAGATGTGTCAAAACTCACATGGTCACCAACTTACTCTACGAGGTTCATGAAGGAGTTTGTGGCGGACATCCTGGTGCTCGCACTCTCTCAGACAAGATCAAATTTCAAGGATTCTTTTGGCCTACAATGAGAAGAGATGCGCAGGAGTATGTAAGAAAGTGTGATAAGTGCCAGAGATTTGCGGACATCCCCAGACTACCATCAACAGAGCAAACTTTGGTTGTACCATCGTGGCCGTTTGATACGTGGGGGATTGATCTAATTGGACCATTCCCAACTGCTCGAGGAAACATTAAGTATGCTGTGGTGGCCGTGGATTATTTTACCAAGTGGACAGAGGCCAAGGGCTTAGCCACTATCTCCGAGGAAAATACAATCAATTTTGTCCACGATCACATCTATTGCCGATTTGGAGTTCCCCGAGCAATAATTTCGGACAATGGCACTCAATTCTCTGCAAAGTTCACTGCTGAGTGTGTAAGAATGAAGGTGCAACACCGTAAGTCTGCAGTTGCTTACCCACAAGGAAATGGCCAAGCTGAGGCCGCGAACAAACTAGTCCTGACCGCCCTAAAGAAAAACTTGGAGGGACGAAGAGGACGATGGTTGGACGAGCCTGCACCGCATTATGGGTTGTCCGCACCACAATAAGAAATTCTACAGAGAAACTCCTTTCTCGCTCACGTACGGGTCGAGGCAACGGCTCCAGCTGAGGTTGCCCTACCTCGTACAGAGTCACATACTTCACGAGTCTCAAACGAGGCAAATGAAGGTGTGACTGGACGATCTCGAAGGAAAGAGAATGCGGCAAATGAAAAATTGTGAACTACAAGCGTAAAGCGAAGAAGCACCACGATAAAAGAGTAAAGAGGAGGAGTTTTTCAGTTGGAGATTGGGTACTCAGAAATGTGGAGGTCCAAGGGACCCACCCAACCTGATTTCAACAAACTGTCCCCGAAATGGGAGGGTCCATATGAGGTCACCAAAATAATCAAAGAGGGCACTTACATATTGCGGTCAAAGGAAGGCAAAGATCTCAAGCACGCTTGGAATAGCGATCACCTCGTAAAGTACTTCTTCGATATCTCAGTAAATTTTCGAGGGAGTACGGGCCCCTATACATATACGAAGAAGTTGCTATCAAATTCAAATTTTCAGGCAAAACCTGTTATAAACTCCATTCCCTCCCGCCTCAAGAGCTAGGCGGATGCCCGCAAGCGGATGCCGTGGGTTCAAGAGCCAACATACGAGCTCCTACCCACCGATGCGCAAAGATCCATTAAGATCCGCAAGCCTATATGGGTACAAAGGCCTTTAAGCCCGTACTCGATCGCGGGAGGATACTCGTCCCCGCCCGCATGACACCACCAAGAAAAAGTGAATATAGATGAACGTGGGTACAAAGGCCATGATGCCCGTACCTACGAATTCTAGTGGGGACAAAGACCTGAAGTCCGGACCCACTAATTGCGCGAAGGACCTCGTTAGGGCCGTTACTCGCATGCCTGTATATAACAAAGGCCTACATATAAGCCCGCTTACATGATCGCCATAAGACCCTCACAAAAAACTCTAAGGGGTTTTGAATAAAGGGTCAAAAGGCGTGAACCTCCAATAAGTGGATACATATGCCAGTGGGTTAAAGGGCCTCTATGCTAAATATGCTCCTACCTACTGTTGCGTAGACAATAGCCTCACGGCCACATTCTACATGCCCTATGAAAGTAGCTTGCCTGTCGCTGACTTACACCACAGCTCGCAAGGCTGGGAATAAGTGTAAATGGATGAGAGTGATCAAACAAGTTTAACAAAGCCAAACAGACAAACGGGGTTAAGGCCTCAAAGTTTGCCACAAAGCTAAACAAACGCGGTCACAGAAAAATAGGGCTGACTCTCACAAAAAGCCCAAGGTGTTTTGAATAAAGAGTTAGGAAAACTAAAAAAATGCGGGCAAAGGGCCTATTAAGCCTTTGACCGCAGAAGGAGAGTATAAAATTTAATTGTTAGTCAAAAAACGCTGGAAAAGTAAGAGCAAGAATGCAAGTATCAAGGTACTCAAAAATTGCCAACACTCAAAACAGCCTACAAGACAAGCAATTAAGAGAATAGTTACGAAAAATGCTTCTATTAATGAGGAAAAAATAATTACAAGGTCCTACCATCTATTACATAAAAAGAAAAAGCAAAAATCCTAAACTAAAGGAGCTTGGTCCTCGGGGGTCTTCTGAGACCATATCTCGCGGCCGCACCCTCTCGCGCCCGCTTCCCGAAGTCGGGGTAGCGAAGGGAAGGCCGGTCACAAGAAGGTCCGCGATGGATCGATGCAGGCTCACTGAGACCGGAGCTGGGCCGCCCGCCGAGGAAACAGATCACCTATAAGCAGCCCATTCGGAAAACGCGGCAAGTGGCATCCCCCAAAGGTAGCGCCTCATCCCCGAACCTCGTGGCGTCCACCTCAAAGAATCGTGCCAAGTGGCGCATTTCGCCACAGTGGGCAAGGAGGCCGCCGCGGCCGCCCTAAACCTCGACCTCGTCCTCTGACAAAGGAACTAACGCATGCCCGGCAGTGCACTCCGCCGCAAGAGCAACCAGCCGAGCCGATCACGGCTAACCGTCGACGGAGAACACGCCCGCGGCCGCGGGTTCCGGATTCGTGTCCGGACACCGCCTCGTATCGAGCCGCATTCTCATCATTCACCCAGTTCAACTCCTCGTAGTTTTTATACTCCTCCACCGCTTCCTTCCGAGCAATGAGCAAAGATAGCCTCCTCTCCAACCGAAATCGCCTAAGCGGGAGCAAATGCCTGAGATTTCATCAACTTTGGGCCTCCAGGGGTAGAGATAGCGGCTTTTGGGATGACTCAGCCTCTTGCCAGCCTTTCTCGGCATTCCTTGGGCTCCCACTCGCTCTCTCTTTTGCCCCTGAGCTCATCCCTCTCCCCTTAGCTTTTTTCAAGCTCTCCTCCACCTCCGTCAACCGCTCCCGAAAACCCTTCAAGTCGCCTCCTTCCTTCGGGAGAAGGTTTTCTTTCTCTTCAAGAGAGGAGCTCAAGATCGCTACCTTCTCCCGAGCTCGCGCCACCGCGGAGTTTGTCCGCCAAGATCGTTGTCAGGTTGTTCTCAAGATCCTCGGGACAGAGCATCACAAAGACTCCCGCAGCCTCAAAGACTTTATTACCCGCCCAAGGGGAAGGAGAGTTAGAAAAAGTTCGCAAAATTTTAAATTATGAGATAACAGAGGAAGGCAAGTCCAAACCTCGCAAGTGGCAAGGCCTATATCCCCCACCAGAGCGCAGGCATTCTCCCGGGCTACTACATTCTTGTAGAACCGGGAGTAGAGGCGGCTGACAAGGCCAATTCCCACTGAGGAGTTATTGGCATTCCGGCATAGATATCTACACCTAACAGGGCACATCGTATGCCTTCTTCCCCGACGGTCCGCAGTCTCCTCGCGAGTGGTCAGAGGGGCCACCGGGTAGGAAACCGAGCAGATTGTACCCCCAACAGGGGGAGCAAACTGACGAGACCGCGGAAGCACGAGTTGACGCATCCACCACTTTTTGGGACTTAGAGGACCTCTCTCTCCCCAACTCCCCATCCCTTTCCGACCTCTTCCGGACTCTAAGTGACGGCCGGAGGAGACGGCGCGCCTGTGAGGGGCCGAGCTCCGAATGGCGTGAGCGGGGAGGAGGACCCTGGGGCGGAGGCAGATTCAGTGATAGGAATAACCTTCGAGCGGACAGCAGGCTCACCGCCTTCCCGCTCACCACGGCACACTCTTATTCGCCTCGGATCCCTCCCATTTCGCCTTGCCTCCTCGCGGCAGCCTTCCTTATCGCCTTCATGTTCTGCCTTCATCTCGGGCGGCACTTAGTGAGGCCATCGAAGTTATACTCTTCTGGGTCTACTGCGAAAGAAAGAAATTGGTCAAAATACTCAAGAAATCGAAGCAAGAAAAAATTGCGCTTCATAAGAGTCGTAGACCAATTAGTTCTCGGAGGCTCGCATTCGCCCAAAGATGCAGTGTCTTACAATCGGCCTCAAATTGATAATGCTCGTGCACCCTCCAATCGTGGTCACTGGGCATGGGCTCTATTTCTACTCGGGGCATGTGGGGCGCCCTCCTCGCGAGGAGCCACCCCCGAGTAGATTAACAGGCTCGCACTCAACAACGGCACCCACGCCGTATACCTGCTCCTCCCCGCCGCCTAGATAAGTGGCCAGTGACTCTCCAAGGCAATGCGCATGTTTTCTGAGGAACTGGGTTAGGATAATTTTGACGGATACCTTCATCGGGATCGGATTCGAAGGTTTTGAGAAAGGCCATCCAAACCTAGACTCTATGACTGTGGATGCCCCTCTCGGTTCCACCGGTCAAATTTATTCGAGGGAGGAGAGAAGGTCCGGACATAATAATTCTTAGCCTTCAAACTCGGATTACCATGGCCGATCTCGGTTCGTAATAAGCATAAAGCCGCAAGTGGCGGGTTCGTAGCCCGCGAATCTGCAAACCGCTATGAAGGAGACAATAGCCCTGATAGCATTAGGAGTCAGGTGCATGGGCAGGCAACTATTGAACTCCAGGAAAAAGTAAAAGAAGGGGTCCAGGGGCAGCCTCAGGCCATTCTCAAATTGGGCACCGTAAAAACACAGCTCTATTGCCCTCGCTGGACATCGCCATGGTTTCTTGCCGCAACTTGTCCTTCCCTTTATCTCGAATACGGCCTGTGGTGCGACGCGAAAGGCATTGCGGTCAACATTATAAGTCTCATAAATCTCCTCCTCCCGTTAATGGTAGCCACCTCTTTGGCTTTCTTACCGCGGCCACGGCCAGATTCACCTTCAGCCGGCCTCGCTTTATTCCGGCAGGGGCCACAACCACCTCCTCCTGAGTCGAGTCCTCAAAGGCATCAACAATCTCCTGGTCTCGCCGGCCTTCTTAGAGGTCCCCGCAGCCCTCCTATCCTCGACCTCGCGGTCATCCTCCCTGCCTCCGAGCTTCGTCGGGCCAAAGAGACCTGGCATCACCACTGCGCAGGTCACTTCGCCATTCTCCCCGCCTCCGGCCACCTCAAAATTAAGG
Source organism: Adenophora triphylla var. japonica (assembly GCA_022495995.1). NCBI lineage: Eukaryota > Viridiplantae > Streptophyta > Magnoliopsida > Asterales > Campanulaceae > Adenophora > Adenophora triphylla. Next base: position 264,600 of record JAFEMH010000123.1, on the reverse strand, counting down.
GCTCAAGCTCCTCACTCGCTACTCAGTCAATTGTCTCGCCCTGCAGGGCCGCGGCACATCGGGAAAAATTGTCCTCGCGGGGAGAACGTCCAAGGCATCGCATGCATCCCCTAATCCTCGCGCCCGTCGTTCCTCATTAACTTGCTCTGGGTCCATCAGGGCTCACACTTCTCCCGCCGCTTATCTCGTCGGGGACACAGATCGCTCTCCTAACAAGTTCAACGGCGTTCAAAGCCTGATCTCTCTCGCGGGGAAACCTGCACAAAACCCCCATCACAAAATTTCTTAACCTACTAGTATTCCCCAACACTAGTACATCGCGGTTCATTATATACTTCCTCTTGGCCTCCCACAACCGGGGTGGGACAAACGGCCCCCATTGGGATTTCTCACAAAAATACAAAAAGCTAGACAGGGACAGCCTTAGCCACCCCAATCCTACCTTCCTAAATATTCCCCCCGTCCGTTTACAAACGGCGAAGGTATCTGGAGTGCTCCATCTCCTAACTCTATGGGACGGCAGGGTCCAAATTCGCGAGTAGCCTTATTCAAAACCCAAAGAAATAGAAAGAGATGAAGAAGAAAACACCCAAATTACTTATTACTAAGGAAAAGCTTGAGGGTTGGATTCGAAGAACACAAACACGGAATTCGCAGCAAAAATTCTCTCTCTAAGCTCTTTGAAGGTTTGAAGACGGTAAAAAGGTTTGAGGTTTAAGGGTTTGGTATTTATAAGGCCTACATATACGGGTTAACCGGTTTAACCCGTATTAATTAGCCCACAAACCGCTCCTCGAACCACGAACCGTCTCCAAACGTTTGAAAATTCAAAAAATTTCCCATTTTGCATTTATGGTACCCCTTGGATGACTGACACGTGCACTCCGTGCCTGACACGCGCTGTCTTTTCATATACCAAGGGGCCCACTTGCAAACCGGGAGGCAGAGCATGCAAGGGGCCACGTGTCTCCCACTGGTGCCTCCCGAATGTGCCTATAAGCCCAGAAGGCAAAGCAACAACAAACAAAAAACGCTAACACTGGTGCTCGCCAAAGCAGCGGTCTGATCCAACCGAGCTTCTAGTACCTCCTCGCTCAGACCATAAATAATCACACTTGGAGTTAGGGGCCATTGATGAGCCCGGATCTGCTGGACCGGGCCCACGCTCGGTCTGGTCTAAGGAACCAGTGACGTGGCAGTTCCTAGACCGCTGGGAGGGAAGACCGCGGACAGATAGGCCCTTGAGGACAAGACCGCGTCCCTCCCCGCCTTATCCCTATCAAAGACCGGAGGGATCCTGATCGCTGGATTGGTGCCCGCATGATGTATGACCGCTCCATCCGTGTCCGCGTCAAGTACCTTTGACCGCGCCCAAGATGTTGACCGCGGGCTCATGCCTGCCTCCCGGTTAATGTCAAGCCTTACTGAGCAAGTTAGCTTACTGGCTCGATACGTCAAGCCGCCGGCTTCCCCATCACGCATTTAATGCGGCTCATTCCGTGCGCCTACTATTTCATTTAATGCGCCAAGCCATATACACGCTCATGTCCCTTTCGGCCATGCCCCTCTCGCAGCCAATGTTCCTCCTCCTGACAGGACCCGATTAGGCTGCGGACACGTGTAGGCTGAGTCGAAATACCCAGAAAGTGCCCTGGTGATCTCGTGCTTACATCAACAAGCACCACTACATTGCCTATAAATAGAAGACCTTTGTCCCCTTGGGCAAGGTAAGTTCCAAATATATTGAGTAAGCCATATTACTCTAAACCCTAAACACATACACACACTCCAAGGTATACCAAGCCTTATTTACTCAGTATTCTTACTCTCACACCCGAGGGCCTGAGTTGGAGTAACATCCAACTTTGACCTTAGCGGTGCTTTTCTGTATTGTGTTCTAGGTACAACTAATCCACCAAATTTATCAAGCCAGATATCCTTGAACCGCTCCTGACCCTAAAAAGCTTGGCGTCATCAACCCTAAAGTATACTTAAACTCCACTTCGGATTTGTTTCTATTACCTTGGTCAGCAAACTGAATCTTTCCTCGTCACTTTCATTGGTTCATTGCAGCCCTTAGGCTACTTTAGAATATTTCAGTGTTTTCCATTCAAAAGATAATATGCTCAAATGAATCTAGAACAAGCATAATAACAGAATGGTTACCATTGAAAAGCTCTTGTAGATAAAAATTTCAATGTAACCTCAGGATTTGTTTTTGAAAGATTTGGATCTCAATCTTCCAAAAGTAAAATGTATACCGTGAATCTATTGTCCCCATCCCCCTTGTATTTTATGTATAAATTGTTAAATACATGCCTAGAAAACCTTTTATAAGCATCCGTAAGAAAACCTTTTATAAGTATCCGTAAGTACAGTAATAAAGCATGTGTTTTACCAAAGCCATTTTTCAGGAGAGCTCCCCACTATTATACAATTTTTATAAAAAACTACTTTTTTCATATATTTTCTAGAATTAACATTAGCTTCAATTTTATTTTATTTTTTTAGTTTCAATGTATGATGCATATTAGAAATGTCATGTTTCTGAAAAGAATGAAAATAAAAGACAACAACATAATATTAGGCTCCGTTTGTTTCGCCGTAAAACATTTTCCGGAAAAAATTTGGGGGTGGGGTAGGCAGGGGGTGGGTGGGGGAGTGTGTGGGGTGGGGTAGGCAGGGGGTGGGTGGGACGGTTACAAAAAAAAAAAAAATTGGGGGTGGGGTAGGCAGGGGGTGGGTGGGACGGTTACAAAAAAAAAATAAAAATTGGGGGTGGGGTAGGCAGGGGGTGGGTGGAGCGGTTACAAAAAAAAAATGGGGGGGGGTGGGGGGGGTGGGGTAGGCAGGGGGTGGGTGGGTGGTGGGGTGAGGTAGGCGGAGGGTGGGTGGGGTGGTTACAAAAAATGATTAAAAATATTTTTTTTTAATAAAACATTTTACGCCCTTTCGAAAAATATTTTTCTTACCAAACACCCGAAAACATTTTACACCTTTCTCCGTAAAACATTTTACGCCTTACATCCGTAAAACATTTTACAGGAAAACATTTTCCGGAAAACGTTTTCCGAAAAATGTTTTACGTCGAAACAAACGGAGCCTAAGGTTGAATTAAGAAAGGGGGCTAATTTCTTTGGAAGGTCAAAAAAGATTAAAAAAAAAAAAAAAGTGGCACTTATTTTTTTGGGAGGGATGGGGCATATGTATGTATGTGTTAAGAAGACCTGTAACTATACCGTCATAAATAACTATTGGTCCAACACCAACCTACTTCACTGAAGGCATATTTTCCATGAAGAAAAGCTCTTATACTAATCAAACCATGTTCTAATGTTTAAAACATGATCCACCGCCACAAGCACATCAATCCACATGAAAACACTAATAATTGAATGAAATTTCGCAATCTTTTCTCCCAGAACAATACAAATAATAATTGAATGAAATTCCACAATATTTTCTCACAGAACACAGTGAAATTGATTGGCGAACGGAAAAGCCCAAACCCTAGATACATCGAGGACCGTTAGCTTGAACAATAAGGTCATCCAGGGATTCAATTCGACCAACCCAAAATTAGGGATCAATATAGCGGAGACCAATCTAAATCCCTATTCTATACAACAAACAAAAACAACACTCGAAAGGAGAAATCAATGAAAAAAACAAAATCTACTCCGTAATAAAGATGAAGATCAATGATCGGGTAAGAATATCATATCATATCAAAACATCCAGATAAAATCACACAAATCAGACGGATTATAACAGTAAAGGAACCTAGAAATTGAAAATCGGTAAGGCGATTGAGAACTGGAAGGAAGAGAACGTACGTCAGTGCGGCGGGGACGTCGAAAGCCGGAGTTTAAAGCCGAGCGGAAAGGGGGCGGCGAGGATAGGGAGAGATGGGAGTGATGAATCAATCTACTGAATTGTAAAATGAAATTGTACAGCATTGAAGGGCTTTTGAGTCATTTCATTACGGCATATGGAGTTTTCCAAGGTTGTTTCAAGTAACGGAAACCGAGATAATTCCGTGGAAAAAAAAATAAAATTTGCCCCTCAATTTTAGATTCACTAAAATTTTGTTTCAAAAAAATAAATCTTCAATTTTATCACTATATTTAATAATTATTGGCTTATTTTCCTCATTCAGCCTCTTATGGGTGGTAAACTGAAATGATTATGAGATAAGGATTGGGCTTGAACAGTACAATGAACTCAATGGGCTTAGTGGGCCAAGTAATCTAGGATGGATCACACGTGTTAAGGAGGGTAAATAATAATAAAGTAAATGATAAATGGTATTCTTCCTTAAATGGCGAGATTTGTAATTTGCGACAAGAATATAGGAGGGAGCGAGAATAGGCGATAGGCGGGAAGCATCCGTGGCGAGAAGTGACTTGGTGTTTTTAGCCTTTGGACAACAAGTGTAGGGGTTAGACTAGGCGATTATATTGATATTGCTCTCTTGGAAGGATTGTCGCCAGGCGACAAGTGTGACTGATAGGTAATAAGTGATTGTGGCGTTGCCACGTGGACACCCCCCATAACGGTCAACAGTGTGATGTGACATGATGAGCGGTATTCCCCTACCAACTTTGGGGGTAGTTGACCCAAAAAGCATGGATGAGTGACACGTGTCCCTAAGAGTATGGCCTATGATTGAATGAGGGTATAAAAACGTGAGAAGCAACATAATTTGGGTAAGTCATATAATCTCTCTCCAAACTCTCTCTCTCTCTTTGAGTATAACTTCCATTGATATCCTCTTATACCTCCAAATCAGTTACTTATTCTCATGTCGGAGGAATTTTATCGGAGCCACCCCCGGTTTAGTTTACCTTGTTTACTTGTGTGTAGGAGTCAAAGCAAACCATCCCAAGAAGTCCAGCCGGAGTATCCTCCATTGCAATTGTGGGTTCAGCTCTTGTGCAATACATTTTTCTGTATAGCATCATAAACTATTAAAAGAAATGTACTAACTGAACATGAATATAAAAAAATAATAATATAAGGTTACCAAAATATCAAAAGTGTTAGAAAATATGGCAATCACAATGTTCACGCGCATACGAATACAAGTATTTACGTTGTTCATCAACTTGCTACGTCTATGGGTGAAGAGAGAACAACTATTATTAATATGAAAAATCACATATTACAAACTCTCTAATCATGTGCACGAATTCTTGATCACAAAAATTCACAAATGTGCAACTCTAATTTAGAGCAACTGATGAGAACGAATTGAACTGCACAGCAAACTAGAAAATCAATGAAACACAAAGAAATCACTAATTCGAATCCTAGAATTATTGATAACATATCACACTAGAATAATTCATGTTATTGGATAAGACGAGTATTTATACTTCCAACTCAGCCAGAAAGATTCCAAGACCTTAAAGAAAAAGAAAATACACTTAAAATCAATCTTCGACTTGTATCTTGGGCTTCCTATTCAAATGAATCTCTTCTATTCAAAGACACATAGTCCTAACAAATACCCACCTTGACTTTGAATCTCCCAAATTAATAATCAAAATAGACTTTTCCACCTCTCTTGTATCGATTGTGTTACGTTGAACATCAAACTTGTCCTTCGAACAACTAGATTTGTATCACACTAGACACCCAGATGTGTTACGCCAAACACCAAATTTGCAGCAACAAGTTGATCAGACTTGTTCAATAAGCAAACATATTTGTGTACACCATAACCTTGCCCGAATGAGTAAACAGGCGTGACACCTAAATGTATCCCCTTAGACACCAAAATTGTGCATCGCCGAGCACACAAAAATGTCTCCAAGAAACCCAAATGTGTCACTACAGTACGCACTCAAATTTGCCCCAACTTGCAATTAGGCAAATTCAGTGCTTATTTCGATCTTGCCTACCAAAACAAATAAAGCGACCATATGGACGGAATCCCTAACAGTAGCTACCTTTTTTCGTTTCCCTCTTCGATTCCTAGATGTGTTGATACTGCTCTAGCATAGGATACTTGAGTCATCCCCATTTTCTTCTCAACAGGACCAAGTTGTGTGTGTCGACTCACTAACTATGACTTGCCCATTTCGACTCCACCTTGAGTAACTTGTTGCTTCACATGTTTGTGAACTACCCCACAAGAAGCCTCAAACCATGCTTCCTCCAAATGTGTCTTTACCATACCATTTGTAGTACGACGCTCGATACTTAAGTCAAAAAACGTAGATTCTTCGAGGACGTACAAGACATCTTGTTTTACCCCATTCAAAATAACGTTTGAACCCTGCAGACATTGAAGCTCCACCTTCACCTTTGAAATTTCATCCTATCTTGTCTAGACGACCCTGCGAAACCAAATTCTTTGTTACTTCATGAACATGTCTTACCTCAATCAACGTACAAACTTACCATCAAAATTTTGCACCCTTATGGAATCCATTCCAACTACCTTACAAATAGAACCATTAGCCATACAAATATTGCCATCTTCTATCTGCTCGTACGTTACAAACCATTTTCTACGCGAACACATGTGATAAGAAGTCCCAGAATCCATAATACATGCATCTTTCATGTCTTTGTCTTCTTCGGTTACTAGAGCATAGTTCTCTAAATCGGCATCTGTCATTAGCTACAGTTGACCTAAATTGCCCACTCTTCCTCAACTTGGGACAATCACATTTCCAATGTCATTTTTAAATTAATTATAGACATCTCTAAATCTAGGACCCCTTTTAAAAGGATCCTTGTTTCTCCACACCATTAATGCAGAAGTCCACATACCCCTCATATGACAATATGACAATGGTAAAGAAACCAAGAAATTAAGAGCAACATCTTCAAAAATTGTGCAAATTTTGCACTAAATCATTGGAGATGATCTTAGTGTTTGAACATTTCTATTCAATAAAACAGCCTAATATTCTCTTACTTGTTACCAAATGAATGTATAAATTTAGTCAAATAAATGATCTTCTTTGGAAAATTCATTTTATCCACATATTAAAGTATACATTCATCACTTAATCAACTTCGGATCTAAATAACGTAAATCACTTTGGCGACAATATTATTTAGAAAATTTATGAAGTTGTTTATGCATATAATTAATCACAAAGAAGAAAGGTTTGAAAAATGTATGTTTTTGCTCAAGAAATTGAAGGCTCAATCTGCAGGTGGTGCTCGGCCGAGCACAAGGAATGACTCGGCTGAGCAGGCCTTTTCAGAAAAAATTCATCACTCTGTTCAATGGTGCTCGACCGAGTCATTGACTTACTCGGCCGAGCAAAGAGGTCCGCACGGACGTGAATTGCACAAGTAGATCCGCACGTCCGTGTGCCATATAACGCTCGACTGTGCCAATGGGATAATCTTGCTTGATTCATTGTCCTTTTTGACGAATTTTATGCATTTGAGCCAAAAACTTCAATCATTTTCAGATTTTAAACTAGATAAATGTTATTAACACTCTATGAATGAATTAGAGTGATTAAAAAACATCAAAACATAATGATTTCAACATAAAGAAAGCAAAATATGCTATCATGAACTCAAATTTAGTCAAGAACATGACCAGACTCTGATACCAATTGTTGAAACATTTCTATTCCGTTAATCCCAAGTCGTACTCATATCTTGATGAAGTATGGGAAAAGAAATGGAGGAGGAAGCGCAGTATACCTGATAAATCCATTTGTGTTGATGTTTTGAAGAGAAGAAGAAGAAGAAGAAATAAAGGAGGGGTGTGGAATCTTCTAAATGATAAATGCCTTCTCTTTGTTCAGATTTTATGGAGAGAGTATATGAAAAATTAGGTATGTTTCTGTGCTGATGGAAGTCTTCTATATTTAGGAAACAAATAGGCACTTCATTTAGGGACCACACCCTTTCATGTATGAAGTAGTGAAAGATTACATTTTGTCCATCATAAATAGGTAATTTCCACTTCGGGAATTCTACACATTGATTAATTTTATATACTTTATATTAACATTATATTTAATATTTATACATGTATGTCTACATGTTTATGTATTTTTACTAAGTATACACATTTTGTAATCCATGTTCTAACAATTCCCGCTTGGATTGCCCAAACATGTGTTTGTACTTAACAAACTCTTCTAAAATCATATTTATAATGTAGATGACAATCCTTATGTATACTTTATTGTCATTTCAACAATCCCGTCCATTAGTTTTATAAGTATAAGGACTAAAGAAGCATTCGTTGTAATTGATTCGCAACTAAACTTGCAATAATCACATATATATGTAGCGATGCGATTTTTTTAATGAACACAGAGTCGCCACTTATTATTCATTTAGGAAAACAATAAGAAAAATCTTTTTGATAATTTAAAGAGATTCGAAGGTTCGGGGGTTAATTTATGGGATGGGAAGGTCGTGGAGCACCCATTCCACCCAATCCGGAGATTGGTCTTGCCAATTGAGTATTATCAATCAAAACAATTAATAATTAAGAAAACACAAGAAAACCCTAATTAATTTCTTAATTAGGAATGTTGGGTTGTATGCTTCGAGATCACCTCCATGGATTGAAGGGACTCTAAGCTAACCCTTTTGATGGGATTACACTACTTTAAAAGCAATTAGAGGGATTGAAAAGAAGAATATGAAAGTATAGGAGTTTACCTTGTATTTTTTATGAATAACCTCGATAGAGGTTCGAGATCTTCGTAGGAAGATGATGAAAAATGAATTTTAGGGGTGTTTGGGTTAGAAAGTGGTTCTAAGTGTTTTCTCCTCCTTTTCTCGGTCGAGAAATAATTTGGACGGAGTTCCGCCTTGATTCTAGACTTGAATATTGGTATTCGTCGATCAACAAGGTTGATGGACGAATTTGGGTGTTGTTTTAGAGTGATTTGCAGGAGTCTTTCAAGGAGAGAAACAAGCAAATTGTGTGTTCCAAAATACTGAAAGTCATCAAGTATTTATAGGGTTTGATTTACTTGGTCACCAAGATTAGGAGACTCAAAAGATTTAGGATAGCTCCCAAAGAAGGTTCCAGAACTCTCAAATCAGTAGAGACTCAGATTGGATAAGAGTTTATCAAGAAAAGTGGTTGAAATCGACAAGGGAAGTGAATCTGCACATTCTGCAGAGGAGATGTTTCGCGATAGACACGTATGTCCCGCGCGGGACAACTAGTCAATTGACTATTCTGTCCTCTTCAGTTATTCCGTTAGTCAGTTAGGTCCAAAACTAACAAGGTTAGTTATAAACTTAACGAAACTAATATGCTTTCATCAAAACACAAAAGAGAGACGAAGAGTAGTGTAATCATGTAATTATTGGTTCAGAATGGGATGTCTACAATATATATCCAACTAAATGACATAGATTAAGTATAGATGTGTAGCATGGAAAATTGATGAATATATTGAAGTATGTATATAGATATATATATATTCCTCCAACAAGTCCTACTTAATCAAATGAGATCAATAATTAATAGGTGTAAAATAATCAAATGAAGTACAATACAAACTCCCACTATATTAAATGTTATCAAAAGTTGTTACACTCATATGAGCGGTATGCTCATGAAACGCTAAAGGAGATAACACTTTAGTAAACGAATTCGCTAACATGGAGTCTGTTCCTATAAGTTGTATTTCTATTTGTCCCTTCTGTACTCTTTCTCTTACAACTAGAAACTTGATATCTATATGCTTAGATTTAGATGAACTCTTGTTGTTGTTAGAATACAACACTGCAACCCGATTATCACAATATAACTTGAGCGGTTTTTCAACACCATTGACAATTCGCAGTCCCTCAATGAATTTACGCAGCCATATAGCTTGTTTGGATGCTTCGTAACAAGCAACAAACTCGGCTTCCATGGTAGAGGAAGTTACAAATGTTTGCTTGACACTTCTCCAAGATATTGCTACGCCGGCTAATATGAAGACATAACCAGACGTCGACTTTCGACTATATGACATCCATCAAAATCGAAATCGGAATACCCAATAATCTCAAGATGATCCGATTTTGTATATGTAAGCATGTAGTCCTTAGTGTTTTGTAGGTATCTCATTACTCTTTTGGTTGCAACCCAATGTTCTATCCCCGGATTGCTTTGATATCGACCAAGCATCCCAACAATAAATGCAAGGTCTGGGCGAGTACAGACTTGCGCATACATTAAGCTTCTTACTGCTGATACATAAGGGATATTTTACATATAATTGGATTTTATATTATTTTCAGGACATTGCTTTAAACTGAATATATCTCCTTAGAAACAGGGGTGTCATGTGGTTTACAATTTTTCATGCTAAACTTTTGTAATACCTTCTAAAATACCTCGTGAACGAACACGATAAATTTGGATTCCCAATACAAAAGATGCATCACCAAGATCTTTCATTTCAAACTTATTTGATAGAAATTTCTTGATTTCCTTAAGAAGGTCTTTATCATTACTAGCAAGTAAAATATCATTCACATATAAGACCAAAAATATAAATCTACTCCCACTGAACTTATGGTACACGCAATCTTCAGCAAGATTCGTTTCAAAACCAAATGAAAGAATTACTTGATTGAATTTTAAGTACCATTGACGAGAAGCTTGCTTGAGGCAATAAATGGATTTCTTAAGTTTACAAACTAATGGATTAGTTTAATCTAAATCAGTCACCATTTCTGGTTTCTTCATATAGATAGTTTCCTCAATGTCTCCATTGAGAAAAGCTGTCTTTACATCCATTTGATGAAGCTCAAGGTCAAAATGTGCTACAAGTGTCATAATGATCCTAAAAGAGTTTTTAGACGATACCGGAGAAGATGTTTCTTTATAATCAATGCCCTCTTTTTGAGTGAATCCCTTAGCAACAAGACGAGCCTTATATCTTTCTACATTACCTTGTGAATTCCTATTGGTCTTAAAGACCCATTTACATTCGATGGGTTTCACATTTTTAGGTAATGGAACAAGATCCCAAACGTCGTTGTCTTTCATGGATTTTAACTCTTCATTTATGTCATCGATCCATTTATGAGAATTTGAACTATTAATGGCTTCATGGAAGGTGAGCGGTTCATCTCCCACTAAGTCTAAGTGTTCCTCATTCTGGGCAAGATACATAATCAACCGAAATCGCACCCTTTCTTACTCTATTAGATCTCCTTAAGGGCACCAGTTCTTCTTGATTTTGAGGTTGTTGAATTTGATCCTTATTAACAACATTTTCATGTTGTTCGATATTTATAGGAGGTTCTATATAGTTTTGAATTATATGTTCTTGTTAAATTTCAGGTACAAGTACTTGATTTTCAATAGGAACTATGGGAAGAGGTATATAAATGAATTCTTCTTCCTCATCAAATTCAAAACTATTCCTAATTTCACCTCTAAATTCAACATCCTCAAAGAACCTAGTATTTTCCGTCTCAAAAAAGGTTCTAGTTTTCGGGTTATAAAATTTATATCCCCTAGATCTGTCAACATACCCCACAAAGTAACTACTAACAGTCTTAACGTCCAGTTTTCCCTCATTAGGCCTATAAGACCTTGCTTCTGCTGGACAACCCCATACATAAAAAGGATTTAGGGACGATTTCTTATTCGTCCATAATTCATAAGGAGTATTGTCGGTAGCCTTTGAAGGAGCTCTATTGAGAATATAAGCAACGGATTTTAATGCGTCGCCCCATATGAGTGAGGTAAAGAAGTACAAGAAATCATACTTCTTACCATATCCTTAAGGGTTCTATTACGTCTCTCCGCTACACCATTCATGCTAGGTTTGCCCGGCATGGTGTAATGAGGGACAATCCCACACTCTTCAAGATAGAGAGCAAAAGGACCCGGACGTTGTTCACCCGAATCGTCATTCCGTCCATATTATTCACCACCACGATCGGATCTAACGTTCTTAATAGTCTTTCCAAGTTGATTTTCAACTTCTACTTTAAAAGACTTGAAAACGTTCTATGATTGAGACTTTTCATGAAGCAAATAAATGTATCCATAACGAGAGTAATCATCTATGAACGTAATGAAATATTGTTGACCATTCCATGAAGGGGTAGTGAATGGTCCACAAATATCCGTATGAATTAGTTCTAAGACGTTTGATGCTCTCAAGGATTCTTTCCCTTTGGTGTTTGTGAATTTTCCTATAAGGCATTCAATACAAAAGTTTTTATCTGGAATATCAAGTTTGTTTAAGATTCCCTCCGACACAAGCTTATCAGTTCTCCTTTTGGAGATATGACCCAAACGCCTATGCCATAAGGCATAAAAATTTTCACTTGATAACTTTCGTTTAGTGCCTTTAGTTTTGGTTTCATTAATATGAGACTCATTAAATGACTTGACTGTGTCAAGTAAATAAAGATTATCACTATATGATAAAGTACTAGTACCAACAAATTTGGAATTGAAATAAAGATCACATTTATTATTACCAAATGAACAGGAATAACCTCCCTGTCCAAAACTGTGATTGAGATCAAATTATGCCTAAAGGACGGTACAATAAATGTATTAATTAATACAAAAAATATTCAGTACTTAACAATAATCTAAATGTCCCAATGCCCACAACTTCAACTGGATTCCCAGCTCCCATATTGATGTATTTCTCATCTTCTCTAGGGCTTCGGTAATTCAGGCAACCCTGCATAGATACACTTATGTGAGTTGTTGCACCAGAATCTAACCACCATGTATATGTAGGAATTGAAACCAAATTTGCCTTTATATAAACAAGGCCAAATGACATACCTTTTTTAACACGCCAAGCATGATAATTAGGGCAGTCGTTCTTCATGTGAGTAGGGTCCTTACAAAAGAAGCACTTCTTAACCTTTTGATCATTGGATGATCCCTTATACTTCTTGCTTGCAACTGCAATTTTCTTTCCTTTTCTCTTAGTCCCATGAGAAGAGGAAGATGCTAAGTGAGCACTTTCCGGTTTAAGTTGTTTCATTCTATCTTCCTCTTGTGTCACATGTGAAATTAATTCATTAATATTCCACTTGTCCTTTTGACAATTATAGGTCACTTCAAAATGACCAAACTGAGGAGGAAGAGAGATCAAAACCAAGTGTACATGTAAATCTTCTGAAATCTCTAACTTAAGTTCCCTTAGTTTTGTCGAGAGATGAAACATCTCAAGAATGTACTCCCTTAAGTTTTCGTTACCCTTGTACCTCATGGAAACAAGCTTCCTCAAGGAAGCACTTGTTTCCAATTTCTCGCTTTTTGCAAAGCATTCTTCAAGGGTATCCAAAAAACCCTTAGCATTGACGTCCTCAGAAACGCTATTCAAGAATGTTTCTGGGACGGCATTCTTCATGATCATTAGGCTTACGCGATTGGAACGGTTCCACTTCTCAACACTTGAGCAATCTTCTTGAGTGCTTTTATCAGTGAGAGGAGCGGGACTTGGTTCCCTTATTGCGAGATCAATGTCCATACAACCTAATATCATAGTATTTTTTTTTGTTTTTTCAAGTTTTAAAATTTGTCCCATTAAGCATCGAAATACTATTCATAGCAGAGGTGATTGATGAAGCATTTACTAAATCTGTTGGGGTAAGAACAAGAATGAAATACAAAACACGTATAAGTAACTACATATAAGGAGTGATTAATCATATCAAATGAATCCCATTTATCAGATAATTAACATGGCATCAAAACTAATTTTTGGATTGCGAGTTGACTCAAAATTAATTTTCTTTAGGTAACCACGAAATCGAACAATGTCTTAATCAAATACTTTAACCTTTCTTTTCTTTGGGCCGATTTAAGTATTCAATAAAACAACCTAATATTCTCTTACCTGTTACCAAATGAATGTATAAATTTAGTCAAATAAACGATCTTCTTTGGAAAAATCATTTTATCCACATATTAAAGTATACATTCATCACTTAATCAACTTCGAATCTAAATAACGTAAATCACTTTGGCGACAATATTATTTAAAAAATTCATGAAGTTGTTTAAGCATATAATTAATCACAAAGAAGAAATGTTACAAAAATTGAAGGGTGAATCTGCAGGTGGTGCTCGACCGAGCACAAGGAATGACTCGGCCTAGCGGCCTTTCCAGAAAAAATTCATCACTCTGTTCAATGGTGCTCGACCGAGTCATTGACTTACTCGGCCGAGCAAAGAGGTCCGCACGGACGTGAATTGCACAAGTAGATCCCCACGGCCGTGCGCCATATAACGCCCGACCGTGCCAATGGGATAATCTTGCTTAATTCATTGTTCTTTTGACGAATTTTATGCATTTTGAGTCAAAAACTTCAATCATTTTCAAATTTTAAACTAGATAAATGTTATTAACACTCTATGAATGAATTAGAGTGATTAAAGAACATCAAAACATAATGATTTCAACATAAAGAAAGCAAAATATGCTATCACGAACTCAATTTAGTCAAGAACATGACCAGACTCTGATACCAATTGTTTAAACATTTCTATTCCGTTAATCCCAAGTCTAACTCATGTCTTGACGAAGAATGGGAAAAGAAATGGAGGTGGAAGCGTAGTATACCTGATGAATCCATTTGTCTTGATTGATGTGTTGAAGAGAAGAAGAAGAAATAAAGGAGGGATGTGGAATCTTCTAAATGATAAATGCCTTCTCTTTGCTCAGATTTTATGGAGAGAGTATATGAAAAATTAAGTATGTTTCTAGGTTGATGGAATTCTTCAATATATAGGAAACAAATAGACACTTCATTTAGAGACCACACCATTTCATGTATGAAGTAGTGAAAGATTACCTTTTGTCCATCATAAATAGGTAATTTTCACTTCGAGAATTTTACACATTGATTAATTTTTTATACTTTATATTAACATTATATTTATGATTTATACATGTACGTCTACATGTTTATGTATATTTACGAAATATACACATTTTGCAATCCATGTTCTAACACTTAGAGCATAAAACAACCAAAATTAATAATTTGTTCAGAAAGCAAACAAATCAAAGAGAAAAATAAAAAAAAACAAATCCAAAAATACAGAAGTAGAAACCGATAATAGAAGCAAAATATAATTACAAGGCAATAAATTAGCTTAAGCTATCAACATTCTTGTTAAGCTCCTCAAGTTTTTTCATTCTGATCTTTTCACTTTCACCTACCAACTGCAAATTAATATAAACAAGAAAAAGGTGAAACATAAAATCAAGAAGATAATTAATACCGATATTAGATTGAGTCGGTCTGGGGAGAAACGCGTTTCTCCGTGCTTCTGGAGAAACGGGGCTTGTTTTGTCGCGCGACATAATAAGCCAGTTTCTGGATATACTTTCATCAGCTTCTGGATATCCAGAAGCTTTGGAAAGGATATCCAGAAGCTTTGGAAAGGATATCCAGAAACCAAATATTTTTTCTGGATATCCTTTCCAAAGCTTCTGGATATCCAGAACATTGAATATGGATATCCAGAAGCTTTGGAAAGGATAGCCAGAAAAAATATTTGATTTCTGGATATCCTTTCCAAAGCTTCTGGATATCCTTTCTAAAGCTTCTGGATATCCAGAAGCTATCTTCTGGATATCCAGAAGCTTTGGAAAGGATATCCAGTTGTGGTGGCTAAGTATGTCGCGCGACAAAACAAGCCCCGTTTCTCCAGAACCGACGGAGAAACGCGTTTCTCCCCAGATTTTGTGTATTAGATTATTTTTTTTTTAATTTGTAAATACAAGTGAACTTTGATCAAACATTAATGTCATTAGAATGATTCGACTGATATTAATATTTGATCAAAACTTGCTCGTTATGATAATTTAGTTAAAAATTATCATAACATTACATAGCGCTTGTGGCGAAGCCAGAATTTTTCATAAAGGGGGTCAAGATTGTTTTTGAGATAACTATTATAAATGAGATATCCAAATTTAATACATAAGGGGGTCAAAATATTAAATTTAGCACAATTCTTTTTCAAAATTAATGGGGTCAAAATTTATAAATCTAGTATTTTTAATAGTAAAAAGTCATTTTCTAAAAATTTGAAATTACTAAAATTGACACAATCCAAAATTGAAGTGGGTCATGACCCCCATAGCTTACACGTAGCCTCGCCACTGCATAGCGCCGGAAATATTTTATATTGCGTTGCGCGCCTATATTATTTTGTTATCTGATTTTCATTTCGCCCGAGCGAGTGAAAGAGCCAAAAAAGAGAAGGAGCGGTTCAAAATTCAGTGCAACACCTTTGGCTTTATACTAAGGCCGTTTGCTCGTGTGTTTTGGCAAATAAAAATAAAAATAAAAATGCAGGCAATAAATTCAATCTTTTTCCTATTTATTTATCAACGCAACATTTGAAGAGCAACTTTTTTTAATAAAACACTTAATTTTGTACTATTTTCTTCGAAAGTTACGCTCATTTAACAAATATGAAAAATATCATGTTTTTAATTAAATTACCAAATATATTTAAATGAAGAAGCTGTTTTTAGAAAGATCTACACGAAAAAAAAAACTAAATTTTGAATCGTTGTCGTATCAGTTAATCTCTTAATCGCAATCTAATAGGTTGCGGATGAAAAGGTTAGTAGAAATGAGATCAAATATCTTGTACCACTTTTGTATACCATATTGTGTACCACAAGTGATCCAACGAATATGCATCATCCATGACATCATGATGATGTCAACCTTAATACCTAATATTCATTTGATCACCTGTCATACACAATATAGTACAGAAAAGTCATACATGAGATTTGGTATCAGAAATGATTAATTACCTCCATTAATTTGGTGACAAGTTGAGATTTCTCCTTGTTCTTCTCATTGAATGCCTCTAGAACTTCTTTGTATTCTTTCTCCTATCAACCAAAAAATTTAAAATATAAATTTTATGAAGCAAATTATGTTTGATGAATTTTCATAAATTTGATAATGATGTGTCAAGTCACCTTCTTCTGGCAATTTTGTCCCAATGGCTTTAGCTCTTTGTTGACCAAGTCAACTTTCTTGCGTATGATTGAAACCTCCTTTCTATTTGGATCTGCAAGAGCTTCAAGCTCCTAGTAGATTAAAAGAAAAAGAAAAAGATAGAGTAAAGAAAACCTTTTTCAGCATAATGTCTAATGAAAAGAAGAAGAAATATCAAATACTTCTCAGTCCCGAAACGATATTTCTATTTTTTTTTTTGTTAACACGAAAATATTTTAAGCAATAATTTTAGGTTGATTTAATTATTCTAAACACAGTGAAGCACAGTTTCATCAATGTACAAGCAAAAGAAGCACCGTTCTAAAAATAAGTCCAATGTATAGTAAAAAGGAATAATTACCGACTTATACAATGTACGAGTCGAAATTAAAAAGTAAATTGCATGAAAATAGTACGTAAATTGCATTATTTGTAACAAATTGATAAAGTATACTGCATTAAAAAATCACTAGATAGTACATTTCATTGATTGTAAAAATCGTGAAACTATGTTGCATATATTTTGATCATTTATAATAAACTATTTTTACGAATAGTAATGTACTCATTTCTCTGTCCCAAATTAAAGGTTTTGTTTTGTCCCAAAATGAATGATTTTATGAAACTTTACCTTCAAATAACTTCGTCCCTAATAATTTTTTTTTCAATATTTTTTTTCACATTTCATTATATTTTTATAAAACTAAAATTTTGAAAATGAATAAAAAGAATAATTATGATTAATTTTTATTGAAAATTAACATTTTTAAAAAATGGCCCTTAAATCTCAAATGGACATTATTCATTTTGGACGGAGAGAGTATGAGATAATAATTTGTAGAATAACTAACTTGTCGAATTTGAGCCAATCTTTTGGTTTCTTCTTCAACTCGACCCCAATGAGCCTGAACTTTCTCCCTAACCTCCATCTTCTTCTTCGTGATCTCTTCTTCCTTTGCTCGAAAATCCGATAACGCGGAGCTCGACATCTTCTCTTCATCATAAACATCGGTCGGACTCCCGTTACAACTACTCATTAAACCTGAATTCTTCATCTCCAATCTTGCTATTTTTGGAGTCACTGCTGCAGCCATTAGTATGATCAACCCTTGTAGCTAGCTTTTTTCCCCCTTGTTATAACAAGCTTTATAATGAATAATAATGAATGATGATGGAATTCTCTCTTTTCTCTGTTGTAGATGCTTAAACAAGGCTGGCTTTAAAGAAATGGGATCTTTTCTTTATTCAGAATGAGGTGGAAAATGACCAAAATGCCTACTCATCCACTCATTTTCATCATTAGCTAGGAACATACTTTTATTTCTCCATTTTATTTCATGATAAATGTCACAATTAACGTATCAATTTTTTTAATCAATACTACATTATTTGTTTGTCAATTGTTTGTATTATGATAAAATTGCATTAAAACTATCTGCTAAGTTAAAAATACAATGGTTATTTTGAGATATATTAAAAATGAATATTGTATGCAATATTTATTATGGGGATGGTAGAGGTCTTATGAAATTTTAATTTGTTTTCTTTAATCAATGTGAATTTGGTAATATAACTATTTTCTGAATTTGGTAGATAATGTTGACCGGTAGGATTCTTCCAAATCTGGCTACGACTATGCCTTTTATCTTTTCATGAATATGATATACTTCCTCCTCCGGCCCACTCTAGTGTGGACTTATTTTCGTTTTGGTTCGTTTCAGATTAATGTGAACTGTCCAAATGACAAAGAATCTTACAATTTCACCCACTCATTCTTTCTCCTACTTTACTTTTACACTCACAACATTCTCTCTCCTAACTATTCTTCTCACTCATTCTCTCTCCTATTTAATTTTTCATACTCACAAACACCTCCTCCACCTATTTCTCTCTCCTATTCTTCCTTAATTCATGTGCTCAAAAAAATGGTCCACAGTGGAGTGGAACGGAGGGAGTATTATATAGCCTCATAGTTTTTTTTCTTTTTTTTTTTTTGAACGAATTTGTAGTGATCTCATGCATAGAACTTTATGTAATACAAAATTTCCGTACAATGTTAAAGTGATTTTTTTTCCCAAAACCAACCTGCTTACCGATTATGAGACTTTGATCAATAAATTCTTTAACCAAATGAAAAATAGAGTGAAAAAAGCAAAATGGTACAAAGATTTATTGACGAAATATGAAAATATCATTCTTTAAAGAATGACATTTTCAAATTTCGCCAATAAATCTCTGTAACATTTTGCTCTTGTCACTCTATTTTTCACAGTTTTGTGATTTCACAATTATAATAAATTGATTTCCCTCAAAATTTTAAAATACAATATATTAAAATCTAGAAATCGAAAAAATAATTTGAAATCACCTTATTAATCGTATCGACAAAATGAATCAAATAAGGACATTCAATATATGATTCAAATTTTAAAAATAAGATTTTCATTTTTCACTTGTAAAAAATTGAAAAAATCGTTTTCATTTCCCAATGATTCCATAGTTGTATTATTATACAGTTGAGTCATTTTTCAATTGTAAAATCATTTATCAATTGATTACATAGTTGTGTGATTGCACAGTTGTATGATTACACAATTGTGTGATTTAATAGTTGTGTTATTTTTCATTTTCACTTGTAAAATCATTTCTCAATTGATTTTACAATTGTATGATTACACAGTTGTGTGATTTCACAATTGTGTCATTTTTTATTTTTCACTTGTCAAATAGGTTCTCAATTGATTTCACAGTTATATGATTACACATTTGTGTCATTTTTTATTTTTCACTTATAAATCATTACTTAATTGATTTTACAATTGTGTTATTTGACAGTTGTGTATTTCACAGTTGTGTAATTTCACACTTGTGTAAAACTGAGATATTCATTTATCAATTTTTCACAGTTGTGTAAAACTGAGATAAATTCATTCATCAATTTTTCACAGTTGTGTAAAACTGAAATATTCATTTATCAAGACTTGCTTACACAATATATGATGGGATTCACATTTTGATAAGCAATAAGAAGAACAATTCCATTACATTATGCAACAGGTTCATATTCACAACTTAAATCATAACACTCAAGACTTGTCCTTGCTCCGGCAGGGGGATAATCTCTTGTAACAAAAAACTTAGCTATGAATAAATTACGGCGAGTCCCATACTTGTTGCCAAATTTAACCTGGAATAAGTTAGCTGAAAAGAGATCAGAGATCATACTATACTAGTTTTTACTCACACCCCTGACATATCATATGAAGTCCACCGGAAGTCTTGAGATTATACGAATCCAAATTTCAGAGGGCAGGGCAGATGTGATCCAGAAACGATACGCTCATCTTCTAATTGCTTCATCATCTTTTTGAAAGATCTCATTAACCAAATGTGTATGGGGAGATGAAAGCTCTAACGGGCAATTAAACAAACACCTTGCATGCATGTAATAAATTCAACTCCAATACCAAATCAATACTCCCTCGAAATAACAACCTCCATCGACCAACCTTTAGGTCAATTTGAATTGGGAAATTGGGCGAAGATCTTGACCGGAGAAGAGCACGAAGCTGATGGGGCGGCCTGAGATGGAGGATGGGAGGGAGTCGCCGGAGAAGAGAGGTTCGTTTGCCGGAGGGGAAAGGGAAGAGAGAAAGAGAGAGAGAGATAGAGGGGGGCTAGGGTTTGACACCATTTGGGGAGGAGTGAGGAAGAAGATGTCGTGTATATGTAAGGGGAGGATTCATAACAGAGGAGAAGGTAGTTTTGCATTTACAAATTATAATAAGAATTTTACAGAAGTTTTGGTTTCAACCCAAGGAATCTAAGGTATAAGATGAAATGTTATTTTTTTATCCCCGCTGAAGAGACTTATTGGTAAAAATTCCATCGATTATTGCAAATTCTCTTTTTTACCGACAAACTCTCAATATCACAGGTGTGCATCATACTTTAGTTTGATATCAACTTGACCAAATTTTTTAACTAATGTTAAAAATTTAACGGACTTGTTCACGTTGAAAATAAAAGTGCTTACAAATGTACATTATTGAACTATAGTACACAGATGATATTAGAGGTTTTGATAATATAAGGGAGAATTTGCAATAAATGATAGTACGCCGGTAGGTTTTGCAAAACACATGTTAAGTTGATTGGGGTGGGGTGGTGGAATCTTGAATATCTAATTTTGGATTTTGTTCACTGTTTTCATGGACAATTTACCGTCTTTTCAATGAGCAATTTTTTTTTTCTGTTTTATAAAATGACCTTATTTTAATACATTTCAAACACGGAGATTATACAATTTTAACTTTTAACTTAACCAAAGGGAGAGGAAGGTGTGGGAATCCGAGATATGAGAATCGTTGTTAGCAACGAAATTTCGTTGCCAGCACTGTTGTCATCCAATCTTTTTTATTTGTATAATTGATATTAGTTGATCATAATGTGAATCTCATATAAATCTTGTTAATTTCAGTCGTTGATTCACCGATAAAAAAGATAGAAATGATTCAAATTGTTTCAACAGCGGCAACAACAAATTCCGACGCGGTTTCAAATTCGGGGGTGGGGTGGGGGGTTATAGGTAATTGTTGTTGAGAAGTCGAAAAGGAGTATGGGGTAAATTTTCTTATTCCATGGAGAGAGGGAGAGGATGCTTTGGTTGGAAGCTTAATTGAAGAGTGGAAAGTAAAGGCTTACCTACACATGAATCTAAACTCCCGATTCTTTGGGTCCAAGGCAGACTAGCAACCAGCAACTAATACGTGTATTTCTTACTCCCTTCCTCTCGAAATAAATAAATAAATAAATATCTATTCATTTTTATCCCGCTCTTCTGAATGAATATATTTAAATTTTATTTTAAATAATATTAAAATATATGCTTTTTATACATTATAATGGTAATTATGCATAAAAAAAATTCTTTACTTTTCAAACATTTAATTTTCCAAGACTAAAATAATTAGTGAAAAAAATTGATAAAAAATATTTAGGAACAAAGTTATTTAACAAAAGTGACATTTATCTTGAGATTTTTTTAATTGATATTCATTTAGGGATAGAGAGAGTATTTTTATCTTTTTTTTTTTTTTTTTAAGGAAAATCCTCATGTGAGGACCCCGATCCGGAACCTACACGTGTCCCGAGCTGGAGCGTCCTCAAACTAACCCAAAGATCCTAAACTTTTAAAACTTTGATTTAACTTTCAAACATACACACAACCATTTAAAATAACTCTACTCCTTTCCACATTGGAGGAAGAGTTGACCAACCTTGAAAATAATAAACGGTTTTAGTTACAAAAGATATCGAATATAAAATGGAATTAAAGTTTATGAATACAAACCCTTTAAAAGAATTATGCCAAAATACACATTCTACACCAACCTATACATAACCCGAAAATTTCCAAACACCACTTCTAAACTCCTTTCCGCCCTTACTTGGTCGGTCCACCTGTCTCGGGATCTAAAACATTAAAGGGAGAGGGGTGAGAATAAATCTCAGCAAGCTATTATGAATGCAAAGAATATGCCATATAAGATGCAACACATAACAAGTTGCATACAACACATTGGAAAAGCCGTAAACACCTTACATTACCTTGGTTTACCTTTTCCCGTCTCGAATCATGAAGTCGTACTATCAGGAAGTAAACACTCCACATTTTCTCGTGAATGCATATCCACCGTAATCAATATCATAAATTCGAGATAGTTATGATTATAACTCATCTCTGTGAACCGCTAGGCATTATTCACAAACAAATCATACAACCGAGATAGTTATCGTCATAACTCATCTCTTATGAGCTAACTTAGGCAATATTCATAAACAACCCCGAACAACCGAGATAGTTATTGTCATAACTCATCTCCCGTGAACCGCTAGGCAATATTCACCGTAAACAACCCCTAACAACCGAGATAGTTATTGTCATAACTCATCTCCCGTGAACCGCTTAAAGCAATATTCACCGTAACTAACCCTCCAACAACCAAGATACCAAGTCCAAGACATATCATAAACTTGCAATATAAATCCACACTTGGGATGACAATATAACCATAAGATAAATAAATCCACACTTGGGATAATATAATAACATGCTAAATAATCCACAAAAGGGGATAAGCAATATAACAACGTATCATAAACAATTCCTACGTAGTCATTACACAACTTCGGATAACCTCAATAAGAGTTCATGATCTACCTCCCAAGTTTGAACTACATTGGTGAAGTACGAATCAAGCTTAATAACCAATTTCCAGACAATATTCTATATTACAAGGTCTTTATAGGAATTCATGTTAGATTTATCAAGTCGGAGTTACATTTGATAAGGCCAAATAAGATTTCCAAACAATTCCTGATTCCGACTTAATGTGCTTCCGTAGTTCCATAGTAACCCAATTAAGGTGTCATTAAGTGATACAATTGTTCTAAGTATAACCTAGGTTAAAAGGATTAATTCATATTCGGAAAGGTTAGATTCCAAACTTTATTTTGGTTAAGGTCATACTAGGAGGTTACTAGTGAAAATTCAGCGAAACAGGGAACTGGGCCAAATTCTGCCAACACGGGCGACCGCTTCTAACCACTTGGGCGACCGCCCAAGTGGACTTTAAAGCCAATGTGAGTTCTCGGTGATGGGCGGCCGCCCAAGCCCCCTACGGGCGACCGCCCAAGCCTTCCTCCACCCCAATTTCGGATTTTTACCCATTTTGAACCTAGTCTTCCTTTCCTTATACCATGCCTATCACAAGAACACCAAAGGAAACCTTAGCTTTACCAAGTCTCACTCCAAACAAGTAAACCCAAACCCAAGTAACCTTAGATTGATTATTACTACAAATTCCACCCATTTCAACCCTTTAGATTGTCTTCCTTGAACCCTAACTTCAACTAGTTTCATTTTTCAATCATCCAACTTCCATTAAGGTTTCCAAGACATGAAATCAACATCACAAGAACAAGAACAACATTTAAAGAACTTATGAACAAGTAGGAGAAGGGAATCATAACAACTCACCTTAGGGTTTTATAATGGAAGGTGATCTTTCTAACTTGATGGATTTCCCTAGATGATCCCACTTCAATGATGCTCCTAGACTTGAATTTGGTGGAGAAATGGCTTGGCTTCAAGAAGATGAGTTGAGAGCTTCCATGGAGGTTCTATGACCTTTGCTAGGGGAAGTATGAGAAGAGAAGGATGAAGAAAAATGATGGAGTATGGGGAGAGTAATAGAAAGTGTAAGAGGTAAGGGGAATGTTGACTTTAGGGACCAAGGAGTGAGGGAATTAGGGGGAAAAGGTTTATGCCCCCCCCCCCTTCATCTAACTATCTAGGCTTTCACCACAAATTAAAACATTTAAATGAAATCCCTTCATTTTCCATTATTTATTCTATTCAAAATAACCTCCTCATACTTTTATCAAATTTCTATTTTTATATTTTCCCTTAAAACATTTATTCATTTTCCTATCATTTATCCTAATATAATAAATCAAGTATAATAAAAGGGACACATAATATTAACAAAAATTTTAAAGCACACAATATAATATTAAAATTAGTGCCTAGGATTAGGTCGTTACACTCACTCCCTTAAAGAAAATTCGTCCCGAATTTGACTGGTACTTACCTAATGTTCAACCCGCCTCGGTTACTTAGGTATAACTCAGACTCTACTTCCCAATTAATTTCTTCAATGTTGTGATTTCTCTCCATGACTTCCAATTCTATTAATAATACGGTATTACATCCTAATGTTCCAAAAATACCATGCAATTACCACTAACCCGAATTTTCACAACCTCAATAAAAATACAAACAACTAAAAGTATTACAACTTATGTCTCCAAATACATTACTATGTTACCTTTAAAACTCCAAATACTCTATAAGCTGCTCCAAGCCAGTCTCTAAGTCAACCACCAACCCTTTCTAAACTTCAATTGGATTAACAACTTTGGCGTCAATTCACCATAGGCCTTGCTTTACTAACCTCACCCCAACAAATTAGAGATCGATATTTTCCTCCCGAACCACACCTCATAAGGTTTTATCTAATGCTAGAAGGATAACTATTATTATACGCACCCAGCCACTGGTAACCATACGTCCTATTGACTACTAACATTCATTGTACCTACCCGTAGCATATCCTCAACAGTAAGTAATGATTCCTCAAATTTTCATAAGGTTAAACTTAATAGCATTCATATATTCCAAAAAGACCTTCCCCAGTGATGTCTATCCAATCCATTTAACACTATGGGTTTATACAATCGAACTATCCCCTAACATATATGAGGACTTTATCAATAATATCTCATCAAACTATA
Organism: Adenophora triphylla var. japonica; assembly: GCA_022495995.1. Classification (NCBI taxonomy): domain Eukaryota; kingdom Viridiplantae; phylum Streptophyta; class Magnoliopsida; order Asterales; family Campanulaceae; genus Adenophora; species Adenophora triphylla. The sequence goes on along the minus strand of JAFEMH010000123.1, from coordinate 239,280 downwards.
TATATAACGAGTAGAAAATACAATTCGACTTTCTATAACAAAATAACATACCCTTTTTACTTCTAAGGTAACCAAATCACAAAATCCATCTTGCTATTACTCTCAAGTTCAATCTAGAACTCTAAATATTTTAATAAATCTTCTAACATCAATATTCTATTTTCACATTTATGACCATACCACTTTAGGTCTTGACTCACTTGAAATGAGTTAGTTCAATTATCTTATCCGCAGTTCTCATAATACCACATTAAACAATTGCCCATGGAATAATAAATATGGACACGCTAATAAGACCCTGATTCCATAAAAGGAATATTAGTCGACCATACTTTCCAGTTCAAAGCTCTAATTATTTTCAGGTCCAGTGATAGATCAATATCCGAATTAAATGGTTGGCCGCCCACAACGGAGCCGATCCAACCCAAAACAAAATCAAGTCTACTGCGACCTCCACATTAATAACCCCACAATTTATCAAATCATTCTCGGATCGAAACTTTAATATAATTAATCACTATAGGGAAACTAAGTTGCTTTTCTACTTGCTTCTGTACAATTTATATCTTTAGGATACCAAGTCTTTCAAAAAAAAAAAAAAAATTAAAACATCTTTCAGAATTCCAAAGGTTAATATAAAAAGAGATTCAAAGAGATCCGAATGGTTTATTTATTTAAATCCGGCCCATACCAGCTTTAATTAACTAAACCACTCACAATTTCAAGAAATTTCAAAAGATTGGTAAGTTAATAAAAATAACTCGAGTGATTTAATTATCTACAACCGTCCCATACCGGTGGTAGATAGTTAAATTACTCACAGATTTTAATTTACACAAAACGGTTTACTGTCCTTATTAAATCAACTATCCCCGAAGGGCACAATGGCTCGTACCGAAGTTCAATATACAATCCAAAGTTTTAAAGCACATTTAAAACAATTCTAACATAATATTTTTACTTAGTTAAATTCTTTATAAGGAAACACAAATCTCGGAATATAAATACTATCTTTTATAATTAACACTATAACATTCATTAAAATAGTAAACTTGGTAGATCATCCTCAATTCAATAATTCCTCAAGTTGAATATTCAACACCTTTACTTAATCTGAGTCATCTATTCCTTACCTTCGATATTGGAATTATACTTAATAACAACATATTGTAAACATCTAGTTTCCGATCAAATACCATGATTTCCTAATAAGAAGATACAACTGGAACGCACATAGATCAATCATCCCCAAATTGCAATTAAACATGAACAGTATAAACTAGCTTACCTCCCAATAACCATCAACAACTCAAAATCCGTATAACGTCTACATCCTCCAAGCATCACACCAATCCTTCATTTGAGTCACGCAACTAAGTCAACCTATACGGTGTAATCATCCTAAAGTACCCCGTCTTCCAATAAGATTTATCCTCATTTATTTTTTTCAACTAATGATAATCATCTCTCAAAACAATCCATATACATATTTTACTAATTCCTGAAGTTGATCCTACAAGTCACCAATAATTACATCTATTATACTTCTTTGCCTTTACTCTATTTACCTTTCCATAACTAATACACAATCCATAAATCAAAACGGTCATACTAGATATAAATGTTGTCTTAAGTATATCCTTAAAGCAAATATTTACTGTAATTGTAACACTCCGAAAATTTCAACTAATAACCATTGAGTATCCTACTAGTTTCTAAAATCAGTCATACAAATCATCAACAAGTGATAATGAATACTTATTCTTCACAGTTACTAATTTGAGATCTCCATAATCTATAATTATCCACCAAGTATCATCTTTTCTAAATATAGTACTAATTTATCCTTACGGAGAGTCGCTAAGCTAATTATCTTCTTTATCAAATACTTTTCCAAGATGAATCATCAAGTCCATCATCCCAATTAGTGTCCTCTATCTAGGAATCCGAATACCATAATAGTACCTTATAGCAACTCAAAATCTCAATATCCGGGTATGATACCTGATGAAACCCATTTTGAAACTCACACAGAAAACACCACTTAGTCAACTAATAGCACATAAGGCAAAGATATATTAGTTCTATAAGATCTCGTACTCGCGATATTTATAACTCATATAATCCCACTTAGACTATCACTTTCAATACTAGCCTCATATATCTAGTCCCCACCACGAGACACCAATGTATAAATACTCACGCACGTTGTACAACTATAACCCACTCTTAATTAGGCCATATACCTAACCTCAATTAAGAGTTCACAAATTCATTTACTACCGGTACATGAGATAATTCAAGGTTCTCTTAAATCAATTATAACACACAATCCAAATAACCTTCACATTCCTTAGGCCATACTTTCGACATTTACGCATATATAACATAACCTCCATTAATAATTTATCCGCCTCAATTACACATGGAGACAAATCAAACATAGATAAGGAGACTCGCTTCTTGCAACAGTCCTCCTCAAGCACAACAACTACTCAAATAATTCAGGTTAATATAACAATAATTCACGGATTGGTAACTCGACCAAATTCACCGGCAATACATGCCCACATATGGACACATCACATCCACCATGATAAACAAGAATGATTCGAGGTACTCTCCCATAGGAGTAGAACCTCCAGCACATAAGGCAACCTTTAGGCCAATTATGCAAATAAAAGCGAAATGTAATGCCACATGAGAATAAAATGAACGGGATTTAGAAAAGTATGATCCCTAACTCCGGAGACAGGTAATATACCTCAAATGATTGTGGAGGAATCTATCTCTCCATAACTCACCTTTCCTTGATTCCTTGGTTGGTCAATATCATTTTCTGTCATTGAACAAATTCCTGCATAATACTCTCGACGTCAGTCATCACACACTCTCACTCAGCTAGACTCTACCCCGAGAATTCTAACCGAGCTCTGATACCAACTGTGAGGACCCCGACCCGGAACCTACACGTGTCCCGAGCTGGAGCGTCCTCAAACTAACCCAAAGATCCTAAACTTTTAAAACTTTGATTTAACTTTCAAACATACACACAACCATTTAAAATAACTCTACTCCTTTCCACATTGGAGGAAGAGTTGACCAACCTTGAAAATAATAAACGGTTTTAGTTACAAAAGATATCGAATATAAAATGGAATTAAAGTTTATGAATACAAACCCTTTAAAAGAATTATGCCAAAATACACATTCTACACCAACCTATACATAACCCGAAAATTCCCAAACACCACTTCTAAACTCCTTTCCGCCCTTACTTGGTCGGTCCACCTGTCTCGGGATCTAAAACATTAAAGGGAGAGGGGTGAGAATAAATCTCAGCAAGCTATTATGAATGCAGCAATATGCCATATAAGATGCAACACATAACAAGTTGCATACAACACATTGGAAAAGCTGTAAACACCTTACATTACCTTGGTTTACCTTTTCCCGTCTGAATCATGAGTCGTACCATTGTGGAAGTAAACACTCCACATTTTCTGTGAATGCATATCCACCAGAATCAATATCATAAATTCGAGATAGTTATGATTATAACTCATCTCCTGTGAACTGCTTAGGCATTATTCACAAACAAATCATACAACTGAGATAGTTATCGTCATAACTCATCTCTTATGAACTGCTTAGGCAATATTCATAAACAACCCCCGAACAACCGAGATAGTTATTGTCATAACTCATCTCCTGTGAACTGCTTAGGCAATATTCACCAGAAACAACCCCCTAACAACCGAGATAGTTATTGTCATAACTCATCTCCTGTGAACTGCTTAAAGCAATATTCACCAGAACTAACCCTCCAACAACCAGTATACCAAGTCCAGCACATATCATAAACTTGCAATATAAATCCACACTTGGGATGACAATATAACCATAAGATAAATAAATCCACACTTGGGATAATATAATAACATGCTAAATAATCCACAAAAGGGGATAAGCAATATAACAACGTATCATAAACAATTCCTACGTAGTCATTACACAACTTCGGATAACCTCAATAAGAGTTCATGATCTACCTCCCAAGTTTGAACTACATTGGTGAAGTACGAATCAAGCTTAATAACCAATTTCCAGACAATATTCTATATTACAAGGTCTTTATAGGAATTCATGTTAGATTTATCAAGTCGGAGTAACATTTGATAAGGCCAAATAAGATTTCCAAACAATTCCTGATTCCGACTTAATGTGCTTCTGTAGTTCCATAGTAACCCAATTAAGGTGTCATTAAGTGATACAATTGTTCTAAGTATAACCTAGGTTAAAAGGATTAATTCATATTCGGAAAGGTTAGATTCCAAACTTTATTTTGGTTAAGGTCATACTAGGAGGTTACTAGTGAAAATTCAGCGAAACAGGGAACTGGGCCAAATTCTGCCAACATGGGCGACCGCCCTAACCATTTGGGCGACCGCCCAAGTGGACTTTAAAGCCAATGTGAGTTCTGCCGTGATGGGCGGCCGCCCAAGCCCCCATGGGCGACCGCCCAAGCCGTCCTCCAGCCCAATTTCAGATTTTTACCCATTTTGAACCTAGTCTTCCTTTCCTTATACCATGCCTATCACAAGAACACCAAAGGAAACCTTAGCTTTACCAAGTCTCACTCCAAACAAGTAAACCCAAACCCAAGTAACCTTAGATTGATTATTACTACAAATTCCACCCATTTCAACCCTTTAGATTGTCTTCCTTGAACCCTAACTTCAACTAGTTTCATTTTTCAATCATCCAACTTCCATTAAGGTTTCCAAGGCATGAAATCAACATCACAAGAACAAGAACAACATTTAAAGAACTTATGAACAAGTAGGAGAAGGGAATCATAACAACTCACCTTAGGGTTTTATAATGGAAGGTGATCTTTCTAACTTGATGGATTCCCCTAGATGATCCCTGTGACGACCCTAACCCTAGACACAATTTTAGTATAACATTATATACTTTTAAAATTAATATCAACCTTATGTGTTTATTTTATATCTTTAAATTTCTTATATTAGGATAAAATGATAAGGAAATAAATAGTGTTCTAAAGGAAAAATAATAAGTAGAAATAAATAAAGTAATAAAATGGAGTGGTAATAAATTGGACAAATAAAATGTTGGGTTGGGAGAATTAATTTAAAAGTAATGGAAGAGTTGTGGTAGGGAGTAATTTTAGTAGGGGACAAATCCCCTAAAAATCCTCCCCAAATCCCTCCTTGGACCGGCCCCCCCTCCTCCTTTATCCATTTTATACTCCTTCCTCCTTCTCCTTCATTCATCCCATTTCCTTCCTAGAGAAAGACTAGAGGAACTCCATTGAAGCCCTCCATCCAAGCTTTGAATCCAAGCTCAAATCTTCACCATTTTTCAATCCGGGAGCACTTTTGGAATCGGGAGACCAAGAAGAGTTCATCAAGCTAAAGAAATCCCTGATCCATCTCCGATTTTTAATGTGAGTTATTATGACCTTCCCTTCTTTAAATGTTCATGAACTATGTTGTTGTTGTTGTTGTTGTTATAATGGTTTTGATGATTGAAAACCTTCTTGGAGTTTGGAAATCTGGTAAATGTTAGAGAATGATGTTTTGGTTCATAGAAGTTGATCAAGAGTATAATAAAATGTGTTGCATCTTGTTTGGCATCTTGCTGCATTCATAATAGCTCATTGAGATTTATTCTCACCCCTCTCCCTTTACTGTTTTTAGATTCTGAGACAGGTGGACCAGCCAAGTAAGGGCGGTGAGGAGTTTGGAAGTTATATTGTGGGAATTGTCAGGGTATGATTAGGTTGGTATAGAAAGTGTACGTTGGTATAATTCATTTGTAGAATTGTATTTATAAATCTTTACTTTATGTTATAACCGAGGCCTTTTTGTAATTAAAACCGTTTCTTACTTTCTAAGTTAGTCAATTATTTCTCCGTTGTGAAAAGGTTTAGATTTATTTTAAATGGTTATAATAATTGTATTTAATTTTGAAAGTTAAATAAAAGTTTTAAAGGTTTAGGATAATTGGTGTTAGTTTGAGGACGCTCCAGCTCGGGACACGTGTAGGTTCCGGGTCGGGGTCCTCACAGTTGGTATCAGAGCTCGGTTAGAGTTCGCGGGTAGAGTCTAGCTGAGTGAGAGTGTGTGATAACTGACGTCGAGAGTTTAATGCAGGAATTTGTTCAAAGACAGAAAATGATATTAACCAACCAAGGAATCAAGGAAAGGTGAGTTACTGAAAAAGATAGATTCCCCACCATCATTTGAGGTATTTTACCTGTCTCAGGAGTTAGGGTTCATACTTTCATAAATCTTCGTTCATTCGTTCTCATGTGGCATTACATTTCACCTTTTATTTGCATAAATTGGCCTAAAAGTTGCCTTATGTGTTGGAGGTTCTATTCCTACGGGAGAGTACCTTGAATTATTCTTGTTTATCATGGTGATTGTGATTTGAGAGGACTGTCGCAGGAAGCGAGTCTCCTTATCTATGTTTGATTTGCCTCCGTGTGTGGTAGAGGCGGATGAGTCATTATTTGCTATTTTATCACATATGCGTAAGTGTCGAAAGTATGACCTAAAGAATGTGGAGGTTATGTGTTATATTTAAGTAAAAGAACCGTGAGTTATCTCATGTACGGTGGTAAATGAATTTGTGAACTCTTAGTGGAGGTTAGGTATATGGCCTAATTAAGAGTAGTGTATGGTTGTATAGTTGCATGATTATTTATTCATTGGTATCTCGTGGAAGAGACTAGATATATGAGACTAGTATTGGAAGTGATAGTCTAAGTGGGATTAGATGAGTTATAAAATATCGCGAGTACGAGATCTTATGGAATTAATATATCTTTGCCTTGCGTGCTATTAGTTGACTAAGTGGTGTTTTCTGTGTGAGTTTCAAATTAGGTTTTCATCAGGTATCATACCAGGATGTTGAGATTTTGAGTTGCTATAAGGTACTATATTTAGAAAAGATGATACTTGGTGGTTAATCAAAGGGTTATAGAAATCTTAAATAGGTAACTGTGAAGAATAAGTATTCGTTAGCACTTGTTGACGATTTGTATGAATGATTTTAGAAACTAGTAGGATACTCAATGGTTATTAGTTGAATTTTCGGAGTGTTACAATTTCAGTGAACAATTGCTTTAAGGATATACTTAAGACAACATTTATATCTAGTATGACCGTTTTGATTTATGGATTGTGTACTAGCTATGGAGAGGTAAATAGGGTAAATGTGAAGAAGTATAATAGACGTAGTTATTGGTGACTTATAGGGTCAACTGAAATTGGTAAAGATAGGTATAGGGTTCGTTTTGAGAATTGATTATCATTAGTTGAGAAAATGAGGATTAATCTTATTGGGAGACAGGATACTTTAGGATGGTTATATACTATAGTTCGACTTAGTTACGTGAATCATATGAGGGATTTGTGTGATGCTTGAAAGATATTGACGTTGTACGGATTTTGAGTTTGTTGATGGTTATTGAGAGTTAAGTTAGATTATACTGTAATGTTTAATTGAAATTCGGGAATGATTGATCTATGTGAGTTCCAATTATATTCTCTGATTTAGAAATTATGGTATTTGATTGGGAACTAAATGTTTTACAATATGTTGTTGCTAAGTACAATACCAATATCAAAGGTGGTGAATAGATGACTCAAATTAAATAAAAGTGTTGAACTTTCAACTTGAGGAATTATTGAATTGAGGATGGTTTACCTAGTTATAATCTTAATGATTGTTTTAGTGTTATTTATCAGGGATAGTAATAGTATTGCGAGATTGTGTTTTCTTAGAGAGAAGTTAACTAAGTCTAAATAGTATGAGTGGTGGCTACACTATAAATAGAGGTCAATCAAGAATATTTTGTTAAAAAAAAAAAATTGTTTTAAAGGTGTTTTAAAACTTTGGAATATATATTGAACCTCTGTGTAAGCAATTGTGCCCTTCGGGGATAGTTGATTTAATAAGGTCAGTAAACCATTTTCGTGTAAATTAAAATCTGTGAGTAATTTAACTATCTACCACTGGTATGGGACGGTTGTAGATAATTAAATCACTCGGGTTATTTTTGTTAGCTTATCAACCCTTTGAAATTTCTGAGTGGTTTGGTTAATTAAAACTGGTATGGGCCGGTTTTAAATAAGTAAACCATTCGGGTCTCTTTGGATCTCTTTTTATATTATCATTTGGAATTCTGAAAGATGTTGTAAAATTTCGAAAGACATGTTATTTTAAAGTTATAGTTCGTACAGAAGCAAGTAAAAAGGCAATCTAGTTTCCCTATAATGATTAACTGTATTCAAGTGTTGGTCCAAGAAATGATTTGATAAATGTGGGGTTATTATTGTGTCGGTCACAATAGACTCGGTTTTGTTTTGAAGTTGGATCGGCTCCGTTGTGGACGGCCAACCATTTGATTTGAATATTGATCTGTCTCTGGACCTGAAAATAAGTGGAACATTGAATTGTGTTATATAGTCGACCAGTGTTCCGTTTATAGAAATCATGATCGTATTAGCATGTTCATATTTATTATTTCATGGGCAGTTATTTGATGTTTATATCATGAGATATTTATTGATAAGTCCTCATATATGTTAGGAGATAGTTTGGTTGTATAAACTCCATAGTATTAAAAAGATTGGATAGTCATTCATTTGGGAAGATCCATTTGGAGTGTAGGAAGGCTATTAAATTTAACCTTGTGAAAAATTTGAGGAATCATTACTTATTATTGAGAATAGGCTACGGGCATATGCAATGGATGTTAATAGTTAATAGTACGTATGGTTACCAAGGGTTGAGTGCGTATAATAGTAGTTGTCATTCTAACATTCAGATTTTTACCCATTTTGTCTCTTTTTCTTTATACCAAACCTTAGATTTACCAAGTCTCACTCCCGAAACAAGGAAACCCAAGCTTTACCAAGTCTGATTCCAACTACAAGTAAACCCCATTTGATTTTAACCTTAGATTGATTATTCCACCTAACTTCAAACCCTTTCATTTTTAGATTTTCAATCATCCAACTTCCATTAAGGTTTCCATGAAAGAACATTAAGAACAAGAACAACATTTAAAGAACTTATGAACATTTAAGTAGGAGAAGGGAATCATAACAACTCAGGGGTTTTATAATGGAAGGTGATCTTTCTAACTTGATGGATTCCCCTAGATGATCCCTGTGACGACCCTAACCCTAGACACAATTTTAGTATAACATTATATACTTTTAAAATTAATGTCAACCTTATGTGTTTATTTTATATCTTTAAATTTCTTATATTAGGATAAAATGATAAGGAAATAAATAGTGTTCTAAAGGAAAAATAATAAGTAGAAATAAATAAAGTAATAAAATGGAGTGGTAATAAATTGGACAAATAAAATGTTGTGTTGGGAGAATTAATTTAAAAGTAATGGAAGAGTTGTGGTAGGGAGTAATTTTAGTAGGGGACAAATCCCCTAAAAATCCTCCCCAAATCCCTCCTTGGACCGCCCCCCCCTCCTCCTTTATCCATTTTATACTCCTTCCTCCTTCTCCTTCATTCATCCCATTTCCTTCCTAGAGAAAGACTAGAGGAACTCCATTGAAGCCCTCCATCCAAGCTTTGAATCCAAGCTCAAATCTTCACCATTTTTCAATCCGGGAGCACTTTTGGAATCGGGAGACCAAGAAGAGTTCATCAAGCTAAAGAAATCCCTGATCCATCTCCGATTTTTAATGTGAGTTATTATGACCTTCCCTTCTTTAAATGTTCATGAACTATGTTGTTGTTGTTGTTGTTGTTATAATGGTTTTGATGATTGAAAACCTTCTTGGAGTTTGGAAATCTGGTAAATGTTAGAGAATGATGTTTTGGTTCATAGAAGTTGATCAAGAGTATAATAAAATGTGTTGCATCTTGTTTGGCATCTTGCTGCATTCATAATAGCTTATTGAGATTTATTCTCACCCCTCTCCCTTTACTGTTTTTAGATTCTGAGACAGGTGGACCAGCCAAGTAAGGGCGATGAGGAGTTTGGAAGTTATATTGTGGGAATTGTCAGGGTATGATTAGGTTGGTATAGAAAGTGTACGTTGGTATAATTCATTTGTAGAATTGTATTTATAAATCTTTACTTTATGTTATAACCGAGGCCTTTTTGTAATTAAAACCGTTTCTTACTTTCTAAGTTAGTCAATTATTTCTCCGTTGTGAAAAGGTTTAGATTTATTTTAAATGGTTATAATAATTGTATTTAATTTTGAAAGTTAAATAAAAGTTTTAAAGGTTTAGGATAATTGGTGTTAGTTTGAGGACGCTCCAGCTCGGGACACGTGTAGGTTCCGGGTCGGGGTCCTCACAGTTGGTATCAGAGCTCGGTTAGAGTTCGCGGGTAGAGTCTAGCTGAGTGAGAGTGTGTGATAACTGACGTCGAGAGTTTAATGCAGGAATTTGTTCAAAGACAGAAAATGATATTAACCAACCAAGGAATCAAGGAAAGGTGAGTTACTGAAAAGATAGATTTCCCCACCATCATTTGAGGTATTTTACCTGTCTCCGGAGTTAGGGTTCATACTTTTATAAATCCCTGTTCATTCGTTCTCATGTGGCATTACATTTCACCTTTTATTTGCATAAATTGGCCTAAAAGTTGCCTTATGTGTTGGAGGTTCTATTCCTACGGGAGAGTACCTTGAATTATTCTTGTTTATCATGGTGATTGTGATTTGAGAGGGCCCGCAGGAAGCGAGTCTCCTTATCTATGTTTGATTTGCCTCCGTGTGTGGTAGAGGCGGATGAGTCATTATTTGCTATTTTATCACATATGCGTAAGTGTCGAAAGTATGACCTAAAGAATGTGGAGGTTATGTGTTATATTTAAGTAAAAGAACCGTGAGTTATCTCATGTACGGTGGTAAATGAATTTGTGAACTCTTAGTGGAGGTTAGGTATATGGCCTAATTAAGAGTAGTGTATGGTTTTATAGTTGCATGATTATTTATTCATTGGTATCTCGTGGAAGAGACTAGATATATGAGACTAGTATTGGAAGTGATAGTCTAAGTGGGATTAGATGAGTTATAAAATATCGCGAGTACGAGATCTTATGGAATTAATATATCTTTGCCTTGCGTGCTATTAGTTGACTAAGTGGTGTTTTACGTGTGAGTTTCAAATTAGGTTTTCATCGGGTATCATACCGGGATGTTGAGATTTTGAGTTGCTATAAGGTACTATATTTAGAAAAGATGATACTTGGTGGTTAATCAAAGGGTTATAGAAATCTTAAATAGGTAGCTGTGAAGAATAAGTATTCGTTAGCACTTGTTGACGATTTGTATGAATGATTTTAGAAACTAGTAGGATACTCAATGGTTATTAGTTGAATTTTCTGAGTGTTACAATTTCGGTGAACAATTGCTTTAAGGATATACTTAAGACAACATTTATATCTAGTATGACCGTTTTGATTTATGGATTGTGTACTAGCTATGGAGAGGTAAATAGGGTAAATGTGAAGAAGTATAATAGACGTAGTTATTGGTGACTTATAGGGTCAACTTCAGAAATTGGTAAGATAGGTATAGGGTTCGTTTTGAGAATTGATTATCATTAGTTGAGAAAATGAGGATGAATCTTATTGGGAGACAGGATACTTTAGGATGGTTATATACTATAGTTCGACTTAGTTACGTGAATCATATGAGGGATTTGTGTGATGCTTGAAAGATATTGACGTTGTACGGATTTTGAGTTTGTTGATGGTTATTGAGAGTTAAGTTAGATTATACTGTAATGTTTAATTGAAATTCGGGAATGATTGATCTATGTGAGTTCCAATTATATTCTCTGATTTAGAAATTATGGTATTTGATTGGGAACTAGATGTTTTACAATATGTTGTTGCTAAGTACAATACCAATATCAAAGGTGGTGAATAGATGACTCAAATTAAATAAAAGTGTTGAACTTTCAACTTGAGGAATTATTGAATTGAGGATGGTTTACCTAGTTATAATCCTAATGATTGTTTTAGTGTTATTTATCAGGGATAGTAATAGTATTGCGAGATTGTGTTTTCTTAGAGAGAAGTTAACTAAGTCTAAATAGTATGAGTGGTGGCTACACTATAAATAGAGGTCAATCAAGAATATTTTGTTAAAAAAAAAAATTGTTTTAAAGGTGTTTTAAAACTTTGGAATATATATTGAACCTCTGTGTAAGCAATTGTGCCCTTCGGGGATAGTTGATTTAATAAGGTCAGTAAACCATTTTCGTGTAAATTAAAATCTGTGAGTAATTTAACTATCTACCACTGGTATGGGACGGTTGTAGATAATTAAATCACTCGGGTTATTTTTGTTAGCTTATCAACCCTTTGAAATTTCTGAGTGGTTTGGTTAATTAAAACTGGTATGGGCCGGTTTTAAATAAGTAAACCATTCGGGTCTCTTTGGATCTCTTTTTATATTATCATTTGGAATTTTGAAAGATGTTGTAAAATTTCGAAAGACATGTTATTTTAAAGTTATAGTTCGTACAGAAGCAAGTAAAAAGGCAATCTAGTTTCCCTATAATGATTAACTGTATTCAAGTGTTGGTCCAAGAAATGATTTGATAAATGTGGGGTTATTATTGTGTCGGTCACAATAGACTCGGTTTTGTTTTGAAGTTGGATCGGCTCCGTTGTGGACGGCCAACCATTTGATTTGAATATTGATCTGTCTCTGGACACGAAAATAAGTGGAACATTGAATTGTGTTATATAGTCGACCGGTGTTCCGTTTATAGAAATCATGATCGTATTAGCATGTTCATATTTATTATTTCATGGGCAGTTATTTGATGTTTATATCATGAGATATTTATTGATAAGTCCTCATATATGTTAGGAGATAGTTTGGTTGTATAAACTCCATAGTATTAAAAAGATTGGATAGTCATTCATTTGGGAAGATCCATTTGGAGTGTAGGAAGGCTATTAAATTTAACCTTGTGAAAAATTTGAGGAATCATTACTTATTATTGAGAATAGGCTACGGGCGTATACGATGGATGTTAATAGTTAATAGTACGTATGGTTACCAAGGGTTGAGTGCGTATAATAGTAGTTGTCATTCTAACATTTAGATAAAACCGTATGAGGCATAGTTTGGGAAGAAAATATCGATCTCTAATTTGTTGGGGTGAAATTGGAGAGGCAAGACCTAAGATAAAGTGGCGCCAAAGTTTGATAACCCATTTGAAGTTTAGGAAAGGTCGGTGATTTGGTTTATAGACTGACTTGGAGCAAATTGTAGAGTATTTGAAGTTTTAATGTGATATTGTAATGTATTTGGTGACCTAAGTTGTAATACTTTAATTATTTATATTTTCATTGAAATCGGAAAATTCGTGTTAGTGATATTTGCATAGTATGCTTGGATCATTAAGTGGTAACATCATATTATTAATGGAATTAGAAATTTAATTTCTTTGGAAGAAGAATCACAACATTGAAGAGACTATTTGGAAATTGAAGTTTGATGTATACTTGTACACTACAAGAAAAATGGCTTTTCCCGGCACTTTTAATCCGGCACTTAATTTTGTGCCACCAATTCCCGGCACTTTTTTAATAAGTGCCACAAATTTCCGGCACTTTTCTAAAAGTGCCGCTAATTTCCGGCACTTTTACAAAAGTGCCGCTAAATTTCCGGCACTTTTGAAAAAGTGCCGCTAAATTTCCGGCACTTTTACAAAAGTGCCGCTAATTTTGGCCTTTCTTAAAAGTGCGCTTAAATTCCGCAACTTTTGAAAAAGTGCCACAAATTTTTCGTCACTTTTGAAAAAGTGTCGCATATTTTCCGGCACTTTTTTAAAAGTGCCGCTAATTTTTCGGCACTTTATTAAAAGTGCCACGAAGTTTCGAAACTTTGTCGAAAGTGAATCTAGTTTCTTATACTTTTAGTAATTTGCAGTTATTTTCCGACCGACTTATGTAAATGTCACTAGTTTTGGCGTTTTGACACATTGCAAATTAATGTGGTTGAACAATATTAAACAAAACACTCCCGGTCAGTGAGAGCTAATTTGCACAGGTGAATAAGAATGCAGTTTTTCGCAAACAAATTCTTTCACATATCATTAATATTTATTTTAAAGATTAAATTATTATTAATGTTAATAAGTATTTTTTTATAATTTATTACTATCAATTATTACTTAGGTATATTAATATTTCTTAGAAGTTTAAATTATTAAATTATTTATTATTTAATTATTATTAGAGATTTTGTGATAAACAAATAAACATAAGAGGTGACAATAAATAATTAGAACACATATATTCACATGGATCACTAACAAGCAAGATCTTGGCCAATTAAATACATCACAAACAATATAATCCAATGGTCCAAATTAATTTAGTAAAAACATGACACCCTTTCATTTAATTGGCTTACCAATGTTCACATAGATTAAACCCTTAATCAATCTGGACCATTAATCATAAACATCCAACGATTCAAATTCATCAAAACAAAACCATTTCACATTATTTTCTCTCTTTCTATCTACCTCCCTCATTTCTCTCTCTTCAATTTTCACAAACCAACCCCTTTTCTCTCCCCTCTCATTTCCCTCACCCAGCTCCTCCCTCATCCCTTTCTCATCTGCCGCCTCTTCCCTCCCTAACCCTAATTCTCGTCACCGCCTCAAGTTGCATCTTCCTCACTCTCTCCCTCCGCCTCTTCCCTTCTTTACCCGACGCGTTCTTCATCGTCCTCCACATAATCACAATCGCCGAAGCAATTGCCGGTTGCAATGCCGCATCTGCCGGAGCAATTGCCGGTTGAATCTGAAAATATGTTAGTTTTTTTCTCTTGTTGATTTGTTTTCTGAACTTTGTGTTTACTTTGTTGCAGGTTATTTCTTCTTTGACTGCCTCTCTCCAGATTTGACGGAGCTCTCAATGTTGATGTTACAGAGTTCCGGACCACCCCTAAGAATGAACGCCGTTTGGAACGGTTCCAAGAACCGCAATTTCTTCAAACTCACCACCACTGACGACCCTGTCTCTCCACTCCAGCCTCCATTCTCGCTCTATCAAACCCACCAAATTCACCTTCCCACCTCTCTTCAAAGCCACTGTCAAGCTCAATTCGCTCCGTCAAGGCCAAATCCTCCACACCCATCTCATCAAAACCGGGTTCCAAGCAGATGCATATGCCGCTACAGCTGTAACACATATGTACTTGATGTTTGGCATTTCAGATAGTGCACTCAAGCTGTTCGACGATAATCCCCAACCAAGAATTGCTTCCCTAAACGTTGCCATTTCTGGGTTTTCTCATACTGGGGATTTTAAAGAAGTCTTGAGGGTTTTCAAACTGGTTGGGGCTAACGGTGTTAGACCTGACTCAGTTACTATAGCTAGCACGTTAACTGCTTGTGGAAATGCAGAGGAGGGCCTCCAAGTACACTGCTGGGCAGTTAAAATTGGTGTTGAAGCTGATATCTATGCAGCTACGTCACTTTTGACTATGTATTGCACCAATGAAGATGTGGCTTCGGCATCAAAGGTGTTTGTACGCATTCAGTATAAGAACACAGTGTGTTGTAATGCCTTTACCACGGGGTTATTGCAAAATGGGGCGGCTCGTACAGTATTAGATGTTTTTAAGGACATGGAGGAGAAACCCAACTCAGTCACATTGGTTTCTGTTCTTTCTGCGTGTTCAGTGCTGAAATATTCTAAATTTGGTGGGCAGGTCCATGGGTTCATTGCTAGGAGTGTGATGGATCTTGACGCAATGGTTGGGACTGCCCTTGTCGACATGTATTCAAAATGCGGCTATTGGGATTTGGCTTTTGATGTGTTCAAAGAACTGAGTGGCAGGAGCAGCTCTTGAGAAGGATTACGAGGAGGTTAGGGCTGAGTCTGCTGAAGGAGATGATGAAGAAGGTGATGATTACTAGAAAGTTGATTCTACTAAGTGGCAGCCATTTCAAATCTAGATTAATTTGTATTATAGTAGTACTTATTGATTTATTTATTTATGTAATTTTAAATATGATTGATTAAAAGTTGTCAATTCCATTACTTTGTTTGTTTATTCGTTTCTACAATAATTTTATTTTAAATATATATATTTAAAATATAGTGACAGAATAATCCGTCGGTACATTGCTAAAATGGTTCAAAAATAAAATGACCATTTAAATAGACACGAAAAATCCGTCGCTAATCCGTCGTCATATACTTTTAAAAAGTGTCAGTTAATTCTCGGCACTTAATAAAAGTGTCGGAAATTATGGCATTTAAAAAAGTGCCGGAAATTATGGCATTTAAAAAGTGCCGGAAATTATGGCATTTACGAAAGTCTTGGGAAATTGTGGCACTTTTAAAAGTGCCGGAAATTGTGGCACTTTTAAAAGTCTTGAGGAAAAATGTGGCACTTTTAAGTGCGGAAAGTATTCCAGACGCGACTTATTATGGCACTTATAAAAGTGCCGGAAAATGTGCCGGAAATAGCTTTTATGGCACTTTTTTCTGATTTGTGGCACTTAAAAAAGTGCCACAAAAACCTATTTTTGTTGTAGTGGTAACCGATGCGGGTTGATCAGTTAGGTAAGTGACAGTCAAATTCGGGACGAATTTTCTTTAAGGGGGAGTGAGTGTGACGACCCTAACCCTAGACACAATTTTAGTATAACATTATATACTTTTAAAATTAATATCAACCTTATGTGTTTATTTTATATCTTTAAATTTCTTATATTAGGATAAAATGATAAGGAAATAAATAGTGTTCTAAAGGAAAAATAATAAGTAGAAATAAATAAAGTAATAAAATGGAGTGGTAATAAATTGGACAAATAAAATGTTGGGTTGGAAGAATTAATTTAAAAGTAATGGAAGAGTTGTGGTAGGGAGTAATTTTAGTAGGGGACAAATCCCCTAAAAATCCTCCCCAAATCCCTCCTTGGACCGGCCCCCCCTCCTCCTTTATCCATTTTATACTCCTTCCTCCTTCTCCTTCATTCATCCCATTTCCTTCCTAGAGAAAGACTAGAGGAACTCCATTGAAGCCCTCCATCCAAGCTTTGAATCCAAGCTCAAATCTTCACCATTTTTCAATCCGGGAGCACTTTTGGAATCGGGAGACCAAGAAGAGTTCATCAAGCTAAAGAAATCACCGATCCATCTCAGATTTTTAATGTGAGTTATTATGACCTTCCCTTCTTTAAATGTTCATGAACTATGTTGTTGTTGTTGTTGTTGTTATAATGGTTTTGATGATTGAAAACCTTCTTGGAGTTTGGAAATCTGGTAAATGTTAGAGAATGATGTTTTGGTTCATAGAAGTTGATCAAGAGTATAATAAAATGTGTTGCATCTTGTTTGGCATCTTCTTTGCATTCATAATAGCTTATTGAGATTTATTCTCGCTCTCCACTTCTTGTTTTTAGATTACGAGACAGGTGGACCAGCCAAGTAAGGGCGGTGAGGAGTTTGGAAGTTATATTGTGGGAATTGTCAGGGTATGATTAGGTTGGTATAGAAAGTGTACGTTGGTATAATTCATTTGTAGAATTGTATTTATAAATCTTTACTTTATGTTATAACCGAGGCCTTTTTGTAATTAAAACCGTTTCTTACTTTCTAAGTTAGTCAATTATTTCTCCGTTGTGAAAAGGTTTAGATTTATTTTAAATGGTTATAATAATTGTATTTAATTTTGAAAGTTAAATAAAAGTTTTAAAGGTTTAGGATAATTGGGGTTAGTTTGAGGACGCTCCAGCTCGGGACACGTGTAGGTTCCGGGTCGGGGTCCTCACAATCCCACTTCAATGATGCTCCTAGACTTGAATTTGGTGGAGAAATGGCTTGGCTTCAAGAAGATGAGTTGAGAGCTTCCATGGAGGTTCTATGACCTTTGCTAGGGGAAGTATGAGAAGAGAAGGATGAAGAAAAATGATGGAGTATGGGGAGAGTAATAGAAAGTGTAAGAGGTAAGGGGAATGTTGACTTTAGGGACCAAGGAGTGAGGGAATTAGGGGGAAAAGGTTTATGCCCCCTTCATCTAACTATCTAGGCTTTCACCACAAATTAAAACATTTAAATGAAATCCCTTCATTTTTCATTATTTATTCTATTCAAAATAACCTCCTCATACTTTTATCAAATTTCTATTTTTATATTTTTCCTTAAAACATTTATTCATTTTCCTATCATTTATCCTAATATAATAAATCAAGTATAATAAAAGGGACACATAATATTAACAATAATTTTAAAGCACACAATATAATATTAAAATTAGTGCCTAGGATTAGGGTCGTTACACCTCATATACCATGTTTTGGTTAGGGATGACTCAATTTTATTACTTCCCGTCCTATAACAAATACAGACAAGTTGACTTGTCAACGTTAAAAAAAAACATGTTTCACTTGTAAATTGTTTGTACAATAGTAAAATTGCACTAAGACATTTTTCTTATTTAGAAATATGACATTTATTTTGTACAGACAATTAAAGGAAAGACTATAAAGGAAAGTACTTTTCTTATTCAGAAATACAACATTTATTTTGAACAGACAATAAAGGAAAGTACGAAGAGTTATTTTATAAGTGTCTGAAAAGACAAAAATGCCCCTGATAAAAAAATGTTAATTCTTTCTTAAACCCAATTTTTTGCTCTTTGCTAAACAAGAGTATCTATAGTATAAATGGGAACTCTTCCGTAACAGTTCTTTGAACAGTTTCAATGGAGAAATTTCCCATTTTGCCCTCACTATTTGGTCCTTTTCCCATTTTGCCCTTAATTTTTTTTTTTAATTAAAAAAAAAAAAATCAAAAAAACGTGGCCTTGGACACGGGCTTAGGCTAGGCTAGTAGTTATATATTTCCAAACCCTTCAACAAAAATAAAATAAAAATGAAATGAAATGTGTGTTGGCGCCTAAGCAAAGCATAATACAAGGTGGCCTTTTCTAATAGAAGTACATGAGATAAAATACAGTATTAATAATTTTTGTACCTTTTTTTTCTTTCCTTGTACTGCATATTTATACAGTATTTGTCTAATTGTTATACATGTCTTTTAAGCAATGTTCTTGATTCCTTTGACTCATAAATGAGTAAATAAATGGATCTGATATTTGGCACATGTGGTGGAGTAAAAAATATAATACAACATTTTTTTTAAAGAGAGTATCATACAAAATATGATATGTTGGACCGAGAATTAAAATGTTTACTAAATTTTAAAAGGAGTAGTTCAAAGATAACTTGTTATGATTCAGAAATGACCATCAACCGATAAACTTTCGAGCTATAAATCTTACGAGGCGGGAGCTACCGATGAATTTATCATTGGTCGTTCTGGTTAACCATGGTGTTGCATACTCCATCCGTTCCTGAAAGATTGTCCCATTTGCCATTTTGACATGTCCCAAAAAGTATGTCACATTTCTAAACTTAGGCATGAATGTTAGTGCAAATCTACTAAGGTACAAGAAGGTGAAGCTCTTCCTTAATAATTGCAAAATATACAACAGGACAATCTTTTAGGGACGGAGGGAGTATTTTTCATATTGCTCCATTCTTTCCATGATGAAATTGTTGTTGTTGTTGTCGATTGTGATAATGTCACGAGTATGTCTTGTGAAAAACTAGTTTTCTCAAAATATTATGGAAAACCTAGTATTTAGCACTGTTCATCACTGTTATTTGTTAGGCTTAGTATTTAAAAACTAATTTTTTCTTATGTTATAAAAAAACTAGTTTTTCGCAAGATTTTGGCTAATGTTACTTATTTATTTGCAAGAGAATTGTCAAAATTCATTTAGCAAATACGTGAAATCCCAATTAACCCCATTTATTAAAAGAGTAAATATAACGTACTTCTCCATTGTAATGCTGCAACATATTACTCTCGTAACCATCTTAAGATTTATTAACAATATTGTTCCTAATAAATTGATCTATTGTTGCAAAGACTTGTAACATAAATTGATTGTGGAATGTATGATCTATATAGTAAATTTATGTTTTTTTTTTTAAGTAAGTTAGTCATATAAGTAAGTATTATGATAGCACATGGTGAACTCACCTCCTCCACTTTTTGCCAGCAAAAATTGAGAGGCAATGCTTAATGTAAGCTTTTAAGTGCACCCCATTTTGAAATTGAAACACACAATCAAGGACATGCATGCTCACACATGTATGATAGAGAGAATTGACTCCTCATTCTATAAAAAAAGAAGGAATAGATAAGATTAACAATCATTTTTTTTTTTTTATCTTTTACTCTTTTAGTTTGTCTCTACAGTCTTGTACAACTTCTACCCTACCCTAACCATTGTGTTTCAATCTTTTTATACACACCATCTCTCTCTCTCTCTCTCTTTCTCTTTCTCTCTCTGTGGTTAAATCCTTTTCTACATGCCATTAATTTTTTTTTTCTTTTTAACCATTGTCTCACTTTAATTTTTATTATTAATTCAAACAAATTTTGATTATAAGATTTTATAAAAATCTAATTATTTCTATACAAATTTTAAAAATTTTATTGATAGTAATTGATTTTACTATAAAAGTTAAAATGAGACAAACTTTCCAGGAAAGAAGCCTATATAGTGACTTGATAATTTGATGATGTTAAATGGTAATAAATGGGTTACATATAAATAAAACAAAAAAGTAAAAAAAAAAAAAATCTCACCAAATAATGGCCACTAACAAAATTGGTTGGTTATCTTATGTTTATTTTTTAAATTTGGAACTGCTCGACTCTTCATTTTGCTCATGCCCTCATGCCCAAAAATATATACTCGTAAATGTAAAAATTCCTTAAAAATGCATTTCCCTCCCTCTCTTATTTTGTCTGACACTTTTAATGGTCAACACAAGTAAATTTGAAGTGATTATCATAAATGGATTGGGCCTGAACAATTTAGAGGGTTCAATGGGTTTGGTGGGCCAAGTATCTCAGGATGGGCCATAAATATCAAGGTAGATAAACAATGACTAAGTAAATGATAAGTAATATTCTGTATTAAAGTGGCAAGATAACATTGTATGTATCATGGTGCGACATAGAGCGGAAATAGAATATAGGCGAGAAGATTGGGTGGCGAGAAGACAACCTTGTGTTGGATTTTTTATATATGTGGTATGAAAGTTCATAGATCCATGACCTTGGGGTGTCTTGGGCTTGAACTGATTCTCGGCAAAGGGGAAAACACGTCGGAGTTTCTGCCAAGGAGGGCGGCCGCGCTTAGGCCTAGGGCGGCCGCGCTTGGTTGCCTTGATTTCGCCATAAGTTCCTGGAGCTTAGCGCGGTCGCGCCATCCCCAAGGGCGGCCGCGCTTGTGACGGATCTGTGTTTTCCTGGGCCGAGTTTGGAGCAGTGTTTTAGGTCTCTTTGAGTCTAAAACCTAATTTTACCATATGTATAAATAATAAACTTCCCTCAGCCATTTTTGATATATGAAATTGAAGAGAAACAACATTCTCTTGCTTTCTTTCACTATTCGATTACTCCCCGTTCATAGAGATTTGTTCGTGAGATTCAAGGCGACTAAGATAGGACCGCCAGTGATTACCTACTGTGTCTTTATTTTGTGGTACGTAATCCGTGATCGTTTTATCCTCGGAGAAATTTGCTTGTACTGCACGAGTTGCACCAATTGGGGGCAATATTTTCTCTTAGGGACAGATCTTCCTAAGGCGACTCGATCGAGATCACGATAAGTTTTCTAATCGTTTGTTTTATTGTTTACGTTTTGTTTTCTGATCCTGTTCCTTGCTTTCGGTTTTGCTATTGGCTTAATTAGAGTACGTTCTTGAATTGATCAATAAATCCCTACTTGTTGATTAAATTGTTTATTTAATACGTGGTGCGTTAATTTAATTTCTAACGAGTCTAAGAGAAAATAATTTTATTTGATCATGTGCAGTAGTTCCTCTAGCTCTCCCTTTAAGTCCCTAGTTGACACCTCCGATCTTGGGAGAAGTTTGGTGGCAAGAACTTCAAGCGTTGGTGCGAACGCATGAAGATGCATTTGTCAATTAAGGGCATGTACGGTATCTTGACATCCAAGTGTCCCGCTACGAATGGTGATGATCCGGTTAATGTGGCTGCGGTTAAAGCTGTGGAAGGAGCGAGGATGATGTTGTTCGAGGATGCATTACGTCGGCTTTGTCGAATGCACTCTTTGATGTTTATTGCTCTGCTCCTCTCATTTCTTTGCGTCGGCTGTGGGATTCGCTTTTCAAGAAGTACAGCACCGATGACTCCGGTGTGGAAAAGTACCAAGTGGGAAAGTTCCTGAATTATCACATGAGTGAGGGAAAGTCGGTTACCGATCAAGTGCACGAACTCCAAATCATTTTGCAATCACTCAAGGATGCTGACATGGAACTTCCTGACAAGTTCGCTGTCATGGCTATCATTGAGAAGTTTCCTCGATCTTGGGGAGAATTCGGTATGACCCTCAAGCATCGTACTGGAAGCTTGACACTCAATGAGTTGATGAATGCAATTGCGATTCAGGAGGTGCATAATGGTAACCAACCTAGCGTACATGTGGAGGTTGCTGCTAATCTGATAACCGGTAAAAGCAAATTTAAGGGAAAAGTTGTGAAAACTCACTCTAAGGATAAAGAAAACCATGATAAACTTAAAGTTAAGAAAAATAACTTTAGAAAGCCAAAAGCAAAACAGAATTGCTGGAATTGTGGAGAAGGTGGACACTTTTCTAGGGACTGCCCGTCCAAGAAAGGAAAAGGACCACAAGGCTCTGCTGATGACCATCCTGCTGTCAACATGGTGTTGGGTCCGAAGGATTATGATGATCCTGACTCGATGCACTGGAGTTGACGATCGACTGCAATGTTACAAAGTATGTAACTTCTTATCACGAAATCTTTGCGTCTATGAACCCAACGTATGGCTAGTTGACATCGGGGCAAATGTGCACGTTTGTGCCGATAAATTGCTATTTGTGTCTTACCACTGAGCGTGGTAGATCGCTGACGATGGGGAACTCTAGTGCTGCAAAGATGCTTGGGACTGGACGCGTGGACCTGAGATTTCTTAATGGGCGCATTCTTACCTTGCATCAAGTGTATCACGTTCCTGATATTCGTCGCAACATTATTAGTGGTTCTAGTCTAGTTAGGGAAGAATTTGAGATTTCATTTAAGTGTAATAAGGTCATAATTTTGGATTCTGGTAGTTTTGTGGGGAAAGGTTATTCCTCGGATGGTTTATTTAAAATTAGAGTTGAAACTGATGTTTGTTCGCACAATAATTTTAGTTCTATTGATTATCCTGTTTCTTATTCCATTGAATCTTCAAATGTTTGGCATGGTCGTTTAGGACATATTAATTATGATTCTGTGAAAAGAATGATGAACTTAGATATTATTCCTAAACAAGCTATTGATAAGAATTCTAAATGTCATGTATGTGTTGAAGCTAAATCTACAAAAGGTCCGTTTAAATCGGTTGTGAGAAATTCTGAAATTCTAGATTTAGTTCATACTGATATTTGTGAATTTAATGGCGTGTTGACCAAAGACAAAAAGAAATACTTTCTCACCTTTATTGATGATGCTAGTAAATACTGTTATGTCTATTTGCTTAGTTCTAAGGATGAAGCATTAGATAAATTCATTATATTTAAGAATGAAGCAGAAACACAAATCGGCAAGAAACTTAAACGGTTAAGGTCTGATAGAGGAGGTGAATATGAGTCTAACCCCTTCACGTATTATTGCCAAGAAAACAGAATAGTACATGAAGAGACTCCTCCCTACACCCCTCAATCAAATGGTGTTGCAGAACGTAAGAATAGAACCCTTACTGATATGATTAATAGTTTATTCATAAGTTCTGGACTGCCCAAATATATGTGGGGAGAGGCTTTGAATACGGCTTGCCATATTCTGAATAGAGTCCCTCCTAAACATAGAAAGGAAAGTCCGTTTGAACTTTGGAGAGGTCGACAGGCTAGCTTGAAACACTTAAAAGTGTGGGGGTGCCTTGGAAAGGTACTTGTACCCGCACATAAAAGGAAAAAGATTGGACCTAAAACTGTTGATGCTATCTTTATAGGTTATTCTGAAACAAGTTAAGCATTGAGATTTCTTATTATAAAATCGGAAATTTCTGACATAGATGTGAACTCTATAGTTGAGTTACGTGATGCAACATTTTTTGAGGATGTGTTTCCTATGAAGAACGGACTTCCTAAGGAATCTAACCCAACCACTAATTCCATTCCTGCTCAAGTAGAGGAGCTGACAAATGTGGGGGTTGATTCCAGTGCAACTCATTCTGACGATGAGATTGAACCAAGAAGGAGCAAAAGGGCAAGGACCACCAAGGATTTTGGAAGTGATTTCATCACTTACAATGTCGAGGGTGATCCTCTAACCTTCAAAGTTGCTATGGCTACTTCTGATGCCAAGCGGTGGAAGGATGCTGTTAAGAGTGAGATGGATTCTATTGTCTCTAATGGGACATGGGAATTGGTCGATCTCCCTCCTGGTTGTAGCACGATAGGATGTAAGTGGGTCTTCAAAAGGAAACTGAAACCGGATGGAACCGTTGACAAGTTTAAGGCTAGGTTAGTGGCTAAGGGATTCAAGCAAATGGAGGGAATAGACTATTTCGATACCTATTCGCCAGTTGCTAGAATGACTACAATTCGAATGCTTATCGCATTGGCCTCTGTATATGATCTTCCTATCCATCAGATGGATGTTAAGACCGCTTTCTTGCATGGCGATCTAGAGGAAGAAATTTATATGGATCAACCTGAAGGTTTTGAGGCCTCTGGCAATGAGAGAAAGGTTTGTAAACTTGTTAAGTCCTTGTATGGATTCAAACAAGCCCCTAAGCAGTGGCATGAGAAATTTGATAAAATTGTCTCATCGTTTGGCTTTGTTACTAATGAGTTTGATAAGTGTGTTTATAGCAAGAGTATTGGTGATAGTAGTATTGTCTTATGTATGTATGTCGATGATATTCTGTTGTTTGGAACGGATATGAGGATAATTGATACTACTAAGGAATTATTGAAAATAAGTTTGAGATGAAGGATATGGGAGTAGCTAGTGTGATTCTTGGCCTTAAGTTGACTCGTTCAACTAGTGGCATAACCATATCGCAATCTCATTATACCGAAAGTGTAATTGAGAAATTTGGTTATAAGAATTGCAAAGTGGCTAAGACTCCATATGACCCTTCATCTGCT
Organism: Adenophora triphylla var. japonica; assembly: GCA_022495995.1. Classification (NCBI taxonomy): domain Eukaryota; kingdom Viridiplantae; phylum Streptophyta; class Magnoliopsida; order Asterales; family Campanulaceae; genus Adenophora; species Adenophora triphylla. Next base: position 214,006 of record JAFEMH010000123.1, on the reverse strand, counting down.
CTTACTAAGAATGAAAGTGGAGTACCGATGGCTCAGTTGAGATATTCTCAGATTATTGGAAGTTTGATGTATCTTGCCAATTGTACTAGACCGGATATATCCTACTCGGTTACTAGGTTGGCTAGATATACTCAATGTCCAAGCAAATCACATTGGGAATCTCTTGATAGAGTTCTCAAGTACTTGAAGGGAACGATTTCCCTTGGGCTACATTACGGAAAATATCCTTCTGTTCTTGAAGGATATAGTGATGCAAGCTGGATTGCCTATAACTCCGGGAGTTATGGCTGTACGGGGTATGTTTTCACCTTAGGCGGAGCTGCAGTCGCTTGGAGGTCGACCAAACAAACTCTGTTGTCTAGGTCTACATTTGAGGCCGAATTAGTTGCCCTTGACACTACTGGATTGGAAGCTGAATGGCTTCGAGGACTTATGTCCGAGTTGCCCATGGTCAGTAAGCCCATGCCTGTTATCTCTGTACATTGTGACAACACTGTCACACCGAGAAAGCGAAAAGTGTCAAGTACAACTGTAAAACCGGGGAGACACATCCAAATTAGATTAAAATCTATAAGGGATCTAGTGTCTCGGAAGGTGATAGTGTTGATTATGTTGGTACCAAGGATAACACGGTGATCCTTTAACCAAAGGGCTAGAATTTGCTCTAGTTCAAAAATTTAGGTTGGGGATGGAGTGCGAACCCCGTCTCGATTCAAACGCGGTGGCAACCCAATCTACCTGAGGGGAGATCCCACAAAGGAGATTCAATGTAGTAATAACAAGCTGTGGGGTGAGTCGGAGCACCTAATAATAGATTGACATGTTACATGTCTGAGTCTATCCCCTGAATAGCCTAGAGATGCTCGTTGTTGCTAATAAAGTAAAAGTTTGGAACTTTGAATGGGATCAAGTCTTTTAGACAAGATGCTAGCAGTACATCTTCTGAGATGCCCAGCTAAGTGAGTGTTGTTGTTGGCCGCAACTAGAGGAATTTGGGTTATTCCTTGAAAGCACTCATGATAGAGGATCGGGACGTATGGCTTATAAGCGTCAAGTATTCGATAGAGGGCCTATCATAGTTTTTGTCGTGTTTGTTACCAGCAAAGGCCTCTACATCCAAAGGCATCAGATTCAAGACACCGTTCATCATCCGGTCCCGTGGAGGTTTGCGTTGGATAACATAGGTAGTGGTTGGCTTCGAAGGTACCATTATTGAAAGCATGGCAATGGACAATCTGTACACGTCATATTTCTATGAACTTGTGGGGGATTGTTGTATTTTTTATATATGTGGTATGAAAGTTCATAGATCCATGACCTTGGGGTGTCTTGGGCTTGAACTGATTCTCGGCAAAGGGGAAAACACGTCGGAGTTTCTGCCAAGGAGGGCGGCCGCGCTTAGGCCTAGGGCGGCCGCGCTTGGTTGCCTTGATTTCGCCATAAGTTCCTGGAGCTTAGCGCGGTCGCGCCATCCCCAAGGGCGGCCGCGCTTGTGACGGATCTGTGTTTTCCTGGGCCGAGTTTGGAGCAGTGTTTTAGGTCTCTTTGAGTCTAAAACCTAATTTTACCATATATATAAATAATAAACTTCCCTCGGCCGTTTTTGATATATGAAATTGAAGAGAAACAACATTCTCTTGCTTTCTTTCACTATTCGATTACTCCCCGTTCATAGAGATTTGTTCGTGAGATTCAAGGCGACTGAGATAGGACCGCCGGTGATTACCTACCTGTGTGCTATTTTGTGGTACGTAATCCGTGATCGTTTTATCCTCGGAGAAATTTGCCTGTACCTGAGTTGCACCAATTGGGGGCAATATTTTCTCTTAGGACAGTCTTCCTAAGGCGACTCGATCAGATCACGATAAGTTTTCTAATCGTTTGTTTTATTGTTTCTGTTCTGTTTTTCCTGATCCTGTTCCTTGCTTTCGGTTTTGCTATTGGCTTAATTGGTACGTTCTTGACTTGATCAATAAATCCCCTACTGTTGATTAAATTGTTTATTTAATCTGTGGTGTGTTAATTTAATTTCTAACACCTTGCACCCCCCCTGATTTTGGGTAACAAGGGCGTAATTTAGAATAAGCGACCAAGTATGCCTTGTCGCTTTAGAGGGTTTGTCGCCAGGCGACAAACGTGACTGGTAGATAACAATTGATTGGGATATCGACACGTGGCACCCCCCCCCATAATGTACAACAGTGTAACATGATGGGATGGGTAGTACTTTTTACTGACTTTGAGGGTAGTTGGTCTAAAGTGGGTGAATGATTAACACGTGTCCTTTAGGGGCATGGTCTACTTTTCTGATTTAATATAAATATAAGGAATACATCATTATTATGTAAGTTCGACTCTCTCTCAAAAACTCTCTTCCCCACTGTTCTCTCCATAATATTTTCTTGATCTGAAAATAGTTACTGATTCTCACGCCGGAGGGGTTTCACCGGAGTCACCCCCGGTTTAGTTCACCGTTGCTTGCGTGTGTGTAGGGCCTGAGGTGAGCCATTCCAAGAAGACCAGCCGGAGTATACATATGAGTAGCTAGAGGTTCAGCTTCTGATCAACACCATTTTTCATGGTAGCATCAGTTGGTTCCGTTGCCGGGACCTGAATGTTCTTCTTTGGGTGGTTTGGTGGAGTTTGGAAGATTGTTGGTGGCTGCCGGTGGTGAGTGAGGAGGTGGTATATTATTGTTGTTCTCTTGGTGGAGCCCAGAAGATCTTTATTGTCAGCTTAGTTGAGGGAGTAAATGCTAGTTGGTTAGAAAACCAAGGAGGATTCCCAGGTGGTACTTGTCAGAGGTTGTTCTGTGGATTTGTTGTTGTATTTATTTTAAGAAGCCATAAAGTTGTCCTTGGATATAAATGCTGTAAGTCCATTAATACATGTATTAAAGGTGTTTTGTAGTCAGAAAAGCGACTCGTAAAGTTGTCAGAATAGTTGATTTGTTGTGAAAAGGCGTGGTTTGGCCTGAAGTGTTGGTTAAAGTACCCATTTGTTTGTGGGTAAGTTATGGTGGTTGGGCAAGAAAAAGCTACTCCCTCTAGGGTGGCTCAGAACTTAACGTTGGCAACCCCCAATGCTAAGGAAGCTCGTGCGGGGGCGGGATCTGAAAGAGAGGTGGAGGTGCATACTTCAGAAACCAACTCCAGCGTTAGGCGAGCTAGGGAGCAGGAGGAAAGGGTGAGAGTGGAGAGAGCTAAGGCAGTGGATGAGGGGCAAGTTCCCGCGAAGTCGAAGAACGCAGAAGTAAGAGAAAGGATTGAAAAGCTGAGGGCGGACAATGAGGCGTGGATGCATGTTCTCGCCAATAATCAACAACTAAAGGAGTTAAATGTGGAGCCTTCCCATATTCCTGACCAATTATTGAATGGGCAAGCGGGAAGGTCCCAGGCCGAGGGGCAAAATCGAGAGGTCAGCGCCAGTGTGGCTAATAGGCCAAGGCGGGATGTGGATATGCCGCCGCCTAGGAGATTGGGAGAAAACCGCAGGCGTGATGATGACGTTGGAGCAAAGAAGAAGAAGAGAAATAAAATATACCATAAGTCAGGTAATTCTAAAGAAGAATCTTATTACTTTGAATATGATAGTAATGAATCCAGTGGCTCAACGCACAACGAGGGACGTGTCAAGGAAAGGACTCAGTTATCGCGACATCATGATGCTAGGCGGCATCGTGATAGGTCACCTCGGGATAAGGAGCGGAGGCGGCAAGAGAGGAAAGATAGGGAGTATGAGAAGGAAAGGGAATGGAATGGAGGGCCGCAGAGGCGGCAAGGGAGCTGCGGCCAGGAAGCTTGCGAGAGGCCATGAAAGGCTGCGAAGTGGCCGGGGGGCTAAGGAGAGGGAGAAGGCTAAGAAGGAAGAGGAGGAAAAGTGGAAAAATGAGATAGCTGAGATGGCGAAGAAAATTAAGGAATTAGAGGCGGGAACAAAGAAAGTGGGAGGAAAAAAGCCTTTTTTGGCTCCTTTCACTCAGAGTATCAAAGGCGTCGCCCCAGACCCAAGCTTTCGCATGCCAACTTTATCAAGTTATTCAGGAAAGTCTAGAGCAGTAACTCATGTTGGAGGATTTGAAGCAACCATGTATTGTTGTGAAAATGAAGCGATTACGTGTCGAGCTTTGGTTAGCACTCTGGCGGATCATGCATTGGATTGGTTCTTAGCACAGCCCGAAGATTCTATAACGGGGTATCAAGATTTCAGGGAGAAATTCTTGGCGAGATTTAGTGCATCAGGATCACAACCGGTTCAAAAGACGGAGTTGTGCAGTCTTAAACAAAAGGATGGAGAGGGGATTGCGACTTTCACAGACATGTTCATGGGAGTGGCAAATCAAGTCCCTGACATCGCTCAAGGCGAGATAATTATGTTGTATAATACCAGTTTGCAACCAGGTCACTTCAAGCAGGAGCTAGGAATGAGATTGCCAAAGACTACGGGGGAGTTATATAAAAGAGTCCGGGGATTTTGTAGTGGAGCTAGAAATAAGACTAAGGGGACTCCAGCGACAAATCAGGCTGTCAAGAAAGTGGCGAGTGAAAGGGTGGAGGTAGTGCGAGATGATAGGAGAGGATTTGGCGGCAATAGAGGGGCAAATTAGGCGGGAGGAAGTGGAGGCCGTGGAGAAGGGCGTACGGGGGGTCAGAGAGAGTTCAAGCCAAAGACAGACATCAAGTATAGCCGGTTGAACACTCCTATCGGCGAGATTCTGAAGAAAGTTAATTTGCCTGAACCTTTTCCTATTACACCAGGAACTGGTCCGGCTAGAGATCAGAATAGTTATTGTGAGTTTCACAAGGATAAGGGGCATAAGACTGATGATTGTTATAATTTGAGGAGATTGATTCAGGGGAGGATTGATAGAGGTTTTCTGCAGGAGTATTTGGAGGAGAATGTTGGGCGGGATAATCAACGTAGGCCTGAGAGAAATTTGGTAGATGTCATTCACGACCCATTACCCAGTGTGTCTCAGTTGAATATCCAAATCATGACTTTGACGCATACGTTTGATGTTCCTCAGTTTCCCGCCAGTCAAGATAGGGTGATCAGTTTCTCCAGGCGAGAATTAGCTGTTACTAAGAGCCATGGGAGTCAACCGATTATCATCACAATGTATCCAGGCAATAATATTGTGCAGAGAGTTATGGTGGATTCCGGAGCGAGTAGGAATGTGCTTTATTATGATGCTTTTAGGAGGATGAATTATTCGGAGGCTAATTTGGTACCTTACAAGGGATGCCTTGAGGGTTTCACTAATCACTCTGTTAAGGTTAAAGGCACGATTATGTTGGATGTTGAAATTGGTGAAGGAAAGCTGGCGAGGTGCGAGAATATTGAATTTATGGTTGTTGATCTCGTATCTCCTTACAACGCAATAGTAGGAATCCCGTTTATGCTGAGTTTTGAGATGGTTATGTCGATTCCTCATCAAAGGGTGAAGTATCCCACCACCAACGGGATAGGTTGTTTGAAGAGTGAGGCGGTCACCGTAGTAAGAAAGCAGAAGGAAATGTTGAAAGCTAAGGCGGAGAGTACAACTTCGATGACTTCCAAGGTGGAATCTAGCCAGTTGAAGATAAATATGGTTAAGATTGTAGAAGTAGAGAATAGTGAACCAGATTGGATTCTCACGGAGAGTATGAGAGATGGAAATGCCATGGTGGCCGAGGCGACAAATCAAGTCTCATGGCCGGCGAGAAGGGTGTTTGGAGGAGCACGTGAGATGTGTATGGTGGACGAATGTGAGTCTGATTCTGAGGCTCGGCGAGAAAGTGGGAAGGAGATTGCGGATTGGCGAGATGTAGAATCCGGCGTGATGAAGCAGAGTGATGATGATGAAGAGAGTTGTTTGGCAATGGAAATGGTGAATGTTATGCCTCATTTAAGTTATGCCAGGGTTGTAAGGTTAGTGCATATGGAGGAGCCAAGAATTGAAGAGGTGGTTGAAAGAAATGCTGAAATATTTTCAGATGAATCTGATGATGATTATGAAGCCATTGAGGTGGAGGATATTCAGGGCGGCCATCGGTAATGTCTTTGCTGATCCCAAAAGGCCAGTTCCCGTTGGTGTGAGGAAGAGAAAAAGAATAGAGGTTGAAACGCTGCAGGTGCGGGATGAGCCAAATATCAAGGCGGGAGAAGAATTGGAGGAAATAGAAATCAATTGTTATTTTCCCGAACAGAAAGTGAAGATTGGCAAGCAATTGTCGCGGGATGAGCGAGAAGGTTTGATTGATTTTTTGAAGGAAAATCTGGATGTCTTTGCTTGGAGACCGGAAGACATGAAGGGTATTGACGAGAGTGTGGATTTGCATTGTTTGAATGCTGATCCTAATGTGGAGCCATTTAAGCAAAAGGTAAGGCATTTGTCGCCAGAGAAAGAGGTGGCAGTATTGGAGGAGGTGGAGAAGCTGTTGAAAGCGGGAATAATTGAGAAAATTCAATATCCAGTTTGGTTGGCTTGTCCCGTGATGGTTTTGAAGTCAAATAAGAAGTGGAGAATGTGCATTGATTTTACTGATTTGAATACAGCATGTCCCAAGGATTGCTATCCTTTACCCAAGATTGATAAGTTGGTGGATTCCATTGCTGGTCACAAGGTGTTCAGTTTCATAGATGCCTATTCAGGATATCACCAGATCAAGATGGCGGGGAAAGATAAGGCGAAAACAGCGTTTAGGACCCCAAAGGGAAATTTTTGTTACAAGATGATGCCATTCGGCTTGAAGAATGCGGGGGCGACGTATCAAAGGATGGTGAACGAGGTGTTCAAGTCTCAAATTGGGCGGAATATAGAAGCATACATTGTTGACATGGTGATCAAGACCAGGGAAAACAACCATTTGTTGGATCTCGCTGAAACATTCGAGAACCTAAGAAGGAATTCGATGAAGCTGAATCCTAGTAAATGCACGTTTGGCGTTACGGCGAGAAAATTTCTGGGGTTTTTGGTGAATAGGCGCGGGATTGAGGCCAACCCCGAAAAAATTCAGGCGTTGTTAGACATGTCGCCACCAAAATCTATCCGCGAGATTCAACGGCTGAATGGGAGGATCATTGCCCTGGGGAGGTTTATTTCGAAGTCGGCGGAGAGATGTTTATCGTTCTTCAAGGTGTTGAAGGGCGGGAAGAAATTTAAGTGGAGCGAGGAATGCGGAGCAGCTTTTGAAGAAATGAAATCTTACTTGGGGAAGCCACCATTGTTGAGTAGCCCTGTGTAGGGAGAAGAATTGTTTGTTTATTTGGCAGCTTCTGACTACGCAGTTGCTGCAGTGTTGGTGAGGGAAGACGGGGGAATTCAAAGGCCTGTATATTATGTTTCTAAGGCATTGAGCGAGGTTGAGTCGGGATATTTTAATGCAGAAAAGTTGGCATATGCATTGGTGGTGGCGGTGTGAGGACCCCGACCCGGAACCTACACGTGTCCCGAGTTGGTGCGTCCCCAAACTAACCCAAAAACACTAAACTTTTAAAACTTTACTTTGACTTTCAAACATAAGCATTAATAATATATCATTTCAAAAGAACTCCACTCAACTCCACATCGGAGGAGGAGATAACTAACTTTGAAAACAATCAACTGTTTAGTTACAAAAGATATTGGTTTTTAACGTAGAAAATAAAGTTTATAATTACAAACTCCCAAAAGGAATTATGACAAAATAATTTCTACGCCAACCTAACGTACCCCGACAATTATCCCAAAATGCTCACGGCCAAACTCCTTTCCGTCCTTACTTGGGCGGTCCTCCTGTCTCGGGATCTAAAACAGTAAAGGGAGAGGGGTGAGAATAAATCTCAGCAAGCTATTATGGATGCAACAATATGCCAAATAGATGCAACATATAACAAGTCGCACATAACACCTTGGGAAAGCTATAAACACATTCCATTACCTTGGTTTACCTTTTCCCGTCTCGAACAAGAGTCGTAAATCTGACATTGGGTATAATAATACTCCAATTACGGTGAGCCGCTTAAGCAATACTCACGTCCTATAAGACCCGTTTCGTGGAACCATATAAGACAAGAGCAACTCGTAAGGCTTGTGGCTCAATACGGATGCTATACCCCAACCTGTGGCCACGGGAGGGGACGGTACGCATATAACATAATCCAGATCACATTAGGTCACACTTCCATAATTGATCGTATTCTGTTATACCCCCAACGTCAGCTGACTCACACATAATCAAGCACATAATAGATACTTGAATAAAATCCACAAAAAGGGATAACAACATATCAACATGGTAAACTATACTCATGTCCAACCAATATCATAGTGCAACATTTATTCAATACACTATGCAATAGAAACAATGTATATGAACTCAATGTAAGGCAAGGAAGTAGCATAAATCCATCCTACAAAGTCATTATACAATAATACATAGCCTCTTAAAAGGTCTAAGGGGAATCTACCAAGTTGGGATCATAGTTGTCTAGTTACCAAACTATGTTATCTAACTTTTCCAAGCAACATTTATAGTACTTCCACTACTCCATTTTGATCACTTAGAACGTCATTGTGAAGCCAAAGTATTCTACTTTAATCTAGGTTAAAGATATTTCATTTTGGTTCGAGTTTGATTAGGTTTGAATAGCCCTAAAGTTGAGGTGAGAAAATCTGACCAGGGGACGACTCGTCCCCCAGGGCACGACTCGTCCCCAAGTTACCCCCCACTGAACCTGGCGTCCCCCCTTGGGTCACGACTTCCTTCGTCCAAGCGGGACGACTCGTCCTCAAATTCGCATTTTGACAAAACAAAGAAGAATAACATTAATGTCTCCAAAATCTCAAAGTTCCAACCAAAAGTTCTCTAAGTTATGAATCTAAAGGCCATTTCCAACTTTGTTAACTTCAATCTACTCATTAACTCCATGAAATCATAACTTAACCCTAGATCCTTATACTTTCATGAACCAAAACATTTTCTAAATCTATAAGAGTTTTCCCAATCATCCAAGCACATAGAACATTCACAACAACATAAGTATTCATGAACATTCAAAGGAAGAAAATGGTCATAACAACTCACCTTTCGCAATACAAGATGAAATGGAGCTTTTCTTGGCTTGATCAACTCCTTGAGGTGTTCTACTCACAAAAGGACACTTAGATTTTCAAATAGACAAGAATTAGTCTTGGTAGAAGTGTAGGAGAGGGAGGCTTTCATGAGAGCTCTTCCATGGAGAAATGAAGAAATGAGGTGAGAAGGAGAGAGAAAGATGACTAGGGGAAGTATGGGAGTATGAAGGAAGGTGTAAGAGAGGGTATGGGAGGTAAGGTGATTGCTTTGACTTGGGGGGGAAACATGGAGAGTGAAATAGGGGGTAAAGGACCGGCCCCCCCCCTTCTCCCACACAACCTAGGCTTTCACCATTTTCCTTTTTATTATTTCCAAAGCATTTAATTAAATTTCTCCTACTCAATATTCATTTCACATTTTATAATCTTACTTTCACGCTTTATTCATTTTCCATTATTATATTTTCTTTTAGAACTTTAATTTATTTTCCTATCATTTATCCTAATATAATAAATCAAGTATATAAAAATGGACACATAATATTAAAAATGATAATAAAGCACATAATGTGATATTAAAATTAGTGCCTATGTTTAGGGTCGTTACACTCACTCTCCCTTAAAGAAAATTCGTCCCGAATTTTAAAAGAAAACTTACTTGGATTTTCGAACAACCACGGATATTTCGCTCTCATCTCCGACTCTAGCTCCCACGTCGCTTCCTCGACAGTGTGGTTCTTCCAAAGGACTTTCACTATCGGGATACTCTTGGTTCTCAACTCTTTAACTTGGAATTCTAAGACTCTTAATGGCTCTTCAACATACGACATGTCCGCTTGGACATCATCGGGAGGAGAGCTCAAAACATGGGAGGGGTCATGACAATACTTCCTAAGCATAGAAACGTGGAACACATCATGAAGCAAAGAGAGAGACGGAGGCAACGCTAACCGGTAAGCCAATTCCCCTATCTTCTCTAGAATCTCAAACGGACCTACAAACCTCGGAGCCAACTTGCCCTTATTACCGAACCTTTTAATCCCCGTCCTCGGAGAGACCTTCAAGAACACAAAGTCACCAACCCGAAATGATAAATCCCGTCTTCGATTGTCGGCGTAGCTTTTCTGTCGACTCTGAGCTGTCTTCAATCTATCCCGAATCACTTTGATCTTCTCCGTAGAATCTCGAACCAAATCCGGACCCCAAAGTCTCGCTTCACCAACCTCATCCCAACACATCGGAGATCGACACTTCCTACCATACAAAGCCTCATACGGAGCCATCTCGATACTCGACTGATAACTATTGTTGTAAGCAAACTCCACTAAAGGTAAATGATCCTCCCAAGACAATTGGAAATCCATCACACAAGCCCGTAACATATCCTCAAGTATCTGTATAGTTCTCTCGGACTGACCATCGGTTTGAGGATGAAACGCGGTACTAAAACACAACTTAGAACCCAATGCCTCATGCAATGCTCTCCAAAATCTAGATGTAAACCTCGGATCTCTCATCGACACAATACTAACCGAACCCCGTGAAGTCTCACAATCTCCTTCATATATAACTGAGCTAACTTCTCTAACGAAAACTTGGTCGATACCGGAAGAAAATGAGCCGACTTCGTCAACCGATCCACAATAACCCATATAGCATCCATCTTCTTCGCGGTAAGAGGTAAACCTGAAACAAAATCCATCGAGATCCCTTCCCATTTCCACTCCGGAATATCCAATGGTTGAAGTAGTCCCGCCGGTCTTTGATGTTCTGCCTTAATCTGTTGACACGTCAAACACTTAGATACATAATCCGCTATTTCCCTTTTCATTCCATTCCACCAATACCCACGCTTCAAGTCTTGATACATTTTGGTACTCCCCGGATGAATCGCAAACTTGGACTTATGGCCATCCTCTAGAACACGCTTCTTGATTTCCGGCGATGACGGAACGCAAATTCTCCCTTGGAAAGTTAAAATCCCATCTCGATTCAAAGCAAAATCCCCGGCTTTCCCATCTTGCACTTGATCACAAATTTTCTTCAATTCCGGATCTTCTTGTTGAGCTTCCTTCAAATCACCATACAATGTCGGAACGGCTCGAACATTCGCAACTATCACTTCCCTCTTCAATTCTCGGGAACCCAAAGCTGTCAAATACGCCTTTCGGCTAATCGCATCGGCCACCACATTGGCCTTCCCCGGATGATAGGATATGACACAATCAAAATCCTTTAAAAACTCTAACCATCTTCTTTGCCGGTTGTTCAACTCCTTTTGGGTAAATAGGTACTTCAAACTCTTATGATCGGTGAAAATCTCGAATTTCGCTCCGTAAAGATAATGCTTCCACTTATGCAACGCAAATACAATCGCCGCCAATTCCATATCATGAGTAGGATAATTCTGTTCCGCCGGTGATAACTTCCTAGAGGCATACGCAATAACCTTCCCATTCTGCATCAACACACATCCCAAACCCGCCTTCGAGGCATCACTATAAATAACAAAATTCTCGCAACCACTCGGAAGGGTAAGAACCGGAGCCGTCGTCAATCTCTTCTTCAATTCATCAAAGCTTGCTTCACACTTGGAATCCCATACAAACGAAACATCTTTCCGAGTCAATCTAGTCAACGGAGTAGCAATCCGAGAAAACCCCTCAATGAACCTCCGATAGTATCCCGCCAAACCAAGAAAACTACGGACCTCGGTCACAGTCGAAGGTTGCTTCCAATTAACCACGGCTTCAATCTTTGAAGGATCAACGGAAATTCCCGAACTCGACACAACATGCCCCAAGAAAGAAATCTGCTCAAGCCAAAACTCGCACTTACTGAACTTAGCGTACAACTGCTTCTCCCGAAGAACGGACAAGACGATCCTCAAATGATTCTCATGCTCTTCCCGGGACTTAGAATACACAAGAATATCATCAATAAAGACCACCACAAAACTATCGAGATAAGGCTTGAAGACACGGTTCATCATATCCATAAACACGGCTGGAGCATTAGTCAATCCAAACGGCATCACCACAAACTCATAATGACCATATCTAGTACGGAAAGCTGTCTTAGCAACATCATCCGGCCTAATCTTCAACTGATGGTATCCGCTTCTCAAGTCAAGCTTTGAGTAGATAACGGAACCTTGGAGTTGGTCAAACAAATCATCTATATGCGGAAGAGGATACTTATTCTTAATGGTGGCTTGGTTCAACAAACGATAGTCAATACACAATCGTAAGGTACCATCCTTCTTCCTAACAAACAAGACCGGTGCTCCCCACGGAGACACACTAGGACGAATAAAACCTCGGTCTAACAATTCTTGCAATTGGACCTTCAACTCTTTTAACTTTCGGCCGGGAGCCATTCTATAGGGTGCTTTAGAGATAGGAGCTGCACCGGTACTAAGTCAATACAAAACTCTATCTCACGATCCGGAGGCATAGAGTACTCACTAGAAAACACATCACTAAACTCATTCACAACCGGAACATGAGCTAACTCGGGAGACTTCTTATTGGAATCTACCACATAAGCCAAGTAACCCGTACACCCCTTAGATAGCATCTTTTCTAGCTTTTAAGGCGTAAATAACATGTAACCCGAACATAGATTTATCGGCATCAAATATAAATGTAGGCACATCGTGCATAGCAAATGAGACTCGCTTCCTACGACAGTCTACCAAAGCATGGCACCGACTCAACCAATCCATACCAAGGATCACATCAAAATCACGGATTGGTAACTCGACCAAATCCACGGCAATACATGCCCACATATAGTCACATCACATCCACGATATATCAAAGAAGATTCAAGGCTCTCTCCCATAGGAGTAGAGACCTCTAACACATAAGGCATAGATTCGTGCAAGATATGCAATGAGAATGCAAAATGAGACGCCACAAATGAATGGGAAGACCCGGGATCTATAAGAATGCGGGCCTTAACTCCCGAGACAGAACTATACCTCTAATGACGGCATTAGGATCGACCTCTCCTCGACCCAAAGCAAACACACGACCTTGGACTCTATCCTTAGGTTTCCCATCAACATCTCTCTTCACACCACTACCTTGACCCCGAATCCGGCACCCGTCGCTTGCTTATTCTCGTAACTTGGGACAATTCCTCCCGAAATGGCACGGCGATCCACACTCCAAACACTTGCCTTGTTTGCTCCAACATTTGTCTTCGGAATGCCCTATCCTCTCGCAAAACCCACATGTTGTCCCAAGCCGGCCGGAAGTCGCACGATTTGCCGGAGCCGCCACACGACCTCCTCGATTCGCTCCCGGGTGAAAGTCCTCGCCGAGCCCTATTCTCGTCCCGATCCTTGACCCCGAAACTGCTCCTGTTTCCTCCTTCATTCTTACCACGATGCTCCTCTATGTCGTTCTCAATCCGCACGCCATATTCACCGCCGCTTGGAAATTGGCGAAGCATGCGTCAACAACCGCTTCCGAAACTCAACTCTTAAACCTTTCACAAACCGGTAAACTCGCCTCTCCTCATCCGGCACCAAATGAGGACAATATCGGGCCAATTACGCGAACTTCGGCGAATCTTTGCGCTACGTCATGGTCCCTTGCTCCGGCTTTCAGAACTCGCCTTCTTTCTTGTCCCTAGTAACCATCGGCACAAAGTGATCTCGGAACTTGAGCGTGAAGTTCTCCCATGTCTGCGGTGTCAAGTCTCGGTCCCAACCATCCTTTACCACTTGCCACCAATGCTCCGCTGGTCCCTCCAATTTGAAAACGGCGCATCTCACTTTCTCCGCATCCGTACTCTCCATAGCTGCGAAAATCTTGTTCATAGCCTCAAGCCACCTCTCGGCCTTCACCGGATCCGGATCTCCGTTGAAGCTAGGAGGAGACATCTTCACGAACTTCTCCAACCCATGTTGCCCTTGTCTGCCTAGATTCTGATTCAAATTCTGATTCTGAGTTGCCATATGCTGAAGAAACCCTCGGAACATATCCATCATCTCGGCGTTCGGATTACCAACATTACCCAAACCCAGATTCGGATCACCTTCATTTCCCGCCATTACAACAAACTCCCGCATTAAACACTCGACGTCGCTACCACACACTCTCACTCAGCTAGACTCTACCCAAGAATTCTAACCGAGCTCGATACCAACTGAGGACCCCGACCCGGAACCTACACGTGTCCCGAGTTGGTGCGTCCCCAAACTAACCCAAAAACACTAAACTTTTAAAACTTTACTTTGACTTTCAAACATAAGCATTAATAATATAACATTTCAAAAGAACTCCACTCAACTCCACATCGGAGGAGGAGATAACTAACTTTGAAAACAATCAACTGTTTAGTTACAAAAGATATTGGTTTTTAACGTAGAAAATAAAGTTTATAATTACAAACTCCCAAAAGGAATTATGACAAAATAATTTCTACGCCAACCTAACGTACCCCGACAATTATCCCAAAATGCTCACTACCAAACTCCTTTCCGTCCTTACTTGGGCGGTCCTCCCGTCTCGGGATCTAAAACAAGAAAGGGAGAGGGGTGAGAATAAATCTCAGCAAGCTATTATGGATGCAACAATATGCCAAATAGATGCAACATATAACAAGTCGCACATAACACCTTGGGAAAGCTATAAACACATTCCATTACCTTGGTTTACCTTTTCCCGTCTCGAACAAAAGAGTCGTACAACATTGGGTATAATAATACTCCAATTACGGTGAGCCGCTTAAGCAATACTCACGTCCTATAAGACCCGTTTTTCAGGGAACCATATAAGGCATAGCAACTCTCGTAAGGCTTGTGGCTCAATACAGATGCTATACCCAACCTGTGGCCACAGGAGGGGACGGTCACAGATATAACATAATCCGATCACATTAGGTCACACTTCCATAATTGATCGTATTCTGTTATACCCCCAACGTCAGCTGACTCACACATAATCAAGCACATAATAGATACTTGAATAAAATCCACAAAAAGGGATAACAACATATCAACATGGTAAACTATACTCATGTCCAACCAATATCATAGTGCAACATTTATTCAATACACTATGCAATAGAAACAATGTATATGAACTCAATGTAAGGCAAGGAAGTAGCATAAATCCATCCTACAAAGTCATTATACAATAATACATAGCCTCTTAAAAGGTCTAAGGGGAATCTACCAAGTTGGGATCATAGTTGTCTAGTTACCAAACTATGTTATCTAACTTTTCCAAGCAACATTTATAGTACTTCCACTACTCCATTTTGATCACTTAGAACGTCATTGTGAAGCCAAAGTATTCTACTTTAATCTAGGTTAAAGATATTTCATTTTGGTTCGAGTTTGATTAGGTTTGAATAGCCCTAAAGTTGAGGTGAGAAAATCTGACCAGGGGACGACTCGTCCCCCAGGGCACGACTCGTCCCCAAGTTACCCCCCACTGAACCTGGCGTCCCCCCTTGGGTCACGACTTCCCTTCGTCCAAGGGACGACTCGTCCCTCAGCCCAGATTTTGACAAAACAGCAGTAACAACATTAATGTCTCCAAAATCTCAAAGTTCCAACCAAAAGTTCTCTAAGTTATGAATCTAAAGGCCATTTCCAACTTTGTTAACTTCAATCTACTCATTAACTCCATGAAATCATAACTTAACCCTAGATCCTTATACTTTCATGAACCAAAACATTTTCTAAATCTATAAGAGTTTTCCCAATCATCCAAGCACATAGAACATTCACAACAACATAAGTATTCATGAACATTCAAAGGAAGAAAATGGTCATAATAACTCACCTTTGGCAATACAAGATGAAATGGAGCTTTTCTTGGCTTGATCAACTCCTTGAGGTGTTCTACTCACAAAAGGACACTTAGATTTTCAAATAGACAAGAATTAGTCTTGGTAGAAGTGTAGGAGAGGGAGGCTTTCATGAGAGCTCTTCCATGGAGAAATGAAGAAATGAGGTGAGAAGGAGAGAGAAAGATGACTAGGGGAAGTATGGGAGTATGAAGGAAGGTGTAAGAGAGGGTATGGGAGGTAAGGTGATTGCTTTGACTTGGGGGGGAAACATGGAGAGTGAAATAGGGGGTAAAGGACCGGCCCCCCCCCTTCTCCCACACAACCTAGGCTTTCACCATTTTCCTTTTTATTATTTCCAAAGCATTTAATTAAATTTCTCCTACTCAATATTCATTTCACATTTTATAATCTTACTTTCACGCTTTATTCATTTTCCATTATTATATTTTCTTTTAGAACTTTAATTTATTTTCCTATCATTTATCCTAATATAATAAATCAAGTATATAAAAATGGACACATAATATTAAAAATGATAATAAAGCACATAATGTGATATTAAAATTAGTGCCTATGTTTAGGGTCGTTACAGGCGGCGAGAAAGCTGAGGGCATATTTTGTCGCTCATACAATTGTTGTTTTGACTGACGCTCCTTTAAGGAAGATTTTGCAGCAGCCAGATTATGCGGGAAGACTTTTGAAGTGGTCGATTGAGTTGACAGAATTCGACATCAGATATGAATCCCGCCGAGCTATTAAGGCACAAGCGTTGGCAGACTTTATAGTTGAAACTTCGTTTACTAAGTCTCAGGCCGAAGTGATTGAGGAGCGCGAGAAGAAGAAGGTGGCAAAGCGGGCTGAGCCAAGTTTGATTGAAGAAAAGAAGAGGCCGGCGGATTGTTGGGTCCTACATGTAGATGGTTCATCAGTAAAGGACAGAGGAGGAGCGGGAATGGTGTTGATGTCACCAGATGCGGAATGTGAGTATAAAAAAGCATTTAGGTTTAAGTTTCCAGTGTCCAACAATCAGGCGGAGTACGAGGCATTAGTATCGGGAATTAAATTTGCGTGGGATATTGGAGTAAAGAAGGTTGTGATTCATTCTGACTCTCAGCTGATTGTTAAGCAAGTAAAAGGCGAGTACGGTGCGGTGAATTCATTTCTGATAAAGTATTGCAATTTGGCGAGAAGCTTGTTGAGCAGTTTCGAGTTTTGGGAACTTGTACAAATTAACAGGGAAGAAAATTCAAAGGCGGATGCACTGAGTAGGTCGGCGGGGAGTGGAGAAAATGAAGCGGCTATGGATCCCCTATTAGAATATGTAGACATGCCGGCAATTGATAGGCCCATGGTCATGGAGATAGGAGAGACAGAAGCAAGTTGGGTTACTGACATGAAAGATTTTTTAGAAAAGGGCGAATTTCCGCTCGATGAAGAAAGGGCTAAGCTAGTGAAGGTGACTTCCCCGCGATTTACTGTGCAAGACGGAATCCTATATAGAAGATCTTTTTCAAAGCCGTTGATGAGGTGCATAGAGCCAGGGATGGTGGCTAAGGTTTTGTTTGAAATCCATGAAGGTGTTTGTGGTGGTCATCCGGGGGCGAGATCCCTGGCGGAAAAGGTTTTATTCCACGGTTATTATTGGCCAAGTTTAAAGAAGGATGCTGAAGAATATGTGCGGAAATGCGAGAAATGTCAAAGGTTTGGGAATATTCCGCGGCAACCCGCCACTGAGCAGACGCCTATTGTCGCAACGTGGCCTTTTGATATGTGGGGCATAGATTTGATTGGGCCATTCCCAAAGGCCAAGGGAGGATGCCAGCATGTAGTAGTTGCCGTTGATTATTTTACAAAGTGGACGGAAGCGAAAGCCTTGGCAACGATAAGCGAGGATAACGTGATCAAGTTTGTCCAAGAGAACATTTGGTGTAGATATGGGTTACCCAGGGCCATTGTTTCTGATCATGGAACACAATTTGGGAAGAAGTTTTCCGCGGAGTGTCAAAGAATGAATGTGAAGCATTGGATGTCGGCGGTGTACAGGCCGCAATGCAATGGTCAGGCGGAGGCGGCAAACAAGCAAATTATTGCCGCCCTTCGCAAGAATTTGGAGAGAAGAGGCGGCGCTTGGTTAGAAGAACTGCCCACATCATTATGGTATGTAAGAACCACAATAAAGGGTTCAACTGGTGAAACAACGTTTGCTCTGACTTATGGATCTGAAGCCATGGCACCAGCCGAGATGGCCCTGCCGAAATATCGGGTGACTTATTATGATGAGGCGAGAAATGGCCAGCGGCGGTGTAACGACCTTGATTTGGTTGATGAGAGGAGGCAGCAAGCAAGAATGAGAATGGTGAATTACAAGCAGAAGATAAAGGCTCAGCATGATAAGCGAGTTAATAAGAGGTT
Organism: Adenophora triphylla var. japonica; assembly: GCA_022495995.1. Classification (NCBI taxonomy): domain Eukaryota; kingdom Viridiplantae; phylum Streptophyta; class Magnoliopsida; order Asterales; family Campanulaceae; genus Adenophora; species Adenophora triphylla. The sequence continues at coordinate 195,744 of JAFEMH010000123.1, read as the reverse complement.
TTTCAATGTGGGTGATTGGGTGCTGAGAAGTGCAGAGGCCACGGGACCCAAGCCAGGCTTCACTAAGTTGAATGAAAAATGGGAAGGGCCATTTCAGGTGTCTCAGGTTGTTCGAGAAGGGACTTATCGGCTGAGGAAGCAGGATGGTGAAGAATTGAAGAATGCTTGGAGTGTTGATCATCTGAAGCGTTTTTATCAATGAAGTTGTAGCAAGTTTTTGTAGTTGCATCTTTTGATTTTGCTCTAGATAACAAAAGCTACGTAACTTTTCTTCTGGGGTCATGTGTTTTTGTTTACATCACATTGACGGAAAAGTTGTGTAGAATTTGCCAATCTAGACTGATGTAACTTGTGAATATGATGAAAGAAAGCATGGATTATTCAGCGACGTGTTGTTTTATGATTATCATTTTTGCTAAAACTTGACAAGTTTTCTATTTTATGAAACAGTTATCGGAACGGCGAGATTATAAAAGTGAAGGTGGTCAGGAAGGCAGCTTTCATAAGAGATAAAGAAATTTGACAAGGGGGGCGACCGCTAAGGCACGGTGAGAAAGGCGAGAAGTAATCGTTGCCAACACCTGACCAAATTATTGTGGTGTTTTGGTTAGAGACCAAGGCACCAAATGGATGCGGCGTCTTGGTTAGAGACCAAGTCGCCCAAATTATTGTGGTGTCTTGGTTAGAGACCAAGGCACCAAATGGTTGCGGCGTCTTGGTTAGAGACCAAGTCGCCCAAATTGTTGTGGTGTCTTGGTTAGAGACCAAGGCACCAAATGGATGCGGCGTCTTGGTTAGAGACCAAGTCGCCCAAATTGATGCGGAGTCTTGGTTAGAGACCAAGGTACCAAAATGGATGCGGCGTCTTGGTTAGAGACCAAGTCGCCCAAATTGATGCGGTGTCTTGGTTAGAGACCAAGGCACCAAAATGGATGCGGCGTCTTGGTTAGAGACCAAGTCGCCCAAATTGATGCGGTGTCTTGGTTAGAGACCAAGACACCAAAATGGATGCGGCGTCTTGGTTAGAGACCAAGTCGCCCAAGTTGATGCTGTGTCTTGGTTAGAGACCAAGGCACCAAAATGGATGCGGCGTCTTGGTTAGAGACCAAGTCGCCCAAATTGATGCGGTGTCTTGGTTAGAAACCAAGGCACCAAATGGATGCGCCGAAAATTGTCGCATCAAATAGTTGGCGAGAATCTATACTGGGGAGTGAGGCTGCCTAAAGACAAGCCTCACTTTTTTGAAGGGAGTAGTATGTATATAGAGATAAGATGGAGGGATGCAATCTTCGATGAACTATCGAAGCAAAATCCTGGCGTATCAAAAGAAAGACACGCGACATGTAAATGTTAATGGTATATAAGTAAATATTGGAGGCAAGTCATAAGAAACAAGGCACTAAGCAAAGGATCGCGAAGGAACAACGACAAAATAATTACAAATTAATTAGATGCAAAGACCCACTATGGAAATTAAAGTAAAAATTGTTTTCGAGAAAACAAGGGTGCGAGAAATAAAAGACGGAAATTAAAATGCAGAAAATAAATATTGTTTGTTACAGACCGAGGGCAAATTTAAAAAGTTTGGCGACAATTATAAATTACAAAGGAAACTTTACTGGCCATTGTAGGCACCGTTAAGAGCATCTTTGTTCTTTTGCATTAGGTCGTAAAGGGCGGGAATGATATTATCGCTACGGGTCTCAGGAACAGGCCAAGTCGCTTTGCCGAGAACTGCATCTTCTGCAGCAAGTTGGGCTAACTCTTCTTCGCTGAAGGGCACCAGGGGATGTCCTTCGCGGCTTTTCTCGCTGTAGATAGTTTCAGAGCCCCACCTCGCTAACATGGTTGGGGTAATGGCGGGATTGGCTTCCGCGGCAATAGTCCTTAATGTATGAAGGATGGCATTATCGAATGCATCCATTTCGGCCGTTTCAGCTTTAGACTTAAGCCAATTTTAAATCTTCCCTGAGCTTGGTGACTTGATTTGCTCTGACAAAGTCCTCATCCCTAAGCCGCCTATTCTTGGCTTCAAGCTCCGCAAGTTTAGCAGCATCAACTTTGTTTTTCTCGCTCTCAGCGACAAGTGTGTCCAGCTTCTCTTCTGTCTCTTTGTTTTTCTTCTCCAACTCTTCCAAGCGAGTCCTTCTCGCTTCGAGATCAGCATCTGCCTTAAACTTGAGATCTTTGAGTTCTTGGATAGAAGTATCCCGCCTAGACACTTTCCGCTTGTATACATTCCACTCACGCTCAGCCTCAGTAAGCTCTTCTTCAAGTCTGACGCATTTGTTGCTCAAACCCAAGAGAGTACTGCTAGCCTGCGAAAAAAAATGCGACAATAAAATGTTAGGATGGAAAATATAAAGCGAGAAATTTGAATGAGTAAAAGGGAAGTAAGAGCGACTTGCCAGGGAAAGCTGAATTCCCGCGTGATAGGCTGAGTGGGCAGGATTCTCCCTCTCAACGTAGGCCACCTGGTCAGCATCACTTGCCCTTTTGAGGGCAGTGGAACCCAGCAAGCAGGAAACAGTGTCCAGCTGCTCAGTGATTAACCCCTTAAGTTTAGGGATGGCATTCGCTTCCCGGCAAAGAGCCACCATGCCCGGCTCATCTTTGGGAATCTTGAATCCCTCCTCTAACCAGTTGGCACGGTGGCGAGGAATCGAGCGGGATGATGAAGGGTTAATGGGAGAAGTGTTAGGGGCTGCTTCATGTGGTTGAGCTGATGGAGGCGGAGTGACGGATCTCGCAGGGTTATCTGAATGAATCCCCTCAGTTTCAACTCCTTGTTGTTCAAGGGGAGCATCACCCTCCATTTCATTATGGGGATCATCGTCTTCTTCTTCTTCTCTTTCTTCTCTTTCTTCTTCTTCTTCCTCTTCATCTACCAAGTGGAGTGTCTCAACTTGTTCTCCAGAAGCGGGGACAGAGGCGGCTTTACGTTGCCGTTTTTGGGGGCGAGAAGTGGTTGCAGGAGCCCTCTTGTGGGATGTCTCACTAGCAATCCTTTCATCTTCACCAGTTTTCGCTATCGGGATAGAGAGATCAGCAGGTTGGGCCCTTAGGCTTGCATTTCGGGCCAGAGCCAGACGCTTGGCTTGTTGTTCAGACACTCCTTGAGCAAGTCTTTTCTGGTTCATGTCCATTGTCCTGTGCACTGCGAGAAGCGAGAAATATATAAGCGATAATAAAAACTTGTAATAAATAAAGAAATAAAAAACAAGGGAAATCGTACGTTGCACTTGTCGCATTGCGGGACACATGTTTTGGCCGTTCCCGCAAACGGTGCAATCTGCACCAAATTTGCCGCCTGAGTGACGTTCCCATCCAGGCCAAGATTCTGTGAAGACGATGGCCACTCGTGGAGGAACTGGCGGGAAGTCAAAGGAGAGTCCCACTTGGCTGAGGAGGGAGTGATCTGCGAGAATTTGTTGAATTGAGAATAGGGCTGGGGAAGGATCTGTGGTGCTAGCTTCGGCGAGAAGACGGACCATGGTGGATTTCAAGCGTTTTTCATCTTCATCTAGGGACCATTTTTTATCAACCTTTGGGTGAATCCCTTTCAAGTCTGAGGGAAGAGCCCAGCCAATGCGGGAAACGATGAAAAGTGGGTCATTCTGCCAATTATGAACTTTAGAAGGAAGGGGAGTGAGGATCTTGGGTTTTTTGTATTTAAGCGACATGCGAAGCTCTTGGGTTTTGCTGTCCTTTTGTTGGTAACCAGTAAATAGATCCATGAGCAGATGAGTGGTGGGTTCTCGCCGAAGAGCGCGACAAATAGTGATAAAACAATTCAACACTCTTATTGCGTTTGGGTGAAGCTCGGCTATTGCCGCCTGAGCTTTGAAAAGGACAAGTGAGATGAAGGGATCTATGGGGATCCTAAGTCCGGCATCCAGTTGGGATGGGAAAACAACGATGGCGTCTTGTCTATGTCTAATAACAGAAAGAGCCATATCGCCATCGTAGGCGGCAATGTGATAGCCTAGGTGGTTGATGTTGTATTGGGTATGATAGGGAGTTATGTGGGGATCTGGAGAAGGGCCAGTTCTCGCTGCGGCTGAAGTGGAAGGATTATTCCCGCCGGTTGAAGTAGAGGTGCCCGGGGCTCCCAAGTTTGACATCTCGCCTGAATCAGAAGAAGAAACAATTTGTTTATAACGAGACCTATTAACTAAAGATCTCGCAGCGAGAAAGTCAGTTTCAGAGCTATCAGAGTGCGTAGGAGGACCATAGAAGCGGCAAAGGTGTTCACAAAGTTCGCGGGAAGAGAAAAATGTTTTGGACATGGGGGCTGAAAAATGAAGAAAACATTTGCCCCTAATCTCTAAGGCATCAATGATGGCGGGATCTACTTTATTGACTCTAAGGCAATTTACCAAATCATCCCGTGGAATTCTCGCCCATATACCCCTAGTTAGATAATAAATACCGCCAGTTCTCTTGCATTGGCCGTACCTAATTTTCCTAAGACAATTCTTAAACCTAGCCATGGTGACGATTAAAAACTTAAGAAAAGCAAAGGAAACTGAAAATCAAAGAGAATACCTGGGAAATAAGAGGGATCGTTGAAGAAGTCAAAGATGGATTGCAAATTCGCCGGAACGCTTAAGGTACGGCCGAAGGGTTTATGGTCCAGGATGGTCAGGTGGGTCAACCAAGCTAAAAAAGCAGATGCTTACAGGTGATTTTTGGTGGGGAACAAAGATCAAGTCAATGGAAGAAGGAAAAATGGAGGGGACGGTAGTAAACTGGTTCGCCGGAAAATAGGTACGGTAGCCGGAAATCGCCTTAGGATACAGAGAAAGAAGACGAAAAAAGATAAAGTAAGGAGGGGGGAGGTTATTTATATGAAGGGGGATACGAAGGGATTTTTGGGGGAATAGTTAAATTTAATCGGCCCCCAATTTTTTGAAATTCCCCCTCATTAAATGATTTCAAATTTCAAAAAGTCTTTTCAAAGGTCACGTCATAGCCGTCTGTCAGTTAAGTAAGCTCAGTAAATGACACGTGTCATATAGGTGTCAGTTCCTCAGGCATTTCGTGAATAGGGTCAAATTTATGCTGGAAGTTGCTAGAAACCTAAATTTCTCGCCTGGAACATGAATGATCCAGGTCTCGAAATTGGGGGCTCTTTTCAAGTGATTGTCATAAATGAATTGGGCCTGAACAGTTTAGAGGGTTCAATGGGCTTGGTGGGCCAAGTATCTCAGGATGGGCTATAAATATCAAGGTAGATAAACAATGACTGAGTAAATGATAAGTAATATTCTGTATTAAAGTGGCAAGATAACATTGTATGTATCATGGTGCGACATAGAGCGGAAATAGAATATAGGCGAGAAGATTGGGTGGCGAGAAGACAACCTTGCACCCCCCCTGATTTTGGGTAACAAGGGCGTAATTTAGAATAAGCGACCAAGTATGCCTTGTCGCTTTAGAGGGTTTGTCGCCAGGCGACAAACATGACTGGTAGATAATAATTGATTGGGATATCGACACGTGGCACCCCCCCATAATGTACAACAGTGTAACATGATGGGATGGGTAGTACTTTTTACTGACTTTGAGGGTAGTTGGTCTAAAGTGGGTGAATGATTGACACGTGTCCTTTAGGGGCATGGTCTACTTTTCTGATTTAATATAAATATAAGAAATACATCATTATTAAAAAAGGTCTACTCTCTCTCTAAAAACTCTCTCTTTCCCACTATTCTCTCCATAATATTTCCTTGATCTGAAAATAGTTACTGATTCTCACGTCGGAGGGGTTTCATTGGAGTCACCCCCGGTTTAGTTCACCGTTGCTTGCGTGTGTGTAGGGCCTGAGGTGAGCCATTCCAAGAAGACCAGCCGGAGTATCCATTGGAGTAGCTAGAGGTTCAGCTTCTGATCAACACCATTTTTCATGGTAGCATCAAAATTTTAATAAAAAATTAATATTAATTTAATTATTTTAATGAAATTCTAAAATTTGTTATTGATAACTCACTAAATGATTTATTAATAGCAATTTTTAAAATTTCATTAAGATGATAATATTGACATATTTTTTATTTTTTTTTGTCAAAATTCAATTGTGTTGACCGTCAAAAGATTAAATATGGCCAAATGAAATGAGCCGAAGAAAGTAAAACATTTGTGATTTACGTGATGCAAAATATTCAGTAGCGCACGTAATAATAGTACAATATTTATAGAAATATAAAAATATTTTACATCACACACACTATTCTAGTGAGAATTTAGATGTATCAATATTTTTTTATCACATGAGCACTTTAACACATTTTGTTTTGATTTAATTTCTTAAGACACCCTCGGTCCAAACAAAAATCTATATAAATTCACATAATATATTAAAGCCCAATGTACACCCGAGTTTCAAATCAAAATTTCTTATAAACTCACTCATTTAAGTATAAGAGTAATTCTAGCCTTATATCTTAGGTATATAAGTAGAGTGTTTAATAAAATATGATTTTTTTTTTTTTTAAAAATATGAAAAATTGTGAAAGAAATTGCTTTTATATCTAATTATAAGAGTAATTTTAGTTTTATACTTACCTTAGTACATCAACACAGTAAGTATATGAAATATTTTGTATATTGGGCCTAAACGAGCAGTTCACAGAAGAGGCCAAAGCCCGTTCAACTACAGAGGCGAAGCCCAAATCTCACTTCGAACTCGACTGAGTCGACTCGCTCGATTGGCTCCCTTTTTTTTTTTTTTTTCTCAGTCTGCGCAGTCGGCTTCTGTCTTCTCCCCTGTATTCGAATTTTTGCGGAGTTATGGAAACGGACATTAGCATAAACCCTAATCATGGAATCCCAAAATCAAAGCCCAAGATAGTTGTGATAATGGGGGCTTCCGGTACCGGAAAATCCCGTCTCGCCATCGACCTAGCTTCCCATTTTCCCATTGAAATCATCAACGCCGATTCCATGCAGGTCAAATTCTCACATTCAATCACTCCATTTCTCTATTTATTCAACCCAATTTTGTTGATTGTTCCATTTATTTTATAGGTTTACAAAGGATTGGATGTTCTCACTAATAAAGTTCCATTCCATGAACAAAAAGGTACTTACTCTTTTCACTATTGCATCTTCGAGTGAAATTGTTTGTTGTGGGTTTAATTTGTTTTATTGTTTGTATTCTGATTTTTTTTTTCTAGGGGTGCCACACCATCTTTTGGGCTCAATTGATCCTAATGTTGAATTCACAGCTAAGGATTTTCGGGATCATGCTATTCCGGTGAGCTCCTTAGGTGTTCATTTGTTGCTATCTGTCGTATTTGATTAGAAAAAGCATTGTATTTTTTATGTGTGAAGAAGTGGTATGGAAAATTTCAGAACTCTTTTGATGATTGTGCTCATGTGTGAAAATATTGTTTCAAAGGCAGGATCTTTTGTGTGTAGTAGACGATAACTCCTTATTTTAGTAGTTAATTATTTAGGACCATCCATATGATAACAGCTCAAGTCTTAAATATTACTCCCTCCAGCTCTTTCCCAATTTGGCCTTTCATCGTCTTTGCTAAATACTATCATGTTTCAAGTTTGCACTTGCAATACTATAAGGTGGACACCAAAGTTACTAACGTACATGTACTAAAATAGCTTAAAAATCAATTTCCTTCGTTTCTTGAAAAACTCAAAAATCGACACTTGTTTTGGGATGAGGGAGTACTACTTTGACTTTTGGCATATAGGACTGGATAAGTTTTCTTTCATACCATGCGTGTTCGACCTTGAAAATAATGGTGATGATTTTGTGGTTTATGAATTTGAGCTATGGGTTAATCTCATCCTGGCTCTACTAACAACAAAGACTTCTTTGGAGAGGAAACTTGAAAGAAATAGGAAAGTGTAAGCAGTCAACAAGATGTTAACGATGATGAAGGGCTTACAGTTAGTCAAGAAGTGTTGAAGATGGCTTCTTTGATATCCCCATCCCACATCGGAAAGACGTGGGCATTGATTGTGATAAATAAGCTCCCACCACACTACCTATGGGCATCAATATCATCCATGGAATTTTGGGTGGGCATGTGGGAAGCCAAGTGGACCCAAGATATTTGTGCTAAGTGGGTTAGCATGTGGTGCTTATGTAGCGGTCCGGGTTGTCGGGCTCGGGTCGTTACACTTCGGATCCATGATGTGAGTGCTTGTCATGCCAACAAGATTGAAGGCCTTAGTTCCTTCCCCATGGTGGGAATATAGCGTAGGAGATAAAAGGAGTTCTTATTCTGTTGATGAGCTTATGGTTATATGATGGCGTCTTTGGGTATTTATATTTTTATTTACTACTCGGGAGGGTCTTGGTTCTTGTCATTTGAAGTTCACTAAAAATCAAGACAATAATTGGCTCCAGATTTCCGTTTAGGTTAGTGCGGTTTCATATCAAGTGGTAAACTGAAGTGTGCTCTGTGGAATTATTGGCTCCAGATTTCCATTTAGGTTAGTGCGGTTTCATATCAAGTGGTAAACTGAAGTATGCTCTGCGGCTGACCTAGACTCTGTTCTTTGGCCACCGTGAATAATTTTACCTGATTTGCAGCTGACAGTACGAAATTTAATCAGCAACTTGCATAATTTTTCATATCTTTCTGTTGTGGTCGCTATCATCTGATTTTTGATTGTGAGGAATTATTCATACTCCCTCAGTCTGAATTGAATAATTACACTTTTGACTTGGTAGTGCAAATTAAGGATCTGGTTGAAAAACTATCAGCTAGAGTACGTCTACAATTTGTTTTCACAATTAAAATTTGCTTTGGTGGGAGATGTATATCCCGCACATGCAGGTTCCTCGAACAAATATATAAACAAGGCATTATGGAATGACTCTGTATGAATCCAACACACACTCACCCCACATATGGATTTTGCATTCATCATGTTCCACGTCCTTTATTTCTCTTTATGTGCTCTTTTTTGGCGTTTTCAAATAATCTCTTCATAACTAAAATTGCTGTCTAAAACACATGTTATTATAGAATATCAATGATTTTAATATGGTACCCATCATCAATAAGACACTCAAACCAGTGGCTTATCTAGAAGAAAAGGTAAGTGGGTGCACAAACTATGGTACAATACTTCAATTAAAAATTATAGCAAAAATCCATCTAACAAGAGTTGAACCTTAACCAAATCTTTGAAAGTAGGAATTTTTAACCATTGAATTGAACTACAAACACTTATTATTCAATCAAGTGCACTTTTTGTAATATAAATTGGAGGGAAAGAATTGCTTTAAATGTTGGGAAGTAATTTGGTGCACCTGCACCCAGTTACCAAGCCTTAGACCCGTCTCTGACTCAAACCCTCTAAAATTTCATAGCCCCTCATTTGTCAGTTTCTCATTCTTTGCAAGTTGTAACACTTTTTCTTATTTTTCTGCAGTAGCTTATTGTCCATAACAACAATTTATGTTCATTGCCGTTGTTTTGCATTGATTATTTGCTTCTTAATTATGTCTGGACTTCATGAACGATTTTCAGCTAATAGATGACATAATATCAAGGAATCACTTGCCGGTCCTTGTTGGAGGCACAAATTATTACATACAGGTAAATACTATTTTTTTTTTTTCATGTAAGGTATAGGTAGTCTTGGTGTTGTATGCAGCCAAGATAAAAGCTAGACCTTGATACAAAAACTGTAGTAATGGGAAGTATAGATTGTTCCCTCAAGCAGTTGTATTGGTGCTGTCACGTGTTCAAGAAAGCACTATTTGGAGGGATCGGTCGTATCATTGACACTATAAATACAACTCCTCGAAGGAACGGTTCCTACTTCCCTTTAGTACAGTTTTTGTATAAGGATCTATCTTTTAATGGTGCATCATGACGGCATGGCCAAATTTTGGCGCTGTTGCCAGGGCGTTATTATTTGTATGCACATTATACATCATGTTAAACACACTGATTTGCAGTTATTCCTGAGATCAAAAGAATAGTATAAATAATTAGGAAGCAGATAAGGAGAAAGAGAGCGTGCTTATGTTTCACAATTTAGAGCAAGATGTGGGCTCACACTTTCCTCTATACACTTCCTGCCCGTATTCTTCTTCTAATTCAAGCTCGATGATGCTAATGAAAGCCTGCTGACTAAAGAAAGATAATTCCATTAATTTCCATTAGAATCTAGCACAAAATGGTAGGAACTTGAGATTAAAATTATAACAATATAAAGTTCTATCAGTAGGTTATAAGAAAGATGATTTTTCTTAGAAGGCCAATTTTCATTTTCAATCCATTGTACTTTCACCCGACTTTCACGTTAACCATGTGTTTACTTGTTTGCACCAAAACAATTGTACTTTGGAAAATCTACCATCCCGGTCCCAAATTCGTTCCCCAAAGTACAGTGTTTTTTATTTATGTTGATAAAAATGTAGAATGGTTAATGTGAAATTACGCTCAATGTACAGTGGACAAAATGAAGTTTGGCCTTCTTACAATCACTTCAACTTATTTTAGTTGACACCACATAATTAGGTCTTCGTGATAGATCAAATGATAAGTAATCTTTTCTCTCTCTCTCTCTCTCTCTAGATATTTCAAGCCTTTCATGCTTGTGGTGTCTACAAATTTCTCTAAAACAATTAATGAATTTCATTTTCAGGCGCTTGTGAGTCCATTCCTTCTGGATGATTCTTTTGAAGATTTGAATGAGAGTTGCTTAACCGATCCAGTTGGTAAGTTGTAAGTCTGTGGTTTTATTGTACAATTCTCACTTTTTATAAGCATGCATTGTATACTAGAGCTTCCTCTTTTTATTGTAGATGAACAGTCAGATACCCAACCTCGATGTAGAAGTGAGAACTTCAGTTGTAATTATGAAAGCCTAAGGGACCTTGATCCTGTTGCGGCAAATAGAATTCATCCAAATGATTATAGAAAGGTAAGGGCGTGTCTTGCTTTTCCAAGTTTGGTAGCATTCCGTAATTATCATAAGTGGTCTTGGGCTAGTTTAATAAAAGGTCTGTATCTTCTTACAATGTAATAAACCGTATTACTGATTAGTAATTAGCAGAAATATTTAAAGTTAAACTTGTGCGTTATTCTGCTTCTTGAAGGGAAATGTTCACATCCTTTTATGAATCACAACTCATTACCACTACAGTAAAAGGCACGATTTAAATTTGATTTGATCTTAATTCTCAGACCCTTTGACAGCTGAACCCAGTAGCATAGTTCGTCCATGGCTTAGATAAGATGCTGTAAGAGAGGGCCAGATGGGTAGATCAATCATTGAGTTCTCGCTCCCTCTCTCTCACTCACTCACTCTGTCTGTCTCTCTCTCTATCTTCCCCTCCCTCTACCCTACCCTCTTTCGCATCACTGCAGGCTCACAGCATGCTTAGGCAGTGATGCACTTCCACAAAGAAATAGCAGATCTTGTAACTTGTAAGAACTAAGAACTTAGAACTGTTTTTTCTTTATGTGTATGTAGACATATGGATTACCGATGCCTATATTGTGCAGGTGCAAAATGAGAATTATTACATGTGCAAGGACATTAAAAGGAGGATTTAAATAGTGTAAATTTAATTTATTTGATCTGAAAATGGTTCAGGTCAATATGGAGATTTTGTGTCATTAATTCTATTGTTAATTCTATTGTTGAAATGCTTGCAGATAAATCAGTACTTCAGTTTGTATGCTCGCACTGGTGTTCTTCCGAGCAAACTCCTTCAAGGAAAGGCCATGGAGGTAAGGTATTTGTCCATCAATTTAGTGTATCGAGAGAGGAAAGTACTTACAAAATCCCTAGCTTTGTTACATCTTAATTATCTGAGTTTGAGGAGTACCATTAACAGTAAGTTTGCACGTGGCAGGGCAGAACTGGGGCAGCATCGATAATTTTAGATACAATTGCTGTTTGATCTGTGTGGATGCATCTCTTCCTATACTAGACAAATATGTGGAACAAAGGGTGGATCAAATGGTTGACGCTGGTTTGCTTAATGAAGTTTACGACATTTACAACCTGAATGCGGATTATACTCGAGGTTTAAGGCAGGCTATTGGTGTACGGGAATTTGAGGAATTCTTGACAGTTTATCTTTCTAAAGGTCGGAGTAGTACAGAAGACAAGATTATGGAGGCCTCCTGTGCCCAGGTGTCAATAAATGAATGTGATGCAATATTGAAAGAAAATATGAGTGTGATCCTCACTTCCTCTGACGAGACTCAGCTGAAACTTCTATTATTAGATGCTATTGGCAAAGTTAAAGCGAACACCCGGAAGCTTGTTCGACGACAAGTAAGCTTAGTTTCTAAAAACACTTTTCTTATACATGGTAAAAGTTGACAGTCGGTCCTGATCTTAGTTTCAGTCAACATGGTCCTGATTTCTGTAGAAGGCACTCGTTCTGTTTAGAAAATTTGAAAATTTTGCGAGTAGTTTTTTTATTTTGTTTTAACCTTTCAACCATTTCTATATCTTGTTGTGGAACAGAAAAGAAGGCTTACTCGACTGCAGACATTGTTTGGGTGGAACATACATTACGTTGATGCAACAGAATGCCTATCATGTATGTCATTTAGATTTGAGTCTTACTGAAGATTACAAAGCCATCTTAAAATCGTTTATCAGCTAGAAATATCTTGAACTTAAGTATTGAAACATGTCATACAGCAGGTATGTCAGATATTACATGGACATCCAATGTAGTTGAGCCATCTGTGCAAATAATCAAATCTTACCTTAACGAGGACGCATGTTTACAGCTTGAGTCTGAAGCCAAAGATAGAAAGGAAGGGATGAAATTGATGCAAAGGGACTTGTGGACTCAATATATATGCAAGGTTAGTTACCAAAGGTTACACTAATGTAATTAGATTTGAACACCCCTGTGAGTGGTGTGAGTTTCAGCCAGGGCACTGCCCATCCCTTGGACATGTATCACTTCCCCCTTGACATTTGGTTTTGTCTCCCTTTCGTCATTTTTATGTAAGCGACATGACTATTTTACCCCCAAATCTTTAATATTATTTGGCCTTTGCATTGGGGAGTAATATAGTCATTTAGTGGTAAAATAATCATTTTGTACATTGTACATAAAATTGACTGAGAGGGTGAAAGTGAGACAACCAAAAATCGTAGGGGGGGGGGGTAGTGATACATGTTCAAACTTCAATGTGATTTTATGTCACACATTAATACATTTTGATATTGATGATGAGTTTTAATTATTAGGGTTGTGGGAACAAAATGCTTAGAGGGGCGCATGAGTGGGAAGAACATAAGAAGGGGCGTGGCCATCGTAAAAGGATGTGTAAGCTTAGGAAGAAGTCTGCCATGTTTGGCAATGACGAGTAATTCACCCGTCTGCCAAGAACGAATCCTTGCAAGAACCAGATGTTTAGTATTCCGTAATATATGCAGAATCACTTTTAAGTATGAAATAAACATACTTAAGCAGCTGTATTTATACAGTATGGCGGGTAGAACAATGACCAAATACTTTTAAGTATTAGTCAATTATACTATTCAAAAAAGTCAATTTTACTGTAGTGAGACTTATATTCCTTAGATTTAATTTGATTATTTATTTTGATTATTTATTTTGATTATTTTAATACATATACATATACATGTACATATACATATACATGTACATATACATATATATGTATATGTATATACACATATATATGTACATGTATATACACATATATATGTACATATATATACACACATATATATACATATATATATACACACACACACACACACACACACATATATATATATATATATATATATATACTAGTACATGCCCGTGTTCAAGAACACGGATTTTTTTTTTTAATTTAAAAAAATTTTTTTTTAAGGACAAAATGGGAAAGGGACAAATGTATGAGGGCAAAATGGGAAAAATTCATTTGGAACTATTCATTCAACTGTTCATCACTTCCCTCATTTATACTATAGATATATACTAGTAAATGCCCGTGTCCAAGGACACGGGTGTTTTTTTTTTTTTTTTAATTTAAATTTTTTTTTAAGGGCAAAATGGGAAAGAGACAAAATAGTGAGGGCAAAATGGAAAATTCCACCATTGAAACTATTCATAGAACTGTTCACAATGGTGAGGTGGACAACTCTAATTTATATTATAGATATATATCTATAGTATAAATGGAAACGGGGTGCTACAGTACAATGAACAGTTTCAAGTGCCGAATTTCCCATTTTGCCCTCACTAAGTTGTCCTTTTCCAATTTTGCCCTTAAAATTTTTTTTTTTAATTTAAAAAAAAAACGTGTCCTCGGACACGGGCTTAATTAAAAAAAAAAACAACGTGTCCTCGGACACGGACTTTTACTAGTATATATATATATACTCCCTCCGTCCCACCCAACTGTAAACTAAAAAAAATGGCACACCAATTAAGGAATATGAATAAAATAAGGAAAAGGTAAGGATCAGAGGGATTTGTCCCCTCCCTAATCCGTTCAACTTGGGAACTTAAGAAATGGGTTTAAAAATTGAAAGTACTGTAATTAAAATGCTTTCCTCCAAAATTTTAATTACATTCAAAAAGTTCAAATCTCCCACCACTCCATTAAATCTCCCACCACTCTATTATAACCTTACAATAAATAAAAAGCATCCATTGTTGAAACAGGTTTTACATCATCCAGGCTAACAAAAAAAAAAAAAAAAAAAAAATGGGAAATGAAAAAGACATTTCCCAAGTGAAAAGGTGTGAACTAGCCCAGTATTTAGCATTATCCGCAAAAGATGGGATGCTTCCCAGGCGCAAGGTTGAAGCAGCCATGGCAAGATTTGGAGTGTCCCGATCGACAGTCTTCAATTTCTGGAGAAGGGTGAAGAACCAAGTGCGACTTGGACCGACTGTTGCTTTGCCTACAAGAAGAGGAGGTAAGAGTGTGCACAATAAAATAGAAGTAGATTTTGCAAAGCTCAAAGCAATACCTTTTCATAAAAGGGGTACTCTTAGAAATTTAGCAAATGGAATGTCAGTTAGCAAGAGCACAATTCATAGATGGAAATCATTCGGTGTGATCAGACCTCATACAAATGCCATAAACCCTACTTTAACTGAATTAAACAAGATAACAAGGCTAAAATTCAGTTTGAATGCACTCAGATATGATTCTATAACAGCTGAACCAACATTTAGAAGCATGACCCATACTATACATGCGGATGAGAAGTGGTTTAACATGATCAAATGCACAGAAAGGTATTACATTTGCAATCATGAAGCTGAGCCTTACAGATCTTGCCAAAATAAGAAATTTGTAACAAAAGTGATGTCCTTTTGTGCCGTAAGTAGGCCAATGTACAAAGAAAATGGTGAGTTGTTGTTCGATGGCAAAATAGGAATTTGGCCATTTACAAATCGAGAAGTTGCAAAGAGGAAAAGTAGAAACAGGCCTGCTGGAACCATGATTACAAAGGCTCTTGATTCCATAAACAGACAAGTCACAAAAGAGATGGTCCTCAACCATGTAAGTTATGATGTTTATCTTATTGTGTTTCATTTGCACTGTTTTAATGCACACACACTTGTGTTGATTGCAGGTTCTCCCTGCAATCAAAGAGAAATGGCCATTTACAGAAAGCAAAAACATTGTCATTTCAGTGGACAATGCCCCACCACATTGTGTCCCTGCATTCTGAT
The DNA here is from genome assembly GCA_022495995.1 of Adenophora triphylla var. japonica. Taxonomy (NCBI): domain Eukaryota; kingdom Viridiplantae; phylum Streptophyta; class Magnoliopsida; order Asterales; family Campanulaceae; genus Adenophora; species Adenophora triphylla. Next base: position 180,071 of record JAFEMH010000123.1, on the reverse strand, counting down.
CCGGAGTTCATAGCACGGCCACGGAAGGGGATTCAACATTACAACTGCGGTTTCGGCCACCAAACAGTCCAGATACAAATGTGAATGATCTAGGATGGTTTAGATCAATACAATCATTGAAGACTGATGTGCAAGCAAGGACTATAGATGAGTTGGTGAATACAGTGCAACTATCTTACAACCAACTCTCACACATCACACTAGATAATGTCTTCTTAACCTTGCAATCATGTTTGAATGCAATCATGACCAAACGTGGATCAAATGATTACAAGATTGTGCACATGGGGAAAGAGGCCTTAAGAAGAAGGGAATTACTCCCAGCTCACTATCCAGTGACTATGCAATTAGTCAAGGAAAGTGTAGAGTACCTAATGGAAACAGGTAATGCTGATGGCCTTGAGGGCATGATGGAAGATTTTCTTTAGTTTTAATAGGCCCTTTTTGTGTAAAGAAATCAGTGGCCTGAAAATGTATTAATAGGCCCTTTTTGTAGCTTGAAAGCAATGTACAAAGAATAGGCCCTTTTTGTGTAAAGAAAGCAGTGGCCTTTTAATGGTAAGAATAGGTCCTTTTTGTGTAAAGAAAGCAGTGGCCTTTTAATGGTAAAGAAAATTACTCTCAGAGCAAATTCATCACTGAGTATCAAAAAAAAAATTCCATCTCACCAGCAACAATCACCACAAAACAAGCAACCACATTTTCAAAATCAAGGCACCCTTTGTCTCAGCAAATTACTCTCAGAAAAAATTCATCACTGAGTATCAAAAGAAAATTACTCTCAGAGCAAATTCATCACTAAAGAAACCAATTTGTCTCAGCTTTTGCCATCATTGACACCAAAAATCATCATTGTCATACATAAACTGAAATAGCCTTTTAAATTCATCACTGAGTATCAAATTTCCAAACAAGTAAATCATCACTTCACTCCCAACAACAAATTTTCAAACAAAAATTGTGCTCTTCACCATACAAATGCAAGTGCAAACAGAGTAAATAAAAGAGATGACCTGAGAAGTAGCCAAGAAATCTTTAACATCATCCGGTGTAACGACCCTAACCCTAGGCACTAATTTAACACCATATTGTGTGCTTTTAATATTATGGTTAATATTATGTGATCATTTTATATTTTTGATTTTTTTATATTAGGATAAAATGATAAGAAAATAAATAATGTTCTAGAGGAAAAATGATAATTAGAAATAAATAAAGTAATAGAATGTAGTAGTAGTAAATGGACAAATAAAATGTTGTGGATTGGGAGAATTAATTTAAATTAATGAAAGAGTTTTGGTTGGGAGTAATTGAGGAGGGGACAACTCCCCTTAAAACCCTCCCTAAATCACTCTCCATCTCCCCTCACAAGTCAACTCACCCATACTCCCTCCCTATCCTCTCCATCCGGCCCCCCCTTCCCCTTTTTTACCATCAAAATACTCCTCCCTCCTTCTTCATCTTCTTCTCTTCACTTTCTCTCTCAATCAATCCATGGAAGCCATTGTTGGAGCTTCACTTCCAAGGCTCCTACCAAGATAAATTCTTCACCATTTTTAGATCCAAGGGTACTTTTGGAATCGGGAGATCAAGAGGAGTTTAGCAAGCTCAAGAAATCAATGATCCATTTACTATATTAAAGTGAGTTATTATGACCCTTCTCTTCTATGAATGCTCATGAATTTACTAATGTTGTTCTTGTGATGATAATGGTTATCTATTGCTTTAGACCACTTTTTGGGACTTGAGAATGTGATAAATGGCATAGAATGATGTTATGGTTATTAGGGATTGATTTGATTATAAGAAATGGGTGAAATTAGTTTAGAAGATTTAATTTGAAATGTGTTATTAAAATGGGTCAAGAAAGTGAGCAAATGGGTTAATTAAATTAGGAAAATTATACTTGAAAAGTGATAGTGAAATGGGTAAATAACATAGTATGATATTGTTGTTAATGGAAGAAAATTTGGAAGTATAAGAAATGGGTGGAGTTAGATTTGGAATGTTAAATCTTGAAAAGGGTAGTAAAGTGGGTGGAAAACCAAGTAGTAATGATCTAGGTTAAGGGCATGGTACTTTGGAGATTTAATGAGTTAGAAGGAAGTAACAAAGCTAGAATTGTCCCTTAGATTCACAAATTAGAAGGCTCTTGGTTGGAAGATTTGTTTATTGGAAATCATGTGATAAATGATTTAGATTATAACATAATTGGGTCTAAAATGATTTAGTATGTGAAGTATGAAGTTAGTAAGCTTTCTAGGTTTACACAAAATAAAGGAAACTTGGTTGGGAACAAATGGGTATAAGTGATGAAGGATTTCTGCTTCTGTGTTGATTCTGGGCTCAGGTCACGAGTCGTGCCCTGTGGCACGAGTCGTGCCCTGTGGGACGAGTCGTGACTAGGATTTTAAGGAAGTCGTGCCTTGTAAGGGACGACAGATTCAGAGGAAGGTGCAATGGGCACGAGTCGTGCCCTGGGGGACGAGTCGTGCCCTGGCCTGGTTTCAAGGTATCAACTTTAGAGCTGTTCAAACCTAATCAAACTCGAACCAAAATGAAATCTCTTTAACCTAGATTAAAGTAGAATACTTTGGCTTCACAATGACATTCTAAGTGATCAAGATGGAATAGTGGAAGTACTTTAAATGTTGCTAGGAAAACATTAGCTAACCTAGTTGGTAACTAGACAATTATGATTCCAACTTGGTAGATTCAACTTAGACCCTTAAAGAGGCTAAGTATTATTGTATAATGACCTTGTAGGATGGATTGATGATATTTCCTTGCCTTACATTGAGTTCATATACATTGATTATATTATGCATTGTGTGTTGATCAAATGCTGCACTCTGATTATTGGTTGAACATGAGTATATTTTACCATGTTGATATATTGTTATCCCTTTTTGTGGAATTTATTCAAGTATCTATTACGTGCTTGATAATGTTGAATACTTGACATAGTATTGCTATCTTCATGATATCTTTGTTGTAGTATGTATCCCTACTTTGGATCATACAATGTTTGGTTAAGCAAGTATGTTATTACTGTGCTTAGTTATGTAAATCCAGCTGGTATTGATTTAATTGTTTGTTGGGCAATGTTATGGATTTATAATGGCACCGAGCCGAGTTCATTATAATTCATACATTGCCGAGTTTGTCCCCCTTGTGTGGGATTTGTGGGCTAGCATCTCCTTTTGAGGTAGATGGTCTAGTTTTCACCGGGGATACGACTGTGTGTCCGAGTCCCCAGAGTACTGTTATTGTTCATGGTTCCGGAACCGCTTCATCGACTGTTGCTGCTGCTCGGATGTGTATATCCTTTTGGAGATGAAACCTTGGCTCAGTATCCTTCTAAGTGTTACTTTATCGTACTTACGTGTTGTGATATATTCATGCTGAGCTGGTCGTTGTCTCCAACCGGTATGGGACGGTTGGCGGCAGGGAGCCTCTCGGGTTATATGAATATGTCTTTTGATGTGTTGCCATGCTACGTGTTGCATCTTGTATGGCATCTTGCTGCATCCATAATAGCTTGCTGAGATTTATTCTCACCCCTCTCCCCTTTACTGTTTTAGATTCTGAGACAGGTGGACCAGTCAAGTAAGGGCGGTGAGGAGTTTGGAAGTTATATTGTGGGACTTGTCGGGGTATGATTAGTTTGGTATAGAAAGTGTACTTTGGTATAATTCATTTATGGAATTGTAATTATAAATCTTTATTTTATGTCATAACCAAAGCCGTTTTGTAACTAAAAACGTTTCTTATATTCTAAGTTGGATAGCTATTTCTCCTTTGTGAAAAAGTATAGATTTATTATGAAATGGGTTTAATAATGGTATTTATTTTTGAAAGTTAAATGAAGGTTTTAAAAGTTTAAGGAAATTTGGGATAGTTTGAGGACGCTCCAGCTCGGGACACGTGTAGGTTCCGGGTCGGGGTCCTCACAGTTGGTATCAAAGCTCGGTTAGAGTTCTCGGGTAGAGTCTAGCTGAGTGAGAGTGTGCGATAACTTACGTCGAGAGTTTAATGCAGGAATTTGTTCAAAGGCAGAAAATGATATTAATCAACTAAGGAATCAAGGAAGGTGAGTTAAGGAAAGATAGATTTCCCCACCATCATTTGAGGTATTTTACCTGTCTCAGGAATTAGGGTTCATACTTTTATAAATCCTCGTGCATTCGTTCTCATGTGGCATTACATTTCATCTTTATGTGCATAATTGGCCTAAAAGTTGTTTTATGTGCTGGAGGTTCTACCCCTATGGGGCCGTGCCTCGAATCATCCTTAAATTATCTTGGTAGTTGTGATTTAGTGGGCATGTATTGCCGGTGGATTTGGTCGAGTTACCAATCCGTGAATCATCGTCATATTAACATGAATTATTTGAGTAGTTATTGTGTTTGAGGAGGACTATCGCAAGAAGCGAGTCTCCTTATCTACGTTTGATTTACCTCCGTGTATAATTGAGTCGGATAAATTATTGATTGATAGTATGTCACATATGCGTAAATGTCGAAAGTAGGACCTAAAGAATGTGGAGGTTATGTGTTATATTTAAGTAGAAGAACCTTGAATTATCTCATGTGCGGTGGTAAATGAATTTGTGAACTCTTAGTTGAGGTTAGGTATATGACCTAATTAAGAGTAGTTTATAGTTGTATAACGTGCGTGAGTATTTATACATTGGTGTCGCATGGTAGAGACTAGGTTCATGAGACTAGTATTGGAAGTGATAGTCTAAGTGAGATTATATGAGTTATAAAATATCGCGAGTACGAGACCTTATAGAAATAATATAACTTTGCCTTATGTGTTATTAGTTGACTAAGTGGTGTTTTTCAAGTGAGTTTCAAAAATGGGTTTTCATCAGGTATCATACCAGGATATTGAAGCTGAGTAGATATAAGTCACTATTTCGGAATTCGGATCCCTAGTTAGAGTATACAAATTGGGATGATGGAATTGATGATTCAACTTGAGAAATTAATTGATATAGAAGATAACTAGCTTAGCGACTCTTAGTAAGGATAAATTGTTACTGTATTTAGAAAAGATGATACTTGGTGGTTAATTATAAGGTTATAGAGATCTCAAATTAGTAACTGTAAGCAATAAGTATTCGTTATCACTTGTTGATAATTTGCATGACTGATTTTAGAATTTGTAGGATACTCAATGGTTATCAGTTGAATTTCGGGTGTTACGATTGCAGTGAATAATTGTTGTAAGGATGTACTTAAGACAACATTTGTATCTAGTATGAACGTTTTGATTTATGGATTGTGTACTAGCTATGGAGAGGTAAATAGGGTAAATGTGAAGAAGTATAATAGATGTAGTTATTGGTGACTTAAAGGATCAACTTCGAAATTAGTAATATATGTATATGGTTCGTTTTGAGAATTGATTATCATTAGTTGAGAAAATAAATTGAGGATAAATCTTATTGGAAGACAGGATACCTTAGGATGGATATATACTATAGTTCGACTTAGTTACGTGAATCATATGAGGGAATTGTGTGACGTTTGGAAGAGATTGACGTTATACGGATTTTGAGTTGTTGATGGTTATTGGGAAGTAAGTTAGTTTGCACCGTTAAGGTTAATTGCAATTTGAGGATGATTTACCTAGTTTATAATCTTAGTGATTGTTTTAGTGTTATTTATCAAGGATAATAATAGTATTGCGAGATTGTGTTTTCTTACAGAGAATTCAACTAAGTAAAATGTTATGAGTGGTGGCTACACTATAAATAGCAGTTAAACAAGAATAATATGTTAGAATTGTTTAAATGTGTTTTAAAACTCGGAAGTGTGTGTTGAACTTCGGTATGAGCAATTGTGCCCTTCGGGGATAGTTGATTTAATAAGGTCAGTAAACCATTTTCGTGCAAATTAAAATCTGTGAGTAATTTAACTATCTACCACTGGTATGGGACGGTTGTAGATAATTAAATCACCCGAGTTATTTTTGTTAGCTTATCAATCCTTTGAAATTTCTGAGTGGTTTAGTTAATTAAAACTGGTATGGGCCGGTTTTAAATAAATAAACCATTCGAGTCTCAATTGATATCATTTTATCTATCCTTGGAATTTTGAAAAATGTTGTAAATTTAGAAAGACATGTTATTTTAAAGGTATAGTTCGTACAAAAGCAAGTTAAAAAGGCAACCTAGTTTCCCTACATTGATTAAGTATATTAAAGTTTTGATCCGAGAAATGAATTGATAAATGTGGGGTTACTATTGTGTCGGTCACAATAGACTCGGTTTTGTTTTGGAGTTGGATCGGCTCCGTTGTGGGCGGCCAACCCTTCAATTTGAATATTGATTTGTCACTGGTCCTGAACATAATTGGAACATTGAATGGTGATAATAGAATGTTGACATTAGAAGATTTATTAAAATACTTAGAGTTCTAGGTTGAACTTAAGAGTATTAAAACGATGGGTTTTGTGATTGGGTTACCTTGGAAGTAAAAAGGAGTATGTTGTTTTGATTATAGAAAGTTGATTGTATTTTCTACTCATCGTATATGTTTATAGTGATGCAATTCTTTGATCAAGTCCTCATATATGTTAGGGGATCGTTTAGTTGTATAAACCCCATAGTATTAAATGGATTGGATAGACATCATTTGGGAAAGATCCTTTTAGAATGTACGGATGCTATTAAATTTAACCTTGTGAAAATTTGAGGAATTATTACTTGTTGTTGATGATATGCTACGGGCATGTACAATGGATTTTAGTAGTCGATAGGTCCTACGATTACCAGTGGTTGGGTGCGTATTATAGCGATTATCATTCTAGCATTGAGATAAAACCGTATGAGGCATAGTTGGGAAGAAAACATCGATCTCTAAATTGTTGGGGTGAGTTTGGAGAAGCTTATAGGGTAATATCATATTATTATTGGAATTAGAAAATTTTTGGGGAAGAATTACAACATTGAAGAGATTAGTTGGGAATTGAAGTCTGAGGTATACATGTAACCGAGGCGGGTTGATCTGTTAGGTAAGTGACGGTCAAATTCGGGACGAATTTTCTTTAAGGGGGAGTGAGTGTAACGACCCTAACCCTAGGCACTAATTTAACACCATATTGTGTGCTTTTAATATTATGGTTAATATTATGTGATCATTTTATATTTTTGATTTTTTTATATTAGGATAAAATGATAAGAAAATAAATAATGTTCTAGAGGAAAAATGATAATTAGAAATAAATAAAGTAATAGAATGTAGTAGTAGTAAATGGACAAATAAAATGTTGTGGATTGGGAGAATTAATTTAAATTAATGAAAGAGTTTTGGTTGGGAGTAATTGAGGAGGGGACAACTCCCCTTAAAACCCTCCCTAAATCACTCTCCATCTCCCCTCACAAGTCAACTCACCCATACTCCCTCCCTATCCTCTCCATCCGGCCCCCCCTTCCCCTTTTTTACCATCAAAATACTCCTCCCTCCTTCTTCATCTTCTTCTCTTCACTTTCTCTCTCAATCAATCCATGGAAGCCATTGTTGGAGCTTCACTTCCAAGGCTCCTACCAAGATAAATTCTTCACCATTTTTAGATCCAAGGGTACTTTTGGAATCGGGAGATCAAGAGGAGTTTAGCAAGCTCAAGAAATCAATGATCCATTTACTATATTAAAGTGAGTTATTATGACCCTTCTCTTCTATGAATGCTCATGAATTTACTAATGTTGTTCTTGTGATGATAATGGTTATCTATTGCTTTAGACCACTTTTTGGGACTTGAGAATGTGATAAATGGCATAGAATGATGTTATGGTTATTAGGGATTGATTTGATTATAAGAAATGGGTGAAATTAGTTTAGAAGATTTAATTTGAAATGTGTTATTAAAATGGGTCAAGAAAGTGAGCAAATGGGTTAATTAAATTAGGAAAATTATACTTGAAAAGTGATAGTGAAATGGGTAAATAACATAGTATGATATTGTTGTTAATGGAAGAAAATTTGGAAGCATAAGAAATGGGTGGAGTTAGATTTGGAATGTTAAATCTTGAAAAGGGTAGTAAAGTGGGTGGAAAACCAAGTAGTAATGATCTAGGTTAAGGGCATGGTACTTTGGAGATTTAATGAGTTAGAAGGAAGTAACAAAGCTAGAATTGTCCCTTAGATTCACAAATTAGAAGGCTCTTGGTTGGAAGATTTGTTTATTGGAAATCATGTGATAAATGATTTAGATTATAACATAATTGGGTCTAAAATGATTTAGTATGTGAAGTATGAAGTTAGTAAGCTTTCTAGGTTTACACAAAATAAAGGAAACTTGGTTGGGAACAAATGGGTATAAGTGATGAAGGATTTCTGCTTCTGTGTTGATTCTGGGCTCAGGTCACGAGTCGTGCCCTGTGGCACGAGTCGTGCCTGAGGTGTGGGACGAGTCGTGACTAGGATTGTAAGGAAGTCGTGCCTTGTAAGGGACGACAGATTCAGAGGAAGGTGCAATGGGCACGAGTCGTGCCCTGGGGGACGAGTCGTGCCCTGGCCTGGTTTCAAGGTATCAACTTTAGAGCTGTTCAAACCTAATCAAACTCGAACCAAAATGAAATCTCTTTAACCTAGATTAAAGTAGAATACTTTGGCTTCACAATGACATTCTAAGTGATCAAGATGGAATAGTGGAAGTACTTTAAATGTTGCTAGGAAAACATTAGCTAACCTAGTTGGTAACTAGACAATTATGATTCCAACTTGGTAGATTCAACTTAGACCCTTAAAGAGGCTAAGTATTATTGTATAATGACCTTGTAGGATGGATTGATGATATTTCCTTGCCTTACATTGAGTTCATATACATTGATTATATTATGCATTGTGTGTTGATCAAATGCTGCACTCTGATTATTGGTTGAACATGAGTATATTTTACCATGTTGATATATTGTTATCCCTTTTTGTGGAATTTATTCAAGTATCTATTACGTGCTTGATAATGTTGAATACTTGATATAGTATTGCTATCTTCATGATATGCTGTTGTAGTATGTATCCCTACTTTGGATCATACAATGTTTGGTTAAGCAAGTATGTTATTACTGTGCTTAGTTATGTAAATCCAGCTGGTATTGATTTAATTGTTTGTTGGGCAATGTTATGGATTTATAATGGCACCGAGCCGAGTTCATTATAATTCATACATTGCCGAGTTTGTCCCCCTTGTGTGGGATTTGTGGGCTAGCATCTCCTTTTGAGGTAGATGGTCTAGTTTTCACCGGGGATACGTGTGTGTCCGAGTCCCCAGAGTACTGTTATTGTTCATGGTTCCGGAACCGCTTCATCGACTGTTGCTGCTGCTCGGATGTGTATATCCTTTTGGAGATGAAACCTTGGCTCAGTATCCTTCTAAGTGTTACTTTATCGTACTTACGTGTTGTGATATATTCATGCTTTGAGCCGGGTGTCGTTGTCTCCAACCGGTATGGGACGGTTGGCGGCGAGGGAGCCTCTCGGGTTATATGAATATGTCTTTTGATGTGTTGCCATGCTACGTGTTGCATCTTGTATGGCATCTTCTTTGCATCCATAATAGCTTCTTGAGATTTATTCTCACCCCTCTCCCTTTCTTGTTTTAGATTCGAGACAGTGGACCACCAAGTAAGGGCGGTGAGGAGTTTGGAAGTTATATTGTGGGACTTGTCGGGGTATGATTAGTTTGGTATAGAAAGTGTACTTTGGTATAATTCATTTATGGAATTGTAATTATAAATCTTTATTTTATGTCATAACCAAAGCCGTTTTGTAACTAAAAACGTTTCTTATATTCTAAGTTGGATAGCTATTTCTCCTTTGTGAAAAAGTATAGATTTATTATGAAATGGGTTTAATAATGGTATTTATTTTTGAAAGTTAAATGAAGGTTTTAAAAGTTTAGGAAATTTGGGATAGTTTGAGGACGCTCCAGCTCGGGACACGTGTAGGTTCCGGGTCGGGGTCCTCACATCCGGAGCGGGGTAGTAAGGACTGTCAATATCGTTCTTACTAATAAATCTTGGTAAAAAACAACCCATCATTCTTAGGGTCGAAATGTAGCTTGCCGCTTTTGATTCGATAGCCATAGGCTTCAGCTCGATTGAAACCAAGTCTTCAATTTGAAGCTCCGTTTCAGCGACTTCGGTGTCTTCGTAGATGTACTCTTCACCAGGGGACTGAGTATCAGGGACAAAAGGCTTCATAATATGACCGAGAAATCAAAGGAATATCTCCATAAATCGACGAATCGGGACATTCATCGATTTCAGAGACAACAAGTGGAGGAATCGAAGCCAACGTATCATATACGGGCAACGAAACCATGGAAATGAAGTTTGTTGAACCACAAATGAAAGGATCCATGGGAAGATGATGGATTTGGTCGACGGCGGTGAAGAAGAAAGGGGTTAGGGTTTCTTCAAAAATGAAAATGAAAAACACTGAAGGGCGTAAATGGGGGTAGGGTTTTTTGGGAAATGTTTGGCTTGAATAGATTTAGGTTGGGCGTTTGGGTTAATTGGGTTAACTGATGGGCAATTAATTAGGATTAGATTAATTATGGAAAATGGATAATTGGGTGTTATTAATGGGTAGTTAGGAGTTAAATGGGTGAAGTAGGGAGAATATAAAATATTAAAATCTTTATCAAAAAGGGTGATTCACAATGGGTTGAAACGAATCAAAAGGAAAATAAGTGTACACTGGCTGGGTCGAAGGGAGTATATCGTTAACCTTATAGTGTACTATTGTGAATGCACGAGACAAACTAGATTTAATATACCTAGTCTCGTACAATACACTATATATGGTGGTGTGCATTTGTTTATAATACTTATTCCGTCCCAAACAATAGTTTCATTTTTATACTAGTTAATTTGATTAAACTTTAATCGACAATTTATGTTTATTTAACTGTTTTAATGATTAAAAAGTTGATATTGATAGTATTTTGAACGATATATCAATCACCAATTTAGAATTTTATTGTTATTGTTTTTTTCTTTAAATCTTTGGCTAAAATTCAATTTGGCCATTAAAAATGCGGAACCATCATTTAAAGATGGGTATATTTTTTTTTATTTAGCAAGACATTTTTATTGAGTACCAAAAAATGTTTTTTTTTTTTATATGTTTTCCTAATATTTCAAATAATTATCCATGACTTCCGCGTCCCTTATTTTTTTTTCTCGTTTTTGCTAGACCTCATGACTTGTGAGGTTTGACTTGTCGGGTTTGGCTCTACTATCGAGCCATTTCTTAGTTTATACAAGTGTAATATTTCTACGAAAAGATAGTTTCGCTTTTAGTCAAATCAATTGAATTTTCCCTTTTTAATTCTAAAAGATGTTAATGATATTCTTATTAATATTAAATCAATAACAATTTTTGAATGAGAATTTGCCCCATAATAATAAGTTTCTTTTGAAATAAATCATTTCCCATTAAGTTCCTCATTGTATTAAAATGACCAGAAAGTTCTTTTTACAAGTAAACTTTCAATTTTGCCCTCACAACATTCTGAAAATATAATACAACATTCTGAAATATAATACAACATTCTGAATTTAATTTTTTTTTTTTTTGAAAATATAATACAACACTCTGAAAATATAATACAACACTCTGAATATAATACAACATTCTGAAAATATAATACAACATTCTGAATATAATACAATATTCTGAAAATATAATACAAAATTCTGATTTTTTTTAATTTTTTTTTTTTTTGAAAATATAATATAACATTCTGAAAATATAATACAACATTCTGAATATAATACAACATTCTGAAAAATATAATACAACATTTTGATTTTTTTTATTTATTATTAATTTTTTTTTTTTTAAAATATAATACAACATTCTTTGGGGGGGGGTTATTTTCGTCCAAAAAGACAAAAAATTGATACACTCATTTAAAAGAAACTTATTGAACATAGATAAAAAAAAAAGAAACTTAGGGGGCAATGACCCTTTTTGAATTTCATTAAAATAATAAAATTATTTAAAGTAAGAGGTAGTATAAAATATCGAACTCTCCCAAAAAAATGAAAAACCAAAGCTCATTTTGAAGATACATGTATTATATTTATGCTTCAAAATCAACACTCCAATTCAAATTCTAGTCCAAGTCCAAGAATTTGTTCTCCATGCACTTTTATTACTACTCTCCCCATAATGTAAAGTCCATGGCATTGGCATGATCATCCTCCCAATCAAAACCCTTCTCCATAGCCGGAGGAGTAATAACCAATCCCTCCGCCATGCTATTGTAGAAACTCGGCATATTAAACACCACCTCCTCATCTACGTACACCTCTTGCGCTACGGCTTTCAAATCATCCTCATTTTGCATCACAACACTACCCGAATCAACCAAACAAGTCAAACCACGATCACATTTACTTCTCTCAACATTAGTATCATGACCCAATCCAATCTCGAATGGAGCCACGATATTATCAGAGCTCGTATTGTTCTGAAAATCTATTGAGAATGTGTATGATGATGTGGCAGCCACTTGGAGCACCGCTGCCCGTATATCATCAGGGGAAGATGATTTTGCTTGGTTTCGCACTCCAGTGGGTACGAAAAGTTTAAGGCATTTTCCCCGCGTAGAGGCTGAAGTGCATTACGTCGTGTGCCCTAGCTGCCATTTCTGCACTAGGGAATGTCCCTAGCCATATTCTCGACTTCTTATTTGGTTCTCGTACTTCACACACCCAATTGCCTCCGTTTCTTCTCCTTACACCTTTGTAAACCGGATGACGTGTCTCCTTGAACTTTTTCTTCCCCGTTTTTCGCTTCTTCACGGTTTTTGTGACATTTCCACTCGACGGGTCGTCACGATTTGTGTCTAATGTATCTAACGATGAAAGAGAGGATGAAGATATCGAAGATCCATCGTCTTCAATATCCATTCTATTTGAGATGATACAAGAAGATATGGGGAAGTACAATGGAGGTGTTCTATATATATATATATGTATATGTATATATGCATGGAAGAGGTAATACATAGAAGTAAGAAATGAAGCAAAGACATTGTGAAAAGAATATTTTGTTTTTATTTATTTTTTATACGTGACAGCATAAAACATGCTTCCACGATTTGGAGTTGGGACACACGTACGTTTTGCACGTTGATTAGATACAATTAAATTGATTCGGGCACGTGAGTTGGTTGAAATAAAAACATGTGAAAAACGTGCGGAAATATGGTTATGGAATGTGGACGGGTGAAAAAAGAACGGTTGTGGGTCAGGGTCGGGGCCCGTTTTTGTTTCTAACGCGGAACAGGTGTGGACACTTGAAAAAGACCAGCCCCTTAGATTTTTTTCATTTACTTTTTCTTTTTCTTTTCTATCTTTTTGGTTTAACTCTAGTATTAAATGCACGTGCTAATGACACGGAACAGTACAAAAAATTGAAAGAAGTGGGAAAGACATTAAATGAAAGGAAACATTACTTTCCCTTTCTTCCCAATTAAAATTATCATATTCCTAGAAGTCTTCTATGTTGCCCCTTAAAGTATCATCCACCATTATTAGGTCAAATTGAAAAATTACTTTTCCTTTTTTCCCAATTAAAATCGTCATATTCCTATAATCCCAAATTCTGACCTTTTTCCATTCATCTTACTCCTACTTTTTGCCACTCCTTGAATCCCAAATCCTGACATTCTTTCATCCACTTTACTCGAAGTTTTTGTCAGTTCTTGAATTTCTAAATCCTGGCATTAGTTCATTCCTCTGGCCATTTGTAACTATCTCTTTGATATCAGTTTTCAAAATGGATGTAATTATTGATTAAAACTTTTTATGGAATGAAATTGGGAGCCAATGCAGCCACTCATTATTTCCTTCTGTTTATTCATTTGCTCTTCAAATCGATAGAACGAAACATTAATCTGAAATAGGCAGTAGCATAAAACTAAAAAACCAAATGACTTCAAATGATACGATATGTATTCCATTCGTCCCACTCGAATTATGACAATTTACCATTTTTGAGTGTTGAAATAGGATAACCTCAAAATAGAAATATTTTATTTAATGAGACCCACTTTCACATATACAACATCTTTTCACTTATTACTCTCTATCCCATTTTCTCTTTCCTACCTCACTTTTCATACTTACAACACCTATTTCACTAACACTTTTCATTAATTCTCATGCTCACCCAAAAATCATATTTCGAATGACAGAGGGAGTACATTCATTATCGCCATTAAGTACCATGAAGTAAAAACTAAGCTTTTGTTTGGGTGGGAGAGGGATGCATCTTAAGTTTAACTCTTTTAGATCCTACTCTCCTCTTTTCCACACCATAGAGCAGCTGCATTTGCTTTGACAAAAGCCAATTATTACATAATTTCATTTCTTTCACTTAATTAGTGTAAACTATATTCAAATAGAGTTTCTTAATCAAAAGTAAATTGCTTTACTTTATGAGCTTGATTACTATCATTGAGAGCTAGCCTCTGAAATCTTAATCCCACAACAATGCTCATACTTCCCACTTTCACATACAACAATGTCCTAAAATTGTTTATTGGCACCAATTGTGTTTTTTTTTTAATTAAAAATTACTACATCCATACCAAAATAAGTATTAATTTTTGTTTTTCTATCGAAAATATAAATGGACATTCAATTTGAGAGTATTAAACTTATAAACCTGAATTGCAACTCTCAAGAAAATGTGAACCCCCTCCCCTAAAATTTAACTATATAACATGTTGTATACTTGAGACGGAAGTTATGTGGGAAAAAAAAAACTTGCAATGTAGTAGGTAAGAATTAAATACCACCATGAGACAGTTTTCTTTACAGCTCCAACAATCTTCTTCAATTTTTTTTTTCTGTTCACTTGACGGACTAATCCAACTGCGTTTGAATTCAATTGATGTAATTTACTGAATCCATTTCGATGAAACATCCAGGCTCAGTATGATGCATAGATATAACAACAAATGTTAAATTATCGTACTGTAAATAATCACCCTTACCGAACAGAGGTTGGTGTGGACTATGATGGTGCGATGTTGCCTGATGATCTGATGTTCCACAGAAACCCAATAATGACTAAAAACCTAATACATCAAGGTATGATCTATATGCCCAGATTGAGACTTACAAAGCTTCATTTTCCGTCTTACCCCCGAAATATGCATCACCATAAAAAATTATGGTGCGTTTGCACTTATATTGGTACCTGAATATGTACTTCTTTTACAGACGTATCTCCATTAGCAAGAAGTCCCATCTTACTTTGAATGTTCTTTAATAACTGCTGGAACGAAGAAGATTCAATAGCATTTATGCAACCAAAAAATAAAAGAGAGAACCATGAAATGTTCACGTGGCAAAATCTCTGACAGGTTAAGAGTCTGGGATCCTTAAAAACAAAAACCAAATGATATGATTCTCTCTCCTCACGGACTGATCTACAACTGCGGGTGAGTTGGAATCTGCAACTGCAATGCATGGGAGTGGGAAGGGAAGAGTCAGGGATTGGGATAACAGTTTTTTGGATGGTTATGATTAAATTTGTAGATTAGTTTTAGGCCATAGGATTGTTTTTTGAGATTTAATCCTAGCTCCTATTTTTTTTAACGGTTCACACTAAGAAGGTGGGGAATTATAACATGGTTTGGGGGGGGGGGGAATGTAGGCCGTTGGATCTATTTAGAAGATTAAATCTCAGCCTCTTTTTGTCTCGACAGTACTCTTATTCCCTATTGTAATATACTAGTACAGACCCCCCGTGCGGACCGCACGGGTCAGTACTCCCAATCTATTTTTTTTATTTTTCTCATCACCTTCAACCTACTCTATTATTCACTATCGAATACCCGCCACCTTCTATGTAAAACCATCAAAACTAACCTGGAAATAAAGAGACAAATTATGTCGAAAAAGTGATTAAAAGAAAAGTGAAAACTAAGGATCAACCTATTTGTGGCATTGAAAAGTTTTCAATGATATAGCTTTAACATTTTATGATAGAAAACATTAAGTACATCATATGAAAAAAAAAATTAAAATATTATACAAATAAAGCATCTTCAAATTAATAGCCTTTACATTTTTAGCCTTTACATTTTTAGTTATCCATGTGCAAGTACTATTAAAATGTCAAATTAAGCATCTTCAAAATATTATACAAATAAAGCATCTTCAAATTAAAATGTCATTGAAAACTTGTGAAACAGTTAAAACAATGATGCATGTGCAAGTACTATTAAAGCCACAATTTCAAATTAATAGCCTTTACATTTTTAGTTATCCAATATTTTTCAATAAATTGACAAAATTATCCTTTTTATGGAGTTTATGATATATCTTAGGGAGATATTATAGTCACTACAAAATAATAATCTAATATAATAATGAATTATTTTTCTAGAGTAAAGAAAAATTTTCATTTTCTTTTTTAATAAAACTAAATTATTGTATTTGATTTTTTTTAGATTTTCATTTTTCATTAAAAAAAATACAATTATTTGTGATCCACTGCCTCCCTTCATTATATTTTCTATAAGAAGGAAGAAACCAGAACATATTGACGTCATATTTATATTATAAAATTTTCAGAATAAGTTTTAATATATTTAATCTACTCTAATAAAAAAATATTTGTTAGTAAATTCATCATTTAGCTTAGTACTTAAAATTAATAATTATTTTTACACTGTCAACATAGTAAAATTCAATTTTGTTAATAAAAATTATTAATTATTTACATAAGTTAGTAACCGGTGTAGGAGAGTTTTTTATTTTATTTTTTCCAACTTTAAATCAATGATGCGTGTGCAAGTACTATTAAAATCACGATTTCAAATTAATAGCCTTTATATTTTTAGTTATCCAATATTTTTCAATAAATTGACAAAATTATCATTTTTATGGAGTTTATGATATATCTTAGGGAGATATTATAGTCACTACAAAATAATAATCTAATATAATAGTGAATTATATTTCTAGAGAAAAATTTTCATTTTCTTTTTTAATAAAACTAAATTATTGTATTTGAATTTTTTTTAGGTTTTCATTTTTCATAAAAAAAAATTCATAAAAAAAATAATACAATTATTTGTGATCCACTGCCTCCCTTCATTATATTTTCTATAAGAAGGAAGAAACCAGAACATATTGACGTCATATTTATATTATAAATTTTTCAGACTAAGTTTTAATATATTTAATCTACTCTAATAAAAAAATATTTGTTAGTAAATTCACCATTTAGCTTAATGATCCCTTACATATATAATAGTTCCTGATTTCCAATTGAACATTTTCATAATAAATCTGTCTCTTAGGTATTTGTCACAGAAAGGAAAAATAGAAAGAAAAATCACATTCCACAATATAGCCAAAATAAGATTGACAAAATATAACTTTATTATTATAACCAAAAAGAAAATTATAAAAAAGTAAGATTTCAATTTAACTAACCAAATTACATAATTCCAACCCCACCCACTTTCCTCTTTCCCCTCAACCCCCCTTACCTCATCCTCTTTCATATATCCTCAAACCCGCTCACTATTATTTGAGTTGCAGTTTTCCAAATTTACATGATTACTACAGAAAAACCATGCACTTGGTACACTATCGAAAAAAAAATCTTGACCAAGAACAACAATTATTCTGAGTGCATGTTATAACAAAGCTAAGTACGGACATGGAAAAAAATTACAAATATTCCCAAATAACAATAGCAAGCTCACCTTATAAGATATCTCCCCAAACTTTTCAGAACTTTCAAGAAAGTCTGACTTGGTGAATCAAATTTTTCGTACCAAAGTTTAAGTACTCCCTCCGTCCCACTAATATCCGCACTAACACTGTTAGCGCGGGAATTAAGGAATATGATATTTTAATAAAATGTTGTGAGTGTAAAAGTAAAGTAGGAGAGAGAATGAGTGGAGGGTGTAATAAATTACAATGGTGTTGTGAGTATTAAAATAATGTAGGAGAGAGAATGAGTGGGGTTGGGTGAATATTTTATTAATACTCCCTCCGTCCCGCTAATATCCGCACTAACACTGTTTGCGCGGGAATTAAGGAATATGATATTTTAATAAAATGTTGTGAGTGTAAAAGTAAAGTAGGAGAGAGAATGAGTGGAGGGTGTAATAAATTATAATGGTGTTGTGAGTATTAAAATAATGTAGGAGAGAGAATGAGTGGGGTTGGGTGAATATTTTATTAATATAAAGTTTCCTTTTTGGGAGTGTGCGGATATTAGCGGGACGCCCAAAAAGGAAAGTGTGCGGATATTAGCGGGACGGAGGGAGTATAAAGTTTCCTTTTTGGGAGTGTGCGGATATTAGCGGGACGCCCAAAAAGGAAAGTGTGCGGATATTAGCGGGACGGAGGGAGTATGTGTTACATATTGCATGAAAATATCACATCCGACCTTCAATGAAATTGAGTTGGTGTCCCATGACTGAAAGAAAATGCTTATTAGATAATATCATAACATTATGCAAATTATGTGCATTTGATTATACTTACAAAAGTTTTCAGAGTTGAAGAAGAACCAAATTAGAACTCTCGTCAATCTGTTTCATCAACCACTTCCCAATCTCACCCCTCTTCCATTCAAGACCCTCACTCCAACTATTACTCTGTAACCCACCCAACCCTTCACTCCTTTATGTAAACTTCATACACTCACTCTTCTATTCATTTTTAACCTAAAAAAACAACAACGCCCATCCATCCTCGTATTCTTATTCAGCCTATACAACCTCTAAAATAAAAAGGCAACTAATCATAGGTATGACTACAATGGAAGTGTAGTATTTTTTTTCTCAATTTTGTTTGTTTGTGTATCCGTAGGATTTTTTATATATATGTTTGGAGGCATTTACCTTTTTTCCTGGATTTCAAAGTTGTTGTGTTATTGGTTATGTTACCCTTTTGTTCTTTTCTTTCTACTTTACAACAATGACACAGAAACTTACTTCCTCCCATGAGGATTTTTCCATTCGAAGATACACTGTCAATTTGATACATCCAGGAGGTCCGATGAAGGTTAAATATTTGCTGAATTATGTAACAACCAGTCAAGGATCTAAAGTCACACAATTTTATAAACCAAGTTATGAGTGAAAAAACATATAGAAGCAATAAAATCAACTTAATTTAGTTTAACCTAAGCAAATTACTTGATTTGGCAAAACATAGAGACACACATGAATTAAATAGTTCTTCATATAATTATTTTGGAGAAAACACAGATTCAAATAAAAACGCATAAATAAAAAAAGATTAAATATGTAACAGAAAAATGATATTGAATAGGAAATTCTCCTACCACTCTAACATGTACAACATCATCATATGGCTACAAAATTGATATTGAAGGAAGGATTGAGGATTTTCTTCTAGAAAAAAAAAACTTTTGAAATTTTAAAAACCAATCGAAACTTTTGAATGCAGTACAAACCACATGAAATATACAAAAGGTATCAAGTAAAGGGTTTTGAAGCATGCATGTTTGCCCATCTTAATGACGATGTTAGGAGTACCTGAATTGAGATCACGAATGGCGAGTCAGTCAAATCACCTTAACCACCTAGTCAATCAAATTCTCCGGAAATAGAAATTAATTTCTGGGATTGTACATAAAAAATTCTGAAAAAATATATTAATGTAAATTATTGTAATATAGGGGTGTTGGGGAACAAAAACCAAAATGTGAATATAGAAAAAAAATCTATTACAACAATCATTATAAAGCAATCACATATTAAAATAGCGTTGTTGTTAACACTCGTATAATTACTACTACAATCACCAGATCTACTTATGATTACTATAACCTTATATCTACTACTGCAATCACCAAAAGATGCTCTACAACCTTGCCCCCAAGAGATCTCTTAACCTAAATTTTGGGATCAAAGTCATTCACCCCAACGCAAATTCGAAACCTCAAGCTAAGCCTCACTGATTCAGTAAATCCAAAGAGTATGTTGTTCCATATTAGAGCATTCACAATGGGAGCTTTTTGAGAACTCCTTATTCTTATGAAAAAGCTCTAGAGAGCTTTTTACCATTGTGGAAATGTTGAAAGAGCTCCTTTCTAAGGAGTAGCTCTTTCTACAAAGAGCTAGCTTTTTAGTTTTTTATCATTAATGCTACACATTTTCTATGCAAGTCATTCACTCTTTTTTACATATGGGACCCATAAAAAAGTTGAAAGAGGAGTTTTACCATTGTGAAAAAGTGTTTGAGGTTTTTAAATTTTGAATTATAATGATGTGGCTCATAGAAAACATAAAAAAAACTATCTAGAGAGCTTTACCATTGTGGATGCTCTTAAAATTTAGAATCAGAAATCTAAGCATCATAGTCAAAAGTCTATACCTATATTAGCCAAGTAAGATCATCATAACAACAATTCATTTTCAAACATTTATGTCATTCAATTGGATGCTCAGTAGTTCACATCCTGGGTAGCATTAAAACTATCGTTGAATAGAATTGGTCCATACACCCACTAATTACATTAATGTGATTAAAAGTTTTAAGAAAAGAGGTAGGTAGTATATTAACCAAAGTAAAATGGAGAATATTCTACTTCTATAAACAGAAACTCGAGATAAAATCACTTCCTAGGTCTTTGAACTAATATCATCGTGAATTAAACTAAATATATAATATCGAATAATTACAAAGAGAGGAGTACATAACACTCCCAAAAAGAAAACACACACACAATCATTAAAGGTTAAAGAAAAACACATTGCAGATTGGGATGAATATAGGCCGCTTGCAACTCAAACAATCAACTCAAATATAAAACAGAGGAATTAGGGGTTGAAAACTGAGAGTATTGAAACACTATAAACAAAAACTCAAAAGAAAATCACTTCTTATGTCTTTGAACTAATATCATATGAATTACACTAATTATTTACTATTGAATATTACAAAGAAAAAAGTATATAATACTCCCAAAAAGAAAACACACACACACAGAGTTATTAAAGGTTGAAGAAAAATACATTGGAAATTGGAATGAATTTAGACGGTCTGCAACTCAAATATAAAAGAGAGGAATTAGGGCTTGAAAACTGAGAGCATTGAAACACTAACCTTGGATGAGAAAATTTGTTCGTTGATTTTGATGGAGAGAGAATTTAGGCCGATGGTGTTTGTCGGCGCTGGCGTGCTTTGTGATTTGGGTAAAACGGGACTTGTTTGATGGCACTACAAGAAATATGTCTTTTAGAGACACTTTGCTTGGGACAGAAATTAACAATAGTCTCTGTTTATAAAAATTTGAGACAGCAATTCTATAATGCTCTCTCTTTTGAGACAGCAATTCTCTAATAGTTTCTAATTTGGGACAGCATTTTCTAATGGTCCCTGTTTTAACATGTAATAATTATTTCAGGGACGGTAATTGCTGTCTCTAAAATATTTGTGACACCCACTTATTGAGACTCCTATTTGTCCCTGTTTTATCCTAATTCAAATAAGGACGGTACTAAATCCTATTTTAGGCAACTTAATGAGACCCTTTCCCGTCTCAATAAATATGATTTTTAGTAGTGTGGGGAAGAGAAACTCTTTATCTTTTTTAAAATATAATCTCAGCTACTCATTGTGTGACCGTTATTATTGAGGTATATTGTAATATAGATTCTTAATTGATTTATTCTATATAATAACATTTTGGATAATTTTGTACTAATAATTTTTTTTTTAAAAAAAGGATACTTGCATGTTTATTTTTTCATCCACTAACTTTATGACTAATTCAATTTAAAAATATGCTCCATCCGTCCCACCTGAGCTTGCAAAAACTATTTCACTTAGGTGTTTCATTAAAACTTGCAAAATTCAATTACTTGATAAATTTTGGGGTTCACTTATTATACTCATAACATCTACTAACTTACTATTTCTTATCTCACTTTTTTTTATCCTACCCTATTATCCATACTCACATTACATTAATGTTATACTCCCCCTCTGTCCCATTTCAAGCTTCACTTTTTGTCAAAATGAATGTTCCGTTAAAAGCTTCACCTTTCCTAAAATGACAAAGAATTTTTACTATTTCACCACTAATTCTCTCTCATATTTCACTATTATACTCACAACACTTTTCAAATTTACTATTTACTCCAGTCATTCTCTCTCCTATTTTATTTTTACACTCACAACATTTTTTTTCTACTTACCTTTTTTCTTAATTTGCGTAATTTAAAAAAAATGTGGAATCATGAAGTGGGACGGAAGGAGTATACTTCATCTTAATTCTCGTGCCTTGATGATTATTTCGCAGGTACTATATTGACACCACACCACAATCATACATATGGGTGGATGTACTTAGAAATCATCGCAGGTACTATATGACACCACACCACACCACACCACACCACAAACATACATATGGGTGGGTGTATCTAGAAATCAAACAGGTGTGTGAATAGTAACACTCAAAATATTTTGACGCTTCGTACTGCATAATATAATCATCAAATACTAAACTCCTAAAATGAAATAAATCCAATTGACATATTAGACCCCCTTTGTCAGTTTGTCTGTCCCAGTGTTCTTACTTTCTTTTTTTTTATCCGTACGATTTAAGATTTTTAACTAATTTATTTTATAAATAATAAAGTATAAATAGTATTTTAATTAAAAAAAAAAAGTTTACTTACTTATCTACTTTTCACCCCCTTATTTTATAAATAGTGTTTTGAACAAATTTTCACTACCTAATAATCAATTTGGTGTCTTAGCAACCACTTATATCAGGCAGTTTGCGTGGGCATCCAAATAGATCGTTTGTTTGTCTGGGTAATCAAATCGGCAAAGCAGAGCGTACTGCGTACTGCCTACAATAGTAGTGAATCTATTTAAGTCGCTACTGTTGTTATAGTCAACAAGGTTGAAACGATAATGATAGAAGCAGCGAATTCGAATATTATTTTCTCAACTCACTACTATTTATCGTTCACTACTATTGTTAACTTATTCCCACATTCACTTCTTATTAACAAGAGTACAAAGTCAAAATAATAGTAACTTTTTACGTTGGGGATGAAGGGAGTAACTTTAATTCAATCGGAAGAGTGGGCCCAGATACAGTACAAACTACCACTTGAAAATTGGACAGTTAAAGCTACTTAACAAGTTAACAACCCCAGGCCAGGACCAAATATTAAGAACATCTCCAATAGTTTACATCAACCCTTTAAAATAGTGCAATTTCAAAGTTTAATATCTTCCTCCACCGTCTCCAACAAAAAATCTTGCACCAAATAAGAATATTCTCACATATTTTCTCTTCAAATTTGTATTTTATGTGAGTTTCTCTAATTAATTCTTGTTATTTATTTTATCTTCAATATTTCAACATATTTTCAAATTTTGTAATATTTATTTAAAAATTAATGGTGTAAATAACTTATAATTAACGATATAAATAAAAACAAATTAGGAAAAGAAAAGAAGTAGGATGTTTTTAAAAAAAGGGGTTGGCAGATAGCGCAGCATCCAAGCTGCGCCAAATCTGGCACAACAAATACATCTCCACGCAAAAATAGCATCATTTTTGATGTATCCATTGGAGTCCCATTTTACTCCAAAACCACGCTAAAAATGCATCAAATACCAACTCTAAGAAACAGAAACCAGAAAATTAAATGGGGCAGAAATGCATCTACATTGTCTGTATCTCAAAAATTCCTGACTAGACGAATTAGAAAGGAAGACCATGCTTTCAGATAAAAGTTCAGAAGATCAAAACACGTAAAAGAAAACTCTGAATTGTAATAATCGATATAGTGCTGAAACGCCAAGTATAATCACCCAATCAGACGACTTGGTAGGTCTCCGTAGACAGCTGAGTTCTCTGCGAAAATCGTGGAGGGGCTCCACCTTTAAGGGGCAAGATGTTGACAACCTACAAGTATTTTCATTCGGTTATATACAAAATGTCATCCAATACATATTAGTTAGGCCCCATTAAACTAAAATGTAGTGCTACAAGTAATAGGGAATTCAGGAAGGTTGTCTAATATTTAGTCTAATTAGTAATCTTTTTCAATCTGAGTCGAAAGTCAAACACGATAGACTTTACGGGACGGGGGATCATTAAACGGAACAGAAAATTGTCAGACACCACTAAACTAAAAAGAATAAAGAATGCGGAAGAGAAAGAGAACCTTTAAATCACTGAATGTATTTGTAGCCGTAAAACGCACAGAAATGGGGAAGAAGATGGACGAATCTGCAGGAGGAACAACAAACTCCATGGATCCACTGCCAATTGTTTCAATGCCATATTAGAAACAATTTTTTTAAAAAAATCTTCTGACTGCATGGAAAAGGGGGAAGAAATGAAAAGAAAAGGCATGTTATAGGCTCTTACCTCCGGTTCGAGTTATCAATGAGAAGTATGGACCATTCCAAAATAGAATTTCTGGCGTCATACCTGCAGTTCAGATACAAAGATTATGAATTCCAACATGCCCAGAAAGTAGACAAAATAAGCTTCCTGGGAAAGGGCAGCATGGAGGGGGTTCTTATTTATTGAGTTTCTTACTCACCCTATTATTTGCATGTATTTTTTTTATTTTTTATTTTTTTTTTTGGGGGGCTGGTGTGGGGATGCTGATTAATAAACAAAAAAAGGTAACAAACTTGGAACTTTATCCAGTAAAAGGAAAACAAATCCCAGAAACTCTACAAACAAATGGTTCTTTGTAGAATAAGGAAACCAGTGAAATATAGGTTGGGCTCTCACCTCCATTCTCCATCAATCTGCCTTACACTTGGTGCCTCTCTCAGAGCTGGAAGAGGTACAGATATGACAACATTTTGTAGATCAAACATTGATGAAGCTTCATACTCTATACTGACATAAGTTTCATTTCCAGAAACAGACGGCCAGCAGTTAACTGAAATGGTGATAATATAAACTTATAAGACATCAATATAAAAGAAATTACTCAAAAGTACAATACAATTAAATTGCATTTCACAGAAACTCACTCGACAAAGGCACCATTGACTCGTCACCACTTTGCATTCTCCACCTCAAGAGGCCAACGCCATCCCCAGTACCAGTTGGAAATGGTCTGTTAGGATCTTTGAGGCCAAGAATATTTTCATTGGAGAACAACTCTTTGTTAATGTTAGGATGTGTCTTGAAGAGCACTGCTGGATTACCCCAGTCTCAATCTGAAAGCAAGCCAATGTATATTGAATCAGTCCGCAAATACAAAACATTAGAATCACATTGAAGTTAGCATTGAGTTCCGAACCTTCAACAAGAATCCCAAACCCAAACTAACATTATAATATCACAGTTAACAACGAAGGGTACTCACTCATCCTCAAAGATTTATCATTTATTAAAAAAAAAGTAATAGGAAACTTTTGATTCTTGATACGATAGTGAGTTCAAGTGTTCGGGTATAATTATTTTCTCTTCACTCCCCCAACGTACCCACAAAGCATCACCTACTGCAATACAAGTTCCAAACAGATTTGTTGAGGCCATGCCCTCCCCTCACCCCCTCTATTTATTTATTTATTTGTAAGAGAAGAAAATATATTAGACATGAAAAGGAATGCATATACAGCCATACAGTTGAACAACAAGTCCATCAAAAAGGAGAGGAAAAGTTACGGAATAAAAAAAACAAAAGGCCTGCTTTATGGCAAAACAACACACTCCAAAACCTCATCAGTTAGAAAAGTGGAATCTCAGAAAACACTCCCTTAGCATGAGTCCAAAAAGAAGCTAAAATCACAGCCCAGTCCCAGGAGAATAGTCCCATTTGACCAGTCAAATGTTTTAAAAATGTAGGATTACTAGTTTGTACTTCGTACCTTCTTGACATCGCACTAAATACTATATCCTTTTTCATAAATGGATTTTTTTTTTGGATAGAAACATTTTTAGGGACAGAGGGAGTAGTCATACTCACCTACTGAATAAGGTACAGTTGATCAGAAGTAGCCTGATAAAGATTGTAACAGAGCCAAGTACAGCAAGGTAGTGTAAAGATTAAGAAGCTGACCAAATTGTAACAGCAAGTAACATTAGATTTGAAATACTCAAAAAGCCTAGTAATCCTGTTAAGCATCCCTCAGACCCCACCCCCAGTGGGGCATGAGAGAGAGAGAAATTATTTAGGTATTGATGACGGCAGGCACGGCTATCAAATCCAGCCTAATATGCAAATTGAATTATGATAACAGCGCTGATGCATGTCTTAAGTTATTTACAGCTCGTACGAACGGACAAACACCCATACAATATGTGCACACACACACACATACTCAAAAGGATTGCATCTAAAGAGAGTGAGAGAACCTGCACTTGTAAATGCCCATCATCTTGGTTAAGAATTTGAAGGGACAAGGTTCCCTGTAAATCAAAGTTGCTGACTCCACCATCACGCTTTAGTGTTACATTAAGCTTCTCTTCAGCAGTCAATGTAACAGGATCCGTCAACGGGGCTGCAGCAGCTTTGGCCGGTCCAACACTGGGTCGGACATCCTCGACAATCACCTCACCTTCAGCTTTTAGGGATTCCAAAAACTGATTGGTCCTTTGCGTTTTACCTAGCTGCATGCCAAGGCCTTTTGGTGGAGCGGTAGCGGCTGCAGGTGGACGACCTGAAGATGCAAAATCCACATAGTTGAAACATGCCTCTTGTTGGCATTCAATTAACAAATCCATGCAGTCTTACCAAAGAAGAGAATCACTAACAAAGGCTTCGAGGAAACAAAAATTTACTCAGGAAAGAAGCAGACAATAAAAAAGTGGAATCACTGATCAAATTACATATATCGATAATTAAGTGTAAGACTAGCAACTCAGTGTTGCATACAGTTGAGGCTGAAGAAACCTAGATACTCAAAGCTCAGAGTTGATTAATTGGCTAGGGGGTCCCAGGGGTTATTCGGACCATTATTAAAAAGAGAGAGGCTTGTTTGCATTAAAGAGGGTACGAGACCATTTTTCCACCTAGGGGGTTCTGGATGGCTACATTGTGAGACTTCTATAAGGAGAAGTGAGGATATTTGTTGGAGCCGACTTGCCATGAGCTAGGGGTGGCTTTGGTTATCCATGGGTGTTATCCATTAAGAATATAATGATTTAAACTATTGTACAATTTAACAATGTGGTACATAGTAAAGTAGTATAAAGCATAAGAAGATCTTAATGGATAACCTGTGGATAAGCAACTACCACCCTATCTAGAGCTATATGTGGCTGAATACTACTCTTTTTCAATCTCTCTTGTATGGTTGAGTTATAAATCATCTTTGCGGATTTCTGATAAAAATGGTGCTGGAAATTACTTGTCATTACAGTGAAGTGACCATAGTTCATAGGCATGCTTCCATTGGCTGGTAAACCATTTATCTTGTTGTTGGTTCGGTTGTTTCTAATTTTCCAGCTACATTTGTCCAAATTAAGGTGTTGGCTAACCAGTGGGATTGTTGTATGGATGTTGTGATAGCATGAATTTCATCGCATTCAATTCAAGTATTTTAAATAGAACCAAATCCTGAAATCCCCAAACCCTAAACACACCCTCTTTTTCTGCAACATTCTTCCAATTATTAGCACATACATAACCAGCACTAAGTGGCTACTCTTTCTACTAAGAGACTGTAATATCATAGGCTTCAATATATAAAGTAACCACTCTCCCATTTGTTTTGCTTTTTGTTTTCTTATTGAGGGGTGGGGGGTGTTCCATTTCAGATGAATAAACAAATACTAACCTTTGGGCTTGGTGGAAAAGGAGTCCACATCAGTGCTCAATCCAAACCCAGGAACCACTACCAAAACCACTGCCACTGTTAGATATGCCCGTATCACTACCAAATCCACTATCAATTCTTCCAGAACCCATAGACTGTAGCGACACGAACCCTCCTTTCTCACCTCTGCTCTTATCAACCTAAAGAGAGAGTGACATACCGTCTCATTACCGAAAGAATAAAAACAGGAAAACATTAAAAAAAGGAGAGGAACTTAGGCAAGTAACTTTTTAAACACCATAACCACACCTTGCTTTTATCAATCTCACTAGCTTTGCGCTTCATGACATCCTTGGTTTCATCAATCTTACTCTGCATTACCAGTTTGTGCAGTCTTTCCTCGTGACTCTCCATCTCACAGTACTGCTTGACCTGCGTAACAGTTACATTCTCCCTGTGCCCGAGGGAGATGACTTCATCGAAGGCAAATATCAGCTCAAATGCCATCTTACAAATTCCTTCCTCATCTAGAGAGTAAGAATATTCCGGTACCTATATCCAGTTAAGGATTTAACTTTTTTTAATCAACAATGATGTGTCAAGATGAATAGTATAGAAATCCCCAGGCAGAACAAACAAACTCTATATGAATGAAGGCAATTTGCAGGAATGTAATTTAAAGTTAGAAACATCAGGTCCTATTTTTCATTGAGCAGAAATGGAAATTTTCCTTTTATTTATAAAACGAAGAGAAGAAACTAGATCAATGCGAGTGAGAACCAAACAACAGACGAATATGAATGAATGCAAATAACTGCAACTCAGTGACAATGAATATATATTAAAGCAGAGAGGATACGAGTTTGGAAAGCAGTCTCAGCGTCTCCAGATCTTCAAGAATGTTGCTCTGCTTGGTAGTTACAAGAAGCAAATACAGAGATTCTATCGGCTGGTAAACATAGCGCACATTTTCAGTCTCCACATAAGTGTGTTGTTTTCCAGATCCGATCAACTTGGGGAAAGCTGCAAGAAGCCCCTCAATTCTAATGCGAGACATATCAACGAACTGCCTCGACACAAGAGCTGTGGAAAAATCAAATAAGGCTATTAACGATTACCATATGAGAGCATTCTGGGAGGAAAAACAAATAAGTTGAATTATAACATGACATGAACAGCAAATGGTAGAAATGGTGCAGGGATCAACTCCATTGTACTTTCTTATCTATCTGCTGTGACACACCTTAATAACAAGATAAACTTGGCACATTTTGAAAATTAAAACTTTGTCACCCTCTCGAATGTAAATACGAAAATAGGGTCATGCTCCTTCACTGTTTAACCCTAAGTGAGACTCGTTCTAGGGAAATAAACAATAACAGATTATGTTTTTCCATATTTGCCCTCAGGATTAATTAAAGAAGTTATTACTTTCACTTACTACAATTCCACCCATAAAAGGATTTATAAAATTATTATTCATATCCCCCCCAACTACCATTAATTATTGCAACATGCACCAAGGAGATGTCTAGACATGAGCTTCTCTCTGGATCAAACGACAATTAAATAGGCACAAATGTTTTGGAGGAATGCGGAGAGTTTGAGCTGGAGAGCGAGATGAAACACTAAAGGTACGATTGGAAAAGTAGGATGAAAAGATTGCTAAATATAGAGAGAGGGCATCTATTTTGGAACATCTCAAAAAGGAAATGAGGACGTTTACTTTGGGATGGAGGGAGTAAACTATTTCAAATTAAGTATAATAATAGAACTAATATCAAATTATATCAGCCTAGAGTCATCTCGTGGTAAGAACAATTTCATTTGAAATAGAACTCCACCACAATGTCATCTTGAAATGCTTGGCCAGACCATCCAACACAAAGAGTAAGCATAAGAAAAGGGCCAATAAGTGAAGTAATTCTACACTGGGAACTCACAAGTTTCTCATGTTTGCAGTAATTATATTTGTTGCTCCACCATGCAGTTCCTTATCTTATATCAATATATATAACAGTTTCTTCTCTAGTACCTTTCAAGTCCTCGTAAATTACTTACGCGCTCAATCATATGCCTTCTCCAAGTAGATTGGAAAACCATGTGTAATGGTTTTGAGTATGTCAGGTGTACTGTGAATAAGTGGTTTTTCTTTTTCCTAAAATTGGTGTTGCCTTGAGTAGGAACCTCTGTTGGTTCACTTTTGTAATTAGATCATGGAAAAAGTGTCCAAGCATTTGGAAGGCTAGAAACTTACTTAGTTTTCTAAGAGGAAAGCTTACCTTGATTGAGTCGTGTTTTTCTGGCATTGTGAAGAATTTTTATTTTATTTTTTGTTTTGATTGCATCATTACAATTATTCATCTATCTTTAAGGAGGGTAGAAATCATTTCTCCCATCATTAAGTGGCTTTAATACATGGCATAAAGTTATTTGGAGCAATACCGATGCCCATAGGAACCCCTTTCGATGCTTATCTTTTGTCCCTCTCAATAATACAATTCCTTAGAGAAATTCATTTACAGTTGAACTCATCTTTTACAGTCACAATGAAATGAAATTGTGCTCACATGTCAATCTGGAAAGGTGCAGTCATAAAGTTCACAAATCATTCTAGTTGCTACATCTCCATCTCATGTGTTTTCTTTAGCTACTCTTACATCTCTCCAAGTTCTAGCACGTGATAATAATAAATGGAATGAGTTCATCTTTTAGATTTAGATTGGTGTAGAGAAGCATCTTTCGTGTTTGTATAGTTTCAAGACATCTGAGCCAATAGTACAAACAGCATCAAAGAATTTTTATTTGGCTCTTTTAGGTCATGATGTATAAAGAAACTGGTTATTTATATTGAAAACAGATTTTATCCATGGAACCAAACAGAGAAGGAGAAAGACAAAATAAGGAACGAACCTTTGCCAGTTTTACTGGTAATGGAAGCTGCCAGAACAACCTGCATTAAGTTAAAAAAAATTAATGATGAGAAAAAAATTAACTTCTTCAAAACCAATGACTAACACCGTCCACATAATTGCATTTTACCAGAAAAGTAACACAACTCCAATATTTCATCAAAATATTTACACCTAATCATCACCACCAAATATGCCACTATAAAGATGTTAAGAGAAAACAAAACACCCTTGTCATTGCTACTTAGTCAGATCTTCTCTAAGGTTGCGGGAAAAATCATAGCATGAAATGTCAAAAGATTGTTGTTTCCAACTGCAAAAAGGATTTTACATCCACTAGATTAATCTCAGGGCTATGTGACTAGTCATCCTAATTGTCCCTTGAAATAACGTTGCACAATGTTGATACGACCTAATCGCTCCCCACCACCACAGCCTTACTTACCCCACTCGTGACTTCATCATCCCCCACCCATTTCCTTTTCTCACCATGGTCACTGCCCCTCCCCTCCCCTCCCCAACTCCACCTTAGTCCTTCTTCCACCACACTCCCACCATATAAATCACAACCATCAATAGCAAATCTGCTTCAATTCCCAACCTACTGGTGTGAACAGGAATGTACACATAAAGCTTTAGTCAATTGCTTCAATTTCCAACTTACTGGTGTGAACAGAAATCAGCAAACACTAGCCTCAAATGCTCTGATAGGAATGTGCATGCAGATATAAGTACACATTTATATAGCACGCTTATAAGCAAGTTGATTTACCTAGCATGAATGTTAATAGAATGACTAAGGTGGACGAAAGTTAAAAAATAATCCAACTCAATAAATAAGAGGGCAGTACTTAACTACAAACGAAGGGTAATTTTAATGACAAATACACAATAAAAGCACAAAGATCTTCGAAACCCATACTGGAGTACAAAACTTCAGCCAAGATCCAATCAAAACATCAGATCACAAATCAAGTGATCATATCAATTTTTAATTTCCGTCCAAGTGATAATTACAGCTATAGTGAACCACAGGTATCGAATTCAGAATAGACGGTGAAAGCAGAAACCAGAGCATAGAATTACCATCTTGATCCACGCAAAATCAAACAGCTACCGATTCAAACCAAATAATTCCACACCTGGAAAAAATAAAACCGATTAAATTATTAATTCAAAAATCAAACGATAAAAGAATCAGAAAAATGATTTTCCAATCGAAGGAAATACAAATCGACAAAATCTATGAATAATACACAACTAACAATCTACTTGGATCATGAATTAGGGAGAATAAATTGGATCTTGACATGAAACGTAGGTAAAATTGTAGATCAGATCAGAAACGGGTAGAACTGAATGGTGGAAATTTTGGAAGAAACGAACCAAATTTGGTATGGGGGGATCGAGATTAACAATGTGAGTGTGACAGTTGGGTGTAAGTTTGTGTGTGTGTGTGTGTGTGTGAGAAAGAGAGAGAGAGAGAGAGAGAGAGAGAGAGTTGTAACCTAAGCAAGCCTGGAGAAAAAGATCAAGATCAATGGAGGATAGCGACGACGACGAACCAGAGAAGGGAGAAGAACCGTAGAGTTACTCCTTGTTTTTACGACCGCTAACCCCAAAAAGAGTGTTCTAAAAAGGTTATACTACTGCCCCCGAAAATATGTCAACAATTTAATTTTTATAATTAACTCAATTATATTAGTCAAAATCTTGCAAAAAACTAGTTTTTTCGTAACATAAGAAAAAAACTAGTTTTAAAGCATCTATCTATATATAATATTAAAGCAGAAGAATTCCCAAGCTCCTCGTCGCGCCACGTGTCAAATTCTGATTCGCCAATATTTTGTAATTCAGTCCTTAATACTCTTTTATTTAAGCTATTTTTTTGCATTTTGGTCCTTGAAAATCTTTAATTTTAAATAGATATATATATACACAGAAAATACAAGCTAATATTTGGGCCTAAACTGTCCATATACAAGCTTTTGAAAATTGTCCCGTAATTTTAAAGCTTGGGCTTCATTTCTTCTTCTTCTTCTTCCAAGATCCCTAATCAAATCTCCATAGTTGATTTCTTTACAAATTAAAGCTTCCAAAATCTGCAGAGGTAATTGTTCTTTTCAATTTCATTTTTAGTTTGATCTATGAATAATTCCGGCATTTCTTTTACACACACTAACACACACATCCATGTTTGCATATGTATAATGTATTGTGTAATTAGGTCTAAATGATTTGGGAAACAGTAGTTCATATCCTCTGAAAATGGGAGTGTAATGCAACAATTTGAATATCTTACAAACAGACAAGATATTGACTCTTACGTTTTTCGTTGGTAGGAAAATTAGAGAATTTAAGATTTGAAGTAGAGAGATCGAATGGATATGATCAATAATATTATCAATTGCCTACAATTTGAGGTGTTTCAACTTGAATCAAACGGAACATGAGATAATTTAGATGGGGGATAAGCTCTTTCTGTAACATTTTCAGTTTTGGCTAACAAAATTTAGACTTTTGGGAGTGACTTGTGTTATAACCTGCATAGGACGGAAACGAGTGACAGAATGTTTAATTTGAAGCTTAATGGGGGGGGGGTGTGTGTGTGTTTAAATTATAACCTTATCACAACATCAATTCAAATCAATTCAAATCACAAAATCATTATACTCGAATTTCAATCCACACTTTATTTGTAATTATCTCTCAAATTAAATTTTCAGTTTATTATTAGCAACTACAATTAAGCCTATGATTAAATGATTATTTTCATTTCTTTAAAAAACGCCAATCATTCATTATCTTCATTATCCACGTGACAATTTGTTCCAAACAACCTATGCAACTATTATTAATAGGAAATATATCTCAAATTTTTCAAAATTGAATTTACCATCTATAATTACGCGATAAATCCATATACAAATCTCAAGTGCTTTAAATTTCGGATATGAATTTAAATTTCCAGTTTATTATTATCAACTACAATTAAGCCTATGATTAAATGATTATTTTCATTTCTTTAAATAACGCCAATCATTCACCTTTCTTCTCTTAACGCCAATCATACATTATTCACTTTAAATAACGCCGAATCGAGGATAAGAAGCAGCCGTTGCAAAGAAGCCATTTTCACCACCTTCTGTAAACAAAGTTGTGCCCAACACCACCACCACCACCAACTCTCATAAAAGGTAACCTCAAACCCCATCAACTTTATGCATGTTTTCACTTTAGTACTTCCAAAATGGTTTTACTTTAGGACAAAGGCAGGATAAATTGATGTTCACCCCTCATCTTTTATCATGTTTTCACTTTAGTACTTCCAAGAATTGAAGAAAGCACAAAAATAAAACATTTGACCATAGTCACATAGGTGTAATATTAATGTGGGGATCATTTAGCAGTTTCATAACGAGTATATATCAAATACAAGCATAATAAGATAATTGGATCCAACTTTTAATATAGAGTTCTTACCGTAAGTAAAGTCGCCACATAGTGTTCATCTGGAATACAATTGTCTTTGCTCTTGAAGTTTCTGCACTTGTAACATAACATTATCTGAACCGTGTTGCCTTACATGTAAATAGTACTTTGATTACAAGTCTATGTCTAAGAAACAAAGGAACAATGTTACTTACGAGTGAAGCCTTTTCCTTGCTCAAGTCTAAAAGTGGTCGGCTCTGAGGGTAGAAAAAGGCATAGATCTCATTAGAATACTATTGTTCAGTCAATAGTAAGTAACTGCTAGATGCATCTATGTTTACCTTGCAAAGTTTCTTAAAGACGAGGAAAACAATATTATCGTCTGCAACCACCTCAGCATGTCTTCTAACCAAAGTGATCCACTGAAATACAATGAAAAGGTCAAAGAAACATTATATTCAAATTGGGAGTTCACGACTCTTTGTCCAGAGTAAGCACTGTGTCAAATTATTCCTGTCTTCAGCCTCTTACCAGTTCTATCTTTTAGCTTTTGGGTATGCACAGATGGCCTTCTTAGAGACTTTTAATAGCATTTATGATAATAGTCTAATTAATAAATGATAAAGTTTGAATTCTGATCAAGTAATTGGTATTTATCCCCAGTCTGTCTTTCCTCTTTTTTGTACCTGCACATTAATTTGATTACTATTTTAGGAGGCAATAGGAGCAATGGCAACAAACAGTCCGGTGATTACAATCAATTCCATCGAAAAGAACACTAAGCTTCGCAGTATAGTTGTGCGTATTTTGAAAGTGTGAACAGCAAAAAATAAGCTTAGAAAACAATCGCTTGAAATGATATTGATTGATGATGGGGTTAGTGCTTAAGATATATATTTCTTCTTTGTTTATATTTTTTCTTTAACTAACAATTTGCATTACTAACAGTTTAATGCAAGAAATAAAAATTCTATTTTAATTCTAATATCTTATCATTATTTTACTTAGGGGTCTAAATTTCAAGCTACCGTCCCAACAAGTTTGTTGGCAACAATGAAGGAAAAGTTTAGTGAATGACAAATCAGGAAGATTTCTAATTTCGGTGTGGAGCAAAACAGTCCTATTAATCAAAAGGCGAAAATTAATCATGCATTGAAGATAATCTTAAGTTTAGCGACGAAAGTTTCTGAAGTTTAGATTCCTACTCGGATCTCAGACAATGGTTTTCAATTCACTCCCTTTAATGATTTAAGTAACTACCCTGAGGAATTTGTTTTGGGTAAGAATATATCTTATTTTTATTCAAAATCTTAATGCGATCATAAGATTCACAGTTATGCTATTTTACTCAAATACTCATATATTTTCACAGGTTGGTGACTACACCACATTGTCTACCATATTTGATGTAGATTCGGTTGGTAGGTGGTACTATGATGCTTGCAACAATGCTAAATGTAATAAGGACTTTGATAAGGGTGTAAATAACTGCAAAAAATGTGGTACACATTATGCTAACAATGTCCCAACTCCCATGTATTTGTTGATCTATGTTTTTGATAATATCTACATTTTAAATATTTTAAATATTGTGATTTTGACTAATAATAATAATTTTTATCTTCTTAGATTCAAAATTAAAATTAACGTCACCGATGTGAATGAAGTTGCTACGCATTTTGCTTATTTGTTTGATATGCTTGCTTCTTATTTGCTTAAGAAATATCTTGTCGAAGTCCTTGCGAAGTTTCATAGGTGCGTAATTATTTGATCTTAATAAATATTCATTATACTATGTTTTCTAATTTAAGCTATTAACAATGTATGATGATCGGCCCGATCAATTGCCCCCTCTTTTGGGGCTTTGATTGGAAAGGCAATATTGTTTAAAGTGGCAATCGATGAAAGAACCAAGGATACCGTGATGAGAATCGAATCTTTCTTGTGAAGAAATTAGCAGAGGATGCCAATATCATCACTCAGTTTATATCACTTACTAATTATGATGTAAGTTCAAACATTGATAAAATTTTCTATTCATGAATTGTTATGGAATATCACATGTGAGTTTTTCATTCTTTTAAATTGCAGGAGGTGGCTTCTAAGCTAAACATAGATGATAAAAATATTTTCATTTTGAATGATAATGTTGGGGTAAGCAAATAAACATAGTATAATGAATAATTTAATTAGTAATTATTAAAGTGTACATGTTATTTAACTTTGTTATTTTGGTTTTTCCTTATGTAGGATAAGCCCTTGGAATCAATGGGGGGAAAGTTCTTCAACAACGGTCTATAATGACATTACTCCTCAGAAGCGTTCGCTAGACATTATTTCCAATGATGAGAAGGCACATCTATCCGTAACTAAGGAAATCAAGCAAATCAAACAAGAGAAATTGGACAAGTAGGAATGAAGGAAAGATTCGCTTTTTATTTCAGACAAACAATTTTAGGTTTTTCAAATAAGTATGATGTATTGGTTTAATACTCCTAAACAATCTTTGCTATTTTTTCCAAGGTGGCATTATCGTGGGTAGAGTGAGGGGATGGTTAACAAATATTTTCTTTGGTATTTTGTTATTTCATTTGGTACTTCGGGATTTATGATTAATAATCTGATTAAAATTATCAAGTTTATTTGTTTTCATTCCGGTGTTTTATATGGATGCCATATAGAAAGTATAGTGTATAGTGGGAATCATAGAGGCTTATGCGATTCATGCCTAAACAAGTTAAACTTGCAAAGCAGTTATCTTTGAAAAGATAGTTTTTGACAATTTTTTCCTTATAGTAAAGGGATCATAGAGATTCTTGAGGGGATGGTTAACAAAGATTTGTTTTCACTTTAATCTTGTTAAAATTGTTTTATCATTTGCTATTAATTATATCCACTTTTCGGAGGCATGTGGATTAAGAGATGTTTATGCACTAAAATTTGGTATGAAATATATTTGGCGGCCAATGCTCGCATGAGGAGTGATAGATTTTTGTGGCAAAAGGTTTGCTTGGTACCTTGAAATTGACGCATCAACCACGTCTACGTATATAGTAAATTATGCATATTACGAGTTCTATACTTTGGATTGTGTTGAGTATTCGCCTTTGTTGGATTTGGGTGTTCCTTCTCAAATAAGTGATACAAATCGGTTCATAAACATAAAACATTCGGGAAATCAATCGTCAAAATCCAAATGCAATAATTCGACACGAGATAATCCAAGGCAAGATAAACAAACGAGAGACCAATCTAATTAGATAATACGTGGAACATATCGGTTCATAAACACACAACGATCGGGGAAATCAATAGTCGAAATTCAAATGCAATAAATGTAACAGAGGAAATTTTAATTAATATGTGAAACAAATCAGTTCATAAACATGTAACAGTGAGAGGATGGTTAACAAATATTTTCTTTGGTATTTTGTTATTTCATTTGGTACTTTGGGATTTATGATTAATAATCTGATTAAAATTATCATGTTTATTTGGTGCTTAAAATTCTTCTATTAACGTCAATTTTTTGCATTTTGGTCCTTAAAATTCTTTAATTTTAGCCAATTTTTTGCATTTTGGTCCATAAAATTATACCATTTTAGCCAATTCACATTTTTTGCTATATACACATAATTTTGCTATATACACATAATTTACTGCATTACTAATTTACTTTTTTTTTAATTTTTTTTTCATGCACCCTTTCAGCATTGTCAAAGACTGTTCTTTTCATTCAATCAACTCTACAAACAACAACACAGTAGGCTGAGAAATGACAAGAACGCAATTTGAAAATCTGATTTTTGTATTTTCTGCTTTAGTTGAAGTTTTGATGGGAGAGCATCTTTACCTCATATACACACCAATGTCGATTGAAATATTCTTTGTCTCTAATATTGTCCTACATATAGCAAGTAGGCATGCATTTCCCTATGTCGAATGCAAATTAATGCAGTTGATGTCAATGGAGCAGGGCTTTGTTTGAGAGGTGTGTGCTGACATGCTTTGATTAGGCAATTTAGCTTCGGGGGTTTTGCAATGATGATAATTTGCTTGAACATTTTCCAGTGTAATCATATTATTTATGAAATTAATTATTTTTTGATAAATAATTAATTTTTCTTACAATTTATTTTTTTTAAAAAATCTTATACTGTATAACTCAAGTATAAAAGGAAATGAGTTGAAATTGGAAATTCAAGTTAAAAAAAGCAGGTCATTCATTATTTATTTAAAAATAAATTTCTTAAGAAAGATATAAGCTAGAGAAAAGAAAGAGAAGAAATTTCGGCCTAAACTTACTTTTTCAACGCAAGTTCGTTAAGATTATATCTTTTGAATTGAAACTCTATTACTATAACATAACAGCATCATTCACCTTGATGTCAACATGTGACTATAGTTGATCTAATTTCTTTGCTTTTTTATTCTTTGATTTGATAGAATAAAATTTGACGAGTTAAAGGAGAGAGAGCATGATGAGCTCACAGCGAGAAACATTAGTGAAAAGAACAAAAGAATAACTTGACTGCTTTCTATACACTGAAGTGCAATAAAAGATGTTGAACATTTCTTTCCTTCCCTTTTTTAAGTTTACAGTCTAAATGAACTACTATATTTTAATCATTTAACTCAGCATATTATTGAATTGCAGATGAGTTGATACAATTGCAATATGAATACTGTATAAATGAACTACTATATTTTAATCATTTAACTCAACATGTTATTGCATTGCATGACTTTCACCATGTTTCTCTTATCATTTTCATTACAATTGCAAGACATTGTTGATAAGGTCATATGGATCAATTCCTTTCTCCTTCATGACTTTCACCTGTTTCTCTTATATTTTGCCCATTTTCATTAACATATACTTTATACCACACACCTAATTTTGTTCAAATGTGATTTTTGTCAATTCAAAAAGCATCTGCTTTATTCAACTCCTCCTTTTCTGATTTGAACAGGAAACAAATCCACACCTGTAATTTGATTTGAACATACACACACACACACATTTACATATATGCATACATATATATACAATATATATATATATATGTGTTTACACACACACACACACTCACTGTTTGCTTTCAAGTATTAGACTTCTCTACATTATTAAATCTTTGCAGACCTTACAATGGTGAGAGCCTCTAGCACTGAACTGTCCTATTTTTGTTTTACATACACCTTAACAATGTATATGTTCCTGAATGGAAATAGCCCATGGCCTTGAGTACTAAAGTTGATTCTCTTGAATTGAGCCATCTTAGTTTAACTCATGTTTAACTCCCATTTTGTTTTCATTTATTGTCAATTAAATCACAGATTATGGCAACATTCCTTCCGTCCCACTATTTTGATTCATCATCTTTTCTTTTTCTTGGTATATACTTGATTTGTTCCTTTCGTTCCATTATTTTGATTCTTCATCTTTTCTTTTTCCTGGTATATACTTGATTTGTTCCTTCCGTTTCACTATATTGAAACATGTGTACTTCAGTTTTGTTGAAACATGTGTTTTTTCTTTATATTCATTTGTCAAAAACATGCATATATAGTAACTACAACTGTGCCATCTTGATAGACACAGTTTAATGTTTATATTTCATTTTATAATATTTATACTTATTCGCTATTTTTTTTTAATTTTATTGGGACGAATGATATATGATATTTATACTAATTTTGTATTTCATTTTATTTTTTTGCAGCCAATTTTTTAACCCTAGGTATTGATGCTGCAGGAAATGTGCTTATCAATCTTCCTCCAGCGTGGCGGGTGATCACACGCTTCTTGACACAGCAGAACCCACGACTAGCCGGATGTGTCTCGGCGAAGACGCTCGGGCGTGAGTAAGATTACGGTTGTATAAAGCTTCAAAATGTATTGAATAATGAACTCGAGAATACAAAATGGCAGTTACCTTTCACCGTTTGGTAGTGATGAAGTATTTATAGGCAAGAGTGATGTATTTTTGGGGAGGCGACATGTCCTCCGAGATTATAGCGGCAGTTACTTGGACGTGGGAACATGTTTATAACGGTCCCTGATTTATAGGGATGTGGTTATGAGGATTGTTCAACCAAATAAGCCAGCAAGTGTTAAGTCGTCACTTGTTGAGTTAGGTCGAGGTCGCCACTCGTGGAATGGTCGACTATTTGTCGGGTAGAGCATGGTTCGTACCCGAATTGTAATATGGATCATGAGGTCGGACTAAGTTAGGTCGGGACCTATTAGATCGGACCGTGGGCTTAGTCGGCCACGCTTGAGATGGGCTTTGGACCTTGCTTCTACATTGGGCCGGCCCTATTGAGAATGTGATAATCAAATTTGGATGTAATTGGGCTTTACTTGCTTGGCCCAACTCGGTACTTTTGGTATGTTCGGTGGCCCCGACTTTCGAGTTGACTTCGTCGACTTGGAAGTTAAGAAGATTTCTTTGATGAAAATTGCTTTACTCGCGAGTCGATGCTAGTCTTTGAAGTAGGTCGACCATGATGACGTGGCAACATCTGATCGTTGGCGATGAACGGTGGGAGATGAAGGAGCGCCGATTTTGTAATGATTACTGATTCGACGTTTGGAACTCCCTCTCGAAAACCGCTTCAGTCTTTAATTTTGGAAAATTAATTTTGATTTTCCTTTCCCTTTCCAAATTTAGGAAAATATAAATAGAAAAATCCCTCTTCGTTTAGAACTTTTACTGCTCTAAAACTTCTTCTTCTCCGGCGATAATCAAGGGATTGCAGCAAGATTTAAATTTGGCTCTCGGCTCCAGCAACGAACCTACCTTCTGCAATTAATTAAGGTATTTCCTTCGTATCTTTGCTTTAGGGTTTTAATTTATGCACTGTTCTCCGTTTCCGCCATGGCTAGGACCTTTAGTTGCGAACCAGGAGCGTGGTACGGTTACTGTACTGTTAACCGTAGGGCATGCAAGAATGTGAACGGTGAGTGGAGAGTGATGTCCCTGGATGAATGTGCCTCCATTTTGACTAGTTGGGGGTTGAATTACACTGAGATAGGGCTGCCCATTGTAGGAGAAATTGAAAATGCGGTGATTGACGACTCAAATGTTGTCGCTTTTCATCTATTCCATGAATTGCTTGACCATATCACCTTGTTTTATGTTAGGGACGTCCAAAAGCCCTCTTTCCTTAGGAATAGAATAGGTTTTCCAGGGGGGAGTCTAGGTCGCCCTTAGATAGGTCGACTGAAATTATTCATAGGCCTGACTCCCCTGTTTCTCCTTCTTCTTGTACAGATATGGCAACTCAAGGCGAAGCTACAGCATCTACTTCCTCTGGTCCCAGAATCGTTGATGCATTTGACGATACAGCCATGCCAGGAAAGAATGAGAGGGGTTATGTCCCCCAAGGGCCATTACGTGGAAAGAAGAACCTGCCTTCTAGGTATAGTATGATTTGGGATTTCTGTGAGGTAAGTAAGGAAGATTATAGGGTGACCATTTATACTCAGAGGGAGTTTATGAAGTTGTTTAGGTCGTCCTTTACCACAGATGCCACTAAGGTAGCCTTCTTCTATGGTCAGTTTGTAGCTGGCCTCAGGTTACCTCTTGATCCCTTCATAAATGAGTTTTTAGAATGTGCCAATGCTCTCCCCCTTCAGCTCGGAGCCAATACTTGTAGGGTCCTTGTATGCTTTGCTATGGTGTGCAGATTCTTAGGATATGAACCTTGTATGAGAGTGTTCAAAGAATTTTTCAGTATAAAGTATAGTGGAGAGGACTTGAGCATCAGTACCCCCTCTAAACCTAAATCTCCCAAGCTCTTCACCAACCTCCCAAGTAAGCATAGCGGCTGGAACTCGCATGTTGTTGTGGTAGAGAGTAGACTAGGATGGGAATTCCCCTTGCCCAATGATGAAACAGAAACCATAGATGAGGGAAACTATTGGGAGCCGACCTGGCATCTTAACTTGTATAGGGCTTTGTGTCGCTTAGTCGAGAGAAGACCCATTAGTTGGGAGAGTCCGCTCACCACCGGGTATAACTTCGTCCGAGTACGGGATGATGCACGGAGATGGAGTGGTAGAGCCTCTTGTCCCTGTGTTGAGAGGACAAATATATCCCGACCGGGTTACTCATTCTGCAGGGAGGTTTGGGAATTTGTGCCGGCGTTGCAAGAAGACAGAAAGCCTTTGCAAGGATAACGGGGAGCATGCGGTGGTAAGATCTTGTTACGCAATCCTTTACTCGTCTATTGTTATCTTGTATATGTATGTAACTCTTAGATCGTCAGTTGTTTGCTCGTATGTAGAACTTAGTTAGCTCGTGCATAGAACTATTACGAATTGCAACTCTATCAATTTGCTCGTATGTAGAACTTAGTTAGCTCGTACATAGAACTATTACGAATGCAACATCTATCAAATTGCTCGCTCGTATGTAGAGTTATTCAATTCGTACATGATGATCTTGCAGTGAAATGTGCTTATCAATCTTCCTCCACGTGGCGGGAGCGATCACCCGGCTTCTTGACCGAAACAGAACCCACGACTAGCCTGGGATGTGTCTCCGGCGAAGACGCTCGGGCGTGAGTAAGATCACAGTTGTAGATAGCACAAAATGTATTGAATAATGAACTTCAGAATACAAAATGGCAGTTACCTTTCACCGTTTGGTAGTGAGGAAGTATTTATAGGCAAGAG
Organism: Adenophora triphylla var. japonica; assembly: GCA_022495995.1. Classification (NCBI taxonomy): domain Eukaryota; kingdom Viridiplantae; phylum Streptophyta; class Magnoliopsida; order Asterales; family Campanulaceae; genus Adenophora; species Adenophora triphylla. The sequence continues at coordinate 137,251 of JAFEMH010000123.1, read as the reverse complement.
TGATGTATTTTTGGGGAGGCAGCATGTCCTCCGAGGGAGATTATAGCGGCGGTTACTTGGTCATGGGCACGTGTCTATAACGGTCCACGATTTGTAGGGATGTAGTTGTGAGCATTGATTGACCAAATAAGCCGGCAAATGTCGGGTCGTCACTTGGCTGAGTTAGGTCGAGTCGCCACTCGTGGAATGGTCGACATTGTCGGGTAGAGCATGGTTCGTACCCGAATTGTAGCATGGATAATGAGGTCGGACTAAGTTAGGTCGGGGCTGTAAGTCGGACCATGGGCTTAGTCAGGCGATGTGTGAGATGGGCCGTGGGCCTGTTCCGGATTGGATTAGTTTCATTGAGAATGTGGGTGCCAACGCTATCTGTGATTGGGCTTTACTCGTTTGGCCCAATTCGACACTTTTGGTATGTTCAGTGGCCCCCAACTTTCGAGTTGACTTCGTCGACTTGGAAGTTAAGAAGATTTCTTTGCCAAAAATTGCTTTACTCGAAGCTCGATACTAGTCTTTGAAGTAGGTCGACCATGATGACGTGGCAACATCCTGATCGTTGGTGACGGACGGTTGGAGATGAAGGAGCGCCGGTTTTAGTAATGATTGCAATCGACTCTTGGAACTCCTTCTCGGAAACCGCTTGACTTTTAATTTTGGAAAATTAATTTTGATTTTCTTTTCCCCTTCCAAATTTAGGAAAATATAAATGAGAAATCCCTCTTCGTTTAGAACTTTTCTTGCTCTAGAACTTCTTCTTCTCCGGCGATAATCAAGGGATTTCAGCACGATTTAAATTCAGCTCTCGGCTCCAGCAACGAACTTCCTTTCTTCAATCAATTGAGGTATTTCCCTTGTATTTTTGTTTTAGGACTTTAATTTCTGCTTGGTGCTTAATTCCGCCATGGCTAGAACCTTTAGTAGTGAACCAGGAGCTTGGTATGGCTCTTGTACTATTAATCGTAGGGCATGTAAGAATGTGAACGGTGAGTGGAGAGCGATGTCCTTGGATGAGTGTGCCTCCATTTTGGCTAGTTGGGGATTGAATTACACCGAGATAGGGCTACCCGTTGTAGGAGAACTTGAGAATGTGGTGATTGACGACTCAAATGTTGTCGCTTTTCATCTATTCCATGAATTACTTGACCATATCACCTTGTTTTATGTTAGGGACGTCCAAAAGCCCTCCTTCCTTAGAAATAGAATAGGTTTTCCGGGGAGTTTAGGTCGCCCTAGGTAGGTCGGCGAACGTGATCATAGGAGTGACTCCCTGTTTCTCCTTCTTCTTGTACGAGATATGACAACTCAAGAAGGAAATCTTTGCTTCGACCTCCTCTGGCCCCGAATTGTGAATGCATTTGGCTCCTGTTGTACCGGGGGAAGAACGAGAGAGGATATATACCCGGTAGGCCTCTTCGAGGGAAGAAAAATATGGAGTCCCGATACAACATGGTTTATGATTTCGTGGAGTAAGTAGAGTGGATTATAGGATAACCATCCTTAGCAAGGCGGACTTTATGGCCAAGTTCCGTACGACTTCACTACGATGCCACTAGGGTGGCCTTCTTTTTATGGACAGTTTGAGGTGGGGTTGAGGTTGCCCTTAGATCCTTTCATCAACGAGTTTTACGGAGTGCATGGATGCTCTTCCTCTTCACTTGGGGCCAACACTTGTAGTACTAGTGTGCTTTGCCATGGTATGCGGGTTTCTAGGCCATGAACCTTGCATGAGAGTCTTCAAAGAATTTTTGCTCCAAAGCTCGACAAGGCGTATTGGGGATTAGTACTCCTTCCAAACCCAATTCTCCAAAATTATTCGCCAACCTTCCCAACAAACATGGCAGTTTGGAATTCTATGTGGTAATTGTAGAGAGTAGTGGGATGGGAGTTCCCCTTGCCAAATAGCGAGTCTAACACTATTGACGAGGAAAACTATTGGGAGCCTCCATGGCACCAAACCTTGTATAGGAAGTTGTGTGCGTTGGTAGCGAAGAGGCCCATTAGCTGGGAGGTGTTAGGGACAACCAAGTATAACTACATCCAAGTGGGATGATGCACGGGGATGGAGTGGTAGAACCCCTTGTTCTGTATTGAGAGGCCAGGTATACCCGGATGGGTTACTCATTCCTTGGGTAGGTTGAAGGAGAACTGTCAATTTTGTCGGAAGAATGAGAATTACCGCAAAGACCGCGGAGAGCATGTTGGTGGTAAGTGATTTACTTGGCTCGCATTCATTAGCTCGTCCATTGTTAACTTGCATAAGTAGCTTATCATTGGCACATAGCGTTGTTTTTAGCCGCATATACAACTCTTAGATCGTCTGTTGTCTCGCTCGTATGTAGAACTTAGTTAGCTCGTACATAGAACTATTTCGAGTTGCAACTCTTTATCAAATTGCCTCGCTCGTATGTAGAGTTATTCAATTCGTACATAGACCGCTTTGAATTGTATTAATTACCTCGTCAATGATTTACTCGTAGGGACTCGTTTTGAATTGTCGAGCTAACACTTGATTCTTTTGATGTCGTGCGCTTTTAACTCCCGAACAAGAAGCAAATATGGTGCGCATTGTTGGGGTTTCGACAAGAGGAAAGCCAAGAGGGCTCATGGGCCGCCAATGCTAAGGCGAGCAGGGAGAGAGAAGGCTGCCGCTAGGAATAATTTACTTCCGAAGGATGTTGCCGGAATGATCCCGATGGAAGAGGTCGAGCAGAAGACCCTTTGCAAAGCGGCACCCAATCTAATGATGCCAATGAAGGAGGTGATGATTCCCATAGGTCGTAAGGGCAAGTCTCGAGCTCGACCCAAATCAAGACGCCAATATGGAGACCTCTCGGAGCTGGGATGATGGGGGCTAGCCCTTTATTGGTCGTCAACGTTGATGAAGATGATATGGAAGAAGAGGACGATCGTCCTATAAGCTCGAAGAAGAGGTCCCGATCTCGAGAAGGGCAAGTCCGTGTCTCGACCCAATTGCCTCCACCAGCCTTCATTCCTCCCAAGAAGGAGTCTCTGGATGAAAAGATGAAGAGGCCGAGTGATGTTCCTCCATTGGAAGCGGTTTAACAGCTTGAGCCGTCGCTATCCCGATACGAGCCTGGGCCAAGTGATTGTTAGGAGGGCAATAGATGTCGATCTCCTAACCCATTTTGCCGATAAGGGGATTACCCCGAGGAATTTTCTCGCTCGCTCCGGAATGGCTCATAGTGAGGTAACTTGTCATTTTCTCTTTCATTTTTATTTTAGTCGTTTATTCTTTTACTCGACCAACTGACGTCTCGAGCTAACACTTCTTTGTTCTCTTTGGCATGCAGAATCTGACCATGATTGAGCAGGCCAAAAGCTCTTGGAGGGCCTCAATTGAAAGGGAGAGACAAGCCCTTCAGACTATTCCAAAAAGGCTAAAGAGCTTGCGGATCTGAAGGAGCTGTACAATGATTTGGACAACTCTTATGAAGCCAATGAGGCGGTGAAGACCAAAGCTCTAGCCGACCTTGAAGCATCTGAGTCCAAGCTTAAAGAAGTGACTTCAGAGATTGATGCGGAGCGCCTTGCTCATGAGAGGACTAAGGTTGAGCTTGCCACCGTCACCAAACTTCTTGCCGATAAAGATTCTTTCTTGAAGGAGCTTAACGAGGAGCATAACTCGCCTCGAGCTAAGTGGAAGGAGGCTCAAGAAGGCCGGCCCCGATGCCGTGGAGAAGTTCAAGGAAGGGGATGAGTTTTATAATGCCATAGTGGCCAAGGCCCAAGACTTTCTCGAGGTCGGGAAGAGGCACATGGCCCGTCGTGCACCGGTGGATCCTTCATCTACAGCTACCATCGAGCAATTAGCTCGTTGGTTTTCTCGAGTCCCAAGACGACATGGCGGCTCGCCAAGGTCATTCGCTTGTTCCCTATCTTGAGAACGACTTGGCCTTTATTGCCCAGGAAGATGAAGAAGATCATTGTGAAAAGTGGGAGGCTCCCCCTGTCCTTGACAGAAATTTTGATGTGGTTTTGGCGGAGCTTGACGATGCTGAAGCCATGGAGACAGTAGATGAACAAATTTATTCGGAGTCGGGTAAACCTTTGGACCCTCAAAGAACAAGGAGAGGAAGAGGGTCGAGCTGCTATTGACGACCAAGCTGATGTTGGCCAGGACTCCTGAATTGTTTTGTTGGGTTTGTAATGAACAAGTTCCAAACAATTTTTTGTTTTTTGCTTTAACATTATTCAAATGCCTTGGCCCAGTTTTTTGGGAGGCAAAATATTTTTGTAAGTTTATTTTTCTTAAGTCTTGGCCCGCTTTTGGGAGACTTATTACATCCAATCTTAGCTGACTTTTGATTCATGAATGTTGTATGCTTGTTGAAATAAGTGTCGAGCTAGATATAGATAGGGTAAATGAGTCAACTTAAGCCTAGAGGCGACCTAATCTTGTTGATTTAGTCGACCTCAGACTTGGTTAACTTTTTCCTTTGAACAAGATTGACCATGAGTCGAACTCCGTTATTATTATTGTAGCCGACCTAGTGGTCGAGCTAAATCTAACAAACTCGACTCAAGGATCGAGTTTATTAAAACGAAGTCGACTAAGAATCGGACTTGTTAAGTGAACGAAGCTGATTTAGAATCGAGCTTGTTAGAACGAAGCTGACTAAGAGTCGAGCCTATTAGGGTGAAGCTGACTAAGAGTCGAGCTAAGATGAACTGACTAAGAGTCGAGCTCATTAGGAACAAAGTCGACTAAGAGTCGGACTTGTTAAGTAATCAAAGCCGATTAAGAATCGAGCTTTGTTGGAACGAAGCCGACTAAGAGTCGAGCTTGTTGATATTAATGTAACACTATGTTTGTTCGAATAAACCGCTTCTTTTCATTGAAGTGGGAATCATGCTTTACATCAATTCGAAACTAGCTTTAACATAAACTTGAACTTTGAAATTGAAACTAGAAGTAGTATTTGATGAGGTGAGTAGCATGCCAAGGATTTTTCAACTCGTCACCTCCGGATGAGCTATCATGTAGGTTCCTTCTCGACGACTCGAGTGACCACATGTGGACCTTCCCAGCTAGGAGATAGCTTGTTCTCGCCGGGTCCTTCTACCCGTTGCCTCAATCTTCCTCAATACATAATCTCCAACTTGGAAAGACCTTGCCTTCGACCTTCTTGTCGTGATAACTTTTAGTCCGCCGCTTGTAATTGACCATTCTGAGGTAGGTTGTTTCTCGCTTTCGTCGATCGATCCAAGTCGATCAACCCGTTGGTGTCATTCTCGCTCTTGATCAAAGAAGGTCACTCTAGCCGTGGGGAATCTCGAGCTCAAGCAGGTGCCACGGCCTTCCGATCCATATGTGAGAGCGAAAGGGGTTTCCCCGTAGGCCTCGAGTGGTTGTGCGAACCGCCCAAAGAGCAAGTGGGAGTTCGTCCAACCGCTTGTTGCGTCGACCGACGAGTCCCGTCTTGAGTGCCATAGGACAAGTTTATTCGCCGCTCAGCCTTGCCCATTTCCTCGAGGGTAGGCGACGTAAGATTGCCAATGCTTGATTCCCACTCTGCTCATCTCTCGCTTCGAAAGCTCGAGAATTGCAAACCGTTGTCTCGATACTATGGCTCGAGGAAAACCAAATCGACACCAAATAAAATCATGAATGAAATTGATAGCATTTTCCTCTCGTGATACGAGCTAATGGTTTGGCCTCAACCCATTTGGTGAAGTAGTCTATGGCCACTATCACATACTCATAGCTTCCTGGGCGGGAGGGAAGGGTCCAATCAGCTGCCGACGCCCCACATGTCAAATGGCCAAGCCGCGATCACAGTGAGTCCGCTTCCGTTGTAGGCACATGAGGAAGGTTGGCAAACCTTTCGCATTGATCACATTGTTGAACAAAGTTGTGAGTATCGCCTCATGTGTGGCCGTAGTATCCCAACGTGATTAACTTGTCGCCAAGAGTCCCGCCCCCTGGTGTCCACCACAAATTCCACTATGCACTTCGTGTATCAATAGGGCGACCTCTTGGGGATGGATGCATTTTAGCAATGGCCGAGTATAAGATCTCCCGAACAGTCGCCTCCTTGAATGACATACCTTGGAGCTTTCTTTTGATAGCTCGAGCCTTCTTCTCGTCATCCGGCACTCTCTCCATTTTCTAGGTATGCTTTCATTTCCTCGATCCAACACTTCTCCCGAGTCCAATTTCTTGAGGGATCATCTATGCACCGAATTTTTACCCTCTCGTAAGCCGGATTTTCTAGGAAGGAGATGGGCTCGCCATGTGGCTCATCCGAAGTAGCAAGTTTCGAAAGGAGATCGCCTAGCTCGTTATCTTCTCTTCCAATTCTTTGAATCTCCTGCATTCTAAGTCTTTTATTAGCTCCTTCACCAGGTCGCGATTTGATGAGAGTAGAACTAAGCACTTCGTACTCACCTCCGACCCGGTCGACTATCAATTGTGAGTCACAAGAGCCATGATCTTAATTGCTCCGAAGCACTTGGCGTACTCAATAGCTGCAATCAAGGCCTCGTATTCAGCCTGGTTATTGGAAGCATCAAACTTGAACCTTAGTGATTCCTCATAAACGGTCCCAGTTTCTGGCTCAATCAACACTATTCCAGCTCCACTGACATTTTTGGTTGCTGACCCGTCTGAATAGACCTTCCAACAATCGACGGGTAGAGTGATGGCGACTTGTGACTCTGGCTCTTTCCCTTTGCCCTTTTCTTTTGGAGCTCGCTGCTCGTCATCTTCCTTGGTGAACGTAAGCTCGACCAAGAAGTCAGCCAGAGCTTGAGCTTTCAACGCCTTTCGAGGTCGATACTCAATGTCAAATTCAGTGAGGGCAATTGACCAATTGAGTAGTCGACCTGAACTCTCCGGCTTGTGCAGTATTTTTCTTAAAGGAGCATTGGTAAGAACCACGATTGGATGAGCCAGAAAATAAGCTCGTAACTTTCTTGAAGCTACGACTAGAGCATAAGCAACTTTCTCAGCGTTGTAATACCTGCTTTCCACATCTGATAAAGCTTTGCTGATATAGTACACATGTGCTTCGAAGCCCTTCATCCTCTCTAATCAATACTGCAAAGAATCGACTTGTCTCCTACAGATAGATACACAAATAAAGTCTCACCAGTCATCGGGCTACTGAGCAGAGGTGGAGTAGCAAGATAATCCTTCAATTGTTGGAACGACGAATGACATTCGGTCGTCCATTCAAAGCTTTTCGTCCCCCTCAATGCTTTGAAAAAGGGGAGAGACCTTTCGCCGACTTTGATATGAAGCGACCAAGAGCCGCTACCCTTCCATTAAGTCGCCGCATCTCTTTGATAGTGGTGGGAGCCTTCATGTCGACTAAAGCCTTTATCTTCTCTGGATTAGCTTCTATGCCCCTTTGAGATACCATGAATCCCAAGAACTTGCCAGCTGCCACTCCAAACACACATTTACTGGGGTTGAGCTTCATGTCGTTTGCTCGTAGATTGGCGAATGTCTCCTTCAGGTCGACCACGTGACTCCCGGCCTTAGTTTTAATGACCATGTCGTCAACGTAGGCCTCCATATTTCGACCAATCTGTGAGGCAAAGACTTTGTTCACCATCCTCTGATATGTCGCTCCTGCATTCTTCAATCCAAAAGGCATCATATTGTAGCAAGAGATGCCTCCAAATGCCCGAAATGCCGTTTTCACTATGTCATCCTCGTGCATCTTTATCCGGTGGTATCCCGAGTAAGCATCCAGAAACCGAGAGTAGAGTGACCAAAGCAATGGAATCAACAAGCTTGTCAATTCTAGGAAGAGGATAGCTATCCTTTGGGCAAGCTAGATTGAGAGTAGTGAAGTCGACACACATCCGCCACTTGCCATTCGATTTCTTCACCATGACCACGTTGGCCAACCACGTTGTATGAGTGGCCTCTTTGATTATACCTGCACTCAAAAGTTTTTGTACCTCTGCTTTGATAGCTTCCTCCTTGTCGCGAGCAAAGCTTCTCAATTTCTGGGGTCTAGGCTTAATGGTCGGGTTGACTTCGAGCCGATGAACAGCGACCTCCTCCTTGATTCCCCTCATGTCTTCTACCCTCCATGCAAAGACATCGTTACTTTCTTTGAGTAGCTCGATGATTTTTGCTCGCTCCTCAACTGATAGCTGCTTCCCAATCTGAATTTTTTGATCGGGGTAAGAAGGGTTGGTGATTACTGACTCTAGCTCATCCACAGCTTCTAGCTCTGGTCCATCTCCCGAATTGTAGAGTCTCCACTATGATCTCCCCGACCTTTTGTCTTTCCTCGCCTCCCAAGTGTGGAGCCTCCTCGCCTATCATATCATCAAGCTTGTCCGCAACCTTGTTGGTAGGGGCCCCGAGTTATTGTCTATCTCGGAGGCATAGGTCTCCTATGACGACTTGATCGACCATAACTACATCCGAATCGACCTCGTGGTGTTAGAGTGACGTGTCGACTCAAGCATGACCTCGTCATTTGAGCGATAGGTCGACTCTACCACGTCGGTGATTGTTGACAATCGGGTAGTTTTGGTGACTGATCGAGACAGCTTCAAGTAACCACCCAGCGATCTCAATCTCCAGCTCCCTTTTCTTTCTTTCTCTCGTAACATGATCCGTATAAGCACGAGCCGTGCCTTGTACGCAACCCACTCCACAGTGTGGGGAACTTTACTCGCCGGTGAGGAATTGATGCTACCATTCCAAGAGCGACCGTCCAGAATTCCAAGTATGGCGGCATAGTCACTATTTACATCAATTACGATAAATTGTACCTTCGAGACAATCCCGAGGGGGTGCCGGCCTAGGTCGACGTCGAGCACTATCTCGGCCTTTAGCATCAACTCGGTGGTTGGTGAAGCCCTCCAACCTCGCCATCATATCTCTCCACTGCTCATCATTAAGGCCCATTTCCTTGAAAGTTTTGTAAAACAAAATATCCTTGCAGCCCCCGTGTCGACTAAGAGTCTCGCTCGTCGTACATCCATCAATGAGACTCGGGATGACGAGAACTTGCTCCCTAGCCGCCATATTTGTTGCCAATTCGTGGGGGTAGAAGCTAATCGCCTCATCTCTTATTTCTCTCCTCGGAGGCACATGTGGGGCCTTATTAAGCTGGAATATCTTGTGCTTGATGGCCGTGTTGCTTGCTTGTTCGGCTGATTACCCCTGTGTTCGGCCTAGGCCGTCTAGGTCCTTGTTGCCCACCCGCCGGCCGCTCACCTCCCACTTGAGGTCTCTTCACATAAGCTTCGAGTCTTCCCGGTCGACCATTCTCTGGATGATACGCTTTAATCCCAAGCAATCCTCTCGTGAGATGACCAGTGTCTTTGTGGTAGTCGCAGCATTTGCCGTTGTCCCGCCTAAACTTGTTGCCCGGATTCATTGGGACCGGAGGAGCCAGCCGACAAGCATTTAAAATCTCGCCCGACTCACCGTGAGGAGTGAAAGCTTCGGCACCTTCTCTCGTCGCCCTAGTTCTCGTTCTTTCCATTTTTATTGTTCCCCCATTCTTGTTGGAGTCCTTTTATCGTCGCCGACTTCAACCTTGGGGCTCTTACCGTTCTTCTTTTCTTTTCTTTCCTCGGCCGTGAGCGACATTATACACCTTTTCAAACAACTCCCGTCGAGTTGTGACCGTTCGGACCGTGAGCTCGTAGTCCATGTCTTACTCGAGGAAATACCACTTAAGCAATTGATTACTTCCCGTCTCGTGAGGTCTTCCTCTATTTTATCAACCATCTCTTTGAACTTGGTGAAATAGCTCATCGAGCTTTCATTCTTACCCCGCACCAAGTTATTCGGATCCGTGACGGTTATCTTTCGAGCTCCCGCAATGAAAAGCGATCTAAGAATTTTGTTCAAGCATGCCCAAGTGGTGATACTACCAGCAGCTCAAACCATTGAACCAAGTTAAGGCCGCCCCAAGAAGTGTGCTTAGGAGAGCCTTGCACATGTTGTCATCCTCATTGGCGACAAAACACATAGTGGCTTCCAGATGGGATATGTGGCTCTTGGCATTTGTCGACCCAGAGTACTTCTCCGTAAGAGGCAACCCGAAAGTAGGAGGAGGTCGACTATCTCTCGATTTCTTTGGAAAAAGGTCGAAGAGCAAAGTCAATTCGTTCAACCTTTCCCCGTCTCTTTTTCTTCTCCTCCTCCCATTGCTCAAATTTCTTTTTCATCATCAACCATTCTCCGGCATCGGGTCTCTCATCTCCCGGGAGGGGGAGCAAGATTGGACCTCTCGGCCTTCACTTCGGGGGAGTCACCGCCTACTCCTTCGTCCCCGTGAGAATTGGTCCTTTCGATCTTATTGGAGATCTATGTACGTTACTTCTTTGAGGCGACCCGCGCCTCTCGCAGCCAGACGGCGACTGCGCCCGTGATCTCCATGTGGCGACTGCGCCTTTCCCCTCTCACAGGCGACCTATGCTCATTTCGTCTCTTTGAGACCCCGATCTCTCGTGTTCTGGGCCGGGAAACATGCCTGTTTCTATTGGCCGTTAACCGAGTCCTCAAATCGATTGAGCCTCGCTCTCTCGTTTCGTTGAGGCTAGCTCTTAAATCATTACTCTAAGACATGAACTATAGTGGGAGCTCGACGTACCATTCTCGTCCTCGCCGTTCGTCCCATACCTTCATTTGGCCTAGCACTCCCGGCCCGTTGCCCATTGGAAACCCGAGCGGGTGCCACTCTCTCGTAGCGTATGTCGGCTGCTTCCGCTCCTCCACGGCTATTAAGTCGCCCGTAATCCGGGCTCGCTCCAAAGCATCATTTCTTTCTTGCTCATGGGATTAGTGGAGGGACTCGCCCGCTTCCCACATTAGCCTCGCCTGGCCAGACGCTTTTGGGTGAGGTGGAGCTCCTTGTCCTTCCATAGGACGCTTTTCTCTCCTTGCATCCGGCAATCCTCGCCATCGCCCACGCCGTTAGAGCGTGTCGCCCTAGCATGATGTCGTTGAGGAGGGGGAGGAGGAGGCAAATCTGCATTTCCAACGTTTGCATTGTTGTTGTTGTTCACTTCATCGTGCCCAAGTGATGCCTCGGATACGTGTCCTTCTGAAGTCACCATTGTTGCAGGTTTGATGGAGTTTTCGAGGTCAAGTCTAAAGCACTTTCCCGGCAATGGAACCAAACCGATGCCAGCAGAAATGTGCTTATCAATCTTCCTCCACGTGGCAGACCGATCACCCGGCTTGACTCGAAAACAGTAACCCACGACTAGCCGGATGTGTCTCCTGCGAAGACGCTCGGCGTGAGAGTAAGATCACAGTTGTAGATAGCACAAAATGTATTGAATAATGAACTTGTAATACAAAATGGCGCTTACCTTTCACCGTTTGGTAGTGATGAAGTATTTATAGGCAAGAGTGATGTATTTGGGAGGCAAAGATGTCCTCCGAGATTATAGCGGCGGTTACTTGGTCATGGGCACGTGTCTATAACGGTCCCTGATTTGTAGGGATGTAGTTGTGAGCATTGATTGACCAAATAAGCCGGCAAATGTCAGGTCGTCACTTGCTGAGTTAGGTCGAGGTCGCCACTCGTGGAATGGTCGACCTGACTGTCGGGTAGAGCATGGTTCGTACCCGAATTGTAGCATGGATAATGAGGTCGGACTAAGTTAGGTCGGGGCCTGTAAGTCGGACCATGGGCTTAGTCGACTGATGTGTGAGATGGGCCGTGGGCCCTGTTCTGATTGGATTAGTTTCATTGAGAATGTGGGTGCCAACGCTATCTGTGATTGGGCTTTACTCGTTTGGCCCAATTCGACACTTTTGGTATGTTCAGTACATAAAACTGCTTTGAGTTGTATCAATCATCTCGTCAATGGTTTACTCGTAGAACTGTTTTGAATTGTCGAGCTAACACTTGATTTCTTTGATGTCGTGTAGTTTTAACTCCCGAGCAAGAAGCGAATATGGTGCGTATTGTTGGGGTTTCTGATAAGAAGAAAGCAAGGAAGGACCATGGGAAGGCCAATGCTCGTGCTCACAGGCAGAGGGAAGCCGCGTTGAGGACCAGTCAGCTCCCAAAAGACAATATTGGGATGGTGCCAATGGAAGGGGTAGATGAAGAAGATCCTTTCACGGCGTTAGCCATACCTTGAGCGTGACTGAGGAAGGTAATGAATCCAACAGATCTGGCAGGCCTGACGTGAGCTCCGACCCAACTACTGATGTCAATGTAGGATCCCCCGATGCTGTCAGAGCAGGAACTAGTCCCTTGGATGTCATAAACATTGATGACGATGCCATGGAAACTGAAGTTGATGATCAGCCTCTGAGGACTAAGAGGTTGCGATCTGACAAGGGGAATGCTGTCTCATCAAGCCAACTGTTTCCACCTCCTCCAGCTTCTTCCTATCCCAACCAAGAAACTATTGAAGAAAGGATGCAGAGGCTGAGTGATGTTCCCTCTCTTGAAGGAGTAAATTGCCTCGAGTCGCAGCCTACCTGCATACGAACTTGGGCCAGGTGGTTGTGAGAAGAGCGGTGGATGTGGGTCTGCTAGCTCACTTGGCTGATAAGGGCATGACACCCGAGGAGTTCTCAGCTCGGTCTGGGCTGGCTCATTGCGAGGTAACTTCTCACTTTCTCTTTTATTTTAGTCGTTCGCTCCTATACTCGATCCACTTGAACCTCGAGCTAACACTTCTTTGTTTCCTTTGGAATGCAGAATCTTACAATGATTGAGCAAGCCAAGAGCTCTTGGAGGGCCTCCATTGAGAGGGAGAGAAAAGCCCTTCGTGATTATTCCAAAAAGGCTCAAGAGCTTGCGGAATGGAAAGAGAAGTATAATGACTTGGACAATTCGTATGAAGCCAACGAAGCGGTGAAGACCAAGGCTTTGTCCGACCTGGAGGCTGCAGAGTCCAAACTCAAAGAAGTGGAGGCTGAGAGGGATGCTGAGAAGAAAGAACTGGGGAAGGCCAAGACTGAGCTGGCCACTATTAACAAGCTTTTAAAGGAGAAGGATGCCTTCTTGCTCGAGTTGCATGAACAGCATCGACTTGAGAGAGAGAAGAGCCAGAAAGACCACAAGGCTGCCATCGAGAAAACTACTAAGGAGGCCTCTGAAGCTGCGATTGAGAAGTTCAAGGCAGGGGATGAGTATTATGATGCCATCGTGGCTAGGGCACAAGACTTTCTCGAGGTTGGGAAAAGGCACATGGCCCGTCGAGCACTGGTGGATCCCTCAGCTACAGTTACCATCGAGCAATTAGCTCGTTGGTTTTCTGAGTCTCAGTACGACATGGCAGCTCGCCAAGGTCATTCGCTTGTTCCCTATCTTGAGAACGACTTGGCCTTTATTGCCCAGGAAGATGAAGAAGATCATTGTGAGAAGTGGGAAGCTCCCCCTGTCCTTGATAGAAATTTTGATGTGGTCTTGGCGGAACTTGACGATGCTGAAGCCATGGAGACAGTAGATGAACAAGTTTATTCAGAGTCGGGTAAACCTTTAGACCCTCAGCAACAAGGAGAGGAAGAGGGTCGAGCTGCTACTGACGACCAAGCTGATGTCGGCCAGGACTCCTGAATTGTTAAGTTGGATTTGTAACGAACAAGTTCCAAACAATATTTTTGTTTTTTGCTTTAACATTATTCGAATGCCTTGGCCCAGTTTTTTGGGAGGCAAAATATTTTTGTAAGTTAATTTTGTCCAAGTCTTAGCCCGTTTTGGGAGACTTCTCTATCATAGCTGACTTTTGTTTTCAGAATGTTGTATGTTTTTCATTCCATATTGTATGTCGAGCTAGATGTAGCTAATATAAATGAGTCAATTTGAGCCTAGAGGCGACTTGATCTTGTTGGTTTAGTCGACCTCAGACTTGATTAACTTTTTTTGTGAACGAGATTGATCATAAGTCGAACCTGTTCATACCATTTGAACTGATTAAGAATCGAGTTAGTTGGAACGAAGTCGACTAAGAGTCGGACTTGTTAAGTGAACAAAGCTGATTTAGAATCGAACTTGTTAGAACGAAGCTGACTAAGAGTCGAGCCTATTAGGGTGAAGCTGACTAAGAGTCGAGCTAAGATGAACTGACTAAGAGTCGAGCTCATTAGAACAAAGTCGACTAAGAGTCGGACTTGTTAAATAAACAAAGCTGATTAAGAATCGAGCTTGTTAGAACGAAGCTGACTAAGAGTCGAGCTTGTTGATATTAATGTAACACTATGTTTGATCGAATAAATTGCTCTTTTCATTGAAGTAGGAATCATGCTTACATCAATTCGAAACTAGCTTTAACACAAACTTGAACTTTGAAATTGAAAACTAGAAGTAGTATTTGATGAGGTGAGTAGCATGCCAAGGATGTTTCAACTCGTCGCCTCCAGGATGAGCTATCATGTAGGTTCCTTCCTTGATGACTCGAGTGACTATATAGGGACCTTCCCAGTTAGGAGATAGCTTGTTTTGCTGGGTCCTTCTACCCGTTGCCTCAATCTTTCTCAATACATAATCTCCAACTTGGAAAGACCTTGCCTTGACCTTCTTGTCGTGATAACTTTTAGTCCGTTGCTTGTAATTGACCATTCGGAGGTAGGCTGTTTCTCGCTTCTCGTCGATCAGGTCCAAGTCGATCAACCTGTTGGTGTCATTCTGCTCTTGATCTGTGAATACCCCGTCCCGATGCAACGCGCATTCGGAAGTTTGAAATAAATAATTATATAAAGTCGGACCGAAATGGGATATTCATTTAGTGACACTCGATTTAAACTATATTAAAAAATATTAGTTTAATTTTGAGAGTCGCCACGCCACTTTGATATAGCCCAAAGCTTTGAAAAAAGGCTAAACAGTTAATTGGGTTCGGGGGTCAAGTTACAACAGAAGAAGAAACGCTATCACTCCTATTGCCCGACGAATCGGTCTTTCTAGCATGTGGGGTGTTGGTTGTGTGCGGTGTTTACAGGAATAGATAGAAGGAACGGGATCATGCATAAGGAAGAGGGGAGAGAAAGAATTAATTGATGATCACACCCTAGAACCTTTGAGTTAGGCCCTCGGAAGGTGCACTAATCAACGTTCATCCTTGGGGGATTGTTGATCATGGGATAATTATAACTAAGGTGGAAGGTAAGAAATAGTTCCTAGATCCATTGGATTTCTTAGGGCGAAACCTTAGATCATCCTCGGCTGTTACATATTTAAATATATTAAAACAACCCTAAATCTAGCATATATGACATAAGCAAGAAATAAAGCAATTAAAATATACTAAGCATGCAAACAATAATAAAGACAATAATAAAGAACAAGAATATTAAAAAGAGAGTCTTACCAATTGTAGCAAGACTTGGGGGTCGAATCTTGGCGATTCGAGAGGAAAAAGAAGAACTGAGGGTTAAAGCAAGTATGGTCTCGCTTCTCCCGGAAAAAATTGTGTGTGAATATGGGGAGCCGGGCACCCCTATTTATAATACCTCGGAACTTGGGCTGGGCTTCTAAAGGGTCGATCGGCTCTAAGATGGAAGGGTCGATCGGCTCTAAATAAAAGGGTCGATCGGCCAATGCACGGGCAAAGGGCCGATCGGCTCTTCCAACTGGCGTCCTTTCCAAGCTGACAGCGACGGCGCAGTACGGAAGAATTAATGAGCTAGGGTTAGGGTTTCTTTTAGGGTTTCCAATTAATATTAACCGGGCCAGGTATTTGGACTACCTTTTTTCGGACCGGGTACTAACAGTAGCCCCTCGGCGACGCTTCTTGTAAGACAAGTGGGGTCGACGATAAAAGAATAGGATCCGTCCTGAAAAAAGGGATTTCAGGAGGTAAGAAGAGTGATCTTGCGGATGCAAGGGATCAGACTCGAGCTGAGTCGCAAAAGGATGACCGAATAGGTCAAGTGGCTGGACCCACGTCGGGCTACCTACGTATCCCTAAAAAGGAATCAAGCCAAGTCGTAGTTCAAAAGAGTGGGCGTTTTTAATACCCGAGAATGGCGGATGTGTGGCGTCAAGGATACGTGACTGCACGGGAGTCACCAAAAGATTTGACTGTCTGGGGAGTCACCCAAAGATTTGACTGTCCGGGGAGTCACCCAAAGATTTGATCGTCTCGGGAGTCACCCAAAGATTTGATCGTCCGGGAGTCACCCAAAGATTTGATCGTCCGGAGTCACCCAAAGATTTGACTGGGAGTCACCCAAAGATTTGACTCGTCCTGGGAGTCACCCAAAGATTTGATCGTCCGGGGAGTCACCCAAAGATTTGATCAGACGGGAGTCACCCAAAGATTTCCGATCGTACGGGAGTCACCCAAAGATTTGACGTACGGGGAGTCACCCAAAGATTTGATCGTACGGGGAGTCACCCAAAGATTTGACTGTACGGGGAGTCACCCAAAGATTTGACTGTACGGGGAGTCACCCAAAGATTTGACTGTCCGGGGAGTCACCCAAAGATTTGACTGTACGGGGAGTCACCCAAAGATTTGATAATTTTGACTTCTGCGGGAGTCATCCCGAAAAAATATTAATCTAAACAAAAAAGTTTGGAATTTATGAAATAAATAAAAAAGAAAAAAAAGAATTATTTAAAAAAAGGGTTTTTGAAAACGGTTATGTTTTGAAAATGGGGAATTTTCTTTTTTTTAAAAATGGGGGATTTGTTTTGGGGAAGGGGAAAAGTTTTTTTTTGAAAAAGGGAGAGTTCCTCGGGAAGGAGGAGTAATAAATTGGCCAGTCAACATACTCTGACCGAGGGGGACACGCGTCAGGTGGAGAGGCTGAAGGGGCGATCGGCCCTATGCTCTGATTGGCTGGGGCCATTTGACGAGGATCGGGGTCGCCAGGGAGAATCCTGGCCGTTCGATCAGGCGGAAAGAAGCACAAAAAAGGGAGGGCCGATCGGCCCTTGACTCTCATTGGCTTAAAATTCGGCCGATCGGCCTTAAGAGCACGCCATCTTCTTCTCCGACCCACATTCTTCTTCTTCCTCTGAAATTTTCTTCTCTGCCGAGTTCTTGAAGGTTTCTTGCCGGAAAAATTCTTTGATTTGTGCCGAGATTTTTGCTTTTGCCATGGATCCCGACGTCGCAGCTTTGGAACGATTGCTCAATCAACCGGATTATTCACCGCTGGGCTCATACACCGGAGGTATAGGCGGTTTTCATGGTTATGGGGGAGAAGTTGGAGCTAGTGGTTATGGCGCCGGGGGTAGCCGCGGTTCTGACAGTTTTAGGGGCGGTTTTGGTGATATGGGTGGTGGTTTTGGAGGTGGTTATGGAGGTTATGGAGGTGGCAGCCATGGCGGCAGTGGTGGCGGTTATGGTGGTGCTGGTGGCGGCAGCCATGGTGGTGATGGCGGTGGGTATGGCGGCAACGGTGGTGGCCATGGCGGGAATGGTGGGAATGATGGTGGTGATGATGATGAAGAGGAGGTGGATGTTGATGCCGGGGAGAGTGACCGGAGTGACGCCGGCGGGAATGCCGAGGCTAGGAGGCGGCGAGCTTCGCGTAACTATCGGCCTTCGAGGCTGTTCGTTCTGTTGCACAATCAGGCGGATTTTTACGCGGGCCTGAATTTTCATGGATCCACTGGTCTTCGATCCCGCGTCGGGATGAAGGTACAATTTATTTAACAATATAATAATTGATACATGTGCAAAGTATTTTTTATTTAAAATGCGAGTAATGACACATACCTGTGCTGTGTTTACCTGCAGATGAAGAAGATGAAGGGACGTAGTTCCCTTAAGGCGGTTGGTGAGTCAGGCACTTTTGCCAGCCGGTGAGGGTGGTCCTCGCGAGATGGTGTGGAACTTGGGGTTCGGCCCCTTCTTTGATATGGTTGCACTGATGGGTCAGACCCGGAAGTGTAATGCGGTGGTGAAGGTGTGTCGCGAGTTACGGTGGGACACGACACATACTTTCCATCCGAGTTGGGGTGAGACTACGATCACTCCTGCGACTTTGCCGTCCTCACCGGGTTGAGGTTTACGGATGTAGTGTTGCCTTTTGACGAGACTTTACATTCTGACAAGGCTCGTCGAGTTCACTGCTCGGCGCTAGCGTTGGCCCGAGCAGAATTTCGGTGTTGACGCGGGAAAGCTGCATAAGCTTGTGGAGGCTGCTATCGATCGATACGAGTCGGTCAATATGGGATGGACGCACTTGTCCTGGGATTCCTCTGGTACGGCTTATCGGTGGCTCTCTTTCCCAATTCGGGCCCGGTGTGCCGGTTCTCTTTATTGGGCGCCTTGTTCGATTTGGACTTAGTGCGATACATTTCCTGGGGAGGGGCCGGCTTGGCTGAGCTGTACCGGGCCCTTGACACTGTCTCGAGGTCCAACACCTCTTCTTTCGATGCTTTCCACTTTGTCTTGGAGGTATGCTAGCTCTTGTCACTTTCATTACCCCTTACTCGTCACTTTTTTTTTTTTTTTGTCTTAAATATCTGCTTTTTTGTCTTTTGCAGGCTTGGGTTTATGAGATCTTCGGCGTTGCGCCGTTCACCTTACGGGACCAGACTCGGGATGTGCCCGTCTTGCGGTACTGGAGGAAGGAGAATCGGGTTGAGGGATATCCGAAGACGGTTCGCGAATCTGATTTGAGGGCTGTGTTTGATGGTCCCAGTAGACCTGAGCTTTACTCTTCCACTTGGACCCCGAGGCTTCGAGGCCGTTGGTCTGTTCGGGATATTCTTGCTTCCCGCCAAGTTCGCCGGTTGGATTGCTTGCCGACGAGATGTATCTGGGCGAGCGGGTATCGAGACAGCACCATGCGTGGGCTCCTCTTTATGCGCCACAGCATCCTCCCAAGAATATGTGGTATCCGGACCGACTGCCGAGGAGGATGGAGTACCTGTATGGGGTCCCCGCTCATCACTTCCGCCTTGACATGCCTTACGTAGATTTTGTAGCTCTTTATCTGAGATCACCACAGGTGGTGCGGCGGGCTGCTGCGGAGGCCCAGGCTGCTGGTATGGGGGAGCAGGATCCGGTTATTCCTGAGCAGATGGGTGCTCCACCTCCCGAGATAGTAGATATGCCTCACTTTCCTGATCACTTCTTCGTACATATGGCCGACGGGGAGGTGAGGGTAGACTTGACACCCACAGAGGTTGATGAGGTCGAGGGTGCTCATCTTCCTCCCGGCGGTGCTGGCGGGGTATGCCTTTTACCTTTCCTCTTTATTTCTGGTACTTATACTTTAGCTGTGATGTAACTCTCGCCCTTTGATTTTTCAGGTCACTCGGGAGTCTTATGTGCGGTCGGTGAGGCACAAAGAATGTGCGGCCGTCTGCCGAGGAGTCTTTGTGGCGGCGCTTTCTTGCCAATCCGGAGATCGGTAGATGTGGATCCGGCACACTGATGGGACAGCGCTCCCGGGGGTGAGGGTAGCTCGACGTCCGGATTTTCTCGCGGCCGTGCCTCGACTTCCCGTAGGGGTCATTAGGATTTTTTATTTTTTTATGTAGTACCTGTAGGGAAAAAATAGGAGCATGCAGACTCTAGATTTTATGCTGATTCACTGATGTATGCGACTGATTTATGTACTAGTTTATGGATTTAATATATATAAAAGTTAGTCTTTTCTATTTATGTACATTTCTATTTGTGGACATTATCTATTTTTGTACACTGCATTGGACACACGAGGACAAAATGAAATAAAATAAAGTAAAGTAAAAATTGAAAATAGAAAATAATAATAATAAAGAATAAAGAATAAAGATAAAAAATAAAATAAAAGAGCAAAAGGAGGGGCCTTGGGATCTGTAAAAGCTGCTGAAGTTGAGCCGTCTTCTGGAGAGACCAAAGGGTCGATCGGCCCAAATAAAAAGGTCCGATCGGCCCAAAATTATAGGTCCGATCGGCCCTATGCTGAAAAGGCGGCGGTTGGTCTTCTTGGAAGGGGCCGATCGGCCCTCCAATTCTGCACGGATTCCCTTCGTCCTTTTCACCGCACGGATTTTAACACCAAAACCTATATATTAACCCTTTGTCAGCCGACGGGTACCAATCATAATTTCTTTCCTCTCCTCTTCATACTGTTCTTTTTTCTGCCGTTGACACACAATGAATTCTCATCCCTCCGTCTTGATGGAAAAGCAAAACAATTTTGAGAGTGATTTGGCCGTTTGGGTATCCAAGGTACCTCGTTCCGTCCGTCATGCTTTTGATAAACGTTTTGGGGTGAAGTGTGTTTGGTCCCTTTTGCCCATGCATCCCAATTGGAATCTTTTACATCTTTGCCATTGCTTTTGGGATGAATCCAATCACGTTTTTAACTTCTCTTACAACGAGATTACACCCACCTACGAGGATTTTCTTGCTTTGTGTGGAGGGGATGATGTCAGTTTGATAGCGGTTCCACAGGATAGAGTTCCGTTGGTGACAAGGGTGGCCAAATTCCTGCACCTCCCTACAGCTGTGGCTAGAGGTTTGGTTGAAGGTGTAGACATAGATATTTGTGATTTGCCGGGGAGATTTGCCCATGGTGATGACTTCGACTCAGATTTTGCCTTGGATTGCTCGGCCCTTTGTTTATTTTCCAAGGTTACGTTTTCTCCTTATGTGGGTGTAGCTACCGGTGGATGCTTGGATATGGTAGATCGTGCCCGTTCGGGGAGGAGCATCGTTCCGGTTCTCTTGGGCGAGACGCTTCATGGTATATCTCGAGATAGCTAGGGTGCTCCGCTTATGACTAGGGGCGGTGCCAAATTGCCGACCACGTGGCTCGAGGATCGACTTTTGTTCTAGAGATTCCCCCTTCGAGTGTTAGGCCTTGGTTTCATGGTTGTAGGAGGAAGATTGATCCGCTTTCCAACTTGTCAGAACGGGAGTGGAAGATGTATTTGGCGGAGGTGGATACTGATAGGATTCATTGGCGAGTACAGCATTGGGGCCTTTCCTTCATTCGGAGCCTTCAGCTTGGGCAATGCCTGATTCGTGTACCAGCTTTTGAGACTACCACCTTTTATTATGCGAGAGCGGGTACTTCGGCAATATGGCATGGAGCAGTCCGTCCTCCCACTTGGGGAACTTCGAGTTTGATGATTACGCCAAAGTTCTTCCAATGGACGTTGGTGTTTCAGTTTTGATGGTAAGCTTATGGAGTTCTCATGGGATGCCACGAGTCTATCTTGCGCAGCGGACCCTTAGCACTCATTTGTCGCATGCTTATTTGACATGGTATGAAGAGAATTTGGGACCGATGAGGGAGACTTTGTATGACTTGAGACGGAGATTGGTCCCTAACATATCTTCGAGCCGTTTTCTCAGAGACAAGGAGGCTTTGGGGATTTCTCTAGACATAGTGGAGGAGAATCCTCCCAAGAGGATGGAGCGGAAGTTGAAGGGTAAGGCGATCGAGGAGGTTCCCCCATTGAAGAAGAAGTATCCGCCTTATTTTAAGAGAGAGAGTAAGAAGAAACCGACTCGACGAGCTGCCAAGAAGAAGGACGGAGATGAGGGGCCTAGTGCCAAGGAGTAGACCTTATATGTCCGAGTATCCACCCACAGTCATATGCAGACACATTAGTTATTTATTTTGTCTTTTAATTTTTTTATTTCTTTGCAAGTTATTTAGTCATTAGTATAGTCGAGCTTAGACTCATCAAATAAGTGTAATCATGCATTGATTGTGGGAATGAAAAAAGTTTATTGCTTTAGAAAAAACAAATTGGATGTTTATTTATTTTTTGGACCGCGCCGATTAAGGCTGCCTACGTTCCCCTTTTACAATGAGAACCAAGGGGCTCAGGTCGTCGTAGTTCATTTTCATCAAGCTACTATTTTTAGAAAGGGGAGATAGAAGCGGGACAAAAATTTTTTATTTTATTTGCTCTAACTTTTGCCTAGACCGCCCTTTACGGGTTTTCAATCTAGCGAGCTTTTGAACGCACCCTTTCTTTTGTTGCTAGACCGCCCTTTGCGGGTTTTCAATCTAGCGGGCTTCTTTTTGCGTTTTTTTTTTTTTTTTAGAAGGGGAGGAAGAGCTTAATCATAGTAGCGTCTGAGCTTGCTGAGGTTGGTGGGCTCCTTGAATTCGTTGCCATCCAAATCTGCCATTTTAACTGCTCCACCCGAAAATATCTTCTTGATCACATACGGGCCGGTCCATGTAGGGGCCCACTTCCCAAGAGGATTGAACTTGTTGGGAAGTTGCTGTTTCAAAACCAAATCTCCTTCCTTAATGTCTAAGGGTTGCACCTTTTTGTTGAAAGCCCTTGCTGTCCGTCTTTGATAGGCTCGGATGTGTTCCATGGCTTTGAGTCTGCGCTCGTCAAGTGTGGCCAATTGATCATATCGACTACGGAGCCATTCAACTTCTGCTACTTGATTTTCTAATAAGATCCTCAAAGACGGGACTTCCAGCTCAGCCAGGAATCTTGCCTCCATCCCATATGTCAGAGCAAAAGGAGTTTCGCCTGTAGCCGTACGAACGGAAGTTCTATATCCCCAAAGTGCCAATGGTAGTTTCTCGGGCCAGTCCCTACCTCGAATCATTGTCTTTCGATTATACGCTCAATCGTTTTGTTAGGCTGCTTGCTCCGTTGGTCGAGGCCTATAAGGGAAGACTTGTCTTAGGGTAATCTTGAACTCGCGGTAACTTGTCACAATCTCCGCCGAAGTGGGACCCGTTGTCCGAGATAATCTCATTTGGTACTCCATATCTGCACATGATGTCCTCTTTAATGAACTGTGCCACCTTTTTGGAAGTCAACACCTTGTAAGATTTTGCCTCGATCCACTTAGTGAAGTAATCCTTTGCTACTAATACAAAACAGTGCCCATTGCTTCCGGTGGTGTAATCTTGCCAATCACATCAATCCCCATGTCGCAAATGGCGAGGGGTTACCATGCTATACAACTCGTGAGGGGTACATGGTTCAAATTGGAACACATTTGGCATTTGGGACATTTCCGCACAAGCGGATGCGGTCGGCTTCTATAGTGACCCAATAATAACCCAACCGTGTGATTTTACGTCTCAACATTACGGCATTCATGTGTGGACCGCATAAGCCATCGTGTACTTCTTCCATGATCACTTACGCTCGTTTCGCGTCTACACGAGTAACGAGGAGACCATCGTAGTGTCTTTTGTACAACATATCATCTAGTAAAACAAACTGTCCGGCCAATCGCTTCAATGCCTGCAAACTTTTGGCTTTCACGTCCCCTAGAAAAGACACATTACCCTTCTTGAGATACTCATAGATTTGTGCGTACCACGGTTCCTTATTCTCCTCGATGTCAGGTTGAATCTCGCAGCAGTAGGCTTCGTAGCAGTAAGCGGGGTTCTCTCTTCGGCCAACTCTGAACGGTTTTACAGACATTCCGTGAGGGATCTCGACCAAAGAAGCCAGTGTAGCTAAAGCGTCGGCAAATCTATTTCTGTCCCTGGGTAGATAATGGAATGTCACTTCCTTGAATTGCTTGACAAGCTCTTCCGTATGAGTACGTCTTGTTGCAAGTAGGGGTCAACAGTCTTCCACTTCTTAGATGTCTGATTGATAATTAAAGCTGAATCTCCGTATACTTCCAATTCTTTCACATTACGCTCCAAGGCTGCTTCTAAACCGGCTATGCATGCCTCGTATTCAGCCGCGTTATTGGTGGTTGTAAAATTCAGCTTGATGGCGATGGGGGTGTGCTCATCTTTGGGATCAACCAGAAGGATTCCCACTCCGTTGCCTCTCTTGTTTGCGGCTCCATCAAAGAATAGTTGCCATCTCTCTTCCGTATCAATGCTAAAAATCCCTCGTCTGGAAATTCCGGTTCAAGCCCCTGTTCTTACGTACTTGGAAACTCTGCTAAATGATCCGCCATGGCTCTCCCTTTAATCGCTTTTCTCGGCACATAGGTGATATCGAATTCCCGAAATACCGACCATTTGGCTAATCTCATGGACAGAGAAGGTTTGTCAAACAAATACTTAATTGGATCCATCTTCGACACTAGCAGAATCGGATGTGCTGACAAGTAATGCTTGAGCTTATTAACCACCCAAACTAGCCCGGTACAGGTCTTTTCCAATCTTTGAGTAGTTTAGCTCACTCCCTTGCAACTTTCGACTAACAAAATAAACGGCGTTCTCCACCCGAGAGTCCTTGGCTTCTTGTGCCGACATAGCCCCAGCAGTTTGTATCGATTCTTGTTAGGTACAATAGCAACGGTTTCTCCGAATGTGGGGGCGAAGGATAGGGGATTGACCAAGTATCTCTTGATTTCCTCGAAGGCTTCTTGACACTTCCGGTCCCAATCTATACTTGCGGTTTTCTTCATCAATCTAAAAATCGGCTCACACATGGTAGTTAATTGATTAATGAAGCGGGCGATGTCTTGTAACCGTCCCATGAATCCACTTAACTTCCTTTTACGTGCGTGGTGGCTTCATCTCCATGATGGCTTGAATTTTCCTTGGATGCGCCTCAATCCCTCGTTCGGTGACCATGTAGCCCGGGACCTTTCCTCGAATAACCCCAAATGTACACTTGGCGGGATTCAAACGCATTGCGTGCTCTCTCGATCTGTCGAAGAACTTCCTTAAATCAATGAAATCTTGACCGTCGACCCCTTGGAATGAATGATCATATCGTCGACATACACCTCAATCTCCTTATGGATCATGTCATGGAATAATGTGACCGCTCTTTGATATGTAGCCCCTGCATTTTTCAATCCGAATGGCATTACGGTGTAACAGTATGTTCCCGTGGTGTAGTGAAAGCCGTCTTCTCACAGATCCGCCTCCGCCATCTTGATACGATTATATCTGCAAAACCATCTACAAAAGACTTGACCTCGTAGTTAGCGGTGGCATCTACTAGCATGTCGATGTTGGGCAATGGGAAGTCGTCCTTCGGGCTAGCCTTGTTGAGATCTCGGAAGTCAACACAAACTCTAACCTTGCCATTCGATTTCTTGGCCAGTCACAATATTAGATAACCACGTCGGATACTCAATCACTCGATAAAGCCCACTCGGAGGAGCTTCTCTATCTCTTCTTTAACTTGCGAGACCATTCGGCTTAATGCGACGCAATTTACGCTGACGGGCTTGGCGTGCGGTGTCGGCGGTATTACGTGCTCCACTATCGAGTTATCCGGCCCCGGCATATCCTTGTATGACCATGCGAACACATCCGAATACTCCTTAGCGGCTCAATCAACGCTTCCCTTTCGGTCCCTTCGAAGAAGCTTCCAATCTGTGTCTCCCTCGGCTCTTCTTCCGTTCCCAAATTAATACATGATAACACCTCATCGGCAGCTTGGGCCCGACCTTCCTTTTGATTGATAACTTGCTTAGAAACTTCTTTTATGTATTCATTGTTTAGTGTGTCCGCTTCTTCTAATGAGTCATTATTAACTAAGTTAATTTGATTAAGTTGAGCATTATTTTTAGTTAATTTATCATTAAGAAGATTGGCTATGAGGGGATACTCAGAAAGATCTAGTTTTTCATTCATAGCGAAAGGGAAAACAACATTTGCAACTAACTCATAGTCTTCGACGTGAGGTCATCGAGACTTGGAAGACGACTCAAACTCAAAAGAAAACACATCGAGACTCAAACAAAACAGATGACTACGAAGAAACGAGAGGACTTGGGGAATCGGGGAGACTCGACGGGAGGAGGCATCGGCCCGGCTCTTGACCATGTATTCCTTCGTGGCTACGGGTCCGCCAAATACGCACCAATTCTTCAGCTTTCCAACCATGGGCGTCACCAACGTCCTTGGATCCGTATCGTCTGCCATCTCTGCCCCAATGACTGCAACCATATCGTCTTCTATATTCAGATTCCCCAAATGCTGCAACAGGTTCTGACCATCCCATTCTTCTGCATCCTCTGAAACTGCAATGTTCTCAACCAACGGCTCCTCCAAAGATACCTGCCCTAGCTGATCGGCCAACCCATCTTCAGTCTTGATGACGTACCGGCTCTGGGTGTGACAACCTTGCCTCTCTTACGGCGTGGATCCATGAGAACCGTCTTCAGCTTCGACCTATCAACTTCTGTATCCCTGAAAATTTCGAAACCCTTCTGCAGCCTGCCTGTATGATCAAACCATGGCTCACTAAACTCCATGCAAGAGAATTCCTCGCCCTCCTTAACAAAGTAACTATTGAGGGAAAGGCGGTATGGCCTCATCTCTCGCTGTTGGTAGGGCAGCTTCACTCTTTTGATGTATTCAATTCTTTCCATTTCGGCTTTATCTTCGGGAGTAAGGACGTAGCCCAGACCTTGGTGGCTGCGATGATCAATAGCCTCCACTATTTTCGTGGGTCCTTGGAGATGCACGCCAAGACCCGATCTGGTACAAATCCCATGTTTCTCATCATTCTTATAGCTGGCCGTACTACGTCCGATGTTTTAGTGAGGTCCACCGCGCAAACTTGTGCTTGTGCTATTAGGCGAAAACCGATTGAACATTGAACTACCCTCTTCGTGTTGAATCTAGGACCGGCTTTCCCCGGTGCTTGTTCCTTGAGATGTTACCGGATCGCTGTAAATAAGCGTCACTTGATCGCCCGTGGAATTTCACACATTGATGCAATGAGGAGGGGACTCCATTCATCGATGCAACCATGGCCTACCCGGCGGCATGGTGAAGGTGGAAGGTATGTCTACGACTTGAAACTCGGCAATCATAGTAGTGGTCCCGCAAGTAAGGGGCAAGGCGATTATTCCCAACAGCGGCCAGGCTAGTGGAATCGTACCCTCGCACGGAATGGGCGAAGGTCTCAAATACTGTGGGACTTAGATCAAGGGCGTCCGTCATCATCTGGAAGGCGGTATGTTCGCATGAACCGTTATCTATGAAAATACGTGGCAACCTTTTTCCGTTGACTTCAATAGTAATGTGCGGTGGTTCATTATGATCCGATCCAAACTCCGGCATGTCCAACTACGAAAATGTAATGATATTCCCAAAGTGTATGTTGCCGATCATCTGCGTTACATCTTCGGCTTTGTATCGAGACGGCACCAAAGTCGCGGCAAGATTACGTTCCAACATCATCCTATGGGCATACGAGGACGTTAGCAAGGACCATAAGGATATATTGGCTTGAGTTAGCTTCACTGCGTGAGAATAGGGTCTTCTTTATCGGGGTTCACTACTTCGGTTTCGGACCAAACACTTTCTTCGCCCCTTTATCTTACGGTTGATACACCTTTAGGACCTCGTGAGTAGACTAACCCCATTCTTCTCCATATCGAGATACTTCTGCGTGAATTTCGGCCAACGAGAGAGGTTTATGACTCTCTTCCACATAATCACCATTTAACGAGGCAACTTCTCTGACGGTTCCTCAAAAGACGGCATATAACAAGAAAATTCTTTATAAATTGAACTCAAATTACAGACCGACACAAGCGCCTCACCGTCCGTCACAACGAGACTCGATTGGATCGGTGAGGTCTTTCTCTACCATAGCAACATCACTACCAACTATCTTACTAGGATTTTCTACCTTCCCTTCAATGATGAGCTTACGCACGGCCCTTTTCAAAGCAAAACCAGCATACTCGGAGAGTTTCGGCACGAACAATCCCTTTCTGACAACAGCTGAGAATACATCTTCTTTCGACAGCCCCAGTTTCTCAAAAGCATCTTCCATCTCTACCAAGCTGATAAAATTACCTTCCACCATGTGGATCTTGTTGTTAGGGAGAGGATTCCCCACAACGTTTGGAGACTTCGGCTTCTCCACCTTACCTTGCCGAATCAAGTCTTGTACCAAACGTTTGAACTGAAGGCGATGTCGGTAGTGTGACCCTTGTACTTGTGGTAGTGGCAATACTTAGAAGCATCCAAGCCTTCCTTCGGGTTTAACGGTTCATAATTCTCAAGCGGCTTGACCAAGCCCTTCTTTACTAGTACTTCAAAAACCTTGCCCATTGGCATTCCAAAATCGTCAAACACTTCCCTCTCGCGGTTGTTATTCCCCCTCATTACAGCTTGAACATCCAAAGCGGCTTCCCCTTGTACATAATTTGCTTGCCCCACGGGCTCTTTCTTTGCTGCGGTATTTGCGGGAGCTCTATAGCGGAATGAATTATTAGCGGCCGGTGTCCTTTGGTGGAGCGATTCCGGTGATGCCACTCTCATAACGTACGCCCGAATCCACCATTTCCCTAAGATTGGGAAAGTAACCATTACCAAGTGCCAACTTGTGTCCGGGCAACAAGCACTTGTAAAAAATCTGTTCTGTTCATTCTCCTTGGGCGGATGCGAATTTCGCTCAACTTATCATTCCAACGTTTGTAGAAGTCATAAATCGATTCTCCATTCTTTTGAAGCGTGTGCTCCAAATCAGCTCTATTCACTTGCCAATCCATGTTTGCTTGATACTTTTCAGAGAATACCCTACTAACCTTGTCCCATGTGTCCCTTTCCTCCTCATTCAATTTCAGAAACCAACGGAGAGCAGCCCCTTCCAATGTGCTATGGAACATTCTCGCCATCTGCTCGGGTGTATAGTCTTTGGCCCTCATCGCCAACGTATAGCTGTCTAAATGTGTCTTCGGGCAAGTAACTCCTCCAAACATAGCCATCTTGGGCATCTTGAAATCTTGAGGTAGGGGTGCAACTTTGCTCGGATTAAGCATCTTGATGGGGGACACACCTTGCTTTCCCATTTGCTCGGTCAATGCCTTCACTTGTTCAATCAACGCTAACACAGTCGGGTCTGTAGCAATGTTGGAGTTCTGCATGGCTGGGGGTTGAGTGATGGTAGGGGAGGTGGAGTAGGTAGGGATATGGTGACCGGAATAATTGAAGGGTAAAGTGGGAGGGGGTAGATTAGCAAAGTGGTCCTTGGGTGTGTTGGCAGGAGGTTGATAGGGTCTTTTGGACTTGCTTGAGCTCCCATACATAACAGATGGTGGAACGTTATTGTAGCTGTTTGGAACATAGTTGGGTAGAGGAAAGGTAGGTGCATTGGGATTGGCGGGATTAGGAGCATTGACAGTTTCATCTTCAACATCGACCACTTCATTCCCCATCAAGATAACCTTATGTCCCCTTTTACTGAGTTCCTCAACAAAATGATCCTTCAGCTCTTGATTGTGGTTCTTCAAAGTGCGATTCTGCTCTTCAAGTTTCTCAACCCTCATGGTTAAACCGGCAAAATAGGCGTGCAGAGCAGGCGGAATGTCATTGAAGTCGGGGTTGGCAGGACCTTCCATTGAAGTGACTGGAGTAGAGCCGGTTGCAGAGGCAGTAGGTGCGCTTGGAGTAGTGGGAGGCAAGGTTGTCATTGTTGAATGAAGAACGCGGCCCGACCTTAGCTCTGCGGAAGTATCAGAAAAGACTCGGTTTTAGGAGAGGGGTTGACTCAATGCAGTGTACTAGCTTGAAATTTTTATTTACAAAAGCTTTGTACATTTTAGTCCTACAAAGGTTGGAAGGGATACCCCTTTTTCGCAACTAACTAAATATCCTAAAGTGGTGAATCCTAACGACTAACCTTCTCGTATAGACAGTCAATGTGATTTTTATGAAAAGTACCGCAAACCAATGATAGGTCAAGATCTTTTAACAATATATAACTCGTTCTCACATAGCACGTCCTTTGAAAGGAAATCAATTTTTTAGTGCTTTTAATCTCTCGATAGATCTTGACTTATCATTGGTTCGTGGTGACTTAGCATAAAGACCCCATTAATTGTCTATATAAAAAAGCTAGTCAAACCAACCGGTCATATGGAGTGTATTCCTAGAAAAGTGGGTGACGCAAGAGTTAGGTTTTAGGCTCCCACCGTGCAGCCGAAGCGGCGATGAGTGGATGGCCAAGTGAGACTCGGAAGGGAGGAGACATGATCACCACACTTCCCGCACTTTGGCTTCTCCGAAGGGTAAAAGGGTGTCTGTGCAGTGTGACACGGACTCTAGTGGTAGTGTGAGGTAAAAGTATCTAATTATTTTTAAAGAAAAAAGAGAAAGATTTTTTATTTACATGAAATGCATGCATGCAATGCAACAGTTAAGAGTAAAGAAAAATAAAAAGAAAGCAAAATACAACACCACAAAGGAAAACGAAAGTCTGACCCACTTAGTTTGAAAAGATTTCAAAACAATCCCCAGTGAGTCGCCACTGTGAATACCCCGATCCGTCTGCAACGCGCATTCGGAAGTTTGAAATAAATAATTATATAAAGTCGGACCGAAATGGGATATTCATTTAGTGACACTCGATTTAAACTATATTAAAAAATATTAGTTTAATTTTGAGAGTCGCCACGCCACTTTGATATAGCCCAAAGCTTTGAAAAAAGGCTAAACAGTTAATTGGGTTCGGGGGTCAAGTTACAACGAAGAAGAAACGCTATCACTCCTATTGCCCGACGAATCGGTCTTTCTAGCATGTGGGGTGTTGGTTGTGTGCGGTGTTTACAGGAATAGATAGAAGGAACGGGATCATGCATAAGGAAGAGGGGAGAGAAAGAATTAATTGATGATCACACCCTAGAACCTTTGAGTTAGGCCCTCGGAAGGTGCACTAATCAACGTTCATCCTTGGGGATTGTTGATCATGGGATAATTATAACTAAGGTGGAAGGTAAGAAATAGTTCCTAGATCCATTGGATTTCTTAGGGCGAAACCTTAGATCATCCTCGGTTACATATTTAAATATATTAAAACAACCCTAAATCTAGCATATATGACATAAGCAAGAAATAAAGCAATTAAAATATACTAAGCATGCAAACAATAATAAAGACAATAATAAAGAACAAGAATATTAAAAAGAGAGTCTTACCAATTGTAGCAAGACTTGGGGGTCGAATCTTGGCGATTCGAGAGGAAAAAGAAGAACTGAGGGTTAAAGCAAGTATGGTCTCGCTTCTCCCGGAAAAAATTGTGTGTGAATATGGGGAGCCGGGCACCCCTATTTATAATACCTCGGAACTTGGGCTGGGCTTCTAAAGGGTCGATCGGCTCTAAGATGGAAGGGTCGATCGGCTCTAAATAAAAGGGTCGATCGGCCAATGCACGGGCAAAGGGCCGATCGGCTCTTCCAACTGGCGTCCTTTCCAAGCTGACAGCGACGGCGCAGTACGGAAGAATTAATGAGCTAGGGTTAGGGTTTCTTTTAGGGTTTCCAATTAATATTAACCGGGCCAGGTATTTGGACTACCTTTTTTCGGACCGGGTACTAACATGATCAAAGAAGGTCACTCTAGCAGTAGGGAATCTGAGCTCAGCAGGTGCCATGGCCTCTGACCCATATGTGAGAGCAAAAGGGGTTTCCCCCGTAGGCCCCCGAGTGGTTGTACGAACTGCCCAAAGAGCAAGGGGGAGTTCGTCCAACCAATTGTTTCGTCGACCTACGAGCCCAGTCTTGAGCGAAGATAGAACAAGTTTATTTCTTTGCTTGACTTGCCCATTTCCTTGAGGATAGGCGACAGAGGATTTCCAATGTTTGATTCCCACTCGCTTCATCTCTGCTTCGAAAGTCTGGGAGAACTGTAACCCATTGTCAGACACTATAGCACGAGGAAAACCAAACCGACACCAAATGAAGTCGTGTATGAAATTGATAGCATTCTCCTCTGTGATGCGAGCTAGTGGTTTGGCCTCAACCCATTTGGTGAAGTAGTCTATGGCCACTATCACATACTTGCAGTTTCCTCGGGCGGGAGGAAGGGTCCAATCGGGTCGACGCCCCACATGTCAAATGGCCAGGCTGCGATCACTGAGTCCGCTCTGTTGTAGGCACATGGGGAAGGTTGGCAAACCTTTGGCATTGATCACATTCTTGAACAAAGTTGTGAGTGTCGGCTCTCATGTGTGGCCAGTAGTATCCCAATGTGATTAACTTGTCAGCAAGAGTCCTGGCCCCCGGGTGTCCACCACAAATTCCACTATGCACTTCGTGTATCAATAGGGCGACCTCTTGGGGATGGATGCACTTTAGCAACGGCCGAGTATAAGATCTCCTGAATAGGTCGCCTCCTTGAATGACATACCTTGGAGCTTTCTTTTTGATAGCTCGAGCCTTCTTCTCGTCATCGCGGCTCTCCATTTTCTAGGTATGCTTTCATTTCCTCGATCCAACACATCTCCCGAGTCCAATTTCTTGAGGGATCATCTATGCAATGAATTTTTACCCTCTCATAAGCTGGATTTTCGAGGAAGGAGATGGGCTCGTCATGTGGCTCATCTGAAGTAGCCAGTTTCGAAAGGAGATCAGCCAGCTCGTTATCTTCTCTTCCAATCCTTTGAATCTCCCAGAATTCTAAGTCCTTTATTAGCTCCTTCACCAGGTCGCAGTATTTGATGAGAGTAGAACTAAGCACTTCGTACTCGCCTCGACACAGTTGACTATCAATTGTGAGTCACGGTAAGCCATGATCTTAGTTGCTCAGAAGCACTTGGCGTACTCAATAGGCTGCAATCAAGGCCTCGTATTCGGCTGGTTATTGGAAGCATCAAACTTGAACCTTAGTGATTCCTCATACACGGTCCCAGTTCGGCTCAATCAACACTATTCCGGCTCCACTGCTATTCTTGGTCGCCGACCCGTCTGAATAGACCTTCCAACAATCGTCGGGTAGGCGTGACGACACGGGACTCGGTTCTTTCCCCTTAGCTTTTTCTTTAGGAACTCGTTGCTCGTTGTCTTCCTTGGTGAACGTAAGCTCGACCAAGAAGTCAGCTAGAGCTTGAGCCTTCAACGCCTTTCGAGGTCGATAGTCAATGTCAAATTCAGTGAGGGCAATTGACCAATTGAGCAGTCGACCTGAACTCTCAGGTTTGTGCAATATCTTTCTCAAAGGTGCATTAGTAAGAACCACGATTGGATGAGCTAGAAAGTAAGCTCGCAGCTTCCTTGAAGCCACGACTAGGGCATAGGCGACCTTCTCAGCATTGTAGTATTTGCTCTCCACATCTGATAGAGCCTTGCTGATGTAGTATACTGGCTTCTGAATCCCCTCATCTTCTCTAACCAAAACCGCTGCCACTGATTTATCTCCCACCGATAAATACACAAACAAAGTTTCACCAGTGGTCGGGCTACTCAGGAGAGGTGGAGTAGCGAGGTAATCCTTCAGCTGTTGGAACGACGAATGACATTCGGTCGTCCATTCAAAACTTTTCGTCCCCCTCAGTGCTTTGAAGAAGGGGAGAGACCTTTCTGGCGACTTTGATATGAAGCGACCAAGAGCCGCTACCCTTCCATTAAGTCATTGCATCTCTTTGATCTTGGTGGGAGCCTTCATGTCGACTAAAGCCTTTATCTTCTCCGGATTAGCTTCTATGCCCCTTTGAGATACCATGAATCCCAAGAACTTGCCAGTGCCACTCCAAACACACATTTCTTTGGGGTTGAGCTTCATGTCGTTTGCTCGTAAATTGGCGAATGTCTCCTTTAGGTCGACCACGTGACTCCCGGCCTTAGTTTTAATGACCATGTCGTCAATGTAGGCCTCCATATTTCGACCAATCTGTGAGGCAAAGACTTTGTTCACCATCCTCTGATAGGTCGCACCTGCGTTCTTCAATCCAAAAGGCATCATATTGTAGCAGTAGATGCCTCCAGTGCTTGAAATGCTTTGTCTTTACAATGTCATCCTCGTGCATCTTTATACGGTGGTATCCCGAGTAAGCATCCAGAAACCGAGAGTAGAGTGACCCGGCAATGGAATCAACAAGCTTGTCAATTCTAGGAAGAGGATAGCTATCCTTTGGGCAAGCTAGATTGAGAGTAGTGAAGTCGACACACATCCGCCACTTGCCATTCGATTTCTTCACCATGACCACGTTGGCCAACCACGTTGTATGAGCGGCCTCTTTGATTATACCTGCACTCAAAAGTTTTTGTACCTCTGCTTTGATAGCCTCTTCCTTGTCGCGAGCAAAACTTCTCAACTTTTGGGGTCTAGGCTTTATGGTCGGGTTGACTTCCAGTCTGTGAACAGCGACCTCCTCCTTGATTCCCCTCATGTCTTCTACCCTCCATGCAAAGACATCATTACTTTCTTTGAGTAGCTCGATGATTTCTGCTCGCTCCTCAACTGATAGCTGTTTCCCAATCTGAATTTTTTGGTCGGGGTAAGAAGGGTTGGTGATTACTGACTCTAGCTCATCCACAGCTTCTAGCTCTGGTCCATCTCTGAATTGTAGAGTCTCCACTATGATTTCCACGACCTTTTGTCTTTCCTCGGCTCCCAAGTGTGGAGCCTCCTCGCCTATCATATCATCAAGCTTGTCTGCAACCTTGTTGGTAGTGGCCCCCGAGTTATTGTCTATCTGGAGGCATAGGTCGCCTATGACGACTTGATCGACCATAACTACATCTGAATCGACTTCAGTGGTGTTAGAGTGACGTGTCGACTCAAGCATGACCTCGTCATTTGAGCGATAGGTCGACTCTACCACGTCGGTGATTGTTGACAGTCGGGTAGTTTTGGTGGATCGATCGGGACAAACCTTCAAGTAACCATCGGCGGTCTCAATCTCTAGCTCCCTTTTCTTTCTTTCTCTTAGAACATGATCCGAGATAAGCACGAGCCGTGCCTTGTACGCAACCCACTCCGGCGGGTGTGGGGAACTTTACTCGGTGAGGAATTGATGCTACCATTCCAAGAGTGACTGTCCGGGAATTCCAAGGATGGCGGCATAGTCACTATTTACATCAATTACGATAAATTGTACCTTCGAAACAACCCCGAGGGGGTCTTTGGCCTAGGTCAACGTCGAGCGCTATCGGCCTTTGGCATCAACTCGATGGTTGGTGAAGCCCTCCAACCTGCCATCATATCTCTCAACCTGTTCATCATTAAGACCCATCTCCTTGAAAGTTTTGTAAAACAAAATATCCTTGCAGGCCCAAAGGCCGACTAAGAGTCCGCTCGTCGTACATCCATCAATGAGACTGGGATGACGAGAACTTGCTCCCTAGCCGCCATATTAGTTGCCAATTCGTGGGGGTAGAAGGCGATCGCCTCATCTCTTACTTCTCTCCTTGGAGGCACATGTGGGGCCTTATTGAGTGGAATATCTTGTGCTTGATGGCCGTGTTGCTCGCTTGTTCGGTGATGACCCCGGAGGTTCGGTCTAGGCTGCCTAGGTCCTTGTTGCCCACCCGGCCGTCGCTCACCTCCCCTGGCCTGAGGTCTCTTCACATAAGCTTCGAGTCTCCCACAGTCGACCATTCTCTGGATGATACGCTTTAATCCCAAGCAATCCTACGTGAGATGACCGG
Source organism: Adenophora triphylla var. japonica (assembly GCA_022495995.1). Lineage (NCBI taxonomy): Eukaryota > Viridiplantae > Streptophyta > Magnoliopsida > Asterales > Campanulaceae > Adenophora > Adenophora triphylla. The sequence continues at coordinate 102,085 of JAFEMH010000123.1, read as the reverse complement.
TGTCTTTGTGGTAGTCGCGGTACTTGCTTTGTTGTCCCTCCTAAACTTGTTGCTGGATTCATTGGGACCGGAGGAGCCGGTTCGACGGCATTCAAAATCTCGGTTCGACTCACCGTGAGGAGTGAAAGCTTCGGGCACCTTCTCTCGTCGCCCGGTTCTGTTCTTTCCATTTTTATTGTTCCCCCCATTCTTGTTGGAGTCCTTTTTATCATCAGTGACTTCAACCTTGGGGCTCTTTCCCTTCTTCTTTTCTTTTCTTTCCTCATCCAGAGCGACATTATACACCTTTTCAAACAACTCCTGTCGAGTTGTGACCGTTCGGACTGTGAGCTCGTAGTCCATGTCTTCTGAGGAAATACCACTTCGGAAGCAATTGATTACCTCCACATGTCTCGTGAGGTCTTCCTCTATCTTATCAACCATCTCTTTGAACTTGGTGAAATAGCTCATCGAGCTTTCATTCTTACCTGCACCAAGTTATTCGGATCGGTGACGGTTATCTTTCGAGCTCCTGCGGTCGAGAAGCGGTCTAAGAATTTTGTTACGAAGCATGCCCCAAGTGGTGATACTACCGGCGGCCAAACCATTGAACCAAGTTAAGGCCGCCCCGGTAAGTGTGCTTAGGAGAGCTTTGCACATGTTGTCATCCTCATTGGCGACAAAACACATAGTGGCTTCCGGATGTGCTATGTGGCTCCTGGCATTGGTCGACCCAGTACTTCTCCGAAGAGGCAACACGAAAGTAGGAGGAGGTCGACTATCTCGATTTATTTGGATAAAGGTCGAAGAGCAAAATCAATTCGTTCGACCTTTCCAGGCATCCTTCTTCTTCTCCTCCTCCCATTGCTCAAATTTCTTTTTCATCAACAACCATTCTGCGGCATCGGGTCTCTCATCTCTGGAGGGGAGCGGCATTGGACCTCGGCCCTCACTTAGGGAGTCACTGCCTACTCCTTCGTCCTGTGAGAATTGGTCCTTTCGATCTTATTGGAGATCTATGCATTTACTTCTTTGAGGCGACCTGCGCCTCTCGGCGGCGAGACGGCGACTGCGCTGTGATCTCCATGTGGCGACTGCGCCTTTCCCCTCTCGCGGGCGACCTATGCCCATTCCTGTCTCTATGGGATCTGATCTCTGCGTTCGCGGGAGAGACATGCTGTTCTCGTTGGCCGTTAACCGAGTCCTCAAATCGATTGAGCCTCCCGCTCTCTGTTTACGGTGAGGCTAGCCCTTAAATCATTACTCGGCACATGAACAATGGTAGGAGCTCGCTGAACTATCCTGTCCTCGCCATTACGCCCCACACCCTCATTTGGCCTAGCACTCGGCTGTTGCCCATTAGAAACCCGAGTGGGTGCCACTCTCGGGCGTATGTCGGCACTGTTACGCCTCCTCCATGGCTATCAAGTCGCGAGAATCTGGGCTCGCTCCAACATCATTTCTTTCTTGCTCATGGGATTAGTGGAGGGACTCCGCCACGCTTCCCACATTCGCTCGCCAGGTTGTACATTTTGGGTGAGGTGGAGCTCCTGTCCTTCCATAGGACGCTTTTCTCTCCTTGCATCGTGGCAATCCCTTGCCATCGGCCTATTTGTTAGAGCGTGTCGCCCTAGCATGATGTCGTTGAGGAGGGGGAGGAGGAGGCAAATCTGCATTTCCAACGTTTGTATTGTTGTTGTTGTTCACTTCGTCATGCCCAAGTGAAGCCTCGGATACGTGTCCTTCCGAAGTCACCATTGTTGCAGGTTAAGAAAAGTTTCGAGGTCAAGTTTAAAAGCACGTTCCCGGCAATGGAACCAACCCGATGCCGCAGAAATGTGCTTATCAATCTTCCTCCACGTGGCGGGGCCGATCACCGGCTTCTTGACACAGCAGAACCCACGACTAGCCGGATGTGTCTCAGGCGAAGACGTTCGGGCGTGAGTAAGATTACGGTTGTATAAAGCTCAAAATGTATTGAATAATGAACTCGAGAATACAAAATGGCGGTTACCTTTCACCGTTTGGTAGTGATGAAGTATTTATAGGCAAGAGTGATGTATTTTTGGGGAGGCGACATGTCCTCCGAGATTATAGCGGCGATTACTTGGACGTGGGAACATGTTTATAACGGTCCACGATTTATAGGGATGTGGTTATGAGGATTGTTCAACCAAATAAGCCGCCGAAGTGTTAAGTCGTCACTTGTTGAGTTAGGTCGAGGTCGCCACTCGTGGAATGGTCGACCTGACTGTCGGGTAGAACATGGTTCGTACCCGAATTGTAATATGGATCATGAGGTCGGACTAAGTTAGGTCAGGACCTATTAGATCGGACCGTGGGCTTAGTCGACTGACGCTTGAGATGGGCTTTGGACCTTGCTCTGACTGGGCCAGCCCTATTGAGAATGTGATAATCAAAGCTGGATGTAATTGGGCTTTACTTGCTTGGCCCAACTCGGTACTTTTGGTATGTTCAGGTATGTTCATCCCGCAATAGTTGTTCAGTAAAGCAATTTTAAATCTGTTGATTCAACAAGAATCTTATACAACAGTAACTAAATAAGAAAAAGGAAAAAAGAAACACAACTAACATAATTTCAGACACCAAAATGCATTTTTTGAATGTCGGTTTTGGTAAGCCAAAACACAACTAACATAATTTCAGACAAATCTTGAATTGTCACAGTAAGGCCCTCTGTCCCTAAAATTTTCTCGTGGCCTCGTGTGACAAATCAAAATGGAAAAACTTTCAAATTTACAAAAAATTTTAAGTTTTTTCGACATTCGAATCTTGGCCATGTCCTAAAAGTTTTTGGTCTATCTTACAACTTATTTTGTGTTTTTGCTAAATTTTTTTAAGTTTTATACTCTATCCGTCCCTAATCTGAGTACTAAACTTATGTGGTGCAATTCAAATCTCTCTGGCACACTTTGCAGAGACTATTTCGTGTTCTTCTTTTGTTTTCTTTATATATGCTTATGACTCCCTCACATCATATTCAACACAGATTTTCTCAGTCCGTCTTTCCTCTTTTTTTTACATGCATATTAATTTGATTACTATTTTTTGCATGCAATAGGAGGCAATGGCAACAAACAGTCCGGTGATTACAATCAAATACATCGAAAAGAACACTAAGCTTCGCAGTATAGTTGTGCGGGTTTTGAAAGTGTGGACAACAAAAAATAAGCTTGAAAAACAATCGCTTGAAATGATATTGATTGATGACGAGGTTAGTGCTTAAGATATTATTTCTTTTTGGACCAAGAACGCTTGCGAATAATTCTAATATCATATCATTATTTTACTTAGGGATCTAAAATTCAAGCTACCGTTCCAACAAGTTTGTTGGCAACAATGAAGGAAAAGTTTAGTGAAGGAAAAATCAGGAAGATTTTTAATTTCGCTGTGGAGCAAAACAATCCTATTAATCAAAAGGCGAAAATTAATCATGCATGGAAGATAATCTTAAATTTAGCGACCAAAGTTTCTGAAGTTGAGATTCCTACTCGGATCTCAGATAATGGTTTTCTATTCACTCGCTTTAATGAAATTACAGATTATAGCAATAAGTAATAATAAGGTTTAATATGCCCGTCGAATTTCGACGGGTTACTCACTAGTTAAGTCTAAACAATAAGAGTGATGAACTGTTCTGAAAACTAATTTTTTATAACATTTAAAAAAAAACTAATTTTTTACAAGAGTTACTCATTATATTATGATAATAATTTTATAAAAATTTAAATATCTCTATTTAATTGTAAAAATTATTATTGATAATATTTTGAATAATGAAATAATAATAATTAAAAAATTTGAAAACAAGAACAAACTTGATTTTAGCATCAACACAATTATGATACATCATTTTGTAAATCAAATTTTGTAATTTTTGTATTACCCAAATCTTGAATTAATTCTAAGTTATTTAACTAATTTAAATGCAATAAAATAAAAAATAAAACACTTATAAAATAAAATAAGTGACTAACATACAATTGATAAAATTATAGAAATATAGATTCACAAATATCTCCCTATGATCAATTTACTAATTTGTCAATTATTGTGGATGTTCATTCACAATTGTAAAAGCCACAATATCAAAAGAACTGATTAACATATAACAAGAACACGAAGAACTTGAATCTTATATCGGGTCTTATACTTTTCAACAAGATTCAATTATCAAATACTAGCTAATAATGCAATCGACTCACACTATTATAATCAATCAGATCTAATGAACATCACTTATATAACAATATTTCGTACTTTCGAACCACAAAAAATAATTAGAAAGAATAAAATCACATTTGTTAAACCAATAATTATATTAATTAAAAGAATTAAACACTGTCAATCATAGGTTTGATAAAAGTTACCTTCAATCTATACAAAATCTTCAGATTATTTATTAGCTATATGAATGATAAATACAATACAATAAATATAATCTAGTATTTATAGTGTAAACTATAACCTAAAACTTGAAGTAAAAGGAAATGAATAGAAATAGAAATAGGAACTAAAAGAAATCCTAAATAAAACAGAGAAAAGTAAAAAAAAAAAAAAAAAACTTCTCCTTCTTGGGGCTGTTTTGGGAGTGATTCCAAATTTCTCTTTAGGTCCTTGAGTTTTTGTAAATCCCTTTCAGTCCTCCAATACTCGCAACTCAAAATTAATTTTTAAAATTTTAGATATTTTCATTTTGGACGTTGAACTCTTCAGATTTTGCACATCAATCCTCATGTTTCACAACATTGCTTCATTCATCTTTCTTCCGGTAAATTAAGCACATAACTACTCTAGACACTAAAACACACGATATACCGAGTAAAATTACAAATATTTGAGAATGGAGTAATAACTAAACCTAAAAATAATCAATAAAATGAGTAAAAACTCATTTATCAAGTAGCCACGGGATATGGGATACACTGAAATAGTTTTCGAGATGGATAATTCTATTGTTATTGTGTTTTGAGCCGTAACATCATCTTCCTTTGATGGATATGAATTCGAGACCTTGATAAATGCTTGTAAATTGTTGTGCTCATGGTATACCTTGTTTGATTTCATTATCCTTCAATTGCAATGATGAAGTACTAAAATGTGAGAAAATAATATATTTTTTTTGGCAACCCTTTCTATCTATTTTTTATGCAGTTTGTGGTGCGTTATGAAGGGTGAAAACTAGACAAACAAAAGTATATAGCGAAATATTTTTTTGGCTGTGTTTCGAGCCGTAATATTTTTTTGGGAGGCGGTCTCCTGTGAGAACATGGGATCCGTCTCATGCATGAGACGGGTCGACCCATGACCCATGGGGCATGACCCGCCACGTGACAGCCTTTTATAGGCCATTTTTTTTTTATATTATTTTTTTTCAGAGCAAAAGTAATAGTTACCATCTCTTAATGTAATGACTGTATACATATAAAGTAACATTGGTCATAAGTAAACGTAATACCTGTTTTAAAAAAAATAAAAGCTCGTTTTTACCCATTTTTTTCAAATGTAATACAAACTATATGTATTATTTTTGAAATGTAATAACTTATGTAAATGAATGTAATAGTTTATACAAGTAAAGTAAATGTTTTTGATAGATGAAATTGTAACATATTTCTATAATAAGTATTACTTTTGCCAAACGAAGAAAACATAGGAAAAAACATTATTACTTTTCTGTATACTCCCTCCGTCCCGCTAATATTAGCACACTTTCCTTTTTGGGCGTCCCGCTAATATCCGCACACTCCCAAAAAGGAAACTTTATACTAATACTTAAAGTAATAGTTTGTATTAATATAAAGTATTACTTATCCTATTACTTAAGTATTACTTTTGCCAAACGAAGAAATATAGGAAAAAACATTATTACTTTTCTGTATATATGTATTACTTTAATGTATACCAACTATTACTTTAATGTATACAAACTATTACTTTAATGTATACAAACTATTACTTTATGTTGGCTGAAGGATTGGGCCAAGACAAAATGTGGGCTGATTCCAGCTTGGGCGACCGCCCATTCCAGCTTGGGCGACCGCCCATATGCAAAAAGCTTGGACGGAGGCGTGGGTTGGCTTTGTTGGGCGGGTGATGGGTCATAATTCGACCCGTCTCATGGATGAGACGGATTTTCATGTTCTCACATGAGTTTTTGTCTTTTTTTGGCAACCCTTTCTATCTATTCTTTATGCAAAAAGAGTAATGAAATTTTAACTCGTTACTCCTAGACAAATTCAAGGATGACAAGCCTAAATTCCTGATATTAGCAAATTAGGAAACTTAAATAGTTTGGGCGATATATTTTCAAAGTTGTCACTTAGGGTAATATTTTTCGCTAAAATTATTTGAGAAAAAAAAATGTGTATATGTATTTTCTTAAATGCAATGTCTGCAACTTAGGCTCCGTTTGTTTCATGTAAAACATTTTTCGGAAAATGTTTTCCTTGTTTTTGGGTGTTTGTTTCAAGTAAAATGTTTTCCGAAAAATGTTTTACCTACTTTCGAGTGTTTGGTAACCACTTGTAAAAGAAAGTCAAATGTAAAACATTTTACAAGGATGTAAAAAAAGGAGGTTTTCTTTGTAAAATGATTTACCAATTTCAAATTCGTAAATCATTTTACAACTCTTGTTCTTGGCCTTAATGTACAACTCATATTACACTCGGTACAACATAATAATAATAATAATTAAAAAAAAAAAATTTAACTGCCCCCACCCACCCCACCCCCCCCCAAAAAAAAAAATTTTTTTTTTTGGAAACCGCCCTACCCACCCCCTGCCTACCCCACCCACCCCCAAAAAAAAAAAAATTTTTTTTTATTTTTTTGGAACCCGCCCCACCCGCCCCCTGCCTCCCCCACCCCCTCCCCCAAATTTTTTTTTTTTTTGAAACCGCCCCACCCGCCCCGCCTACCCCACCCCTACCCACCCCCACCCCCCCCCCCAAAAAAAAAAAAATTTTTTTTTTTTTGGAAACCGCCCACCCACCCCGCCTACCCCACCTCCCCCCCAAATTTTTTTTTTTTTTTATTTTTTTGGAAACCGCCCACCCACCCCCACCCCCCCCCCAAAAAAATTTTTTTTTTTTTTGGAAATCGCCCCACCCACCCCGCCACCCCACCCTCCCCCCCGGAAAAATTTTTTTTTAATTTTTTTTTTTGGAAACCGCCCCACCCACCCCCGCCTACCCCACCCCCTACCCCCCAAAAAAAAAAAATTTATTTTTTTGGAAACCGCCCCACCCACCCCCCGCCTACCCCACCCCCCCCAATTTTTTTTATTATTTTTTATTTTTTGGAAACCGCCCCACCCACCCCCGCCTACCCCACCCCCCCCCACCCCACCCCAAAAAAATTTTTTTTTTTTTTGGAACCGCCCACCCACCCCCTACCCACCCCCCCCAAAAAAAAAAATTTTTGGAAACCGCCCCACCCACCCCCCGCCTACCCCATCCCCCAAAAAAATTTTTTTTTGGAAATCACCCACCCCCCAATTTTTTTTTATTTTACACTTTACACCCCACCCCCAAAAAAAAATAAATTTTTTTATTTTTTATTAAAAAATTTAAAAAAAAAATTTGGGGGGGGTAGAAGTGGGGTAGCGAGGTGGGTGGCATTTCAAAGTTGATTTAAATTAATTAAAAAAAAGTGACATTTTCGGAAAACATTTTCGTCAAATTTGCCAAACAACTGAAAACAAGACCATGATATTTTACAAGAAAACATTTTACATGGAAATCTTTTTACATGAAAACATTTTACAAGGAAACCTTTTTACATGAAATCATTTTACATGAAAACATTTTCCGGAAAATGTTTTACGCGAAACAAACGTAGCCTTAGTTATCCAAAATTTGAAATTTTGAGTTATAATTAACTTACAAGGGGATTCATGACAGAATAGGATAATTAGTATACTAAGGCTCCGTTTGTTTCGACGTAAAATGTTTTCCGGAAAACGTTTTCTGGAAAATGTTTTTCTGTAAAATGTTTTCCTGTAAAATATTTTACGGAGGTAGAGCGTAAAATGTTTTACGGAGGAAGGGTGTAAAATGTTTTCGGGTGTTTGGTAAAACGACTCATATTTCACAAGGTGACCTACCCCACCCCCCACCCACCCACCCCCCCAAAATTTTTTTTTTTTTTTTTTTTTGTAATCGCCCCCCACTACCCCTGCTACCCCACCCCCACCCACCCCCCAAATTTTATTTTTTATTTTTTTTTGTAACCGCCCCACCCCCTGCCTACCCCCCACCCCCAATTTTTTTTTTTTTGTAATCGCCCCACTGCACTTTGCTGCCCCCAAAAAATTTTTTTTTTTTTTTTATGTCCTTACTACCACTTGCCTGCCACTTCCCCCCAAAAAATTTTTTTGGGGGAGGCAAACAGAGCGGCAAAGCATTACAAAAAAAAAAAAAAAAAAAAGAGAGGAGGGGTGGAGGAATGGGGTAGGCAGCGAGGGTAGGGGCGTTACAAAAAAAAATTTTTTGGGTGGGGGGTGGGGTGCGAGGTAGGGTAAGCGATTACAAAAAAAAAAAAAAAAAATTTTTTTTTGGGGGGTGGGGTGAGTGGGTAGGCGGGGAGTAGGGGCGATTACAAAAAAAAAAAAAAAAAAAGATTGGGGGGGTGGGGGTGGGGTAGGCGGGGGTAGGGGCGATTACAAAAAAAAAAAAAAAAAAAAATTTTGGGGGTGGGGGGGGTAGGCAGAGTAGGGGCGATTACAAAAAAAAAAGGGGGTGGGGGTGGGTGAAGGGGGTGGTAGGCGGAGTAGGGGCGATTACAAAAAAAAAAATTTGGGGGGTGGGTGGGGGTGGGGTAGGCGGGGGTAGGGCGATTACAAAAAAAAATTTGGGGGGTGGGGGGTGGGTGGGGTAGGCGGGGGTAGGGGCGATTACCAAAAATTAAAAAAAAAAAAAAAATTGGGGGGTGGGATAGGCAGGTGGGTGGTTGTACCGGGCGTAATATGAGTTGTACATTAAGGCCTCCATTTTCCGAAAAATGTTTTACTTAGGACAAGGTCAGTAGGTCGTTTTACTTAGGAAGGGCGTAAAATGTTTTCCGGAAAACGTTTTACTTTGGCAACCAAATAGCGGAAAACGAGTTATTTTCCGGGGGCTAACCAAACACCGTAAAACAGGTTATTTTCCGGAAAATGTTTTACGGTGAAACAAACGGAGCCTAAGGGTGAACAATGTGTTGAGATTCGATTAACATTCCCAAAGACTCTTGAAAGGATTCATGACCATGTGGTTAAGTCTTTTGATTTTTCCACTGAGAATATTCTTTGAACTAAACTTATCATTGAGGGATAAGTAGTTCATTGAATATTTAATTAATCTTCTATCTCTTTTGACATCTATAAATAGGAGAGTCTTGAAAGAGATTGATATCCTACAACGAAGTGGTAGTGTTGTAAGGTAGAAAGTGTTAGCATAGCCTACAATTTATAGAGAGAAATTGTAAGCTTTTGCATTAGAGAGGATATTCAAGAGTATTGAGAGGAAGAGTGTCTATTCTTGTAATATTGAAAAAATTATAATATTGTTTATTGGTGGAATAGGCTTTAAGCCGAACCACGTAATATTGTGTGTCCTTTTTCTTTGTTTTGTGTGGGTGTTTACCGTTTGGTGTCTTTTGTGCGAATTCTCTTGTGGGAGATCGATCCTAACAATTGGTATCAGAGCTCAGTGGAAGAGGGGAATTCGCATCATCAAAAGTTAGTCAAAAAATTGAAGAAAAAGATTGCAGATTTTGGTTCGGATTTTTCAGCGCAGCGGTAGGAAAATTGGCGTAGCGTTTTCGTTAACCATTGGATCATGCTGAATTTTGGTGTGTATATTGGGGACTCATATATCTACGATCTGAACGGTGGAGATCAGATTATGAGGTTCCCTGTCACCGGGAATTGAAGTCGGACAGCAGCAACAGTTTTTTGAAGAAATTTGTATTTTGGGAATATGAATTGCGATCAATCAAAGTATCAAGTCCCGATCTTTGATGGGAAGATGGATTTCACCGAATGGAAAATGACAATTCAAGATGTGTTGGTTTAACAAGGTCTTGATGAAGCCTTGAAAGAGGACAAGCCGGAGGGAATGAAAGACTCAGATTGGGCGAAAATTAAGAAAAGAGCTTCGAGCACGATAAGGTTAGCTCTTACTCCTGAAATTAAATATAGTGTTTTGAAGGAGACAACACCGAGAGATATTTGGGAGAAGCTTGCAAGTATTTATGCATCAAAATCGTTAACAAATCGTTTGTTCTTGAAAATGGATCTTTATTGTTTAAAGTTTGATGAAGGGGTAGTTTGCATGACCATATAAACTCTTTTAGTTAACTAGTATGTAGGTTGTCGAATGTTGAAGAGGCAATTCAAGACGAGGAACAAGCCTTATTATTATTATTGTCTTCATTATCCAAGTCCTATAAGCCATTTGTGCGGACGATGTTGACAGGTAGGACTATTTTGACGCTTGATGACATCGTTAAAGCGTTGAGGGATAATGAGAAAATGATAAGGAGTGATAGCTTCTCAAATGGAGAAAAAGTACTAGTTGCGGGAAATTCTCAAAGAGGGAGGAGTTATAATCGTGAAGGCACAAAAGGGAGGTCAAGGTCTAAATCAAGAGGGGAAAGAGACATGAGTTCCGTTGAGTGCTTCTATTGTGGAGAGCTTGGTCATAGGCAAATGCGTTGCCCGCAATTTCATGAAGATCTAAAGAGCATGCGTAATTGTAAAGGAAAGAACAAAATTGATAAGGAGGATGTCAATTCAGTTGAGAGTGAAGATGAGGCTCTTATGATAGAGATTGCAACTAGTGTTGATACAAGCAAAGAGAAGAATTCTAAATGGGTGTTAGATTCTGCTGCATCAGTGCATATATGTAATGATCGAGACATGTTTGACTCATTGTGATTGGGAGGAAAACTTGGAGAGATTAAAGTGGCAAACAATCAAAAGTTGAAGATTGAAGGTATTGGGAGTGTACGCTTCAAGCTTCATAATGGGATTGTGAAGACCGCTTTAAATGTGAGGTATGTTCCTGGTGCAACTGCAAGCGTAATTTCACTTGGAGTATTGACGTCTCGTGGGTACAAGTTTGTTGGCACATCAAGATGGTGTAACGTGTACAAGGGGAGACGTATGATGCTAAGGGAAAAGAAAAAGGAGAGTAGCAACCTTTTCTACTTGAACTTTTTTTGTGGGGATAAGGGGGGGGGGTGTGGTGTTTCTGCTCTTCTCCCTTTCCTCCCACGGGGTGCAACTGAATTGTAGAAAAATACTCCCGTGTCATAGTTTAAATGAAACTTGAGGAATATTTTATATTATTTTTAATTATTTTAATAAAAATTTGTATTTTATTATTATAAATAAGAGTTGGTCTTATAAAAAACGCGTTTTTCCTGGCACTTAGAAAAAACGTGTTTTGTGTTTCCCCGTTTGTGCCAGTGCCAGTTAAACAAAGCGCCAGTGTGACAAAGTGCCAGTGCATGTATAACAAAGTGCCAGTGAAAAAAGTGCCAGTACCAGTTTAACAAAGTGCCAGTGTAAGCGCGCGACACTTTGTTAAGCGCGCTGGCGCACACGGCGCTTTATATACATGGGCGACGGTCTTCACACTGGCACTCTGTTACACTAACACTGGCACTTTGTTACACTAACATTTTTGCTGGCTCTCAAAAACACAAGCACTGACATTCAAAAACACATGCATTGGCATTCAAAAACACATGCACTGGCACTCAAAAACACATACACTGGCACTCAAAAATACTGGTAATCATTTTTGCTGGATCTCAAAAACACAAGCACTGGCATTCAAAAACACATGGACTGGCATTTGAAAACACATGGACTGGCATTCAAAAACACATGAACTGGCATTTGAAAACACAAGTACTGGCATTCAAAAATACATGGACTGGCATTTGAAAACACATGGACTGGCATTTGAAAACGCATACACTGTCACTCAAATTCCCATACACTGGCACTCAAATTCCCATCTGTCCAACATAACCCAGACATGATCTCCATTCTCCCTATCTCAGATCTATCAATTTGATACACTCAAAAGGTCCGTACCGAAGTTCTTTGGAAATCTCGGATCTAACGACAAAAATCAACCGGAGTAAGCAGCCGCAAACCATGAATCTGGTAACCTAGAATCTTCTCCCTTCTTTATTAATGGCGGTGGTATCAAGGTTAGTTCACCATTTCTCCAATTCCTTGCTAATCGCTGCTTAAACTTTCTGGTGATGTCAGAGTCGGTGCTGGATTTTGAGTAGAAATCGAGGACGGAGACGAGTTGAGAGTGGCCGGAGAGGATCAGGGGTTGGGGAGAGGAAACTGGTGGTGGAGGAGGAAACCGGTGGTGGTGGTGAGAACGCCATTTGCGTTTAGAGAGAGAGAGCTCGTGAGGAAACCGTTTAGAGAGAGAGAGCTCGTCGTGAGGAAAACACGTTTTTTTCAAAGTTTGAAAAAAAACGCGTTTTTTACAAGTTTTTGGCTATAAATAAAAGTTATAATTATGTATCAATAATAAATTCTATTTTTTTTTATTAAAATAGTTAAAAATAACTTAAATTATTCCCCAATAGTTCATTCAAACTAAACTAAATTAAGAATCAAAAAGAGAAAATGACTCTTTTACTCCTTTACATTAAATAATGCAACGTAGTTCTTAATGTTTAAAACACATCATCATTTCATTAAAAAAATAACACCGTTAGTTAAAAAAGAATTTAATTGCATTATTTGATAACCAATTAAAAAGTGCGTTGCATTTTTTAGACACTAAGAAATATCTTACATTATTTGTTACATTATTTAATGCAAATGGTTAAATTACTTGTGTTGTTCGATTGGCAAAAAACCAACAAATGAAAAAAGGGTTTGGGGACGGAAAAAGCTTACCTTTGTTCCTCCCCTCCCTCCTCAAAATTTTCAAATCGACCAAAAAAAAAAACACGTTCGACAAAACATAGGAGGGTTTGATAAGTGATCAATGGATATTGTTTTGAAACCGGTGGTACTTATATTCACTCTCTATTTGTATCAACAATGGCTGTAAGCTTTTTTTCGTACGCTTACTTATATGATTTACATTATTCGTTTCTGATTTGGGAATTCTTTCTTTGGAACCCTTTATGCCCATGAACTGTTTGATAAAATGTCTAAAAGAAGAGAGCCCATTTTAAGGTTTTGTTGTTCATTAGATGTGATTCTGAAATCAGACTTTTTTTGATGTCAATTGTTCGGTTTTTGTAAGCATGTTAGAGGGTTGTTGCAGAAAAATGTGGAGTTGTAGAAGAAAACTTAAATTTATACAGACTCGATGATATTCGTACTCCTAATGTTGTACCTATTGCTGAGATGACTAAAACTTATGTTTACTTTGTGGAAAGAGATGTGATACCTAGTTAATAAAACTGTTTTATCTGTTGGTGAATTATGATATACATAATCAAAATTAATATTCTACCCGGTGCCAATATTATTCTTCAACCCAGTAGCAAAACTTGTTATACCTTAACAAAACTTCTAACTAGTTCTAAGAAATGTTATACCTAACAAAAGTTAATGTTCTACTTAGTGGCAATACCTAACCAAAATTGATGTTTTACCTAGTGACAAGAGATGTTGTACCAACCAAAATTAATGTTATACCTAGTGGCGAAATAGGGAGCATATTATTAGATGAGCATATTATTGGAAATCACAGATTACAAATCTCTAATCTAGTGCACGAATTTTGATCACAAAATTCACAACCGTGCAAACCCTAGATCTAGAAATATTAGATGAGCAATTGAATCTAAACCTAGAATTATAGATCTTTGTCTCATTAGGATTAATTCTGAACTACTGAATTAAATTAGGGATTAAATTAGGAGAGAGGAGAGTGTTTATATTTTTCCTAATTAACCTAGTCTAATTTTGATACGGAACGAGTACAATCCTTATTGCATAAGGAGAATAACTTGCTGAAACATGGTCAATCTGCTGACCACGAAACAAGGCCACAGCCCTTGACCCACCTGCCAGCACAAGGCCCATTTTGGCCAGCCAAAAGCTTAGGCGCCTAAACCATGCTCAGCCAATCTTGCTGTTTTTCAGGTGCACACTCCATGTATGTGAGCACTCAATTTCAATTTCCAGAAACTTGTCCCTCGTCCAAGTCAATCCAACTGCGTTGTACTCGTTCCAAGCCAGGAATTACTATTTGATGCTACACAGAAAAATGTGTTGTACAAGAGCTGAACACTGAGCTGCTCAAGAGGATACTCCGGCTGGTCTTCTTGGGATGGTCCACCTTGACTCCTACACACAAGCAAACAATGGTGAACTAAACCGGGGGTGGCTCCGGTAAAACCCTTCCGGCGTGAGAATCAGTAACTGTTTTCGGGAGATAAAAGAGTATTAATGGAGATGGTAGAGAGAGAGTTTAGAGAGGGATGGATCAGAACTTACCAAATAATGTTGCATCTCACGTTTTTATATCATCACACAATGTAGGCCATACCCCTAGATGACACGTGTCAGTCATCCCTAGCTTTTGGGTCAACCACCCTTGAAGTGGGTAAGAAAGTACTGTTAATCATGTCACATCAAACTGTTGATCGTTATGGGGGATATCCACGTGTCAACGTCACAATCACTCATTGCTTTGTCAGTCATGGTTGTCGCCTGGCGACATTCCATTTAAAGGAGCAATGCCGGGATAATTGCCTAGTCTAACCCATACATTTGTCGCCCACGGGCTAAAAATATCAGGCCACTTCTCGTCATGAATGCTTCCCGCATATCGCCTACTCTCGCGCCCGGGCACGTCCTTGTCGCAGATTACAATTCTCGCCTTCCAAGGAAAAGTACCTTTTATTTTACACTCTATTTTTCTTTACCACCCTGACATGTATGGCCCAACTATGGCCCACTAAACCCATTGCACTGTTCAAACCCAACCCATATCTCCCAATCACTTCACTATTATTTGCTAATTTAATCCACTAAATTAGGCGTCCCCAATTTCAAAGGCATTAAACCCAACATGTTGGAGCCAGAGCAGATGCTTGTAAACAAGAGCAACTAGCGCATCAGTGTTGTCTAAGTTCAGTATTGTGTGCAAAGACAAATTATACATAGTACATATGTATGACCCAAAAATAAATTGAACTTGAATGTCCCATTAGTTGAGTGTTTGATTAGTTCTCCTTGTCCCTTTTTGTTATTTGGCCCTACTCACATTGCATAATATACTTAAATATAATTTTGGACCAATTTCAAATAGGATCATTATTTTTCAAAGAATTTACTGGATCTTCTACTTCAATGAGAACTCTTCCATCCAATTGAATACGGTGCGCAACTGCGTAAACCCCTATATCTATATATATATTCTTAACTATGTTTTGTGAATCCTGAAAAAAAAAACGTTTGAACCTGATGTTGTTTGAGGCACTCTTTGTCTCCGTTTTTTCAACTAATTGATGTTGCACATCTTCTTAATCAGTTTGTTGGACATATAAGTACTCCATGTTAAGTTGCTTGCCATTCTTTGCTTCCAAAACTACTATGAACTTTTGTAGTCAGCGTGGGAAAGATCCCAAGATTTGGAAAAACCAACTTCATATGTGTAATAAAGATTATGACTTGAAATAATTGAGTGGTTTTGTTGTTATCTACCTGTTCATGTTGCCAGAAAATGTACTGAAAAATCTGGGCTTTCTCCGACAGCTAACGGAACTGAGAAGTGTCTTTTGTTGTTGTTATTGTGCTAGGACTGAAGAATTCGATAAGCTTAATGCTTTGCTGATAGTTTCACAGTGGAGTGTACGGATATTGCTACAAAACTCAAAAAGATATTTGTGATCAGGTTAGTTGCTTTTACAACATTTCTCAATTTATTGTTGCTCTATCATCACCCTGTCGCGTGATTGGCCGAGATCCAGTGACGGATCCAGGAATAAATAAGAGTGGATGCACAAAAAATGTTATTAGTGGGAATCGAACATAAGCCATTTAAATGTTAAAGTAAAACGCTAACCACTGTACTAGAAATACTTGTATGAACTGGATAAACTGGAACCCAGTCTACATACTGTAGGTCCGCCTCTGGTCGAGACAATCTCTACAATAATTAACAATTTTGAAACACTTAATAAAAGTGCATATGTAATTAAGTACTCCCACTGCTCCTAAAGGAGTGTTTAGTTTCGAATTTCGATATATATATATTAATTTATGGTATTGCACATATATTATACCATGATATTTGTTAATTGTGCATTTAGTTTTTTTTATTTTTTTTAAATGGATGCAAATCATTTAGGGCTGGAGCTTACTATTCTTTGATGACTTACTCAAACACTACTTGGATTATATATTAGAAAGGGGAAGCTACCAAGAAACTCCCTTAGATGTTGACTTTGGGAAAGCATCTATCTATATTAGATATTAGGAAGTCCGGAACCTCTGTTATGTACGGTTCATTGTCATTTCTTGTGGCTTACGGCCAAGATTTGGCCACACTCTGTCCGCCGAGCATTATCTCAACCAAATCAATCTCACCCATCTACTAAGCTCTCCATTGTGGATCGCTCTCGGTATTTACCTCGCCAAACACGGGGTTGCAGCTGGAAAGAATAATTCCTTAGGCCCCGGATATTATATTAGCAAGGGGAAGCTAGCAGGATTTTTTTTTATAGGTTTTGCCAAGGTCGTCCATCTCCTGTATTTAACAATACCCAATGGACACCACATATTAGCAAGGGGAAGCTACGAAGAAACTATCAAAGATGTTGACTTTGGGAAAGCCTCTTCCATCCATTTTCAATGCTGGTTCTGATTTTCTCCTTAGGATTGTAACTCTGTTATATGAGGTCAATTTTTTCTTTGGAGAGAGAGAGAGAGAGAGAGAGAGAGAGAGAGAATGAATGGAGGGGGCGATAATGCTCATTTTACCATTACTATTATTGATAACGGCGCTGAAATGATAATGGCAGAAAGAATGCAACAGATGCCAAGGCTATTGAAAAGTTCAGCGGGTAATAGTGCCTGTTGCATATTCAAAGTCCCTCAAAGTCTTGTAGAAATCAACATGGAAGCATACCAACCTCAAATCGTCTCAATCGGACCTTACCACCATGGCAAAGATAATCTCAAGATGATGGAAGAGCATAAATGGAGATTTCTCAAAGAGTTCTTGGAACGAGCAGATTCAACCATTGGCAAGTACCTAAGTATTGTGGCATTATTGGAGGATAAAATTAGAAATAGTTATTCGGCGATGATTGATTATAACTCTCGTGATCTTGTTCAAATGATGGTACTTGATGGTTTCTTCATAATCGAGCTACTTTGTAAAGTTGGAAGATTTGCTTCAACTAGTGAAGATGATCCAATCTTTACCATTGCATGGGTGCTCCCTTTTCTCATGAGAGATCTTATTCGACTTGAGAATCAACTTCCCTTCTTTGTTCTCCAGAAGTTGTTTAACGAGTCTAAATCTTCAAGAAAAGATTCTTGTCCATCCCTTCAAATACTAATTCTCAACTTCTTCAATTATGTCCTAGCCAGGCCGAATCAAGTGATAGAGAAGTGCAAACTCATGGAAGGTAAACATATTCTTGATTTTTATCGCATGGGTTTTACTGCCAACAAATCGTCACGTCCAATCGTCAAGAAAATTGGCGAAAATTTGATCCTTAGTCCTTTTCTTAAAGTCATCCCCTCTGCAACCAAGCTCCATATCTCAGGTGTCATTTTCAAGCCAAACCTGAGCTCTGATACCCTCTTGGATATAAAGTTTCAAAACGGACAGCTCGAAATCCCACACATAACATTGGACGATTTCATTACCGTTCTCTTCCTCAACTGTGTTGCGTTTGAACAATCTTACATACATTGTTCAAAGGACATCACTGCATATGTTACATTCTTGGGATGTCTAATTAACACCCCAACTGACTCATCCTTCCTATGTGACCATAAAATCATCGAAAAATACCTTGGGACGGACCAGGAAATTGCTAGGTTTTTCAACAATGTGGGCAAAGATGTGGCATTTGATATCGAGAATAATTATCTTTCGGGGTTGTTTGAAGACGTGAATAAGTATTCTATGAACGGTTGGCATGTCGTGTGGGCGGGGTTTAAGCACACCTATTTCGACACCCCTTGGTCTTTCATCTCTGCATTTGCTGCTCTTTTGCTCATAATTTTGACATTCATTCAAGCATTTTTTGCTCCTCTTGGATACTTTCATTATCGGCATTAAGACAGTTCTGGTAATGTTTTGTTGCAGCCATTGTTTCCTATAGTGCAAATTTGGCAACTATTTCATAAACTACTTGTAGATAATTGTAATTGCTCAACATTATACTCCACTTTAAAAATCCATTTTTGAAAGTTATTTTCTTTAATTTTTATTTTAAGCATTTGTATTTCTTATGATTTGTGTTATAATTTTGTAGATTTACTCACTTGTATTTCTTTTTAATTTTGTACTCCCTCCGTCCCTACATGTTTGTCCAATTTGACTTTTCAAACATTTTAATTTAGTGATTTTGAAGCTTTAATTTTGGTTATTTTTACGAACGCTTTGAAAATTATTGATAATATATACCGCCGTTATGTAATACTCCATCCCTAAATGTTACAAGTTTTGAATATTTAGTGATTTTGAAGCTTTAATTTTGGAAATGAGACTAACTTTTTGAGATAAAGAAAAAAGGGAAATGGGACAAACATTTAGGGACGGAGGGAGTAGTTTTTATGCAATATCTTATGATTTGTAGATAACTGTAAAGGCACAAAGTTATATTACTCATATCACTCTATCAATCTATCTCGTAAATGTTCTCACTGTAATTTTGTGTAATTTTGATGGTCAACTCAATTAAATTTTGTTAGAAATGGGTTTTAGAAACGAGGTTTGATCAAGTTTTGACCCAATTTTCAAATGGGTTTCATTTATTGATTAATGAAATAAGTTACAAAATTATAATCTACATTTGTTGTAGATTAAGAAAATGCATTTATTTACTCAAAACCATTTCCGGGTGAATGAGAAATTAATAGCTAAAGATTGTAACTTGAAATGGGAAAATGAAGAGTTTATGGGATATAAAGAGTTATCCCACATTGCTTAAAGATAGAAAGTAAAGCAAGTCTATAAGTGAATGCAAACAAGGAGGAGGCATCAAGTTGTTCCTCCTTGGGCCAACCTAGGTGGACCATTGGGCCAACCATGCAAGGTGCAACCCAATTGTGCCAGTTTTATACTAGTTCAATTTGGACCACACCCGCGAAGGGCGGTTTAGGGCGCACGTGCGCATCGTCGCTAGGAGCTATTGGAGCCTTTGATTTTTAGCAAATCGATCAAGGTTCATGGCTCAGGTGCAGTGGTTCGGTTCAGCTTAGGCTCGGATTGGGCTGGGGCGGTGCAATGCATGGGTCTGGTTGGGCCTAGTTCCGTTCAGATTAGGCTGGGCCGGTTCAGGACTGGGTTGGACCGTGGGTCTTGGATCTGGTCCACGCCAAAGGGTTCAAGCTGGGTTCGATGAACAGGTCAAGGATGGAAGGGTTGGAATGGTTCAAAGGAACCAGTTCGAACAGGTGCCGGCAGGTCCAGCAGATCTCCACCCTCCATCAAGATCAGATCCAACGGCTGAAATCCATCAGGTGCTTGTGGTTATTCCCAAAGGGCACCCCAACTCTTCAGAATCTATAAATAGTCCCCAGCAGAATGTCAATTTCATTCATTCCATCATTCAGTGAGTTAGCATTCAATAGCAATTAGAGAGAAAGCATATTGAAGCATAAATATTCCTTTCAAAGTCCAGAAGTTCCAAACAGTTAGTTTGTTTGCCAAAGTCGTTAGTTTGAAGTGCTTCTACTAACGATTGTAAAGTCGTTGCATCTTACGAGGAGATTGTCAGAATACCGTCAGCACCAGTGCGGGGCAATACTTCTTACGGAGATTGTGTCAAACACAAGCCTCGACTTAATTTCAGTTTGTTATTCTGTTCGTTAGTTTTTCTGTTATCTTTTAAGAAGCCGTTACATTTTCTGTTAAAGTTACTAACAAATTTTAACCAAAGTTTTATGAAAATTGATTATTCTTATTGTTGGGTTTAATGCCTTTGAAATTGGGTACGCCTAATTTAGTGAATTAAATTAGTAATTCCTGACTTGGAACGAATACCGTGCAGTTGGACTTCGCAGTTGGATTAAATGAACTTAGACGCAGTTGGATTGAATGAACTCAGACGAGGAACAAAGTGGCTGAAAATTGAGTGCTCGCCTTGAGTGAGCAGTTAAATTTCAGCAGTTACAAAATTGAAAGCTGGAATTAGAATTAGGGGTGCAACTTAAGGTGCTCACCTAAAAAAACAGCAAGCTTGGCGGAGAAAGATGAGCAGCAGTGGGCCTGTTGATCAACTAGGCACTGCCGCCTGATTTGCCGAGCATAGGAATGCCAAGTGGGCTTGTTTGGCTTGTTTGATATCCTTATTCAAGAAGGATTATGTACTCCGTCCAGATCAGGATATTAGGGAGTAGTATAAACACTGTTCTCTCTCCTAATTTATTTAGCAGTTAAATCTAATTTCTAGTGTGATTGAGATCAATAATTTTAGGTGGTTCAGGAGTTCAATTACTTATCTGAAATTTTAGATCTAGGGTTTGCACAATCAAAAATTTTGTGACCAAAATTCGTGCACTAGAATTAAAGGAAGGAAATAATAACATACTTTCCGAAATAAAACGAAAGAGTTCAAAATCTAATCAGATATAAATGATCTACTCTGCTCCCTGAACATTTTGATATAGTCGAATTGAAAAACGGACTAGTATTGAATTTATGGTGAATTTTTGAGTGAAAACCCAATCATAGTATTAGAATAGAGGAAAGGATTTTTTTTTTAAAATATTCCATTTTAAATCCATATTTACCTAAATGACTCAAGGGAAAATTTATGTACCAAAATGATCACATTTTGAGAAATCGGCATTGGTAGTACCGTTTTTGGCTTAAAGTCGGCACTACCAATGCCGATTTTGGTCAGTCAAAAGTCAGCGAGGAAGGCTTAGGCTTAGGATTAATTAATGGTGTTTTGGATTAAGAGAAGTCGGTATTGCCAATACCGACTTCAACTAGGGTTATAGTGAAGTCGGCATTGGCAATACCGATTTCAACCCAACATAAATTCCCTCACAGCCTCTTCTTTCTCATTCTTTCCTAACCATTTCTCTTCTCATTCTTTCATAACCATTTCTCCGTCCATTTCAATTTCAGAGCTCAACATTCTTCAATATTTTGTGAATTAAGCATTATTCAAGGTACATTTTATACTTTTTTATATATTTTGACTGTCGAATGAATTGATATATTTTGATTTGTATAATGTGATTTGTTGTTTTTTTTATATATTTTGATTGTTGAATTAATTTGTTTAGGGAAAAATATGAGTGGACTTCCACTTATTTTCATGTGCTACTGGGGAGGAGATGATGAAAACCCGTTTGGAGATAGTAATCTTGAACAGGGGCCGAAATTTTCCCTTAGGGCAAAAACTCGTTGGAGTTACAAAAAATTGATTAGGAAGTTATATAAGAAAATTGATATAGATCCAAGGGATATTAAATTGAAAGTTATTTGTAGATATCCTCATATTATGGGCAATGGATTTGCAAATTACATTCCGCTTGAAGTCGAAGATGATATGTGTGTGAAAGTCATGTTTGATGTTTCTGCTCAATTAGGTGGGATTGGTAGCTTGCAGTTGTATATTATCATGGATTTTAGACTTGATAATACTGTGCGTTCTGATGAGGTTGAAACACGTGAGGAGCCGATACAAAATGATAACTACCTTGAGAGAGATGCTTTTGGTTTTGAAACACATTGGGAAGAGGAAAGGGAAGTGGAACCGGAAGTGGAAGCAGAAGTGGAAGTGGAAGGGGAAGCGGAAGAGGTAGAGGAACGTGAAAACGATGATGATTCAGATTATGAAAGTCATATCCTTGCAGTAAGTTCTGATGCTGATTCTGGATATGAAGATTGTTCGAGTGCAACTGATAACGAGAATGAGGGTGATGATGGGGAAGGTGGTGATGTAGGAGCACAGATGATTACTTTTCAAGGTGAACCGCAAAATCAAATGTATGGGCACCTTCGCTCTCCATATATGCTGTCCCTGGAAGCAATATGCTGGACCCTGGACACTAAAGTACGACTGCCACTCAACCTGATCCTCAGTCAAATACGCTAGCTGATCTCGATATCCACGCAAGTTGTGGCCGGTAAGATGCGTATGTGATAAGGGACCTTGCCACCTACATATGGAGCAATTTCACATACAAATTAATGTGTAATAATCAAAATCAAGTACATAAAATATTATGTGATTTTAAAATGAATTTATTTTAAAATACCTGCAACCATATGGCAGTAATGCATCCTGAAGAATGACATCTCCACGTGTTCTTACGGGTCGTAGACACAACAACCGTTCCCAAGCCCAAAGCTAAAAAAAACATAAAGAAAAATATTTAGTGTCACGTACAAAACATATTTTCTTCAATAGAATAATATAAGCAAATATAATTGACATACCTGCACAATTGTTAAGAATCCACCACAACATTTCGCATCGGGCTTTGTCGCCACACACAACTCCCGATATAAAAACGCTAACGTAGCACTACCCCAACTGTAGTTCCCAATCGCGTCAACGTTCCTAAGCAGAGGGAGGTACATCAGTTTCACCAAGATATTACTCGTGTCCGGCATCAATAATGACCCTATGGATATCAAAATATAGGCCCGAGTATACTTGATTAATCAATTCGGCATGCGCATTTGCAGGAAGATCCTCCCACTGAGTCAGTTGGTCTATAATCCACTTAATAGACAATCTACCACCCTTCAAGTCTGATTCAAGTGGTCGAATCCCAAGTAACTCCTGACATAATTGGCACCATTCCAACCTATGCATATTGGTTCGGCTATGAATCACAGGCTCCCCGTCTATAGGAAGGCCACATAAAAAGCCAACATCCTGAAGGGTGATGGTCATCTCCCAATGGCAAATGGAATGTGTGCGTCTGCGGACGCCATCTCTCAACTAAAGCCGCTATCAAATGCCGGTCATATTTGAAATGACCTAACTTATAAACACCGTAGAATCCTACTTCTAAAAGTTTGCTCGTATCCTAACATCCAAGTTTGTTGGAAGTTCGGACCGCGCCTAAATCTAATAGTCTCGACTTCTGTCTAGCCCAAATAAAATTTGAACGGTGTTTATCTTGTAATCTTAATACGGAGGGGTCTAGCGGCCTGGATCAACAAATGCTTGGGTTTGGTCCATCTGAAACAAACAACAAAACTATTAAACTAAAATTCGGTGAAAAAAGGGTGGCCCGTTAAATATTTAAGCGAAAAAGGACAATTTTCTCGACGATTTAGTTAAGTTTTTAACGAGAAGATGGCATTTTTTTGATAAAAAGACACAAGCGTTAATTATTAAACTATAATTCGGTAAAAAGCCCATTCTCGTTAAATATTTAAGCGAACAACGAAAAACTCGTTAAATTTTTGACAATACAGTTAAGTTTCTGACATAAACTTAACATTTTCGTTAAATTTCTAACAAAATTCGAATAAATTAAAAATCAAGTTTAATTAAATCTTAATAAATAACCTAACATGTATGTAGGAAACTCAACAAAAATTAACACAAATTATAGAAATAAATATAATTAAAACGCAAATTATAGAAATAAAAATCAACAAAATACTAACCTTATATTTTAAAAACGTGAGTATGAATAACGTTTTTAGGATTTTGAATGTTATTCTTGGTTGGCTTGATGAGATCTTGGTTAGTGTCAATGGCTATGGCTGAGAGATAGAGAGAAGATGAGAGAAGAGAAGAGAAGATGGGAATGAAGGGATGAAGGGAAGGGGAAGGGGATCTGCACGCATGGGATTCTTTAAAGCAAAAGTCGGCACTACCAATACCGACTTCACCCCACTTTTCCAGAAAACGGCATTGGTAATGCCGACTTCACTGTAACCCTAAATGAAGTCGGTATTATCAATGCCGACTTTACTTAAAATTAAAAACTTCGTAATTAAGGCAATTTAACCTCCCATTTAATCCTCCCATTTAATCCTCCCAATTAATCCTCCTCCAATGGCTGACTTTTGACTGACCAAAATCGGCATTGGTAGTGCCGACTTTAAGCCAAAAACGGTACTATCAATGCCGATTTCTTAAAAAATGGTCATTTTGGTACATAAATTTTCCCTTGAGTCATTTAGGTAAATATGGGTTTAAAATGGAATATTTTAAAAAAAAAATCTAGAGGAAAGAAACCATTCTTGGTTGGTCTGATCTCATCAAGCTTTACCAGGAAACATGAAATTGAGGATATATATTGAAGAAATTTTCACTTAAGCTCCTTCAAGAATTGAGTTGTTGCAATTAAATTTCTTAAGTTTAACTTTTACATTTTAGCACCTCAATATATTTTATAGATTTTTAATTAAATTTCAACAATTACTAATTCAACTACACAACCCCTATTAGTTTCAATTAGTCATTAAATAATTCAATTTAATTTATTAACATAGTTAAAAATGTCAAATAAGTTATGAAAAATATTAAAACTTAACACAAGGAAAAATCACAAATAATGTTGTCAAAAGCACGACTCGTGCTTGAGGGCACGAGTCGTTCCCTTCACAACCCACTCGTAATACTAGTCGTGCACAAAATTGCACTCGTGCAGAACAGCGGCATGAGTCATGCTGTCAAGCACGAGTCGTGCTCTGGCCTGAACTGATTTATGCAGTTGAATTGCTGACCCCTGAAGTGCATCAAATATAATGAAATGCATGAATGACATACAACACACGCCACATACACGTGCTCAACACGTGATCAAATAGTGCCTGGTTTTAGGGTCGTTACATGACTAAGCCAACACGTCCCTTTCAAAACACTATGGTCGAAACAGATACAGTTATAGTCGATCAAGTCATCATAGGCGACCTTAGCCTCCAGATCAACCACAACTCGGGGGCCACCAGTGGGGCGATTGCAGCTGAGTTAGATGATATGATCGTCAAAGAAGCTCCACACTTGGAGGCTGAAGAGAGAAGAAGGGTGAGAGAGATCATTGTTGAAACCCTGCAATTCAGAGATGGTATAGAGCTAGAGCCAGTTGATGAGCCGGAAGAAATAGCTGCAAATCCTTCCTACCCACTCATTAGAATAGGGAGACAGTTGTCCCTGAAGAAAGGGCAGAAATAGTCGAGCTGTTGAAAGAAAGCACGGACGTCTTTGCCTGGCGAGTAGAGGACATGTGGGGGATAAAGGAAGAGGTCGCCGTACATCGTTTGGGGGTCAACCCCACCATCAAATTCAAAGAGCAAAGCTGTGGATTTTTGCTCGCGACAAAGAAGAAGCCATTAAGCTAGAGGTAAACAAACTTCTTAGTCCAGGTATCATCAAATGGCAAGTGGAGGATGTGCGTTGACTTTACCGATCTAAACGTAGCTTACCCCAAAGACAGCTACCCTCTACCAAGGATTGACAAGTTGGTCGACTCTATAGCTGGACATGCCACATTGAGTTTCCTCGATGCTTACTCAGGTTACCACCAGATCAAGATGCACGAGGACGACATAGAAAAAACGGCATTCCAAGCTGTTGGAGGTACATATTGTTACGTCATGATGCCCTTCGGGCTGAAGAACGCTGGGGCGACCTATCAAATGATGGTTAACAAGGTCTTTGCA
Organism: Adenophora triphylla var. japonica; assembly: GCA_022495995.1. Classification (NCBI taxonomy): domain Eukaryota; kingdom Viridiplantae; phylum Streptophyta; class Magnoliopsida; order Asterales; family Campanulaceae; genus Adenophora; species Adenophora triphylla. The sequence goes on along the minus strand of JAFEMH010000123.1, from coordinate 76,268 downwards.
AATCAGATTGACCGAAATATGGAGACCTACATCGACGATATGGTCATAAAAACAAAGGTCGGACGTCATGTGGTCGACCTAAGGGAAACGTTCGCCAATCTGCGAGCAAACGACATGAAGTTGAATCCTAGCAAGTGCGTGTTTGGGGTAGCAGCTGGCAAATTCTTAGGGTTCATAGTGTCACAGAGGGGCATTGAAGCCAACCCAGAAAAAATAAAAGCTTTGGTTGAGATGCAGGAGCCGACCTGCATTAAGGAGGTATAGCGACTTGGCAAATTCTTAGGGTTCATCAGTTTTATAACTTCCTGGTTGACAAAGTTAACTCAGAAAGTTGGGGGCCACTGAACGGAATAAAAGTGACGAGCTAAGCCCAACGTACAAAGCCCAAATATTCAGACATTATTACAGCAACATCATCAAGTGAACCGGCCCAATTATTATAAGGCTCATGACTCATCAACAAAGATCAGTCGACCTAGCTCATTGTCCGACCATCATTGGTCCCGACCTAACTTTGTCCGACATACGATCATCTCCTTATACAAATTATATCTGATTATAATACAAAGTCAGGTCGACCTTGATTTACTCAGGCGACCTCGACCTACAAAGGCGTACGTCGACCTAAGACTTTCCATAACTGCCTCCTACAAATTCGGAGTACGTTATGCTGATATTTTCTCCATAATTTATGGGATTCTACACAATCCTACTACAACATCGACTCTTATCAAGGCTATAAATACCCCACATCATCCAATGTTTAAAGGTAATGATTTATTTGCTATTTAATTGATTTCAACACATTCAAATATAGTTTATAAGCTAAACACGTGAAACTTACTCTCACATCGGATGGTCTTAGCCGGAGATCATCCCGACTAGTCGTGTGTTCATTGATTTCAGGTCAACACTAAGAGATCAACCTAATTGCTGGACTAAGACTAATCAACAGGTTTCTTGCATCATCAGAAATCATTGTTTAACCTTCATTGTTAACCAGTAATTTTTTATTTGAATAATTTTAGCTATTACACTTGAGATATACTCCCTCCGTCCCACCTTATTACAAACCATTTTTTCGGGCACAATAATTAAGAAATATTATTAAGATAATGAAAATGTGTGGTAGAAAATGAAGAGAGAGAATGAGTGGAGTTGGTTGAATAAATTGTGTGGTAGAAAATGAAGAGAGAGAATGAGTGGGTGGGGTAGGGTGAATATAAAATAATAAATTTATTTCCATTTTGGACAGTTTGTATTCACGTGGGATGGACCAAAAAGGAAATAAGTTTGTATTCACGTGGGACGGAGGGAGTATATTTATTATAAGTGTACATGTGTGTTTGAGCAATTTTCTAAAATCAACTTTAACCATCCTTATATTTTGTTTTTAGACGAGATTAAAGATCAATGCAATTAGATTGCACTTTGATGGTTAAATTATTAATTTTTAAAAATCGATAGAACCATATTACCATAACAATAACAAATGACAATAATAAATGTTTAGAAATCGACTATCTATGCACATTGAAAGTTTGACCTAAATGGTGGGGCTCGCAATTAGGGCTGTTATACGAAACGAGCCGGTTCAGGCTCAGCTCGTAAAAGCTTGAGTTCGAGTGGGCTCGAGGTGAACTTAAGCTCGAGCTCGAATCAATTTTCAAGCTCGTTTTTTTTTTTTCAGTCGGCTCGTGTTTGGCTCGTATGTTCGACGAGCTTTGATCGAGCTCGTCTCGTTAAGCTCGTTAAAAAGCTCAAATGAATTTTGTCCCCAAATGACTTGTTTAGGCTCGAGATCGATTATAACTCGAATTAGTGCTCGATAAAGCTCGTTTGATTTCAGATTTTTACAAAAAAATAAGTCCAAGCTCGAGTTCGGCTCGTTAATACTCGAGTTCGAGCAGCTCGCGAATAGCTCGCGAAAAGTTCGAAACTCGATTCAATCCGAGCTCGAACAGGCATACTGAGCTCGAGCTCGAGCTCGAGAAAAGCTCGAGCTCGATAACTTTTATACGAGCTCGAGCTCGAAACTTCAAAGCTCGACTCGGCTCGACTTGGCTTGTTTACAGCCCTACTCGCAATTACAAACATTGTCCTAAAAATTACATTCATCAACATATTGACATTTTGACTTATTAACTACTCCTATTAAGCACATTCTTGCAACACATACTCTTAACAAAACCTAACTTTGAAAGATTTCATCCTTCGTAATGTTGTACTGCATAAATGTCATGATTAAATATTGCGTCTCTAGACCTCTTCCACTCCTTTAAGTTAAATTCAATCATAAAAACAACAAAAATAATACACAAACCCCTCAACAAAGGAGGGGAATCACAAGCCCTCAACAAAGGAGAAAAATCACAAGCTCTCACATATATGAAGAGAATAACAACCTCAGAAATACATTGAACATTATTTTAAAACTAGATTTAGAAAAAAAAAAAGATATAAAAATTAAAATCTGATTTCACATTTATCAATTGTAAAACAACAATTAATAAATTTGAAATCGAGTTAAATGAATCAATAAAATGTTGGAAATGGGTAACGGAAAGTTAAGTTTAATTTAACGTTGACCTAGGTTTCTAACGAAAGTTCGTTATTTGTTAACGAAACTAGTTACAAATGATAATCTACATTTGTTGTAGATTATATAACTCATTTATTGTTTCAAAAACCATTTCCGGGTGAATGAGAAATTAATGAAAAAGTTTTGTAATTTAACGAGAGTTATTTAAAGGGTGTTTAATTTGGTTTGATGTGCTCGGCCGAGCAGAGCACAGAAATTGGCCAAAGTCTCTGGACAAGCTTGCTCGGGCGAGGCATATGTCTGCTCGGCCGAGCAGTGTGAATGACACGGCCGTGCAAGTCTATTGACTCGGCCGTGCAGCTTGGTGCTCGGCCGAGCGAGTCCCTCGACTCGGCCGAGCAGATCCTGAACAGTCGCAACTTCAAACAGAAAAGTTGTGTCCTTTCGTGGGAAAAGACACAAACCCCTTAACTCTCTTTATATGCTTTCCCTCCGAATTTCAATTCATTCATACAGTCATTTAGGCCTTCCTACCCTCTAGTAAGATAGATAAACATATTCAAATCATTGGCATTTTGTTGCATCAAATCCTTCAAAGTCCAAAGTTTCAAACATAGTGTTGTTCGCTAGAGTATTTGATTTGGAGTGCTCCTATCATATACTTAAAAGTCGTTTTATCTTACTAGAAGATTGCCATTGAAACCGTAAGCACCTGTGCGGGGCAATAACTTCTTACGGAGATTGTATATAATACAAGACTCGACTTGTCTCATAGTTTTCCAATCTCCGTTACATTTTCTGTCAAGTTTTCAGTTAAGTTCTTGAGAAGCCTACCAAAAGTCCAACAATCGTAAGAAGTTATTTACGCTTCTTCAAGACCTTCAAGAGATGGCAAATGAGAAAGACGTCTCCTCATCCAGTCAATGGAATGTAATGCCTCCTTCTCAAGGTGACGCTACATTCAACAATGTTGCAACCGCTCCTACACCGCATCACCTCGGTCATGGTGAGAAACCCCTGAAATTCACTGGTGTGGATTTCAAGAGATGGCAACAGAAGATGTTATTCTACTTGACCACCCTAAGCTTGTACCGCTTCTTAAAGGAAGATCCTCCGGCGGTGGAAAATGGTGATCCCGACCCTCAAAGGCAAATGGCCAAGGAGGCTTGGGCTCACGGTAATTTTTTATGTAAAAATTACATCCTAAATGGACTCGATGATGCACTATATAATGTGTATAGTACCGTCGAGTTAGCCAAGGCGTTGTGGGACACCTTGGAAATGAAGTACAAGATCGAAGACGCCGGGTCAAAGAAATTTGTCGTCGGTAAGTATCTTGACTTCATGATGGTCGATTCCAAATCGGTAACAACTCAAGTGGATGAATTCCAACTCATTCTATATGGGCTTGATGCCGAGGGGATGATCATGAATGATCCATTCAAGGTGGCCTCTATCATTGAAAAGTTGCCGCCTTCGTGGAAGGATTTCAAGAACTATCTCAAGCATAAACGCAAGGAGATGTCATTGAAAGACATTGTTGTTCGTCTTCAAATTGAAGAGAACAATAGAATCAACGAGGCCAAGGTTGCTAAGGGCAAGATGGAGGCTAAGGTCAATCTCGTCGAGGCTAGCACAAGTGGCACAAAGAGAAAGCATTCCGAAAATGCCGGGAATGCTAAGAAAGGAAAGAAGAAGGGCTCTAAGAAGTTCAAGGGGTCTTGCTATAATTGTGGCAAACCGGGCCACTTAGCAAAAGACTGTCGTCTCCCAAAGAAAGAGGCGAATAATGTTGACCACATGGACCTAGACTTTGCAGCGATGATCTTTGAGGCCAACGTTGCAAACTTGGAGGAGAATCCAAAAGCTTGGTGGATAGATACTGGTGCTACCCGCCATATTTGTGGTAATAAGGAGAGTTTCTCCTCCTATACTCCCATCTCCGGAAGAAAGCTCTACATGGGAAATTCTGCGACCTCCGATGTTCAAGGCATTGGAAACGTGATATTGAAGATGACTTCCGGAAAAGAAGTAACCTTGTTGGATGTGCTGCATGTTCCAGACATCCGTAAAAATTTGGTGTCCGGCACTTTGCTTAGTAAGGCCGGTTTTAGACTAGTATTTGAATCCGACAAATTTGTATTAACCAAGAATGGTTTATTTCTTGGAAAGGGTTACCTCGAGGAGGGCCTTTTCAAGATGAATGTAATGAACGTGATCCGCCGAGGTGCGATGAATAAAAATTGTGTTTCTTATGTTTATTTGTCGGAAAGTTCTAATTTATGGCTTGATAGATTAGGACATGTAAACCTCGATACCATTAAGAAATTAGCGAGACAAGATTTAATCCAAATGAATAAATCCGACTCGACTAATAGGTGTGAAGTTTGTGTTGAGGCAAAAATGACGAAGTCGCCATTTAATGCAATAGAAAGAAACACGACTCCTCTTGAATTAATTCACACCGATATATGTGATTTAAAACTTGTGCAAACTCGAGGAGGTAAAAAGTATTTCATTATATTTATAGATGATTGCACAAAATTTTGTTATGTCTATCTCTTAAGAAGTAAGGATGAAGCCTTAGTGGCTTTTGAGACTTATAAGAAAGAAGTTGAAAATCAACTTAACTTGAAGATTAAGAAAATTAGAAGCGATAGAGGTGGAGAATATGAAGCACCGTTTGAAGGACTATGTTGGGAATCCGGCATAATTCATCAAACCACGGCTCCATATACCCCTCAATCTAATGGAGTTGCTTAACGCAAAAACCGTACTCTCAAGGAAATGATGAACGCGCTTTTGATAAGTTCAGGCTTACCCGACAACCTGTGGGGGGAAGCCATACTCACTTCTAATTATGTTCTTAATAAAATACCCAAGAAAGGTATTGATAAAACGCCCTACGAATTATGGCATAATCGTAGACCATGTTATAAATACCTTAAAGTGTGGGGGTGTTTGGCCAAGGTTGAAGTACCTAAGCCAAAACAAGTCATGATTGGTTCAAAGATCATTGACTGTGTTTTTATTGGATATGCCAATAATAGTAGTGCCTATCGCTTTATAGTGCATAAATCAGACATTCCTGATATACATGTAGGAACTACTATAGAATCAAGGAATGCAGTATTCTTTGAAAATATCTTTTCGGCTAAGGACAGGAAAGATATTGGTTCTAATAAGAGAACACATGAATCTACAATCGGTCCTTCTCAAATAGAAGATGAAGAACCGAGACGTAGCAAAAGGACAAGAGAGGAAAAGTCCTTTGGTCCTGATTTTCTATCTTACATGTTAGAAAACGAACCAGCAACTGTTAAAGAAGCTTTATCCGGTCCGGATAGTTCGTTCTGGAAAGAGGCTATTAACAGTGAAATAGAATCCATAATGCTCAACAATACTTGAGAATTAGTTGATCTCCCTCCAGGTTACAAACCATTAGGTTGCAAATGGATCCTTAAAAGGAAGTATAAGGCGGATGGATCAGTCGATAAGTACAAAGCTAGGCTAGTTGCCAAAGGCTTTAGACAGAAAGAGGGATATGATTTCTTCGATACATACTCCCCTGTCACAAGGATCACATCTATTCGGGTTCTCATAGCTATTGCAGCAGTGCATAATCTTGAGATACACCAAATGGATGTGAAGACTGCTTTCCTAAATGGAGAACTTGATGAAGAAATTTACATGGAACAACCTGAAAGGTTCGCAGTTCCCGGTAAAGAAAGAAAGGTGTGTAAACTCGTAAAGTCTTTGTATGGACTGAAATAAGCACCTAAACAATGTCATGAGAAGTTCGATAGAACCATGTTATCGAATGGATTCAAGATTAACGAATGTGACAAATGTGTCTACATTAAAGGAACATCCGAATCATTCGTTATCGTTTGTCTTTATGTAGACGACATGCTCATAATGGGAAGTAGTCATGATTTGATCATGAATATCAAAGGCATGTTAAAAAAGAACTTTGACATGAAAGACATGGGATTAGCTGATGTAATATTAGGGATAAAGATCTCTAAAACATTTGAAGGATTAGTTCTTTCACAATCCCATTACCTAGAGAATGTTCTTCGGAGATTCAATGTCTTTGATGACCCTCCGGCTAAGACACCGGTAGACTTGGCTCTACATTTAGCCAAGAACAAAGGGGAATCAGTTTCTCAACTGGAATATGCAAGAATAATTGGTAGTCTAATGTACTTAACGAATTGTACACGTCCAGACATTGCATATTCAGTGAGCAATCTAAGTAGGTTCACAAGTAATCCTAGTACTGATCATTGGAAAGCACTAATGAGAGTACTAAGATATTTAAAGTATACATTAAACCATGGGATACTTTATAAGAAATATCCAGCAGTATTAGAAGGATACTGTGATGCCAATTGGATATCGGACACAAAAGACTCTAAATCCACGAGTGGATATGTATTCACAATGGGTGGAGGAGCCGTGTCATGGAAATCCTCCAAACAGACATGTATAGCCAGATCCACGATGGAGTCTGAGTTTATCGCTTTAGATAAAGCTGGGGAAGAAGCAGAATGGCTTAAGAACTTCCTGGAGGATATTCCTTGTTGGAGCAAACATGTGCCTGCTGTACTAATACATTGTGATAGTCAATCAGCAATTGGAAGGGCAAAAAATGGTATGTACAATGGTAAGTCTAGACATATTCGTCGTAGACACAATACCATTAGACAGTTGATCAAGAATGGCGTTATCACTATTGATTATGTAAAGTCATGTGATAACTTAGCGGATTCGTTTACCAAAGGTATAAATCGAGATCAACTGTATAAACTGTTAAGGGAAATGGGTTTAAAACCCACAACAAAAGAACTTATAGCGGACACTCAACCTTGAGAAATGGAGATCCCAGGCCCTTGGTTCAATGAGACAACCAAGTTATAAGTTCTAGTAGAATTACTTGGAAACAACAACTCGATTTATTAACCTGGAGATGTTGAATACTTATTCCCAGAACATTCAAGTACAAGCACATGCAGCAGTGGTTAGGATAAGTTGAGAAAACTTTTAATGATTTCTATACCTACGGGTGGAGTAGTGCATGATACTCCTTATAGTGAGAATCACCTATATAAGCGAGAGGTAATTTGGCCGCCTCTAAATGAACGCTTATGAATGAGATATGGTCCAGGACCGAAATGGACAAAACGTGAGAACAACAATTGTTAGAGCTGTTATTATGTGAGTATTATTGTCTTGGTATACATCCGACAGTCACTGGTTCAAAGCGACTCGCTACCAAATGGCTAGTATATCCGATAATATTTCACTAGGGAGGATTCAAGGCCACAAACTATCTATCCCGATGTAATAATAGTTTGCCGGAACTTTGGACGAAGTTGCATTCATGCATTAATTGTCATTCATGTGGGGGATTGTTGAAAATGAGTAACGGAAAGTTAAGTTTAACTTAACGTTGACCTAGGTTTCTAATGAAAGTTCGTTATTTGTTAACGAAACTAGTTACAAATGATAATCTACATTTGTTGTAGATTATATAACTCATTTATTGTCTCAAAAACCATTTTCGGGTGAATGAGAAATTAATGACAAAGTTTTGTAACTTAACGAGAGTTATTTAAAGGGTGTTTAATTTGGTTTGATGTGCTCGGCCGAGCAGAGTCCTTGACTCGGCCGAGCAGAGCACAGAAATTGGCCAAAGTCTCTGGACAAGCTTGCTCGGGCGAGGCATATGTCTGCTCGGCATAGCAGTGTGAATGACACGGTCGTGCAAGTCTATTGACTCGGCCGTGCAGCTTGGTGCTCGGCCGAGCGAGTCCCCTGACTCGGCCGAGCAGATCCTGAACAGTCGCAACTTCAAACAGAAAAGTTGTGTCATTTCGTGGGAAAAGACACAAACCCCTTAACTCTCTTTATATGATTTCCCTCCGAATTTCAATTCATTCATACAGTCATTTAGGCCTTCCTACCCTCTAGTAAGATAGATAAACATATTCAAATCATTGGCATTTTGTTGCATCAAATCCTTCAAAGTCCAAAGTTTCAAACATAGTGTTGTTCGCTAGAGTATTTGATTTGGAGTGCTCCTATCATATACTTAAAAATTGTTTTATCTTACTAGAAGATTGCCATTGAAACCGTAAACACCTGTGCGGGGCAATAACTTCTTACGGAGATTGTATATAATACAAGACTCGACTTGTCTCATAGTTTTCCAATCTCCGTTACATTTTCTGTCAAGTTTTCAGTTAAGTTCTTGAAAAGCCTACCAAAAGTCCAACATAAAAAATGATCAAGAAAATTAGATTAAAATTAATAATGAAGAAAGGCTATGGAAGGATCAGAAGAAGATGAAAGTTTTTGTTCAAGCAAGAAGAAAGAAATTTTTTTGATACGGAAACACGGTTTTTTGACTTTTGCTTCCCAGGTCGGACATTTGATGTTAAAGATTAGATCCGAAAACCATTGGAAGTTGAACGAATAAAAACTCAAATTCAATGTGCATCTAAATTAACATGAAATATATATACTCACTCTGTCTCGCTACAAATCGCACATTTTTTATTTTGGGCGTCCCATTACAAACCGTACACTTCCTAAAATGACAAAGAATCTTTACTATTCCCTCCACTCATTCTTTCTCCTACATTATTTTAATACTCACAACACCATTATAATTTACTATTCCCTTCACTCATTCTCTCTCCTATTTTACTTTTACACTCACAACATTTATATCATTATTTTTTTCCTTAATTCCCGCATAAACAATAACAGCGCGGTTACTAGCGGGACGGGAGGAGTATATATATATAGGGATTTGTTAGGATACCCATAATAGGAGTATCCTAACAATTTCTAATAAGTGGCTCATTATTTTTGGATAAAAATGCCCTTTCATCTTGTACATGAACTTAAAATAAAGAAGGGGTATATTGGTATTTTAGGCACCAGCAGCGCCTGAATATCAACAACCCCTGGAAATCAGCAGCGCCCGGGTATCAGCAGCGCCCTGGGAATCAGCAGCGTGCCTAAAATACCAAAATATCCCTTCTTTATTTTTAGTTCATGTACAAGATGAAGGGACGTTTTGATCCAAAAATAATGGGCCACTTGTTAGGATACTCCTATTGTGGGTATCCTAACAAATCCCATATAATATATACTCCCTCCGTTCCAGCGCAATTGATACTTTTAGTCAAATTTGATGTAACTTTGACCACTAATTTATATAAAAAATAATGATCCTAATAAAAATCTAAAAATTGTTATTGAAATTATTATCTATCGTGATACAATAATAATTTTTAAATTTTTATTAGAATCATTATTTTTTATATAAATGATTTGGTCAAAGTTTTTTCAATTTGACTAAAAGTATCAATTGTCTTGAGACGGAGGGAGTATATATATATATATATATACACACACACACTCCCTCCGTTCCATTTGAAAATGTAAAAATTTTCATTTTGGATGTCTAATTTAAAAAGACACTCACACAAAATGGAAACCTTTTAACACTTTTTATTCATGCGACCCACTAGTCATACTCAAAACAACTATACACTTATTATTCTTTATTTCACTTTCTCTCTCCTACATTATTTTTTATACTTACAACACTTAATTTACTATATACTTTTCTTAATTTCCATGTAATGCTAATTTTGTGTATTTTCGGATAATACGGAGGGAGTATATATAAGTAGAATTAATTGAAAGATTAACATCAAACATACTCCCTCCGTCCCGCTAATATTAGCACACTTTTTTTTTTGGGCGTCCCACTAATATCCGCACACTCTCAAAAAGGAAACTTTATATTATTAAAATATTCACCCAACCCCACTCATTCTCTCTTCTATATTATTTTAATACTCACAACACCATTATAATTTATTACACCCTCCACTCATTCTCTCTCCACTCATTCTTTTACACTCACAACATTTTATTAAAATATCATATTCCTTAATTCCCGCACAAACAGTGTTTGTGCTAATATTATCGGGACGGAGGGAGTACATGAGATTCCTTAGAGAATAGAAATGACACACAAATATCATCCAAAATGTCAACATTGAACCTACTCATGACATTGAACCTGCTCATGTGACATGCCCCTAGTAGGGACGTGCGCATGAAAAAAAAAAAGGATTGCAGGCCATTCCATCATAAATTTCTTGGGAAAGCAATGACAAAAGAAAGTTGCCCACAACTAGAAAATAAAAGAAGATTTCAAGCCATAATTAATAGGGGTGTAAATGGTTTGGTTTGATTCAGTTTGGGGAACCATTAGTCATCGATTTGGAAAAATTTCAAATCGAATTGAATCATGAAAAAATTCAAATTGAACCAAACCAAACCGCTATGGTTTGGTTCGGTTTGGTTCAAATCGCGGTTCAGACCGCGGTCCAGACCGTGGTTCAGACTATTATTTAGACTACGGTTCAAACCACGATTCAGACCGCAACTCATTTTCATATTGTTTAAACTTTCCGTGATCATGGAGAAAGAGTGAAAAATGCGAGTGTTTAAGAGACTAGAGGAAGAGAGAGGTCGAAGGAAGAAAAACACTTTACAATGGCGATCGTGGAGAGAACTTGGTTATTTATGTGTTGTAACGAAGATTTTAATATTAAATAAAATACAAAACGGGGGTTATGATTAGTTTATGTAAATTTTAATAAAGATACAAAAATATTAAATAAGATACAAAACTAGGGTTAGAATTAGTTTATGTAATGTGGTTCGGTTTGGCGGTTTGGTCTCGCGATTCGATTTGGTGGTTCGGTCTTGCGGTCTCAAACAGCGGTTTGGTTTGGTTTGGTTCGGTTTAGTTTGGTTTGGGAGGGTCAGACCACAAATCAAACCGAACTATGTGATTTGTAAATATTTGAAACCGAACCGAACCATTCATACTTGAAAACCAAACCAAACCGCATGGTTTGGTTCGGTTCGGTCTCAAACCGCGATTTGAACCGAACCACTTACACCCCTAATAATTACAAAGAAAATATTATAGGTCGGCCAAGTCAGAATTTTTTCGAAAAAAAAGTTAAAATTATTTTTGGGATAACTATTATAATTGAGTTATCAAAATTTAGTTGACAAGGAGTCAAAATATTAATTTAGTGCAAATTATTCTCAAAGTTAAGAGGGTTAAAATATATAAATCTATTATTTTGATAATATAAAATTATTTTCTAAAAATTTGAAAATACTAAAATTGACACACCTCAAAATTAAAGGGGTAAAATGACCCCCTATGTGTAACGACCCCAAATTTTCATAATTCATAATAATAATAATAATCTCAAAACATAGATAATAGTCGTTAAGAGGGCATCTCAATCGACAATCCTAACCCTGATACAATCAAACCATAATAACTAATATTCAAAATTCAACGGCTAGTACATCTCACTAGTTCAACACTTAAAGTTTACAACCATAATTCTAATTCCTCAATACCCGTGCCGCCATCCATGCGATCGATCCTCTCCTCCTACTGATTACCTGGGAGGGAAAGAATAAGAAAAGGGTGAGCGAACAATGCCCACTAAGTTCATACGAAATCCATTCGGGTTCTAAGGAAGAGATAACCGAAACAAACGGAGCCAAACAACTTCTCGATGAAAGAATAGCTATACAAGTCAAGGTACAATTTATGAGTACAAGTCAAAAGTTACTTCATAAATCAAATAGTGGCCCTATCACATGAATATATAAGATAGAGACTGTATACACATAGGCCTGTCAATTCCAAGTAACAATCCACCTTTTCAGGGTGATTTTGATAAGGTTAAGGTCATTTTCAATCTGTCTAGACCAACTCATTTAAAGTTAATGTCATTTCAATTTGTCTAGACCAACTCATTTAAAGTTAAGGTCATTTCAATCTGTCTAGACTAAGATGTATCATGATCATCAACTACTTCATCATGTAGCATAAACATGTCTAATACCCTTTTACTCAGGCTAGACCAATCCGCACATAGTCCTTTTTACTCGGGCTAAACCAATCCGCATATAGTCCTTTTTACTCGGACTAAACCAATCCGCATATAGTCCTTTTCAGGGACTAAATTATTCCTTTCAAGTACTCATGAGTACAAGAATACATAATCACTTTAGCAATTTTAAATACTAGAGATACCCGTTGAACAAATACTCATCAAGGGTAAGATTATATCAATAGACGTTCAATCAACAGAACATTTAGAATCAAGACTACCGACCACATTGATAGTAACAAATATAGTTCATGGAATCTTATCTCAAAGAAGGATACTTCAAAACTAAAGAACATAATCCCTTACCTTGATTTATTGCCCTTTCTTTGCCACGAATCCTTGCATGAATCTACAATCATGCAAACGGTGTTCTTAGGGTACAAGTTCCTTTTATCTACTTGACCGAAAAAACTAACTTTAACGGCCTTTGGTAAACTAAGATTTATTCTTCTTTAACTCTCCTAAAGGGTACTCTTTCACCCTTTTAAGTTTATTAGTTTCTTCCTAGGTTTGCTAGTTTCAAAACTTCTTTCATTTTACTTTCACCAATTTCACATACACTAAACACACCTAATTTAGCACATACAAACACCCACAAACACACACACACACTAACCCTACTGCACACACGCACTCACCCACACACACAACCTACTACACACACACACCCTCTGTACAGCCACTGTACACGCACACACACCTCACTCATACCCTCCTAACACACCCACGACCCACACACACCCACCCTAACCCTAACCCCCCACACGGCTGACCCCACCCCCCCACACACGGCAGCCATTCACACCCACACCCATACCCACACAACAGACACATACGCACACACTGCACACAAAATACACACATACAACACCCTAGTTCATTATACAATTCCTAGCATGGCATACTTGAACCAATATTCAATATCTTTCATGCCTTAACCCTTGGTTATAATCAAACAATAATGTTTCAGCATCCATTCATCAACAATCTGCCAAATTCTTGGTTATAATCAACAAATAATGTTTCATAATTTATTCATCACAATCTGATTTCCCCTTCAACAATCTTGCTTTAGATTTCTAGCGTTTCTTCTAGGGTGTTCATAAGATTTTCTATCTTATAAATACAAACAAGAGAAGGGTTGATTACCTTTGATTTTTGGAGCTTGAACACCAACAGTTCCTCCTTCCTTCTTCCTCAATTTCTTCTTCCCCTTCTTCCTGTTTGTGCCAAATCCTTCTGCTGCTGCTCTCTCTCTCACGCCTTCTCTCTTTAATCGTACTCCTCTCCCAGCCGTGACCCTCTCTCTATGCGTAACCCTCTTCAGTCGTGACCCTCTATCAATTTATATCCCATGCGGCTTCCTATTCTCTTTTGCCGTTGAAAAATATGGAGAGGCGCCCCATTGGCTTCCACCGGTTACTACACCCAAGAGTCACAAGGGCTTGTGAAATATATTTGTGTCATGGGTTTCCTAAATTTAACCCAAACTAAATAAAGTCCAATTTCAAGTCCAAGTCAAAGGAGTAAACCCAATTTTGGTAACTTAATTCTAGTAGACTAGGCCCATTTAATTTTAATCCATCTAGGAAAAGAAATAAATCAAATAATTAATTAAATAGCTAAAATAATTAATTAAAGGAAATAATATTTAATAAATAAATAGTATCAATTTTTAGGGTTGTTACATTCTTACCCCCTTAAAAGGGTTTGGTCCACCAAACCAAACCCACTCATTTCGAAAACAGGGCGGAATACGACTCTCGCATCTCGCTCGCGAGCTCCAATGCCGCTTCTCTTTCTGTGTGGTTGCTCCACTGCACTTCCACATACGGAATTATTCGCTTTCTCAAACTCTGATCTTTCTGATCCACACTTTTCACATGTTACTCATCGTAACTCAGATCGGCACGGAATCTGAGCAGTTTATACTCAATCACATGGCTCGAATCTTGCGTACCTTATCTGTGGCCATTTGGACAAATTTCCGATCCCGTCATCTTCCTTTCTTCAACTTCATTCTAAGAAGAAGGCGATCTACGTTTCCGTCCATATAAAGTTTCATACAGTGTCCTACCGACGCTAGTCTGGATGGTCCTTTCTGACTGTCCGTCTGTCTGCGACGAAAAGTTGTACTCATCATCAACTCGGTATCCAATTCCTGCTGTCCACTCTTCCAGATAGCTATATTCTCCCATTCCCATTTCGGTATTGGTAACGACTGTAATAGTCTTACCGACTTCTGGTGTTCACTCTTCATGTTCAGACCTACCAAACATCTCCATACGAATTCTGTCACAACTACTTTCATGTTATTCCACCCAAAATGATTCCCTTAGGTTCCTACACATCTTTGTACTCCCAGAATGTACAAAAACTTTTGACAGTACACTTCCTGCATAATCTCTCTACTTATATCCTTGTCGCTAGGTACCCAAATTCTCGATTGATAACTTAAAATATCATTGTCTTCTTTATGAAAATCTATTACCTTCCCTTTTGCCATACTCCAATGCATCCTCACGGTTCTTCATCTACTCCTTGTGCTTTCTTGATTCAGTCTAATAGTGTTGGCTAAACACCCAACGGAGCCACATACCCTTTAACTCTCACTTCTATACTTGAAACCTCAATGCTTTTCCATGCACTTACCCCCTTATAATTCAACGTCGCTAAGGTTCCTCGATTCTTCCTACTTAAAGTATCGGCCACCTTATTAACCTCCCCTGGGTGATACAAAATGGTACAATCGTAATCCTTAAGTAATTATAGCCCTCTCTTTTGCCTCATATTAAGCTCCTTCTTAGTGCAAATGTACTTAAGACTCTTATGATCCGTGTAAATCTGACATGTCACCCCATACAATTAATGTCTTCAAATTTTCAAAGCAACCACTATAGCTGCTAACTCCAAATCTCATATAGTATCCTGCTAACCCCAAGAAACTTTTTATTTTGCTACTGTAGTTGATCTCTCTTAATCCACCATAGATTTTATCTTCGCTGGATCTACTGCAATCCCATCCTTAGATACCACCTGCCCTAAGAATGCTACTTTCTCCAACCAAAATTCACACTTCTTGAATTTCACATACAACTTCTGTTCCCTCAAGACCTCTGCAGTACCAACCTTAAATGTTTTTCATGTTCTTCCTTGGTCTTAGAATATACCAAAATATCATCTATAAATACAATTACACACTTATCCAAAAATTCCTGAAATACTCTGTTCATCATCTCCATAAATATTGTTGGCGCGTTCGTCAGTCCAAACGTAATAACCAAAACTCATCGTGACCGTACCTCGTCCTAAAGGCCGTCTTCGAAACATCCTCCTTTTTCCCTCTCAATTGATGATAACGGTGCGGTTTCTGATACTAAATCTATGGAAAATTTCACCTCCCTCTCTGATGGTATTCCCTCGCAAATCTTCAGGAACCACATCCTTAAAATCTCAGACCATCAAAAAAACTTCTATACTCACTTCTTTCTTGTCCGTCTTGCCAATATAGGCCAAGAACCCTTCACCTCCTTTTCTTAACATCTTCTGAGCGTTCATTACCGAAATAAGACCCGATCGGATTCTCGGTTTCGATCCTTGAAAATAAAACTCTTCTCCAGATTGCAATCTGAAATGTACTTCCTTCCTAAAGCAGTCTACCTTAGCATGGTAAGCAACTAACAAATCCATCCCCAGGATAATGTCAAATTCGTTCATTTCCAATTTAATGAGATCAACCTCAACTCCTCTATCTCCTATTTTCAAAGGACACATCTTATAAGCAGATGAGATAGGGATTGACTCTCTAGTCCGAGTATCTATCACCAAAGGTATTGCTAACGCCTCAGGTTTCAATTTCATGCGCTTCGCTAAACGAGTACTAATAACAGAATGGGTAGCGCCAATATCAATCAATGCATACACACTACGAGTAAAAAGATGAAGTGTACCTGCCACGACGGCATTAGTGGTTCTTGCGTTCTGGACATTTCCATTTCGGATGCCCTACTTTATCACAGTTGAAGCACTTCCTATCTTTATACCAACATTCATCAGTCTTATGACTCCTTTCACACACTTTGCACTTTTCCTCGGATTCTCGATCTTGAGTGCCACTTCGATTCCCGTCTCTGCGGTTATCGTAGTTCTTGTTAGGATAATTGTTATTAGCAACTTCCTTTCCGCGGTTCTCGTCTGCGGCCTTCCTTTTGTTATTGGTCCCATCCCGGTTCCAACTTCCAACATACCCCTTAGTTCCACTTGTCTCTTCCTCCCCTATCCTTGCTCTGTCCAACACTGGTTTCACTTGGCGCATGCAATACACGGGCCGATAGAGGCGCGTGTATGCAGGCAGATTTTCTTTTTTTAATTGGGACACCATGTAACGAGTTTAACCGGTCACAAGGATCGATAAATCAAAGAACGGTAAATCATTGACATGGTGATCGGTCAATAATAAGTGGATGACCGACCGATCCAAGGTGACCGGTCAATAATAATAAGTTGATGACCAACCGATCCAAACCAGGCATAACCGATCCAAACCAAACAAATAACCGATCCAAACCAAACAAATCAAAGGCATAACCGATCCAAATCAAACAAATCAAAGGTACAAACTCCGTCTCACTTTAAATTACAAAATAATAATTATTAATAAAGAAAACTAAATAGAAATATTATTTTTTCCATCTCAAATAAATACTTTAAAAAATATACTTCTATAAAAAAATTATAATCTTCATTTCAAAAATAAATATTACTTTCGACTCAAAATGAATAACCAAAAAATAATAGTACTATATTTTTTGTCCAAAAAAATGAAATTTAATTTTTTCATCCCAATGAATATTTAAAAAAATAATACTGCTTCATTTGCCTCAAAATTTTATGTTTGTAATGTTAGTGTCTTCGTTTAAATATATGACATTAATTTTTTTAAACAAATGAAGTAATATTTTATAAAATATTCATTGCGAGGAAGATAGTAATTTATTTTTTTAGACGATGTAGTATTCTTTTGTAAAAATTAATGTTTATAATATTAGTGTATGGGCCTCAGAAAATGAATATTAATTTTTGAGACAAGTAAAGTAGTATTCTTTTTTTAAATGTTTATTGAAACAAAGGAAGCATTTTTTTTTTGGATATAGAAAATAGTATTAATTTTGGGACGAAAGTAATATTCATTTTTGAATTGAAGGAAGTTTTTTTCTTAAAAATCTTAAAAAGTAGAATTTTTTTCTATGTAAAAAAAAATATGAATATGACTTCCTTCGTCTCAATGAACGTTTAAAAAAAAGAATACTACTTTATTCATTCGTCTAATTGTCAAACTCACAAAATAGATACTTTGTTAGGAAAAGGGTGGAGTATTGTTTGTTTATATAATTAATTTTTCTAAAATATTAATTAAAATTATTTTTTAAAAAAGAGGATTTATATTTTATCTATTTATATATTAAAGCAGGTCATCAAATGAACAGTGATATCACCAAAAATTTTGTCAAAATTTCAGGGGCAATTTAGTCATTTTCTTATGTGGCATAATTGAAGATATGCTACACAAATTACACGTGACAGGTCGTGATTGGGAATAAAATGGCGCGTGCAATGCACGTGCCGATAGAGGCGCGTGTATGCAGGCGAATTTTCTTTTTTTAATTGGGACACCATATAACGAGTTTAATCGGTCACAAGGATCGGTAAATCAAACAACGGTAAATCATTGACATGGTGACCGGTCAATAATAAGTGGATGACCGATCGATCCAAGGTGAACGATCAATAATAATAAGTTGATGACCGACCGATCCAAATCAGGCATAACCGATCCAAACCTAACAAATAACCGATCCAAACCAAACAAATCAAAGGCATAACCGATCCAAACCAAACAAATTAAAGGTACAAACTCCGTCTCACTTTAAATTATAAAATAATAATTATTAATAAAGAAAACTAAATAAAAATATTATTTATTCCATCTCAAATAAATACTTTAAAAAATATACTTCTATAAAAAATTATGATCTTTCATTTCAAAAATAAATATTACTTTCGACTCAAAATGAATAACCAAAAAATAATAGTACTATATTTTTTGTCCAAATAAATGAACATTACTTTTTTCATCTCAATGAATATTTTAAAAAATAATACTGCTTCATTTGCCTCAAAATTTTATGTTTGTAATGTTAGTGTCTTCGTTTCAATATATGACATTAATTTTTTAAACAAATAAAGTAATATTTTATAAAATATTCATTGGGACGAAGATAGTAATTTATTTTTTTAGACGATGTAGTATTCTTTTGTAAAAATTAATGTTTATAATATTAGTGTCTGCGTCTCAGAAAATGAATATTAATTTTTGAGACAAGTAAAGTAGTATTCTTTTTTTTTTTAAATGTTCATTGAAACAAAGGAAGCATTTTTTTTGATATAGAAAATAGTATTAATTTTGGGACGAAAGTAATATTCATTTTTGAATTGAAGGAAGTTTTTTTTCTTAAAAATCTTAAAAAGTAGTATTTTTTTCTATGTCAAAAAAATATGAATATGACTTCCTTCGTCTCAATGAACATTTAAAAAAAGAATACTACTTTATTCGTCTAAAAAATTAATGTCATCTTAATGTCATATTTTTAGACGAATGCACTAACATTACAAAAATTAATTTTAGAGGCAAATGAAGTAGTATTAATTTTTAAAATATTCATTGGGGCGAAGGAAGTAATGCTCATTATTTGGATAAAAAATGTAGTATTATTTTTTTGTTATTCATTTTGAGTCGAAAGTAATATTTATTTTTGAAATGAATGATATAATTTTTTATAGAAGTATATTTTTTAAAGTATTTATTTGAGATGAAAAAATAATATTTTTATTTAGTTTTTTTTTATTAATAATTATTATTTTGTAATTTAAAGTGAGACAAAATTTGTATCTTTAATTTGGTTTGAATCGGTTATGGTTATGGCCGGTTTGGATCAGTTGAGGCATGATAATTTGAACAACAATCATGTTTTTGCTAAATGCCATTTCAAAGGTCCCATAAATATTGTTCCCCATTTGTTAGAGTATGGGAAAGTGGGGCAAAAAGGTAAAAAAGAAAAAGAAAAAGTAGAAGCCAGATCTGGGTTGAATTTCTGGCAAGTCTCGTGGAGCCAAGGTGGTGCACCAGTTACCCATAACCGATAGAAATTATCGGTCAACACCCACAAAGTCCAACCGATCAATCTTCCATCGGCAAACAAATTTTTAATTTTTTTTTTTGAAAACACACTCCAATCGGTCATTTGCCAATCGGTCAACACACAATCAACTGGTCAATCATCCATTCATCGGTTCATCCCCTAACTTTCCATAAAAAAAAAAAATACTTTTTGTTAAAATAAAAAATAAATAAAGGATAAAGGATAGTCAGTCACTATCCTTTATTTATTTTTTATATTTTATTAAAGTTTTATTGACTAGAAAATAATATTTTAAACTTTTTTTTATTACTGATATTTTTTACAAAAAGGTATATAAAAAAAGTTAAATATCAAAAAACATAACAACTAAAAAACAATTTCAAATGTGTAGCGATTTTAACCAGAAAAATTATACACCCGTGTGGGGAGTTTCAAAAAGTTGGCTATTTTGGCAAATAGTTTCAAATGTGTATTATTTTGGAATTAAAATTTTTAAAATAGAATTATTTGAGAAAAAAATCATTTCAAATGTGAGTTATTTTAAAATTTATATTTTTTAAATTGAATTATTTGAAAAAAAAAATCTTTTAAGTACAATAACATGATTTTATCGTATATCACACGTGATGTTATTTATAAAAGGGTGGGAAGGGAGTACTATTTAAAAAATCTCAACAACTATAATGGTGGTCCCCCAGTACTGTTTGTCAAGAGTAGGGGTGTAAGTGGTTCGGTTCAAATCGCGGTTTGAGACCGAACCGAACCAAACCATGCGGTTTGGTTTGGTTTTCAAGTATGAATGGTTCGATTCGGTCTCAAATATTTACAAACCACATGGTTCGGTTTGGTTTGTGGTCTGACCCTTCCAAACCAAACTAAACCGAACCAAACCAAACCAAATCGCGGTTTGAGACTGCGAGACCGAACCACCAAACCGAACCGCAAGACCAAATCGCCAAACCGAACCACATTACATAAATTAATCCTAACCCTTGTTTTGTATCTTATTTAATATTTTTGTATCTTTATTAAAATTTACATAAACTAATCATAACCCCCGTTTTGTATTTTATTTAATATTAATTTCATCATTTGTTATCTTTATTACGACACATAAATAACCAAGTTCTCTCCACGATCGCCATTGTAAAGTGTTTTTCTTCCTTTGACCTCTCTCTTCCTCTAGTCTCTAAACACTCGCATTTTTCGCTCTTCCTCCATGGTCACGAAAAATTTAAACAATATGAAAATGATTTGCGGTTTGAATCGTGGTTTGAACCGTAGTCTAAATAATGGTCTGAACCATGGTCTGAACCACGGTCTGAACCGCATAATTGAACCGCGGTTTGAACAAAACCAAAGCAAACCATAGCGGTTTGATTTGGTTCGGTTTGAATTTTTTCATGGTTCGGTTCGGTTTGAAATTTTTCCAAACCGATGACTAGTGGTTCGATCTGTAAATTCCCCCAAACCGAACCAAACCGAACCATTTACACCCCTAGTCAAGAGTACTTCCTCCGTTCCTGTAAGTACCCCAATCTGGATCACCCCCTTTCAAACACACGGGAAACACCGCAGACTCATCCACGCAGTCTCAGAGACCTCTCTCACTCAAAACCCTCTCAAAACCCTCTCAAACCCCCAACCAAATCAAGGGAGGAGCCTTCCTGGGATAAAAAGGGACAAAAGGACCTTTTGGGAATTTTCAGGAAATCAGAAAAGCAATTAAGGTCCGTACGGACCTCTTTGTGTCAATGATTACTAAATCCCCTTAAAGTCCACAATATTCCCTCAAATCCCGGAAGAAATGATTACTCCCCTGCAGAGTTGGTCCGTACGGACCTCTTTGCATGCAAGATGGTCCGTACGGACCTTATTGCTCAGGGGACACCATCATTCCAGAATATTCACCATCATTGCAGATTCCCTCAAATCGAGGAAATCCAAAATTCTGGATAACCAAGGAGGTCCGTACGGACCTCTTTGCTCCGAAATTTTTACTATAAATAGAGGGCTCCCCCTCCTCATTTTCACACACCTCCCTCTTCTCTCTTCCTCCCTTAGCCTTCTGGCTTCCCTCTAAGTCCTCTCGAGGCACTCCCGGGCCCTTTCGGATCCTTAGAGGCCTTCCGAGCTCCCTTGTGGTGCTCCGGCCTCCCCGAGCGCTCCCGAGACGCTCCCGCGCCGCCTCGAGGCACTCTCGAGGTACTCGAGGCCCTCGTGGTACTCCGAGGCCTTGCACGGTCTTTCCACGGTGTCCCGCTCTTTCCGAGTCAAATCGACGATCCCAAACCACGCCGAAACTGCGCCCGAGTGACTCCCGCCACCACAACGCACGCCGAACCTGCGCCCGAGTGATCCCGGCGATCCCCACGCACGCCGAACCTGCCCGAACGCAGCCCGGAAGAACCTCAACTCACGCCGAAACTCGTCCGCGGACAACCGGGCATCTCCCGAAGCAATCCCGATCCATACCTAACGCTACTCAGACCTCAAACACCATTCCCGGCGGAGAAGGCAGACACGAACCAACATTGGTAAGGCTTCCTTCCTATACTATGTCAATACATTTCCATACATAGCATACAATGTAGACATCCGATACAAACATGCATTTTTAAAAGCACACACACACACACAACATTTAAAGGATATTAGGGGTATCCGAAAGACTCGTTTACGAGGCTACTCGGGTGAGCTCTAATATTCTAATATTCTCTTCTGGGAGTCATCTCGACCTCCGAACTCAAAATCTCATCACACAAAAAGGCTTTAAAATTATCTTTAAGCGATGCCCTTTTTCAATGTTTTGGGCTTAATAAAAACGGCGTGGCGACTCTACAAATGCGAAAACAAACGGCGAGACACCTCCAACGCGAAAGACAAACCGAGATGCGGGACGCGAGGCCTTTCTCGGATCCGGGCTATTTCGGTTGGCGACTCATTGGGGAATTTTGTTTTAAAAACTTTTAAACAAAACAAAAGATTTTTAAAAAACGATGATGAGGGTCAAACTTTCATTTTACCCCTTCCTTTAAGCTGTTGTGTGTGTGTGCACGTGCTTCGTTTTTATTTTACAAAAAAAATAAAAATACAAAAAAAAAAAATGCATCAATATACATCTCGTGCATACATTTAAAATTCTTCAAAAACTTCTATTTTACTCGTAAAAAGAATTTTAGAGACCGCACACTACGCGCCTTCTTTGCCTCGGTTACACCGCACTCTACTCACACTTTTGCCTCGGTTACACCGCACACTATGCGCTTCTTTGCCTCGGATACACTTTGCACACTACAACCCTTAACCGGAGTGGTCTCGGTTGCGATCCGTTTGGTCTTCCTAGGCCTCTTGGGCGCGCGCGGGATCATTCCAAACATCCCGTCCTAGCCAAGCGTCAACCCTGCACGTTTGAGTCTTGAGTCACACTCTGTCCGGACTCGGTTGGTTTTTACCCGGTCCGTGTCATACGGCTGGATACATATACCATGCGGCCATTTTACGAGTCGGGCTCGGAACTCAAGATCCACTTGCATGCAAAGCGATGAAAGGTCATGCTAAAATCTTGACACGATCTTGATTTCCGAAGCTACACCCAGACGATGTTCCGTCCAGGATATACATCCATGCTCGCGTGACACCATGTCATCACGCCTTTGATACGTCGGCCATGACGATATGACCCGGCCAACGCCTAACGTCACGAGATCCCTTGCGCAAGCAAGGCAAAGAGAGGTCATGCCGAACTCTTGACACGATCTTGACTCGGTGGCGGAAACCTCGGTTCACTATTCACATGGCTAACGCATCAAAACGAACATGACATGCTCGGTCCTTAGGTTCGATTTTTCTTTTAGGCCGGTGGAAACCGCTTGCACTATAGGACCCTCGCACAGGGGCTGTCCACCCTGGGATGTCGAAATACGGGTGCAAAACGAGGGGCTTATAGCCGCGCGAGATGGTCTCGACCCAGGATCTAGCATAGTTGCGAAAAACAAGAGCAATCTTTTCCAACCTACCTAGGATTACGAGAAAACATGTTTTAAGTAAATTAAAACAACAAAAAATCAAAAATAAAAGAAACGGAAACCGCATGCCACGTGAGCTTTCCCCTTCTATCCCGTTAGGCCATTCCCGTGTCTAAACCTTGCCGTCGCCCCTCGGCGAACCGAGAGTGGTTGAGAATACACGGAAGCCGCCTTTTCGGTGTCGAGGCCACGGGGGTCCGATAGCCCTTCCGATTCGCGGTCCGCACTCCGTCCAATACTCCCCATGACGGGATCGACGAGATAACGGTGAGGGAAACGGAACCCCGCCACTAAGGAATCTCCAGGACAATGGAGGAGGTGCTGCGAGCCTTCGAAACCATCAAGAAGCGCCAAGAAGAACGGCAAGCTGGATCGTAGACACCACTGCGTCTTCGAGGAACGATCGCGGTTCCCAAACTGATGGAACCTTTGTTCTCATAGAAGACGAAGACATACCGGCTCCCCAGGTTTCTCAAAGCTATCGGCGGAGTCCCGCCTCCGCCAAGCTACGAGATCCCGGCAACGCAAAGGCGGCTCTCGCTCAAAGCTCCCCTTAGGCGTCGGTCAGCCGGCTCGACATGCCCGCCTCGGCACGGTCGGTTTCCGGCTCACGCACATCAAGCTCGGTACCAACGGCACACGTACGTGCTGCTCGCGGATCCCAATGCATCTCGGTATCCACTCGGGATTCAATCCTTTGCCTCTATACGAGCCTCGCAACCACAATCAAAAGTCCCCATTCTTACCGGGGACGGGCATCCGGCGGATATCAGGCATCTCAAGTTTGCCACTGCAAGTACGCGATTGGGGCTAACGAATCGTTTCCCGGTTCCCAAACACAACCCTTAGCGGACCAGTGCAATCACGCCTCGGCTTGACACCCGGGGTATGGGTTGGTATACGCTCAACTACCTCCCAAGACTCCCGAATGGCGATCCCGTCGACCCGATCCACCTCCATCTTCGGTGTCCGTCCACACGAAAATGGTAACCCGCCTCGCAGGCGGATCCCACATGGCTGGCCGATTGAACAAATGAAAGACATGCAAGGCAAGCTAGCTAGTTCTCGGAAGGACTCCCTCACGCCTGCCGATCCGAACAAAGTGGTCCCTCTCCCTCCAAAGTTCGGGATGCAGGAAATGGAAAAGTTTGGCCAGACGAGAATGCCCAAAACCCACATCGACACCTACGTCCTGGGTATGAGAGCGAAAGGGGCAACCCCTCAACGAGATGGCGAGATCATTTTCGGCATTCCTCAAATCCACGGCACTAAGGTGGTTCCTCAATGTGAAGGCGAGAAAACCGCTCCACGTGGGATCGAGATCGGTGAAATCTTTGGAGAAGTACCGCGCCAATCTTGAATGGGAAACAAACCGCCATGACACCGCAAGCCACGAACAAAAGGATGACGAACCGGTGGGCGAGTTCTACAAAAGATGGGCTGGAAGCTAAGCGAGATAATGGATCCACTTTCCAAAGAAGAGCGAGATGGACATCTTCCATTCTGCCTCAAACCATCTTTGAGGACCTTGATCGGCCACCATTTCTATCCGGATCTCCGTGCCATGGTCAACGCCGGGACAAAGTTTGAAAAGACTACGAGTCTTCAAAAGGCAACAGCAACCCCTGCCTCATCCTACCGCTATCGAACAAACACAGCAACTTCAACTCTGCTGACCAAAGGAAAGGAAGCGGCCAGGAACAGTGCACTTACATTCGGAACGGAGCTCAAGTAAACCGCGATCGGGCGGCCCCAAAGAATAGCAACCCCCTCGCTTCCCACGGTTCCGGCATTTTGATAACACAGGAGATGCCCTTGAGTCAAGTATTTGAAGCTTTGGTGAAGCGAAATCTTCTCAAACCACTCGAGAATTTCCAACCGAAGACCTCCAAACCCAACGTGGATATGAGCAAGCCTTTGCGCCTTCCATAACTACCCCGGCCACACCACCGACAATTGCTTCGTACTCAAGCGGGTGATTCAGGGGCTCATTGAGGAGGGAAAATTGGAACGCCCTCGTGGTCCCGATACCATTGGAAATCCATTCCCAAAATGACGGGGTAAACTCGATAGCCTTGACGAAACTCCAAGCGAGAGCGGGACTCCTGCAATTTCCGAAACCGTCGGCATCTTTGTCCCGCTATGGCCGGGAGCGTGAAACAAGAGTCAAAAGGTCTCGTGGCCAGGGAATTCCGACAAGAACGCCCAGGGCCACTTTGTCTCCCTACGATCTTTGCCCCGGCCAAGGCATACAAATGGATGGATCGAACGTTCCCCGAGACGAGGCGAGTCAGCGGTAGCACGGGAAGCGGTTTAGCCTTCACGAGACGATGACTTGCCAATATGTGAGAATCGGCACAACGAAGCCCTCCTCATCCTCATAAAGATAGAGATGTTCTTCCTCCCGAACGTCTTGATTGATAACGGCTCTGATCAACATCATCGCTTTAAGCACATTGAAACGACTCCGCATCGACCGTTCTCGATAAGGCCTTCACCTCGGGTAATCCGAGCCTACGACTCCACCGCCACGACCAATCGTAGGAGTCATCAATTTGAGGATCCAATTCGACGTACAACCGGAGTCGGTAGAGTTCCAAGTCGTGGAAATCAAACCCACCTTCTCTCGCTTTGTTGGGACGGCCTTGGATACATCAGATGAGAAACGATATCATCTACTCTTCACCAATGCGTGAAATTCATCAATGCCAATGGAGCGATCGAAGTGATCCGCGGAAGCGGTGCGATGGCAAGTGCTTGGCCGGCAAGCTATGACCCGAGAAGAAGGTCAGGCATGACCGAATACTCTTCTCCGAGATGATTCTCCTACCCTGTCCCGCTACGAAGTGGATCCTTACATCCACGCTCTAAGCCGCGATGAGTTTGGAAATTGAAGAACTCATGGGTCGGGATGACAACTCGATATATGCGGTGTGAAGAATGCTTGAGAGAGGATCAAGAGATGGATGCTCTAATGGAGATTGATCGAGGAGTAGACCACTTACTTCGCCGAAAACCCTCTTGCAAAGCGGCTCATCACCGATCCCCGATACAAGACAACCCTCTAGCCACATTCTCGGATCTTACGGGGACAGCCATCACGGCTTAGTCCAATTCAACATTAGGTGTCAGGCACGGACGAACAATGGCGCAACCTCCTCGAGGCTTAATCGGGGAAGGAGATATAGCATGTCCGCTCGAATCGGACATTGTAAACGTCGTCCAAGCAAAGATCCCGGATAAAGAAGCGAGATTCTATGAAAGTGATCAACATCGGCAAGAATCCACTCTGAATCGGCGAATGCTTCGCCCTCCTTAAGTAGCTCTCGGCGACTTCTATCATCAAAAACCCCCAAGGATAGGTGGCAACACTAATGGAGGGACATCATCGGGAGCAGCCAAAAACCTCCGCGATCTGGTTTGAAATCAAACCGCATGCAAGCTACTTTCCGGGACTCATGCCAAGGGAAGATTGGCCACTGAACCGGCACCACTCCCTCAGAGCTACGGCCATCCAAGAGTAATGAAGCTGGTCCAATCCTCGTCGCCTATAGTCTAGCTTCGAGTCTTGTTGTACGTCTATTCACATCTTTTGAGTCTTTTGACGGCTTTACGCCCGACGATTGTGAATCTTTGGTCAACAATGTACAGTCTTCACGCTTTCAATAAAAGGTCCGACCTTCCTAAAAAAATCATTTCATTGCATCTTTAACAAATGATGGCATTAACTAATCAAAACAGTTAAATTCATCTATACAAAAGGCAAACACATTAATTAAATAAATGCATCAAGCAAACATTTAAGCATGTTGTCAAACGAGAGAAAAATCGGGCCCAAGCCAGAAGGTTTTAATCACAACGATTTGCAAGATTCTTTGAAGAGCCAAAGAGACGCAAGTCAGACGCCATTTCCGGACAAACCGGATCTTCCAATACCGCAAGAGCGGGGAAACCACCTTCATGAACAAGGAAGACCCACACACAGGAGGGATCAAAACCAAGAGCATCATGGCCCTAAAACGCCTTGCCTCTCACTTCGTCATCCTCGGGGACATGCTATACAAGAAACGCTACCATGGGCCACTCCTACACTGCATCAGCCAAGAAAAAGCAGACAAGTTCATGAACGAAGTCCACAATGGGGATTGCGGTCCCCACATGAACGCCAGAGCCCTGATGCAAATCATTCTCAGGATGGGCTACTACTGGATCTCCATGGAGGCAGATTGCATCCACTTTGTCCGAAGCTACGACAAGTGCCAACGGTTCTCCAACCTCAATCATCTACCACCCCACGATCTCTCCTGCATGACTACACCTTGGCCCTTTGCCACTTGGGGAATTGACGTCATCGGGAAAATCGCTCCGCCGGCGGCAACGGTCACGAGTTCATCTTAGTAGCCATCGACTACTTCACCAATGGGTCGAAGCCAAGTCCTACAAGGTACTCACCTCCAAGAAGGTCGCGCATTTCCTTAAAGAAAACATCATCTGCCGATACGGCATCCCAAATGAGATCATATCAGACAACGGCTCACACTGCGAAGGGGAATTCGACAGGCTGGCTGAATTCAAGATCACACGTCACAAATCTTCTCCCTAGGCCACAAACAAACGGCGCCGTGGAAGCGGCAAACAAAACCCTCGAACGGATCATCCGAAAAATGACCACCAGAGGACGAGATTGGCCCGAGAAGCTGCACCTTGCACTTTGGGGCTACCGCACATCGGTCAAACGACCACGGGAGAAACCCCATTTGCCACGACCTACGGGATGGAAGCAGTCCTTCCCATCGAGCTAGAAATTCCCTCACTCAGAGTCTTCTTTGGAAAACGACATCAACGAAGTCGAATGGCTCAAGCCGACATGACGACCAATTGGCTCGCTAGACGAGCGACGACTAAAGGCCATGGAACACGTCCGAGCCTATCAAAGCGGGATGGCTAGAGCTTTCGACAAGAAAGTCAAATCCCGAGACATCGGGGAAGGTGACCTTGTACTCAAAGAAAAGCCTCCCACTCGAACCAACCCAGCTGGGAAAATGGGAACCCACATGGATCGGCCACTTTCGTGGTTCAAAAGATCTTCTCCGGAGCGCCATGAAGCCTAACGAGACCTAGACGGCAATCCCTTCATGAATCCAATCAACGGAAGCAAACTTCGCGAGATACTTCGCACGAAGAAGAACAAGCTGTGCATCTCTTGGCACTCCATGTAGTGTCGAACTACGCAGACTGAGCCCTCTAGTCAGGAAACGTAGGCAACCTTAATTGGTCCGGTCTAAAAACACACAAAAAGTCAAAAGTTTGAATGTCAATCAAGACCTCCATCAAGCTACGCACTTTTCAAGAACATGCCCCCAGCTCACCTTGACCAAGTCAAACGACGGCGGCAACATCAAAGGACATCCGAGGGTCACTCAGGCATCAAACGGCCCGGACTCAGTGTCACGCTTCCAAGCCGGGGGCTTGTCTTCGCCCTCACGCGCTTCAAAAAAAAAAAAAGAGCTCGAGAAAGGGCTCACCAAAAAAAAAAAAAAGGAGCTCGAGCAACGGCTCACAAAAAAAAAAGAAGCTCAAGCGAAGGCTGCGAAAAGGTGGTCAAGAGCCCGACGCCAACAAGAGGCAAGGAAGCTACTAAAAGACCGTCAAAACGACTTGTCAAGGGAGCATTCAACCTCTCGGCCAAGCACTGAAAGCCTCGGAAAGGAGATTGCCGTCGGGGCCCGGCCGCTTTAGTCCGCGAATGCAACGAGAAAAGTCCAAAGATGGACGCCGACAAAGTGCACAACGAAGCTAAAGGCAAACAAGAGATCTTGCGTCTCGACAAAGCTTTAAAAGTAAATCACAAATCACTAACGGTTACAACATTTCTTGATGAGTTCAAGCACGATCTACTCTCAAGTTCACAACATGCTAAAAGACGGCTTAATACATTTAACTAATAATGTGTTTGCAATGCAATGAATGGATACCTAGGAGGTCATTCCGCGCCATCTGCGCTTGTCCCCTCGCCATTCTTTCCTTTCTTCCCTCGTCCACAGGCGAGTCTTCTTTCGCTTCACGTGAACCAACTCTGCGTCTCTCGGTCAGAGATCGGGGTCCTCCCAGGTAGAGTCAAATAATCCGGTAGCTCTCGGGGCTTCATTCGCCCGTGCTTCGGCTCGGATCTCCTCCTGCGAGTGCAGCAAAGAGGACCTCTCCTGTCGGTCGGTCAACTCTAGTCTCGTAGTCAAACAAAGCGTCTCCGTCACATCCAAAGTGGTCGGACCGAGGCTTCGGCACTCCTAAGGCAATAGCCGCTACTCTGGCAACCGGGTCCCAGAATTGCTGCACGCCTGCTCTCCAAGACCACTTGGGACTGCCCAACATGCTTTGCTCATACCGGGCCGGATCTTGAGTCGTCAATACAACGCTCCCCGACGTCTAAGGAGTACCACGGGAGGGAAAGCGGAATACTTCCATACCCTCGTAAAATATAAGAAGGCACTGAAGCCGCCATACAAAGAGGAACTACCTCCGATGTAGCAAGGTCATCCCAGCCAACAAAGGCTCTGCTTCATCCCAAACTGCCGGGAAACAAGCGACGGAATATAGAAGGAGGACCAAGACAAACATGGAACTCGACAACGTAGGACCCTTCTGCAAGATCCTCCTGGTCTCAATCCTCCGGTCACGGAACCCACCGGCGGATCCGATGCGTACCAAGCCTGTGCCATCCATCTCTCCCGGGCGGGCGATCCATATCCAACACAAGAGGTCGCCGAGCAAATGACCACGGGCTAAACGACGTTTGAGCCTCGGGCATGGCTCGAAGTCTCTCTCGCGGCCACAAGGTGAGCAAAGCGGGGCTTCCTCTCATAAAACGATCCCTGGTCGCCGGACGGTCGATACCATGAAGAGTCTCCCCCGGCACCAACGGGACAATATCCTCTCCCGGCTCTGCGGTGCCCTACCACATCTAGCAAAGCGCTCATCACAAATACCAAGTGGAATCGACCGTAAAAGCGTCGCCATCACGCACAAGGCAAATACATCCCAGGAGACGTCACTCTCGTCATCAACCATGAACCGCTCCGGCAGCCTCGTAAATGTCGATATGACCCGAATCAAGGATCATGCCCTGCACTTCTTCCAACGAAGTATGAAGAAAGTCTGCAAGCTTCACGCTCACAAAGAACGCCACCAATCAAAGGCGGCGAGATGGCCTCCACCTCCGGTCCTCCAATCAAAGCCCGAAAATCCTCAAAAGTGGGCACCATTTCATTGTAGGAGAAACGGTACACATGCCTCCTAACATCCCGAGAACTTCGCGGCGGCCCGCAACAAATCCCAATCGGGAACCAACTCCTTAAAAGCCCAAACCGAGCAAAGACGAAACCTTCCCTCGAAAGCCCGTCTCTGATGCCTCATACGGCGCCGCATCCACGTTTTCAACTGCTCAAGGAAGTGTGCTTGCCTCTCCTGCGAAAGCCTCGGCAAAATTCTAGGGACGTACGAAGAATCCATGGCAAAAATGGAGGTTCCTAGAGAAAATGGGGAAGAAAGCTCGAAAATGGCTGCAAATGGGGAAATGAGGAAGAACCAGACACTGGAAAGCATTTATGTCCTTCCCAAAAGCAAGGTTGGTCCGTACGGACCTCTTTGCATGCTAAGTATGTCCGTACTGACCTCCTTGCAAACAGAACCCAATTCCCAAGAACAAGATAAAACCACTGTCCTCAGCAAAACCTTGCTCCAAACTGCCCAAACACTGGCCAAAGCCATTCCCGGCAAACCAACACTACCCACAAACACACTCTCAGCTCACGTGGCATGTACAAAAATAAAAAATAATAATAGCAACAATTTCTAGGACAAATCCCGGGAATCACAAAAATGACATTAAATCTTAAAATAAAATGCTGTTTGCCACGCAAATACATGTGTTTTATTACAGGTACCAATAAATGTCTGTTGCTAAACAAAAAAAAAGGAGGGATATGAAAAGAGGGAAAGCAAATGAATACTAATCAGAATCCTCAGCATCATCATCCTCGCCAAGGTCCTCCAAAGAAAAGTCGGGCATCCCAGCAAACTCGCCCGTCACATCCTCGTCGTCGGAATACCGAGCACCCGCCGGAGGCTCCCACGAAAAGTACTCAGAAGGATCAAATCCGGCGAAAGGATCAAAGAAAGAAGGCTCTGAGGAACCCTCACCCTGTGCGCCGTGCGGAGGCATGAACTGATAAAAGGGCTGCTCCCTCGAAGGCCCTGCAGCTCCCGAAGACGTCCCGGCATCCATGCTATGCCGCCCCCTCAAAGGCCCCTCCTGCTGCGGCTCCGGCTCGGCTCTAGGCGGAGGAACGTCCACAGAATGCCTCGAAGGCATAGGCTCGTACGCTGGCACACGACGCGAAGACCGGCAGGACACCTTCGACGCCATCTTCTTAGCGAAGGAGCCGCACGCCACGTAACGGCGAGTCAGCATATCGTAGGCTCTCCCCGGGACTCTGCACCAACAAGAAGCCAAGGAAACGCTCATCAAATACAGCTTATACTAACAACAAAAAGAGAAAAATGCAGAAAAGATGCCAAGATGGAAAAAAGTCGCCACACTCACCGATCTATCGGGGTCCACTAGTATGCAAAGCAGAGCTCGCTCCGGAACCTGCACGGTACACCCTCCTCCTCGATCCGTCCCCACGAACATACGTGAAATCCGGCCCCGCATCGGGAACCTCTGGGAGCCTGCGGCGCCCTCTCTCTCCGCGCCAGTACTGCGGCGTCCTCGGCCTTCCTCCTCACGAAGGCCCCGTACTCCTCTCCGTACAAAATGAACTCCTGGCGCGCGACACCGCCAAGGTACCTCTCGAAATCGAGCACATCCATATCCCGGGAATCAAGCATCCCAAAAGGAGGGTCCTCGGAGCCACGGAAGCACACCGGGGCCACGTCTGCCAGAAGACTCCGCTCCCCTGTACATGACATCGCAGTGTCAAGCCCCGCAAAGCATCTTCCGCCGCGCCACTCGGGAGCCCTCGAACTCATCTCCCTCATACCGAGTCCACGGGAACAAGACAAACCCCTCACGGCTATCTCTCTCCAAACGCCTCGCACATCCCCAGGCGATGGTGAGCTTCCCCTGGCTGTCCTCTCCTTCCTCGCCGTACGAGCCCATCCCAAAGATAGCAGTGGTACGCGGCTACTCCCAGATCCCTATCCCACTGGAAGCACCGGAAAACCTCATAAAACCACACTCGTGACAAAACAGAGAAGGCCTGGCAAAGACAATGGAGAAATGACAGATCGCTAAATCAAGAAAAACAAAGAATGAACGCATACCTCCGTAGAGCAAAGTCAAAACAGCCAACGAACCGCCACACCCCTGGCTAAACCGGTCCAAGGAGAAGTAGAGCTCGCCCAAGCTCGCTCGCCCCAAGCAATATCATCATTGCACCCTATCCAGCCAATCAAGCTCTCCAACAAAGCGAAGGAGTGCGGTCGCGTGGTTCGAGAACAGAGTCTCTGATGTTGCATACCACAAGCAAGGAGCGCGCCAATCGCTCCGATTGCCACTGGCCGGTACCGGATGTCAGGCCCCAATACCGGCCGTGATCCTCATCTCCACATCGCTGCACAAAGATCCCTGTGCCCCATGCGAGGACGAGGCTCAAAGCCCAAGCAGCCTCGCCAACACATCATCGCCTATCATGTCTCGCCCACTCTGTGCTCCCTTTCAAGGAGAGCCCGGTAATAGCAGCAAAATCAACCTGGGCGTCACCGCCACTCGCCCTACTCGGGTGGAAGGTGTGGGTGGTATCCCACCAATACTCGATAAACCTGTGAAGACACTCTTGTTCTTCCTCGTGTCGACACTCCACTGTGTTCTCAACGAACACACCTAGCCGTGGCATAAACCAGCCTCCGGGACTCGGCCTACCGTCCACGGAAATATCGGCATCCGCCGCCATAGCTCCACAATGCCTCGAGCGATCCCCGAGTCTCATCCTCTGGCCTTCTGCCATAAGCCCCGCATCCTCGCAGTAAACACAAAGAAAGGTACGCCAATCACAAGATTTCTTAATATAAAGGCACATATAACCCGTCACAAAACACGGCACATATTGCACATAATTTTCACATACATTATACATATAATTTTTCCATGTAACTCCCGTCACAAAACACTAAGACACACACCGCACATAATTTTCACATATATCATGCATATAATTTTTCCCATGCGACCGTCACAAAAACACGGCACACACTCGTACACATTTTCTCAAAAGAAAAAAAGGGGGGATTAAACCCTACACGACACATTTTCAAAAGAAAATCCGTCCCAACACAGCACATATTGCACATATTTTCCCCACAGAGTCCGTCACCCAAAAACACGGCACGACACATATGCATAACAAAAAAAAAAAAAATCCGTCCCTACACGGCACGCACTTTCACATATAACCCGTCACAAAACACGGCACGTGTCACATTTTTTTCACAAAAATTATCACTACACGATAATTTTTCTCATAATGTACATACATAAATAGCATTAGGTACAAAACACCAAAGCATGCAATTCACTAGATAGGCACTTTATTTTCACAAATAAGAGCTAATCTACACATTTCTGCACAAAATACACATACCCACAATTTTTACATGTCCATTTTCAACAATTCATCAAGAATTTCACAAAAAGGCATAAAACAATAACAAAAAAAAAAAAAAATTCAAAAATGCGAAAAACTAAAACCTAGTTCTAGCATTCAAAAATTCGAGCAGGGAATCAAAACGGAACAGATTTCTTACCTCCCCGACGTTAGTAGAGCGACGATTGTGCACCTCCGGATTCGGATACAAGACATCCGGGTTCTTCGAAGATGGAACGAACGAGATCCAATTTCTTTGAAGCTCCATCCGTTGCTCGACCACCTCTTGACTGCGTTGACGACGACTCCTTCGAGATCCCTCCGCCATTGCAAGCGATTCAAGCGAAAAATGGAAGAATTTGGTGTAAAAATGGAGGATTTTCCCTCTCTCTCTCTCGCCTGGTTCACGAACTGGAAATGAGGAAGAAGAAGTGGGGGAGCCTCGGCATTTAAGCCTCGGTCAAAACACAGGAGGCGTAAAAAAGCAAGGTGGTCCGTACGGACCTCTTTGCATCCAAAGTTGGTCCGTACGGACCTCTTTGCGGGTGGCCAAATTACTTTCCCGCCCTTATAATCTTTGCCCCGGCGTCCTAAGGCCTTTTCCGGCAAATCCAAGTGCGAGAATGGTCCCTAACCCTTCAATTCAACCACGGCCGTCAAGCGTAAGACCGGTCCTCGCCACTCCAACGGCAATTCAATCCCCGGCCGGCCGTAAGACCCAGGTCCTTGCCCACTTCAACGGCAATTCAAACCGCGGCCGTGGGCCAGTAAGACCGGTCCTTGCCCACTTAACGGCAAAACATCTCGCCGGCCGGTCCTCGCCAATTTCAGCGCAAATCAATCCCCGGCCGTCAACGTAAGACCGGTCTCGCCACTTCAACGGCAATTCAACCACCGGCCATGTAAGCACCGGTGCCCACTTCAACGGCACAATCGCACAGTCGGCGTAAGGCATCGGTCCTTGCCCACTTGAACGGCAAATCAATCCCTGGCCATCGGCGTAAGGCCGGTCCTTGCCCACTTCAGCGGCAATTCAATCCCCGCCGTCAACGTAAGACCGGTCCTCGCCCACTTCAACGGCAAATCAATCCCCGGCCGTCGGCGTAAGACCGGCCTCGCTACTTTCAACCCGCGGCATTCAATCTCCGCCTGCTTCAACGTGTAATTCAATCCCCGGCCGCATCACTTCCGCTCACTTCACGGCAGAATTAATCCCCGCCGTCAGAGACTGCCCGCCACTTCAACGCAAGGCCTCGCCGCCGCCAGTAAGACCGGTCATCTACTCCTCAACGGCACCAATCCTGCCGTCGGCCAACGTAGCACTGGGTCTCGCCTACTTCAACGCAGAATCAATCCCCGGCCATCGGCGTAAGACCGGTCCTCGCCCACTTCAACGGCAAATCAACCACCGGCCGTCGGCGTAAGACCGGTCCTCGCCCACTTCAACGGCAATTCAATCCTCGGCCATCAGCTGCTGCATTTAACGGACTCAATCCCGTCAGCCCACTTCAACGGCAAATCACGCCATCAACGTAGCACCGGTCCTCGCCACTTCAACAACAATTCAATCCACCGGCCCGTCCGTAAGACCGGTCCTCGCCCACTTCAACGGCAATTCAATCACCGGCCGTCAACGTAACACCGGTCCTCGCCCACTCCAACGGCAAATCAATCCCGGCCATCGGGCCGTAAGACCGGTCCTCGCCCACTCCAACGGCAATTCAACCACCGGCCCGTCAAGCGTAAGACCGGTCCTCGCCCGCTTCAAGCGGCAATTCAACCACGCGCCATCAACGTAAGACCGGTCCTCGCCCACTTCAACGGCACTCCAACCATCAAGCGGCAGACCCGCTCCAAACGTCGGCGTAAGACGGGTCCTCGCCACTTAACGGCAAATCAATCCCCGCCGGCCAGTAAGACCGTCTCGCCCACTTCAACGGCAATCGCCGGGCCGTAAGACCGGTCTCGCCCACTTCAACGGCAATTCAACCACCCCGGCCGGGCCAGACCGGGTCTCGCCACTTCAACGGCAAATCAATCGGCCTCGGCGTAAGACCGGTCCTCGCCCACTTCAACGGCAAATCAATCCCCGGCCAAGCGAAGACGCAGGCCTCGCCACTCCAACGGCAATTCAACCACCGCCCGCTCAACGGCAATTCAAGAAGGAGCCAACACCTCCCAGCACGAATCCCAAGGCACGAGACGCCTCCAAAACGCCCGACGGCAATTCAAGAAGGAGCCAACACCTCCCAGCACGAATCCCAAGGCACAAGACGCCTTCAAACGCTCAACGACAACTCAACCACTGGAGGTCCGAAGTCATCTTCCCAACAGAAAAAGGGCCCCTACAGGGTCATGCATCCCCAGCAATTCAAGCACCGGCAGTCAGATGTAAGCCCGAACTTCGCCCACTTCAACGGCAACGCAAGCACCGGCCATCAAAGTAAGCCCGAGCTCCTTCAACAAGTCGAAGAAAGTCACGAAGATGCATATCCCAAAGACCGACCATCATCCTTGCCCGCTCAACGGCAATTCAAGAAGGAGCCAACACCTCCGAGTACAAGTCCCAAGGCACGAAGCGCCTCCAAAAACGCCAAATGGTGAAGCAATCACCGACCGTCATCCTCGCCCACTTCAACGGCAACGCAAGCACCGGCAGTCATCGTAAGTCCAATCTTCTACTCAACAGGCAAAAACACAAAGGCATCTACGCCTCTCGAAGCACAAGGCAGCCACGCCTCCACAAATGCGGCTAGAAGACGATTCAAAGTCCTCGCGCATTACATCAAAATGCGGCTAGAAGACGATTCAAAGTCCTCGCGCATTACATCAAACTGCGGCTAGAAGACGATTCAAAGTCCTCGCGCATTACATCAACTACGGCTAGAAGACGATTCAAAGTCCTCGCGCATTACATCCACAACTGCGGCTAGAAGACGATTCTAAAGTCCTCGCGCATTACATCAAGCTGCGGCTAGAAGACGATTCAAAGTCCTCGCGCATTACATCAAGCTGCGGCTAGAAGACGATTCAAAGTCCTCGCGCATTACATCCACATGGCTTGTGGCTAGAAGACGATTCAAAGTCCTCGCGCATTACATCAAGCTGCGGCTAGAAGACGATTCAAAGTCCTCGCGCATCACATCAACCGCCGCTGATGACGATTCAAAGTCCTCCGCGTGGCACCAACCGCCGCCGTAGAAGACGATTCAAAGTCCTCCGGCGTGGCACCAACCGCCGCCGTAAGACGATTCAAAGTCCTCCCGGCGTGGCACCAACCGCCGCCGAGATGACGATTCAAAGTCCTCCTGCGTGGCACCAACCGCCGCCAGATGACGATTCAAAGTCCTCCAGCGTGGCACCAACCGCCGCCAGATGACGATTCAAAGTCCTCGGCGTGGCACCAAGCCGCCGATGACGATTCAAAGTCCTCGGCGTGGCACCAACCGCAATCGAAGACGATTCAGTCCTCACTCTACCTCCAAAGCCGGGAAGGCTTTAAACCACTCGGTCAGGAAGACCGTATAAACCTCCCAAATGATTATCCCCGGCCCGGAAGGCCTTAAACCACCCGATTAGGAAAATCGTAAAATTTCCATCCCAGGACACCACCACGTCCTCACAATTGACCTCGGCGGTCACCACATCTTAGGACACCACCACGTCCTTACCATCGACCTATGCGGTCACCCAGGGCACCACCACGCCCGCACTCACAAATTCACGACCTCTGAACTACGACCAGGCTTGATTCCCGCCAGGGATACGTAGGAATCCTATCACAGGGTCCAGCCATCGACCTATACGGTCACCTAGGACACCACCACGTCCTTCCCATCGACCCATGCGGTCACCCAGGACACCACCACGTCCTTACCACTGACCTCGGCGGTCACACAACACTTCAGGGCACCACCACGCCCGCACACACAAATTCACGACCTCGAAATACGACTGTGCTTGATTCCCGCCAGGGATACGTAGGAATCCTATCACAGGGTCCAGCCATCGACCTATACGGTCACCTAGGACACCACCACGTCCTTCCCATCGACCTATGCGGTCACCCAGGACACCACCACGTCCTTACCACTGACCTCGGCGGTCACACAACACTTCAGGGCACCACCACGCCCGCACTCACAAATTCACGACCTCTGAACTACGACCAGGCTTGATTCCCGCCAGGGATACGTAGGAATCCTATCACAGGTCCGGCCATCGACCTATACTGGCCACCTAGGACACCACCACGTCCTTCCCATCGACCTATGCGGTCACCCAGGACACCACCACGTCCTTACCACTGACCTCGGCGGTCACACAACACTTCAGGGCACCACCACGCCCGCACTCACAAATTCACGACCCGAACTACGACCAGGCTTGATTCCCGCCAGGGATACGTAGGAATCCTATCACAGGGTCCAGCCATCGACCTATACGGTCACCTAGGACACCACCACGTCCTCACATTGACCCTCACGGTCACTTCCTCTCCCAGCACGCGATCCAGATTAGGACCCTTATCTTATCGGCGACCCCACTTCTTTCATAAGTGACGTTGTCGAGGGCTTACGTAAGTACCCCAATCTGGATCACCCCCTTTCAAACACACGGGAAACACCGCAGACTCATCCACGCAGTCTCAGAGACCTCTCTCACTCAAAACCCTCTCAAAACCCTCTCAAACCCCCAACCAAACCAAGGGAGGAGCCTTCCTGGGATAAAAAGGGACAAAAGGACCTTTTGGGAATTTTCAGGAAATCAGAAAAGCAATTAAGGTCCGTACGGACCTCTTTGTGTCAATGATTACTAAATCCCCTTAAAGTCCACAATATTCCCTCAAATCCGGAAGAAATGATTACTCCCTGCAGAGTTGGTCCGTACGGACCTCTTTGCATGCAAGATGGTCCGTACGGACCTTATTGCTCGGGGACACCATCATTCCGTAATATTCACCATCATTGCGTAGATTCCCTCAAATCGAGGAAATCCAAAATTCGGATAACCAAGAGGTCCGTACGGACCTCTTTGCTCCGAAATTTTTACTATAAATAGAGGGCTCCCCCTCCTCATTTTCACACACCTCCCTCTTCTCTCTTCCTCCCTTAGCCTTCGGCTCCCTCTAAGTCCTCTCGAGGCACTCCCGGCCCCTTTCGGATCCTTCCGAGGCCTTCCGAGCTCCCTTGTGGTGCTCCGAAGCCTCCCCGAGCGCTCCCGAGACGCTCCCGCGCTGCCCCGAGGCACTCTCGAGGTACTCGAGGCCCCTCGTGGTACTCGAGGCCTTGCACAGTCTTTCCACGGTGTCCGGCTCTTTCCGAGTCAAACCGACGATCCCAAACCACGCCGAAACTCGCCCGAGTGACTTCGCCACCACAACGCACGCCGAACCTCTCGCCCGAGTGATCCCGACGATCCCCACGCACGCCGAACCTCTCGCCCGAACGCAGGCCAAAGAACCTCAACTCACGCCGAAACTACGTCCGCGGACAACCGGCATCTCCCGAAGCAATCCCGATCCATACAGGAACGCTACTCCGACCTCAAACACCATTCCCCGGCGGAAGACGGACACGAACCAACATTGGTAAGGCTTCCTTCCTATACTATGTCAATACATTTCCATACATAGCATACAATGTAGACATCCGATCTGACATGCATTTTTAAAAGCACACACACACACACACAAACATTTAAAGGATATTAGGGGTATCCGAAAGACTCGTTTACGAGGCTACTCGGGTGAGCTCTAATATTCTAATATTCTCTTCCGGGAGTCATCGACCTCCGAACTCAAAATCTCATCACACAAAAACAGTTTAAAATTATCTTTAAACTGATGCCCTTTTTCAATGTTTTGGGCTTAATAAAAACGGCGTGGCGACTCTACAAATGCGAAAACAAACGGCGAGACACCTCCAACGCGAAAGACAGCCAGATGCCGGGGCCGCGAGGCCTTTCTCGGATCCGGGCTATTTCAGTTCCATCAAAACTGAGATCAAATTTCTGGGCACGCGGATTAAGAAAAAGTAAGAGAGAAAAAGTGAAAGAAAATGTTGTGAGTACAAAGAATTAAATAGGAGAGAGAATGAGTGGGAGGAATAGTTAGGAGAGAGAATGTTGTGAGTGTAAAAGTGAAATAGGAGAGAGAATGAGGTTTATTTGTCATGAAAAGATAATGTGATTTCCAAAATTGTTATATTAAAATCATCAAACTTCATAAATTGCCAATCAAGGAGGGGATAATTAAGATGAAATCCAAGGGAAAAAAAAGGAAGAAAAAATGAGTAATAAGTAAATTTCATTAAGATTAAAAAAAAGAAATAATGAATAATAAGTAAATCTTATTATTAAGATTAGTAGGGATGGCAATTTTGAACCGAACCGTGGATACCCGAACTGAATCGGACCGAAGTTGACGGTTATTAACTGGTTTGACTGGATATGGGGCGGATAATGGGGAATAACCGAAATGAAAAAGTGGGGAACGGTTTGGTTTTGGTATTAGCATTACCCGCCCCATTACCTGAACCGAATGTTACCTGAACTGTTTATAGTTTTC
Organism: Adenophora triphylla var. japonica; assembly: GCA_022495995.1. Lineage (NCBI taxonomy): Eukaryota > Viridiplantae > Streptophyta > Magnoliopsida > Asterales > Campanulaceae > Adenophora > Adenophora triphylla. The sequence continues at coordinate 35,269 of JAFEMH010000123.1, read as the reverse complement.
TTATTGTAATTTAGTGAATCTTTCCTTATGTTTGGTGAATTGTGTCATACACAACTATTTAATTTTTTTTTTTGAGCTCTTATGAATGTGATTATATGAGTTTAAGTAGAAAAATTATCCTTTATCAAAGTTAATTTTTGAGTTTTTTTTATCGCTAAAGTGCTTTAAAACAAAATATTAGTTTGACTAATTCCCCGCGGGGATTCCCCGATTAACTGCTACCCGTGGGGAATGGGTATGATATGGAAAATTGATTACCCGCTGGAAAATGGGGCGGTTATGGGGCACAATAATTGAATTGGAAAATGAGGGTGGTACGATGTATATATAACACCCCTAATTTTTCATACATAAATGAGCATTCAATGGCATTAAATATAACTTCAAAATATTAGGGTTTCCACCCCCAAAACCCTATTACATCGTAAATGTCATTAAATACCATAAATACTTAATAAATGCGGAAGCGAAAATAAATACTTATTGTCTCAGCTAGTAAAACCACACTAGCCATTAATGTACTTACAACCAAATGAAATAACTAATTGTTCAATAATCCTAATTATTCTCCAAGCGTCGCCCTTCTCGCGACCAATACAATTCCCTTCTACTTAGAACCTGAAAAAAAAAATTAAGGGAGAAAGGGTGAGCGAATGAATGCTCAGTAAGTTCATACGATGTCTCTTCGGGTACTAAGAAGAGACGACCAGAATGAACACTTCAATAATATAATACAAGGATAGGTTACTTAAGCTTTATAATAGACTGCGGTACAATACAGTAAAGACACCATTTAAAATATTCTTCAAAGAAATATGGCACTACAATTCAAAGGGATTCATACAATTTCCGTCAATTCCAACGTACATTATAACCTCAATGTCAAAGGTACAATTAATACACCTAGCTTCATCAAGCCATTAGTGTGGTCGAAACATATATGGTACTGTCACACATATATGCTCGGGGTCTAGAATTGTCCTTGTAATCAGACAATTCCTGAGAGAAGGCATGTGATCACTCATGCAATCCCTAGTAAGAACAAATCCTTAGACAAGTTCTGACAATGCCTTTTCTAACTTGGCATGTCCATTCTAAGCAAGTAAGTGATTCCACAAACATTGCTAGAACGAGAAAGCATACAGAGGTACAGGTATGCATATGACAAGTTTCAAACTTCAGATATTCTGTGAACAATAACATTATCACAAAATATAGATATTTTCAAGTGACGTTTAAATATACGCAGATTATTCACAAATAACTATCATGCCATTTGATAGTTCAATTATATCAAGAAGGTATAGGATTTCCAATGGAAAAGAATTCAAATACAGTAAAGGAACGTAATCCCTTACCTTGGTCTAGCTAGCTTCTTGAACCGCTCTTCCCGTGCGTATCTACAACCACGTAAGCGTAACTTAGTATCTCGCATTTTCGTTAACTATTTCTACTTAGTTAAACCTTATGCGTTATAATTTAACTTCTTCCCTTTCTTTGTTTAGTAATCTTCTAAGTTTGGAAAGTTTCTATTTTTGAAAACTTTCCTTATTTGGGAAATTCCTTATTCTTGGCTTTTGTGATTTCCTAATTATAGTTTGATTTTTACTTAAGATTGTTCTCTTTTTCATCCTTTTCAACAACCTTAACTTTAATGTAGACTTTTCTCTTTTAGGATTCTCACTTAAGTCCTTCTACTTTTGATTAATTACTTAAAGGTCCTCCATCTTTTAGGTATTTGTAAAACAGTCCTTCAACTTTTAAATATTTGCAATTTAGTCCCTCAACTTTTAGATATTTGCAAACTAGTCCCTCAACTTTTAAATATTTGCAAACTAGTCCCTCAACTTTTAAATATTTGCAATTTGGTCCTTCAACTTTTAGATAATTACCTATTAGTCCCTTGACTTTCAATTAATGACAGAATGGTCCTTCTGCAGTTTTAAACTTTACAATTTAATCCTTCAGTTAAGTTCTCCATCAATTTTCTGACTGTACAGTTAAAATTTTAACGGCTTCAGCTTATAACTATTCAGTTTAGCCCTTTTTCAGTTGGAAACTTAACTGTAATCATTTAAACTAACCCAAAAGCTTAACGAATTTAACAAAATATAACCCAATAACCCTAAGGCCATTCGGCCGAACCCTAATGTGCCTTAAACATCATTTTTTGTTCCTCCTTTTCATCCAAGAATAATTAACATAATAGTTTTAATTCATCTCAAGAACATAATTAGGATTTTTACACTTAATACTTTGAATTTTCATAGTCTTACTATCCAAGCATTAAGATTCAACATTAGGTTATATTTTCAATCATTAAACCTAGATTTTTCCCATCACTATAATCATCTATCAATTCATTTAACCTCAAAATATCACATTTAAAAGATTATAACAATCATCCAAAAACAATAACTTTTAATTCTTATAAAAATCATAACTAATTTCCTAATGCTCCGAATTGAATGAAACGAAAGATGGAAGTTATGGTTTGTCATTACCTTAATTTTGGTGAAGAAAGATTGCCCAAAAGAACCAACACCCGGCTGCTCCTCCTCCCCCAACAGTTCCGGCCGCCGCCTAGCTAGGGTTTTTAAGTTTTTTTTTTTTTTCTTTTGCTTTGGTAATTACTGAAAATTATGAGAAATTTTTAGGAAGGTTTGGTATTTAAATGTAGGTATTAACCTCCTTGGGCTTTCTTTTGCACAAGCCCAAAACCTAGCCCACTTGCTTTAACCATTCCATTTAACTTTTAATAGCCCATTTATTAGAAGTCAATTAATAAAATTAATTTCATTAATTAATTTTTCCCTAATAAAATAATTAATTTAAAAGTCCAAAAATTTTTGAATTCTTACAGTATAACTATCCCGAACTGTCCCGATTGCCATTCCTAAAGATTAGACATGTAAATAAATTAATCTGCAGCTTAGAATATTTAGCCGTCCAAAACTGCGGAATAAATTAATTATAATATCGTCCTACAAGAATAAAAAAGTTTATTATTGAGAAGTAAAGAAGCATTTCCTTCTAACTAAAATACTCCCTACGTCTAGGTTATTATTTTTCCTTTCTATTCTATCACCCACAGTAAGGGTGAATTTGACATTGCTTCTGATTTTCTGAAAGTGGTTGTTCAAAAGTGATTTTAGAAAAATTGATTATTTGTAATAAATACTAAAATTTATAAATATGTTTGAATAGTATATGTTCAAAACTGATTATTAAAGATAAATACCAAAAATGACCTTTATGATATGTATCTCAATATAATAAATATATAAAAGAGATAGAGGTTATTATTGTAAAAACAACACAAATAACAGCTTCTAAGAATCACTTTTAAGAAATGGGTCATATAAATGCTTCTACTTAAAAAAACACAGTTTTTTGCATTTTAACAGCTTAAAATCATAATTAGTATTGTTATCCAAACGCTATTAAAAGTGATTTTGAGCTTCAAAAGTAATTATAAGCCACAAAAAAGCACTCCCAAACTCACCCTAAGTAAGGTTTTAGTTATTTTATTATTTAAAATGAATAATGATACCCACTTGTAATTCTCAAACAAAAAACTCTTTATCAACTTTCTTTCTCCTACTTTACTTTTTATACTAACATCATTTTTTTTTAATATTCATATAAGGTTAAACTAGCAACCTTAATACGAAATGGAGGGAGTAAAGTTTAGTCTTATACTCTCTTCTTCCCAAAATGTTTATCCCATTTGACTTTTTAGTTGAACTTTGACCACAAATATATGACAATTTAATTATGTTCATGAAATTTTAAAAATTCCTATTGATTCACCATTAAAAATATTATCAACAACAACTTTTAAAATTTCATTAACATGATTAATCTTTCATAAATTTGTGATCAAAGTTCAACAAAAAAGTCAAATGATACAAACATTTTGGGACGGAGGGAATATAATATAAAGGGATTTAGTTTATAGTGATTCCTTGTCTCCATGGTGAAAAAAAAAAAATACTACTATATATTAAAAGTATCCGTCTCATATCTCACAATAAGAAGGGTCGTATTTTTATTTTTTTTTTGTCTATTTTAAAATATGTACTCCCTTCGTCCCATCTTTTTATAGACTTTTGTGTTTTGCACGGGAATTAAGGAGGAAATATTATATTGAAAGTGTTGTGAGTGTGAAAATAAAATAGGAGAAAGAATGAGTGGAGAGAATAGTAAATTATAATGGTGATGTGAGTATTAAAATAATGTAGGAGAGAGAATGAGTGGAGAGAATAGTAAAGATTTTTTTCCATTTTAGAAAAGTATATATTATTGTGGGACGCCCAAAAAGGTTATCATGGGACGGAGGGAGTATTGCACTTTTAAATAAGAAAATACTGTAGTTTTTGTGCAATTTTAATGTACAAACGAATGAATAAATCACAATTTTTTTTTAAAAAAAATTGATAAGTCAAAGAAGAGGCTTATTATTATGAAATGGGAGAAATGAACAGGAGTACCTGGGTTCACTGCATGGCTGGGGATAGATTTGCTTGGAGATCCTAAACCTGGATGCAATGTTTTCATATCTGCTGCCGCTGGTGGCGTTGGACTTATTGCCGGACAATTGGCCAAACTTAAAGGCTGCCGAGTCATTGGAAGCACCGGTTCAGATGACAAGGTATACTTCATGCTCCCTCCGTCTCAAGAATAATACTCTTGTTTTTCTTTTTGCACTGTCTCAGAATAATAAGGTTTTCAGTTGCTTTAATTCTTAAAATATAGGATGAGATTCACTTGAAATACTCACAATAACAACACATTTACTATTTTCTATCAACTTTCTCAATTTTACTTTATTTTTTATACTCAAAACATTACTTTATCTTAATCCCGTACTAAAAATTTTATTATGGGACGTAGAAAATATTAGCTTCTCCACAAAAAAATTACACTTATTACACCGGCCTATATTTGACTATTTAAATCTAACAAGAATGAATATTTGATTGCTAATACTCCCTCCGTCCCACGTTAGTTGAGACTAACTTTTTGGGCACACCAATTAAGGAAAAGTAAGTGAGAGAAAAAGTGAAAGAAAATGTTGTGAGTATGAAGAATTAAATAGGAGAGAGAATGAGTGGGAGGAATAGTTAGGAGAGAGAATGTTGTGAGTGTAAAAGTGAAATAGGAGAGAGAATGAGTGGGGTAAATAGTGAAGATTCCTTTGCCATTTTGGGCAGTCTCAACTAACGTGGGACGGCCCAAAAAGGAAAGAAGTCTCAACTAACGTGGGACGGAGGGAGTATATACCTATACCTGGTTAAAATTACACTAAGGATACGTTTGTTTGTTTGTTTGTTTGTTTGTTTGTTTGTTTGTTTGGGGGGGGGGGGGAATTGAGAAAATGTTTTGCGAAAAATGTTTTCCCTATTTTTTTTTAAATAAAATGATTTACGAATTTTTTCTAAATAAAACATTTTCTGAAAAATGTTAACACCCTTACACACCACACATCTAACTTTTCATACACCTCAATGTTACCCACCACACATCAACCACCCCCTACCCCATCCTCTCATAAAAAATTATTTATATTAAAATTAGATTTTATAGTTCTTCCCCCCCCCCACCACCACGTCGGGTAAAATTTTTTTTAATCATTTTAAATTTATTTTTAACAACTCCCCACCACCTCCTCCTGAAGGTCAAAAAATATTTTATTTGTTTATTTTAAAATTATATTTTAACAACTCCCCAATTCTCAAGCTATTTTTTTTATTCATATTAAAATTATTTTTTAATAACCCTCACCACCCCCTCCAACCCTCCCTCCCTCCCTCCCACCCACCAACCACCAACCCCCTTCCCATCCCATGGTCAAACTTTTTTTACTCATAATTAAATTAATTTATTTTATAACAATTCTCCCACCCACCCTACCCCCACTCCCCACACTCTCGGCTACCCACCCTATCCCACACCTACCCCACACCACACCCTACCCTATCACCACCCTAGCCTACCATCATCTTACCATTTATATTTTCCCTACCACCCTATCTTACCCCCCCCACCCACCCACCCACCCACCCACCCACCCACCTCACCCGTACTAATTCCCACCTCCTACTCTACCACCCCATCTCTATCACCACACCCCACCCTATCTTTTTCAATTTATTTCATATTGTGTTTTTATCGTATTAAATATATGAAAATATTTTATGGAAAATATTTTTCTTATCAAACAGTTGAAAACATGTTTATGTCATTTAGCGAAAAATATTTTCATTTTTCGAAAAATATTTAACAGAAAATCATTTTTCGTAAGTCGTTTTATACGAAACAAACTTAGCCTAAAATTATTAAGATTTGTTTGCCTCATGTGCGTTACTTGTGATTTTCTTTTTAATTAAAAAATTTGACTAGTCAACTAACATCCGATTTTCTTTTTTTTTTTTTCTTCAAATTTTTGGTATACCATAGGTGAAAGTTTTGAAGGAGGAATTTGGGTACGATGATGCATTCAATTACCACAAAGAGAAGGATCTCGATGCTGCCTTAGCCAAGTCCGTACTTGCATATATATTCATTACATTCTTAATTTTCCTTCCATTTTCTTCTTATTTAAATATGTATACGAATATCTGAACAGGTATTTCCCTAATGGGATCGATATTTACCTTGAAAATGTTGGGGGAAGGATGCTTGAGGCTGTCCTTAACCATGTCAATACGGGCGCTCGCATTCCTGTTTCTGGCATGATTTCTCAATATAACATTGTAATTAATTCTACCTCACTTCCACCTTCTTTCTTCCTAGCGCTAGTTTTAAAAGGGGTCAATTTTACTATTAAAACTGCTCGTTTTACTATTAAAATAGTCATTTTACTATATGACAAATTTAACTGACCGAATTATAAATTAATAGTAAAACGGGCAGTTTTAACTTATAAACAGATGACGAGTTAAAACTATACATTTTAATATTAAAACTGAAGCCTTTGACAAATAGTAAAATGACAATTTTAATAATAAAACTTATAAGTTAAAAGTTGCAAAACCAATTTTCCTAACAAGATTTTATGTTATATGTTGTTAATAGATATGGACGGAGAGAGAAGGGGTACGGAACCTATTGAATATAGTAGGAAAAGAAGTACGTATGCAAGGATTTCTTTGCATTTCATATGTGGACCGAATGCCGGAATTCTCTGCGCAGATGAAAGGATACATAAAAGAAGGCAAGATCAAATCCAAGAACAAAATTTATCATGGGATAGAGAGTTTCTTGGAGAGTTTGGATTCCTTGTTCACCAGCTCTAATGTTGGCAAAGTTGTTATTCAAGTTGCCCCATGACCTTAAAATTATCAAAACCATTTCTATTTAAGTCCTATGTTTAAGTACTTTATATATTATGATCAGGCGTGACAAAACGGGTGTTTCAATTACCCAATGGATGTTATCCATTAAAAATATTATGATTTGTTTCAATTACCCAATGGATGTTATCCATTAAAAATATTACTCCCTTCGTTCCTAAATGTTTGTCCCATTTGACTTTTCAAACATTTTAATTTAGTGATTTTGAAGCTTTAATTTTGGTTATTTTTACGAACGCTTTAAAAATTATTGATAATATACACCGCTGTTATGTAATACTCCGTCCCTAAATGTTACAAGTTTTGAAAATTTAGTAATTTTGAATCTTTAATTTTGAAAATGAGACTAACTTTTTGGGACAAAGAAAAAGGAGAAATGAGACAAACATTTAGGGACGAAGGAAGTATGATTTAAACTATTGTAAATGATAAATGTAAAATAGTTGGCATGATAAAAATTTAATGGTTATATCAATTGGCAATTGGACAAATATTGACACCCCTGCCCTTAACGTGTTCAGTTTAGGCTGATCCCCAACTTCACGGGGCCTACAATACATAAAAAAATAACAATTCATCGTACCTAGCTTAGATGGGCTTATAAGTACTTGGTCGATTCTGGACTTCTAAAAGGCTCATCGCCTGCAGACCTAGCTTGTTGAATGACAAAAGTATTTTAAATACTTCATTTTAACTCGATTTTGGTGATCAACTGGATTTAAATGGGATAGTAAGTATTATCGGCTTTTGACTGGGCAGCCTTCCGGACTGCTTTCCAAATTACGGGTTTCTGAACCTGGTGTTGCGTCGTCGTTCCTTGAATGACCCACATAGCTAGGGCATCTTCTGATTCATCCTCATCTTTGTGATCATGGTCTGTATTAGACATGTCCAAATAGAACCGGGAACCGACGGAACCAGCGGGTAAAATCGAAATCGGGAACCGGCGAGAACCGGGAACCGTCGGAATCGGGAACCGAACGTAACCGGGAACCGGATTGAAACGGTTCGAATACGAATCCACCATATTGGGAACCGAGGAACCAGCGGAATCGGGAACCGGCGATTTCGGAACCGGGAACCGGAAACCGACGATTGATCAAGGTAAGTTAAATGTAATATTTAGCGTCTTTACTGTCTTAAGAGGTTTGGATTTAAAAAAAAAAAGTTAGATGGTGATGAATCCGGTGGAACCGTTGGAACCGGAACCGGGAACCGGATTAATATGGTTCGAATACGGTTTCGGCTATTTGGGAACCGAGAACCGGCAGTTCCGGAAACGGGAACCGGAACCGTTTGAACATGTCTAGACTGTATTGTCCCATGCTTGTTGGAACTTGCCCACGGTTAGCATGCAGCAGGAACTATTACCTCTAGGGCTTAGTGACTTCTCCCCTTCGCCCCTAGTTTTATGCAGCAGTCCCGGCTGCCTTTTATAATACTCGGCGCTAGAGATTACTATGGCATTCTGTACGGGGGGAGCATCGGGTATCATGCCGGTGTCCTGGACCTCTCTCAGGGCTGTGATACACTCGGGAAAAGTGACTTCTTCCTTGGTAATTCTGACGAGGATTGTTACTTTGCCTTCGGGCGGGCTTGACCTGACAATGGTTACTTTCTCATTGGGGAGGATATGGGCCAGTCTTCCTTTCTCTAACAGATTTTCAACTATCTCCTTAGATCGGATGCTCGAGAATCCTTTCCCCAGGATATTGTAAGCAGTGTTGAACTCCACGACATCTACATATTCAGCCCCGGGAAAATCCATGGCTTTCATATCTTCGGTCACGTTGTCGTCCCCTGAAATTTCTTCAATTTTCAGGCTCTCAGCTTCCATCTCATCGTACACCATTTTCCTCTCGTTTTTGCAGGCTGGGCAACCACAAGCGAAGGATTGACAATGCTCGTTCTTATGGCCCAACGTGGCGGCTCGTGACACCTAAGTCCAAATGAGGAGTACTCGGGGGGCCGTTTCCGGGTATCGGGGCTATTAAGAAGGCGTCGTGTAGGTCCATGGGTATGATGGCAACTGGAGTGGCTTCCAGACCCATAACCTTTTTTAGCGATTCCAGGCACTCAATGTGCTCGAGAGGTTCAGCAGTGACTCTCACAGCAGTGATGCCGTCAATTCTAATGGAATAAGAAAGGGATACAATGATGTTTACAAACTCATCGTCTGCTGGAGGCTGAAAACTTGCCTTTTTGACCAGTGCTTCAATGAAATTTCTCCATTCGCCTATCAGTTTTCTATAGGGGACATTATGCTCCAAAATCTCAGAGCCATATTCCTCCTCAGATGGGTTTGGCTGCTCCTCATCCTCTGACGTATTCAAGGTTGGGCATTGACCGCAATCGCATCTTGAGAGGGGCTCAACATCGAGGTCAGTTTCCATTTATTCCTCATTCGCATTTTCTGGCGGCTCTTCGTTGTCACTGGCCGACAACCATCCATTGTGCCTGGTACTCATGCGATCATTTTCGGCGTGATCGTTCCAAACTGATTCTGGATCTTGGGCCACAGTTGATTCTTTGCTCTCGTCGTCATTACTGTCATCAGAGTCATCATCACTGTCATCAGAATCATCATCCCATACTATCCGAACTTCGGCTAAGAGAGAGCGCCGATCATTGCTATTAGGGGAAGACAAGTGCGTGCAACCACAGAAGTTGTCATAGGCCCCCAATGCTGGAAGTGACAATTGCGACTCGGCTTTTTCTCCCAGAAACTGCGGGGGAAGAGTGAGAGGTGGCGGTACATATTTGACTCCAGACAGGATATGGAAGCAATCCTCCTCATCTGATCCTTCACCTTCGCTGTCATCAGGACTGTATTCGGCTTCTCCCAGAACCATTTTGCAGAAGTGTATTAGCTTGAGGTGTGCTTCGGCCTCTTTACTAATAAGCCCCAATA